>JACEFO010002240.1:0-600000 GCA_015342445.1 Digitaria exilis | reverse complement strand
GATGTCGTCGAAGAAGACGAGGATGAACTGGCAAAGGAACGGCCGCAGCACCTCGTTCATCAACGCCTGGAAGGTCGCCGGCGCGTTGGTGAGGTCGAACGGCATGACGAGAAACTCATAGAGCCCGTCGTGCGTTCGGAACGTGGTCTTCTCGACGTCCTCTGGACGCATCCGTACTTGATGGTAGCCGGAGCGCAGGTCAAGCTTAGTGAAGAACCTAGCACCGAGCAGCTCGTCCAAGAGCTCCTCCACAACTGGGATGGGGAACTTGTCCTTCACCGTGCGGTCGTTGAGGGCGCGAAAGTCGACGCAGAGGCGCCATGATCCATCTCCCTTCTTGACCAGAAGGACAGGTGCCGAGAATGCAGACGAACTGCGGCGGATGCGGCCTTGGTTCTGCAGCGCACGGCACTGGCGCTCCAATTCGTCTTTCTGCAATTGAGGATATCGGTACGGCCGAACCGCAACAGGAGCAGTCCCTGGAAGGAGGTGGATGCGGTGATCACAGGAACGAGGCGGCGGGAGGCCGGTTGGCGCAACGAAGATCTCGGCGAACTCCTCCAAAAGAAGCCCCAAAAGCTCGGCACCCGTGGAGGCACGGAGTTGAGGTCCTGCCGGGCCAGGGACGCCCTGCCAGCGCACACGCCTGTTGGAGCGCCAGAAGAACATGGTGTGCCGGCCGAAGTCCCAAAGGATAGGTCCCAATGTCGCCAGCCAGTCAGTGTCCAGGATCAAGTCGTAGCCGCCGAGGGGTAGCATGAAGATGTCGGAGTGGAACACCTCTCCGCCAATGGAGAACTGGGCATCGCGGAAGACCCCAGCACACGCCACCCTGTCCCCATTGGCGACGGTAACCGCGAGGTTATCCCTGGGGATGAAACAGAGTCGAACATGCTCTGCAGTCGGGGGGGGAAACGAAGTTGTGGGTGGAGCCAGAATCCAAGAGGGCGGTGAGGGAGATGCCGCCCAGATGCACGACGATTTGCATGGTGTCGCGCGTGCGGATCCCCGCGATGGCGTGCAGGGAGATCGAGGGGTCGTCAGCTGCGGCCGTGGAGTCCACGGCGTCGTTATCGTCAGGGTCGTCGAGCTCGAGGGTGAAGAGGCGGGCACAAACACGATTGTGGCCGCGAACGTACTTCTCATCGCAATTGAAACACTGGCCAGTGCGGCGGCGCTCGTCGATCTCCACTGGGGACAGGCGGCGGACCGTGCGGCCAGCAACTTGGACTGTCCCGGGCGTAGGCAGTGTAGATGCAAATGATGGTTGGGTGGGTGCCGCAGCCGTCGAAGACTGGGGCGCGGGCAGGAGGGCGTGTGGCATCGAGGAACGACCACTGCGGGATGGCGGCATCGCCACCTGCTCGCGGCGCTCGAAGGCGGGGGCGAGACTCATGGCTTCCTCCAGGGATTGCGGCCCTTGAAGCTGGACGTCGATGCTGAGGGGCTCCTGGAGCCCGGCCGTGAAGAGCTGGATCTGCTGGTTCTCATTCAGAGGACCGGCGCGGGTGAGAAGGGCGAGGAAGCGGTCCTGGTAGTCGGCAACCGTGCTGGCGTGACGACAGGCCGCAAGCTCACCCAGCGGATTGGAGCGCAGGGGTGGGCCAAAGCGCAAGTCGAGCATGTTGCAGAAGCGACGCCAGGATGGCGCTCCTTCCTCGCGCTCAATGCGCATGTACCACTGCTGGGCGGCGCCATGGAGGTGCAAGGCGGCGAGCCAGACCCGCTCCTCTTCCAGGGTGCGCTGGCCGCGGAAGTAGTGTTCGCAACGGTTAAGGAACGGCAGCGGGTCGGTGGTGCCGTCGAACGTGGGGAAGTCCAACTTGTGGAAGCGGGTGTTGCCCATGGGTCCCTCCTTGCGGTGGTGAAGGAGCTCGGGACCTTGCGACTGCAAGATCATCTGCTTTTGGCTGGCCTCAATGCGGCCAAGCCGTTCCTCCAAAGAGGCCAGGACGTCGAACTTCGTGAGGAGCGCGGCCATCATCTGGCGATGTTCTTCTTCGGACTTGGAGGACGAGGGGTCCTTGTGGACGTCGTCACCCATGGTCGCAGGATGGCTGGTCGTCTGATACCAATGTTAGGTGCCGGGGTTACCGGCTGGTAGCAGGCGGCGACAGAGGGAGAGGATCACGTCCTCCCTGCTCTGCGCTTAGGAAGAAGAGGTGGAGAAGATTGATCTATTCCTTGACTTCATTGAGATTACATGGCCTTTATATAGGCCTCCTTTCCTTTCTCTCAAGTAAACCAACAAACTCTCGGTTATCAAGGATCCTAACAACTCTTAATCAACTACAAATCTAATCCAACTCCTAACTAACTATTAGGGTCGCCAAACGGACCAACTCTTAGGAAATCCTACTTATCAGCCGCCTACCCTTGTTTGGCAGCCTTGCTGCGCCTGGTGTACACGCGGCCCCACATAACACTCCCGGTCATGTATGTGCGAGATAATGAGATATACTCTGGAGCACGTGCCAACTTGCTGCCTGATGGTGTATTGTATTGGTATGGCCTGAAGTGATTCCTTAATCCTTATGATGTAACCTTACTGGTGGCTGCCGATCTACAGTCGTTAATGGATATATGTTCAAGACAAACACATGTCAAACTATCCGATCTGTAACAGTAATGAAGCGCTTAGTTTTAGTGACACAATATGTCGCCTTCCTGGCTGCTCTTGTCAGCGGTCATCCCATCAGAACTACTACTACTGTCAAGAAAACACTACACAGTGTCTTCAACTACTATTCTCACTGACATTATCGTGATCAATCCAACAAATAAGAATGGTAAAAAATGAAAAAAAAATTCTAGAATGTTGGATGTACCATAACCACTGCGAAAGATATGGCTGGCCTCCTTTTACTTTGAATCGATGGGCCTTTTGATAGGTACTGCCACTCTATGAGCTGCATTTCATCATCAGTTCATGCAAGAAATAGAGTAAAGCACATATACTACGATCAAAGAAACATCATAGTACTTCAGAGCGAGAAAAAATCCTCCAAACTAAATGACCATAACAAAATCTGATGAAGACCAAATAATGAAAATGAGAAATTTTAGAATCAAGAGAAGCCTCCATAGCATCTTATTATTTCACACATTATTTTAAAGAAAATAAAGGACCGAGCATAAATTGCTGAAAGTGACTGATTATTCCACCCAGTTTGTTGACAAAGCAAGATCCGGCCAAATCGAAATGGTTCACACCTGAGATCGATCTTATGACCAAACTGATCGATGCTCAGGACTCAATCAGATGATATGTACGACCACTCAACTAGGAGATACTTTCTTTGGCTTTTCGACGATAATTCGCCAGTACTGTTGCTATTTGCTTGGACATCAACACATCTGATCTCAGAGCATATTCAGATTTTCAAACATCCTTGTATGAATACTCTTACCTTCCATAAGAAGTCAAATTGGGACTAATTATAGTTGGCATAGATTTTGATCATATATCATAAAACTGAAATCGAAGGGATCAGAGTGCTCATAGCGCAGTATAGGCGTATAGCACAGATGGATTGTTTTACAATTTTGTATGGAAAAAACAGGAAACAGTTTATACAAGAGGGTTTCCAACTCGCACAATTTATATTAAGAAGATGAAGAAGGCCCAATGCCCAAAATTTTATATATACACAAACGATGAGAAGTGCATCGAATAACATGAATACTTCATAAACTTGTGATTGTAGGCAGAGTCATGACTGATGAATGTTGCATATTGCTGCATTGACACTTTTACAGTCAAAGTCCATGATCTTCATCCAGTTCTCGAAATCTCCGATTTCCTAGAGATAAATAAAATAAAAGATGCTTCAGCAACAGCAAAAAGTACACAGTACTGGATTGGGTGTTTAGTGTTATGCATTGTTTCAACAGAACCTAAAGGAATGGTGGTATTAATTAATACTCCATATCAGCTTTCTAGATTTGGCTGGCTGATCACAAGACATGACAAAAATATCTATAATCAGTGGGAAGTTGAAGCCCCAGAAATTAAATTCCATGGGGGCAGTAGTATCTACTCCATTCAGCAATACACCGTACCATATCTGTCAAACTGAGAATTAGAGTTCACGAAAGTAGCATCACTGTGACCTTCAAGACTGAGTTAATCTCGCTGGTGGCAGCCAGCCACTGGTCAGTCTGCTTCCTGTAGCGCGCGACGGTGCTGAGCAGCGCGCGGGCCTCAAGCTCAATGCGCTTTTCGTTGACGAAGAGCTCCTGCACCCCGCCGTCGACCGCGTCAACGAGGAGATCGGCCACCCGCACCGCGCTCCGCAGGGCATCCTTCTTGGCTCTCTCTGCGCGTGTGTGAGCAAGATATTAATTTGTTCGTTCGCTTGAGCAGAAATCATAGAAATTTCTCGGCCGACTAGCAATGGAAAAAAAACCCGGAAGTTTTGTATCTGCATCTTCGAATCAAGGGAATACTTCTATGTAGGATAGCAAGGAATCGAACAGATGGGCTTACCAGTTTGTTGTCGATGGCGGAGGGATTGGTGGTGGTGCTGTTGTACGATCTGGAGCAGCGCCTCTTCCAGCTCCAGCTTCCCACCCCCCGCCGGCGGCTTGGCTCCGTCCATCCCTCGCCAGTCGCCGGAGCTGATTCGCCCTTTCTTCCGGGAGAGAAGTCAGAGAGCTCCTCGCCGGTCTGCCCTGCCTTGTGAATTCCTGATAGTTAATGGGCCACGGCCCAGATAATCTCGAACGGCCCAATAAAACCCAATGCAAGGAATTGATTCGATTACAGTTTACAGACAGCAGCAAGGAGTTGGCAGTTGGCACCGTCATTACTTCAGTGAGTGAGGCAGTGACCCATGATCCCATCCATGTGGTCAAATAAATTAAGTTTTTTTTTAGGTATCAAATAAAGTGAAGCGAGCTGCTGCTCTTTGTGATTCAAGCATCAATCTCCACTTATTGTTGTCTCATCATATATATTACTTTGCAAGTCGCAGTTCACACATGCATGCTTGTGTGTATATAGTATGTGCCATGACGAGGAACAAAGTACAATAAAGATGCTGTTAAGTTAGTAGCTTTAGCTAAGCTAACACATGCATGCGTTGCATGCTGTTGGTTGGTTGAAGAGCACAAATAAAGAGGCAGGCATGGAAAAAAAAAGGAATAAAAATCGATCGTGCATACAGCTAGCTGCCTGCAGTACTGTTTGTCAAACTGCCCATTGACAAAGGAGGCTTGCATTGGGTTTTGCTGCAACAATGTTGCTTATTGTTGGCGTCAAAAGGTGTCAAAATCATACAGCTGCTTGTCATGCACCGCCACCACGACCTGGGAGGGATCCCCACTTACGTTGCAGGTGTTAAAATCCCTGGTTGTACGCATTGCAACATGATCAAATCCAGAGTTTTTTTTGAACAAAATCAGGGAGGGATCCCCACTTACGTTCATGTGTTAATGCTCATAATCCAGTATAGATTCATCCTGCCATACCAGGGTAGAGGATACAAAGGGGGAGAGGGTCGATGGAGTAGAAACTCCTGCCAACGTAGAAGAGATGATTCTAGTGTTTTATAGCGGCAGCTCCAAGCTCCAAGGTCCGCCACCACACATCGCAGAACGTCACGGGACGTCGAGTTTCTGTGGTCGAAGATGAGCGCATTCCGTGCCTTCCAGATTTGCCACAAGATCACCAAGAACACGTCCAGGGCGACTTGTCGAGGCAGTTGGGCTTCTGCTTCAAGAAGCCAGGGTCGCTTGTAGTGGTCCTCCGAAACAGCAACGCCGATGCAATCCCATATACTGCCCGCGATAGGACAGGTACAGAAGATGTGTTCTAACGTTTGTGTCGTGGTGTTGCATCGTTCGCAGTAGGACTCATCAAGGTTACAGATGTTCCTGTGGTACATGTACCCCCTTGAGTTCCGTCAAATCCAGAGTTTTACATCAACTAGGACACGTAGCCACACACGACACCCCCTCCCCTCTTCAATGCTACCAACATCAGATCCATCCAGCCATGTAATTCCCTCGGGTTGCTTCATGAGTCCTCCGAATGTTGCAGCGGGCACATAATAGTCCAATTCCTTAGCATCTAGGAAGTGAGTAGCCAAAGTCGCGACATATATATTGCTTCAAGCTTCTCAATTTCCTAATGTCCCACGGGGCTGCAGCATACATCATATATATTTCAAGCAGCATGCCTCCATATATCCTCCGTTTGAATCTAGTTTGCCGATCGAGAATGTACCAGCTACCTGGATTGTCTCTACTTCAGTAATAACATAAAGCAAGCTAATTAATTTTGTTCAAAGCACGCTGTTATTGTTGATTGCTGCTGAGTTTTTGCTTTCACAAATTTGACTTGCTTATTGATTGGCTGATCAGCAAGTGAAGCTACGCACCCACCCCCACCAAATTAAAGGCCGGTCGCCGTCGAAAGGCGTCAAAATCAGACTACACAGCTGCATGCAGGTAGCGAGGTCTATAGTTGGCCAAATGGACCAGGCACGATGGGCCAGCACGGGCACGACCCTAGTACGGCACGGGCACGATATCATAGTGTCAGTGCCGGCACGAGGCACGATCCAGATAGTGTCTGGCCCACCGGTTTGGCCCATAGCACTAGCACGGGCACGACACGACTAATGGGTCGGCACGATAATTTCAGTAAAGCTATTCTTTTAACATACCACTAAAGGTCCAACCCAGTAATAAAAACATAGATCCCCTTCTCTAGCCTCCTGGTGGCGGCAGGCCCGACCTCGGCAGCGCCCAGCCGGCATGACGCGACGGACGGCGCAACGGTAGCAGGCCGTATAGGCACTGGCACTATAGTGCCGTACGGCACGACATAATTGATTGGCTTTAGTGTAGTGCTAGTGCTCATACTTTGGCACGACGGCACTAGTCAGCACGGCACGACTAATTGTCGTGCCATATAGTGTCGTGCCCAATAGTGCCGTGCCGGTATAGTGCTAGTGCCGCCGTATAGTGTAGTGCCGGCACGATTGGCCATCTATAGTGAGGTCGTATGCTACGAAGGAAAAAAATATACATATCTTTGGTATCTTTTTCCACAACATGTATCTACAATGCCTCCATCATCACAAATATATACATCGTGCACAACATGTAGTCACGACAATTTAGCTCGCTACGGTCTACGGATGTCATGACATGCGTGTCGATCTGGTGTTCTCCTCCGAGGTGTTGCTGTGCAAACCATGAACAAGCATGCATGCATGCATGCAGTAGCCTTCAAGGTACTCTATCCGTCCACAAAAACAAAAGAATACAGCTCTTGCTTTTCGAGGTGTGAAATAATTTCAAGTTGACTAAATTTATACAAAGTAATACTAACATTTATGATAATAATAATTATTATTATTATCAATATATTTTTATGCTAAATATATTTAAAGACATAAGTGCTCGTGATTTATTGTATAAATTTGGCCAAACTTAAAATTGTATGGTTTCTCTATAAGCGAGGTGTATTGTTTTTGTGTAAAGATGGAATGCACATTAGATCCAGTAAATGTTGCAGACACACTTTGTGTGTGTGTGGTTTCTCTATAAGCGAGGTGTATTGTTTTTGTGTAAAGATGGAATGCACATTAGATCCAGTAAATGTTGCATACACACTTTGTGTGTGTGTGGGTGGGGCTGGGGGGGGTCTGAATAACTTCTTCATGCATTCATAATTAAATTTAAAATCCTCTCGCAGAGGTCGCAACAAGACACTAGGAGGGTTCTATCCAAACAATAGAAGAACTAGAACTAGCATGCTTACCACAGGTATGAGCGGCATCCATACACACTTTACTCCGATACGAGCACCACATCTATCCATGCATGATACCTGGAAATTTTGACATTATCTTGTCCGCTGCAGGTGCCCGGTTCTTGTCTCATGTCTGAATGATCTCCATCATATTTTGTTTTCATCCGTAATGCATATCTCTTTTAGGTGTGGAGAGTAGGGCGTAAGATACGCAGTCCATGTCATGATTGTTAGATTATTGGGCTTGGCCCATATGAATAATCCTAAGTAAATCTTAAAAGCCCATTAGCACTTGAAGGGGTACGTCATCTATTAGTCCCATATTGCTAATGGATGAGGGTGTGGGGGTTTTCCTCCCAATAAATAGAGACCACCTCCCTCATGGAAGAAGAGCACCATAGACTCTATACGGGAATCCCCTAGGTTAGGGAGTCCCTAATAAAAGTCTATACGAGTTAGGGTTTTGCTACTTCTCATTGCTGCGTTGCCATCATAGTCTACTCCATTCCGAGCGCCGGCGTGCACCGGCAAACGGGAGAGCAGGTCTCCGGAACCAGTCGTTTTTGAGATCCTGTACCGGGAGAGGGCGAATAAGGTTTTTGGGAAGCGCTACGCGCGACTGCTCAAAACGTCTTCACCACGGCTCGTCCTCCGTCCAAGTCTGGTGCTGCGGCATACCGTCGTCTGCAACATCGTCTGCTGCGCTCCGTCCATAGAACCGTCGTAGTTCCGACTGCGCCGTTCATCTTTCCTACGGCAATTCCTCAGTACGTACACTATGTTTTAATCATGTTTTCTGATGTCATGATTATGTTATTCGTACTTCCTAGTCTGCTAAAGAATTGCATGCTAGGATTGTTTATCGTCATGTTTAATCTAGTTCGGAAATTAAACTTACAATTGCCTATATTTCCAACAACGATGAGGTCAATCTACAATCCCTAACCTAATCTATCAGCACCACCTAATCTATCAGCATTATTAATAGCTAGAGGAACGTAAAATACTTGCCACTAAACAGCATATAGTATGCACTAGTTAGGATCCAGTGTAATGCTCTGCATCTGCAGAGTGAGTGCAGATGACTAAACAGCTCACCTGCAGGCCGCCTGTTACAATGATACGTGTTACACGTGATGGCCACTCATGAACTAATTAATCGATCAACACGAAATCTCTGCAGGTCAGCGACATTTCATCAGTTTAGTCACGGACAATCAATCATGAGAGACAATTGAATATGATGAGCTGCCATCGTGTCAGGTCAAATCCGACGAAACAACATGCATCTGCCGATATGCATGAATGATCACTTCATGTTTACTGGAAAATTAACGTTTCCCATGGATGATCTCTTCCTTTCAGCAATTCTAGTACCATACTGCCGTGAGATGTGGTATGTGCACACAAAACCATCATTTTTTCATCTTAGTGCCCAAAACAACCTACCATTTTTGTAACACTATGGAACTTACCGTCAAACTAATTAAACTACTTTTCAGACACAAATAACTGTCGTAATGTAGCTTTTCACTGCCCCCAAAACATGATTGACGGAACCATAAAAGAAATTATATTGTGAAACACATATGCAAAACTTACCAAATTAGAATAGCAAGGATGTACTTTTTAAATAAATATATACCAAAATCATTGCCACTGGGTTCTTGTCAAGGAAGCTCGATTAGACTGATCACTGTTAAAATTAAACACCATTTGGAGCCTTCCCCATCCTTTATTAGATTCCCTTGAATTACAAGCAAGACACATAAACAGCAATTCTGAAACTAATGAGTTCCAAGTGACCAAGCCCCCAATAGGGTAGTTGGATGTGTGAACAGTGAAGCACACCTAACAATGACTTTATCGCATTCCTTGTCCAAACAATTAAAAAAATAAACAAGCGGATAGTTCTGGTCCAGGCATTACATTGTAGAAAACTAGAAAGTTCATGGGGTTTGAACTTTCCTAATCTTGTGGATGTATATGCCTGTCCTATTCCGGTATTCCCCAACAACTTTGTGGATGTTTGAATGGGGACTGTTGACTCCTGGCCATGTATATTGTTGTTGTTGTTGTTGTGACAAAACAAATAATGGAGGTTACTAACCGTGCTATGCATGATGACTTTAGAGCAACACAGCATGAGAGAGATATCATACTTTTTTTCTCCATGATAAATTCTGCTTTATAAAGTTGAAGGGAGGCTCTGTAGCTGACTAGTCGTCACTGCCATACAAGTTTGACAGTCTAGCCCATATGCATGTCTGCAGCATGTATATGATGTGGATGACCAGAGAATGTTTCCAGCAGGCCAGCAAGAGAAAATGGTTGTCCCCATCAGGCTTGACCATTGCAAAGACGCTAACCCAAGGGGGCTGACATAAACTAACAGCATTACGTAATGATAAAACCCTGGTGGCATATTTCATAAGTCATAACAGAGGTCTGACCATCAGTTACCGAAAAGGTTAGATTACATCCAAATGAAAATGAAATGATAGGCAACATGCATATAGTACTATAACTGATCGAAGTGCTACTTTGTGACCAACAGTTTGCTTAGATCCTACAGGTCCAAGTGTTCACATTCACCAGAAGCAGAACTCATGCCGTCCTAGACTACACTAGTCTACAGTTATTTTTGCCCTGTTAAGCTGTTACAGAGTCGACCAGGCTTTGCTTCAGCTCAGCATGCAGTAGTGGTTCATCCAGTCAGATCAGCGACGTTTCATCTGATTAGTACCATGAAAATAACATTTGGTATATAGCTGTTTTAGGTAATAAAGGCTATAGCTACTGAAGTTCAAATGAAAAGGCACATATATCTGTTTAGCAGTGTTAATTTTTTATACTGTGATGTACCTGTAAACCTACTGAAGCTAAAATAACTAGAAACGATATACTTGTTTAAATATCATCTCCATTTGTTTGATGTTAACGAAGGATGATTAGATTGATCACAGTGAAAAGTTGACACCATTTGGAGGCTTGGCCGTCTTTTGAATTCCCTTGAATTAGAAGCAAGACAAAGACAACAAGTCTAGAATAATGCCTGAGGAGCTAGTGTACCAGTACGAGTCCTACTACTTGGGATCAAGTGACCATCAATCCAAGAACACAGGGGGCTATTGTCTTGTGTTGAACAGCGAAACCGTACCTAATTACTTTTATCGATTTTTTTTAGCAAACAGGGACAATACTACAATTTCATTCAATAGCCGATGGTTCTGGTGCAGGCATGCATGCATTGTACCAACTTGACAGGGTTGAAAATTCGCAACAACTTACCACTGAATAAATAGAAAGAGATGGGGTTTCTTATACTTCCATGCTGAAAGTTTCCAACAACTTAACACTGAAGCAAACCATTCAGAGATAGAGACTGTTGACTCCTGGTCATGTATGTTGTTGCAGAATAATGGAGATATAACTAAACTAACCATGCATGGCGACTGACTTTATAGAAAGCAGAGCATGGAACAGCATGTTTTTGTCCTACGACGCGGTAAGAGTTGTTAAGGCATATGTTTGTAAAGTTGCAAGGAGACTTTAGAGTTGAAAAGTAGGTCAGTGCCACACAAAATTGACCATGGGCCATGCATGTCTGCAGCAAGTATATATGATGTTGAGGATCACCTCCACCAGAACGAATCTGCTTCCTGCAGTAGTATACGGAATAACTTTGCATTGCAGGATCAACCAAACTAGCCTTTGCCGTTGCATAACCGTGTCATCCTGCAGTTTGCCTTTGGCAGATGTTATATCAAAAAAAAAAAAGTCAAAGTGCCGCTGCTGATGATGAATGGTAGCTTTGCCTTTGCATAACCGTGTCGGCCTGCAGTTTGCTTCAATGGGTACTGGAGGTCCAAGTGTCTCACTCGGCGATGGTGTACAGGAATAGAGAGAGAGCCCTTCTTTTACAAAGTCACAGAGCGACCGGCCGGCGTATTAGGCAATTAGGTGGACTTGATTCGATCGAGTCCACAACGGTGGCCATGGTCTGAAACGAGTGATTCCGTCCTATGCGGCCAACTCGCATGCATATGCATGCTTTGGTTGGTCGATTGCTTACCTTCTTTTTCAACTCAAAGTCCAACCGGAGGAGTAGGTACGTTGGTGACACCATGACTTACATGAATGATGCATGGATGTAATCTAATCATATCATATATGCTAGCGCTGTAAGATACTATAGTCTTCTTTACAAACCGACCCCAGGTGTTTGTGCTATAAATATCCAAGCTATTAGCTCCAGGTCCAGGCAGGGACACGTACGCACTTTGCTCTGCATCTTGCGAGCTACTCAATCCCTAGCAGTCATCAGTTGAGCACACCACAGCATGGCGACTCGTGTATCGGCAGCAGCAAGATGCATCGCCCTCTTGTTGCTCCTGGCGCTGGCCGGAAGCTCGTCGGCACAGCTGTCCACCAGTTTCTACTCCAGCTCCTGCCCCGGCTTGTATGGCGCCGTCAAGTCTGTGGTGAAGTCCGCCATCGCCAGGGAGAAGCGCATGGGCGCCTCCATACTTCGCCTCTTCTTCCACGACTGCTTCGTCCAAGTACTTGCTCCTGCTGATAAATTACCCGTAACTATTGCATCACAAATTCCTAACACTGCAACTGTGCAATGCGTCGTCAGGGCTGCGATGCGTCGTTGCTGCTGGATGACACGGCCAGCTTCCAGGGCGAGAAGATGGCCAAACCCAACAACGGCTCCGTCAGAGGATTCGAGGTCATGGACGCCATCAAGTCTGCCGTCGAGAAGGCGTGCCCTGGCGTGGTCTCCTGCGCCGACATACTCGCCATCGCAGCGAGGGACAGCGTCGTCATTGTAAGCCGTTTCTCTGCTGCTGAACAACAAAGTAAAAAGAAATGGAACTGAGATGAACCTGCAACTGATCGATGCATGCACATGTGGCATATATATGCAGCTTGGCGGACCGAGCTGGGACGTGAAGGTTGGGAGGAGAGACTCGACAACGGCGAGCTTCAGTGGCGCCAACAACAACATCCCACCGCCGACATCGGGCCTGTCCAACCTGACATCCCTCTTCGCTGCGCAGGGACTCTCCCAAAAGGACATGGTCGCGCTCTCTGGTACGAGAGAATACACAGCTTCTCAAAGTTAGCTTTAGTGATTACACAGCTGGTAGACACTATCGCCAACGGAGCTCTGTTTTGACCTTCTTCCTTCACAGCAAGATTTGTAGTACATATCTAGTTGAAAGATCGAATATGCTAACTCAATGAGGCTACTAAAAAGCAAGTATAAAGTTGATCATTGGTCCATATCTCCCAGCTTGATTGCAAATTAGGTAATAACTACAACCACACATATTGTTCCTTTTGTGTTCCCTCCACAACCTGAATCGAATACTCTTTTCTTCCTTATATTCTTACATATTTAACAGCAATAATGTTTACTAGCTATTTTAAAAAAACAATAAATGTTTTTTCTATTGAATAATTTAATAGTGTAGTATGGGCAATATTCTTCCCAATAAATAAATAAAAAAATCCAAGGGCCAATAATTCATTTCTCCATTATTCGGAATTAAAATACAATAACTTATTTCCTTATATGTTAATATGTTCTTTCTTAATTTTGCCAGGTGCTCACACCATAGGTCTAGCCCGTTGCACAAACTTCAGAGCTCACATATACAACGAGACCAACATCGATGGCGCTTTTGCAAGGACAAGGCAATCAGGTTGCCCTAGCACATCAGGTACAGGTGACAACAATTTGGCACCTCTAGACCTTCAGACCCCAACGGTCTTTGAGAACAACTACTACAAGAACCTTGTTGGAAAGAAGGGTCTTCTTCACTCTGATCAGGAGCTCTTCAATGGAGGAGCCACCGACGCGCAGGTCCAATCATATGTCAGTAGCCAAAGCACATTTTTCACAGATTTTGTGACAGGCATGATCAAGATGGGTGACATTACACCTTTGACGGGCTCCAACGGGGAGATAAGAAAGAACTGCAGAAGGATTAATTAATGAAGATGGAATGTGTACTACCTTTGCGGCTTTTTCTTCAGTCGCATTCAACGACTTGGTAGCCTTTCTAAATTTTTGCTTCAGAAAAATGTGGAACCATTGTGCTGTGTGAATGTGTTCACATGCTTTGTTCATTTGAATAATGAATGCATCACTTGTTGTTTATATTGTCTTTCCTTTGGTCTAATATATTTTGCATGGGAAAATGAACAACTGAAGTGATGTATGCAGAATTGCAAACTGAATACCTAAATTTGCATTGAGACTTCAGAGGAACTGAATAAGGAATGCAGCTATGTATTCGGCTGTTGGTACTAGAACTTGTTAGATTAGCTGCTGCTATAATAATTTTGTGTGGCCACCTGCTAGATCAATAGTAGAGTATCTATGATGCTCGAGCTAGTATATATTATATATTGAAATAATCGACTCCATATATATTGTTTGTTCATCCAACTCAGTTTTAAACTTTAAATGAAACAACAGTCATACTGGTTAGGATAACCAAACTACACCGGCAACCTGCATACAGCATACATATGTATAATCTACTATATACAGGTTATCCACCGTACCGAACTATGAACACTGAGATAAGAGGATGTTCCTGGCAATAATTATATGTAAGTGACTCATATATGCTAGCTGGTTCAGACTTCAGAGGCAAAATGATAATGTCTCTATGGTCAACATCATCGATTGATGATCTCTAGTTCAGCATCAAAACTTGTTTAGAAAAAATGTAGAAGATGTTTTCCACATATATAGATATATGCACGTAGACATAATAAATCTAGATCCATAGCTCTATAACGACCCTTTCTAGACAGTTGTATTTAATGTGTGCCTAACGAAAGGACTTCAACCTTGTCAAACGTAGTATCTCTGTGTTGCTTACTTGAGCAGATATTCAAATGATTGGACCTCTCACCACCTTTGCTTACTTGAGCAGATATTCATTTTTTTTTCTGTTGCTTACTTTTTTTCATTGGTGTTAATTCCCCACAAACATTCTATTCATTCGATTGATTGGATTGGCTCATTGAATCAATGATTGATAGATATTAGGGGCGGCGTTTACAGAATGGGAAGCCCTCGCCATATGTGTGCGCATTCCATTCATTTGATTGATTTGATTGGCTCATTAGTTATTTAATTAATTTGGTTGGTTGGTTAATTGGAATGGAAGGGTGAGTGCGACCAGCGGATTGGGGGATTATAACAGTTGGAGGTCGACCAAATCATTCTCCCCCCTCTTATCGTCCTTGGTGATTTATTTGGCTTTGGCCCCGACACATGGGTCCTTCGTGAGGGGTAAGGAGATAGATTTGCACATCGATTTTGATCTCAATTTGCTCACTCTTTGTAATATAGATAATAAGCAATCTCGGCCATACCTTGCGGGGTGGTGAGTGGAGTGGGGGGGGGGGAGGGTGGAGGCGGAGGTGGGGTTTGGCGGGATTCAACGGTGGTGGTTGTCTTGCACAAATCTCAATAACTGAAAGGTGGTGAGCTAATATATACCAAAAAAATATATAGAAATTCCGAGCCAAGACGACCAGGCTGTCATTCTAGCACGAGATCCTCGGGCTATCAACCGGTGAGAGTTGTGGGATTGGAAACGGCGATTAAAGTGTGGTCGTACATGCTTTGGGGGAGTTTGGCAGGTAGGATAGACCGTTGTGGGGAAAATAAATCATTTTTACCGTGTTAAAAATAATATAATAATAGATAAGAGATACTAGTACACAATACTATCTTGCAAATTTGTAACCTATCCTACCCTTTTATTTGGACAACTTTGATGAAATCATTATGCTGTACGGCCAATACATTCAGATGATTTTCTGTTTTTTTTAAAAATAATCTATTATCATTTGTCCTCCACAGTTTTTTCCCTATAAATATGTTTGAGGAGAAAAATCACAACGAGGATTTTTCTGCCCTTGGGGAAAGGTGCAGGCGTGCCAGTGTACTAAGTACACAAAAGAGAGACAGGAGCACACTTCATTCATATTATAAAAAATACAAATACAATGCTCCAGTGTATATATATGCGCTCCATAGCCTGTTAACGGCGATCTTGTCTTGGGCGATGTGGTCTCCATGGTTTCTAGGGTCTTGGAAGCCTCCTAGTTAATTATCTCCGCAAGTCTAGCTTGCCAGAGAACCTCCGATTCCGCTGTCGTGGTCGTCTTCTTCATCTTCGCTTCACGTTCTCCATGCATGTGTGGTGTTGGTGTAGATGTGGCATCGACGTCATCCATGGCCTCGTCAGTCTATGAGACGGTGTAGCGCAGCTGGGATATCGTCAGCTCCGCCCGCCCGCGTCGTCCGTCCTCGTCGGCAGCGTACGTCGTGTTGTAGTCGTAGAGGTTGATTGGGGATGCATAGATTGGTGTCGCTAAAACTGAAGAGACGTCAGGGCAGGGACGACGAGGCAGCGTCGATCGTCGAGGTGGCCGATCAACAGTGTAGTCGATGTAGAGGTATTGGTCTTGAATCTTATCGGGGTTGCCGTGCCCGCCGGGATGGACGGGGTCTCTCTGATCTCCCTTGCCTTGCTTGCCTCTTGACCGTGGTGTAGGTGCATGCATGCATGTATGATCATGCACGTAGATAGCCATGCAAGCTAGCACACCTCCCTGCTTGCACATGGTCACGTACTTGTGGTCTCTTCCGGCTTCTCGCGCCATCTGCAAAGCAGGACGAGGCTGCCTCCGAATAGCGTCATCTCGTCATCGCCTTGGTCATCGCTGCCAGGCCATGACCATCTCCAGCGACTCGGCGATCTCGTAGTGACGATCAGGCGCCGTAGATTGGAACAGAGGCCAATGCGGATGGACGTGCATATGCCATGTATAGATGCATCTGTAAAAGAAACACGGGAAAGACGAAACGCAGATCAACCTGCAACACCGCCGCCGAAGATGAACAGAGGGGCCATGGCACCTCGCTGCACTTAGAACTCGCCGGCTTCGATCAGACTCCGGCGTGGACGGCGGCTCTCGGCTGCCCGGTGGAGCGCCGGCTTCTCGCACGTAGATGGCAAAGCCTCCGGGGTGGACGGTGGCTCTCGGCTGCGGCGTGTCGATGGAAGAAAAAGATCCATCCTCCACACGTGTGGATGCAAGGAGATTATATAGGCAGGGGTTAGGGTGTCGCCCGTCCGGAGTTCTCGCCTGGCGTGGTTATCTACTGCACCACGGCCGTCTTGATTTCGTTGGCGATTATCTGCCGGTTAATTCGTTACTTGCTTCTCGTCCAAGCAAGCGGAAGGATAGCTATCCAGAGTCTGGGCTGATCACGTTCCATCGATGACCCTACGACTCTTGGCTGCCCGTGGGCCTTAATCAAATGAAGTCCCACAGCACAGGCTAATAATAGAGGCTAGCACACGCATACGTATGGACGTATTCCATGTACGTACTTATCTTCTGCCGAAACTCCGGAAGATTATCTCGGTGTTTAGTTTCTGATTGAGATATCAGCTTACAGCTAATGACGACGGGGCTTCCGGGACCTTCTGTTCCTTCTAGAACTTTCCAACTCACACCGGCTGCCATGCGGCCCCGGGTGTATGACAACATGTATTGTACACGATCCGAATACGTGTGCATATGTCGCCGTCGTACACGTGTACAGGCACCATACAAGCAACAGCCATCTTGTAGGTCGATAGCCACAAGCTACTATCAGCCGTTAATCATCGGCCATGAACCTCTTAAGAGAGTTAATCCGCACATGCATGGGCGTTGCATGCACGTACGTGAACAGGACCTGCATGATATACTCCAAAACACCTTTTATAGATGCACGTATGCACATACACATCTATTATTTCTCTCTATTTCTAACTTCAAAGAATTCATTGAAACATAATTTGTCACGACAAAATAACATCAAACAAAATATAGCATTTCACGCAGTGAGAATGCTAAGTGCCGTGAAATATAATGACTCTAGGGGGGACTCTATATTGTACGTAGCTTTATGTCAAAAAACATTAATTAATGTACAATAATATATAGCTTAAGTAAAAAGTTAGCTGAAATTTAACTGTGAAGGTAAGGCATTAGCAAATACCTGACCTAACGCTATCTAGTACTAGGTAGAGTCCAACCTTGCCAAACGTGCCATAGTATCTATTATTCCATCTATCTATATATATCCATTGATGCAATTAAGCATGTATAAGAGTGATTGATTGATGTCAGTACGTACGTCTAATTATATGATCGATCTCTAGAAGGAGTCCATGCATATATCTGAAGCTGGACTAGCTTGTTGATCTACGAGTGCATACACGATATGCTAGCTTAGAGATAGAGATAGATCAAGGCTGGCCGGCCTGCCTGTTGCATTGTATACATTGACAACTAGCTGTATCTGTTATTGTTATCATCATTCAACAAGACTGTCGTGGGTCGATCGTAAGTCATAACCCAGTACTGCTGCTTTTGTTTAGAAAAAAGTTGCAGGGACTCTAGCTACTACTACGTACGTACGTACTCCTATCTGGTTACTATTTTTAAGGAAAGAAGTTGCAAGGACTTCTTCTATACTATTGCTAAAGAAAAATAAGTCGTTGCAGGGACTCCAGTATCTGTACGTTTGAGATTCTTGCTACCTTGTAGGGCCCCCTATAAATACCGGCCTGCACGCCTAGGTTGAGAGCACACGACGATCCGATCGCCGACAAGCTTAGCTTCCTTTGGAATCGTAGTACGTCTCCGGCGGCCTGTGCGCGATGACGAAGCTTCTTCTCTTCACCGCCGCCTGCTTCGTCCTGCTGCTGCTCAATGGTAAGCAAACTTGATCGTTTTGTTGTTCTGGTATGGTATCAATCAAAACTACATGCATGCATGCATGGCTGCATCGATCTAATATATATACTACTATAATCTAACTTTTGCAGGCGCTCATCACGTCGTGGAGGGCCGTCCCCACCGTGAACGTCGCAACGACTACATGTTGTTCGTGTTGGGCGACTCGTACGCTGACGTGGGCAACCGCCCGCAGACGTCGGAGAAGACGGTGCTGTCGCGTGCGTGGTTCTACCCGTACGGAATCTCGGACTCGGCCCATGGCAACCGCCCAACCGGCCGCGTCTCCGATGGCATGGTGCAGTCGGATATCCTAGGTACGTACATGAGTACGTGTGGTTGATCTATCTATGTATCTATCGATGATCGATCACCATATATATATCATTGATCGAATTGCAGCTAAGATACTTGGTGGCGATGAGTCCCCTCCTCCCAGCAGACGCCATTGGAGGGATAGCGACAAGGTAGACCCGTCCGGCGTGAACTTCGCGGTGGGCGGCGCCGGCGTGCTGAGCGACGACAGGGCGGCGCCGTCGCTGGGCCAGCAGGTGGACCAGCTGGCGAGCCTCATCAGCAGCGGGGCCGTGGAGACAGCTGACCTGGACCGCTCGGTGGCGCTCGTGGCCATCTCCACCGGCGCCGACTACAACGGGCGCATCACCCACGAGAGCAGCTCCAGGGACATGACGGCCCTCACCGGACAGGTCACCGACGAGCTCGTCGCCGCCGTGAGGAGGCTCCGGGACCTCGGCGTCACCAAGGTGCTCGTCAACCTTCTCCCGGCGCTGGGCTGCATGCCGTGGCAGTCGGTGGCCAGCAACTACGCCACCTGCGACAGCCACAGCAACGCGCTGGCGTCCATGCACAACGCGGCGCTCAGGCGCAGGCTGCACGACTCGTACGACGACGTGCTCCTGCTGGACCTCTACAGCATCTTCAGCAACAGCGTGCAGCCCAACGTGGGGCCCTGCTGCAGGAACCCTGACCCCAATGGCTACTGCGGCCAGGACGACAGCAGCGGCAGGCCGCACTACAGCGTCTGCGACAACCCTGATCAAGCCTTCTTCTGGGACTACATGCATCCAACACAGGCAGGCTGGGAGACCATCATGCAACAGCTCCAAGGACCCATCCAGGACTTCCTAGGAATCCAGTCCTCGTGGTAGCTAGTACAATGCATGCATGCATGCATGAGCAGCACATACATTATTGTCCAACAGCTAGATATAGTCGGTATTTATTAGGTTTTGGATTAGTCATAATTAATACAGAGTTTCAGTACGTCATATGTATGGTTTTAATTTAATTTCATGAGCTGCTGCCGTATTATATGGCATTTCATATGCGATGCTTTTTGGTGGCTTAATTTAGCACCAACGCCGGTGCAGATAGTTTTCAGTTTTGGAGACCTCTCTCCTCTCTGCCATATGTTTTTCATATGTGAGGCTTCGCTGAACAAGCTAAACAATCTATATATATACCCCAATTAGGAACACTGCCATACCAACAAATTCCGCCTTTTTTAAAAACAAATACCGTCTGGTTTCAAATACCTCTAGAGGCTGGCACTGGACTGGGCACAACCACCAGGTCGCGTCGCGCGCTTGTCTATGCTCTGGGCTTCCTAACGGAGACTTCTTCGCACACCGTTCCATTGCAACTCCCGATATCTTGAACAAGGAGTATGAGTGGTACAACATCATCAAGGGCTGCCGCGGGGACTCAAGGCGGCGGCGCTGCCAGGAGGCACGACGCCTCCGCCGCCGCCGGCCATGGACAATATGCTGGCGAGCGTGGCCAACCTCGCCAAAGCTGCTGCCGACGGGCACGGCGCTGGCGTTCCAGTCGCTGTCCCATCCTTCACCCGAGCGTCGCGGTACAGCGTTCAAGAACCTCCGAAGGCGGGTGTTCCTGACGGTGGCGTTAGCAACACCGCCGTGCAGAGTTGTTTCTTCCCCAACTCCGGCCGCAACGTGAATCAGCTGCTCCAAAAATCGATTTTTCGACCGTCTCCGAAAATAGATGATTTTCTGAGACGGCTGTCTTAAAATGTCCGTCTCCGTTAATCATTTTCGAAGGCAGTCAGATGTAATCGCCTTTAAAAATGTCTTCCTCCATTAATGCCTGACATTAACAGAGGCGAACGAGATTTGTGTCCTCCTCCGAGCCTTTTTTTTACAGTGTCCTCTAAAATATTTTTTTACCAGTGAGAGTACCTATGGTGAAATCACTTGGAGATGGAGTTTACCTGTAATTTAAATTTCAAGCTATGTTATCTGTTATTGAAATAGATCGAGACATCCAGTACATAGTATATAAGGTCTCCCACAAGTCATAACTATAGTGTAGGCTAACTAATTTAGTGCCTTTGATTTTGCATGATGCACCTACCACCGCACATTGACAATAAATCTTTTTGCATGATTAGGATCACACATATCTGCATGCAACAAACACACACATATACTTAAATGATCCATCGATGTGATGAGATCCAGCTTGCTACATCTCTCTTCTAAATGAATGAAATGGCCATATTGAAGGAGAGAACTAACAGTGTGTGAGATTTTGGAGTGAACCAAAAGATAGCCAATGACTAAGTTGCTGCCCACCTACCTGCACTCGTTGATGTAGCAGACACCGCTCCTTCTCATGCTCTCCACTCCAGCTTGCTCAGAACATGTGGTACAACATTTTCTGTGTGGTTATTGCAAAATGGAGCTGTCCACATAGAACTATAGGAGAAAATGAGACTGCAGTCTTGCTACTAGTTTGGGTAGGATTGTAGTAGGCCGGCCCGCGCGTTGTGTGGGATGCCAATTGAACGGCGGCAGATCATGGATCTTCTGCGTGTGTTCTTTGTGCGGTACGGAACGGCCGCTGCCGATCATCTGCGTCATTGTGGGGGAATGGGACGGTCGTTGCGGATCATCTTTGTGCGACATCAGTTTGAATAAGCAAATATTACTGATACCATCACTCAGGCATCAGCTAGCTCAGAAAAAATGGCTTCGGCGAAGGCGATCGTCTCTGGCATCATCGTTACGGTGGCAACCCATGGGTTGGAGGAGCAGGAGGCGGATCTTGTTTCCAGAAGATTTCACCGACACCACGGCCACCACGGCCACGGAGGAAGCAGCTGGCAGCCTCAGCCTCAGCCGACATCACCGCCGCCCCAACCGCCCGTGTGTAACAATAACACCCCAGGTGTTAATCACCATTTTGAAGTTAATGATGTAATCAATAACTTGGATTAAGGGAAATGTAAGGAAATGATCATGTCTTTTGGATCCTAGGAAAAATTTGAACACAAATTCAAATTTGCTTGAAATTTGGTTAAACCCAGGATTTGAGTTTTTAATTCATCCAAGAGGTTGAGATGACTAGCAAAGGATGGAAATTGATTTGGGAACATGACTTAATGGTTTTGGTGGTAGAAAGAGAAAAGAGAAAAAAAAGAAGAAAAGAGAAGAGAAAAGGAGTTGTTGGAGTTTTCTTTAAAGTTAATGAGTGGTGGTTTTTGGTAAAGCTTGAGAATGTTATATTTGATTTAAATCACGTGTTTGAATGGTGGTAGGGGCTCAAAGTGAACTTATTGGACACAATGCGGTCACGTTTGGAGAAAAAAAGAGGAGAAAAATAGAAAAGAGGAGAGGAAAAAAATGTAGTCTTACAAAGATGATTTTTGGCCAAATTGGAAGGCCAATTAAAGGAAATATAATGCAGCAAGTTATGTGGTTACCTAGAAAAATGAATTCCTTTATGGTTGCTTAACACATTGGAGTGGAAGAGGATGACAAAAACCGGAATTTGAATGTTGGATTTGAATTTCAAAGGAGGCTAAGTTGAACTGTTTTTGGAGCTGCCTACAGTAAAGTTCAGAGTTAGTTATTCTTCGATCTTTTGGACACGATCTTTAGAAGAATGAAAGATGAAGGATTTCACCACAACTTTGGTTCAAGGTTTGGAGGAGGTTGCATTCGAATTTTGGAGTAATTTCTAATGGAACTCACAGGTTCAGAGTTTGCGGGAAAATGGAGCAGTACAGAGCAGAGCAGCACGTCGCCACGCACCTCTAGGTCCTCTACACCCGCCACGGCTCCATTTTGCCTATTTTCGCGTGACTCCATCAGGCCATCGCCCGGCTCCACGTTCCACCGCCGCCGCCTGCCTGATTCAGATCGCCCGCATGCTTGTTCGACCATCAGCTCGGCTTTCCTGGCACTAGAGATTCACAGGATATCGCTACATAATACTGGGGGTGCATCTTCCACGTCGCATCCCATGCTGTTTGAAATTTCAGATGACGAGGAAGATCGCTAGCATTACATCTAGTAAGGCACCAAAACAATGATGTGAGGAACTGAATGGTTAATTTCCGACGACATCGCTGATGGTTGGTGCATGTGCATCCGCTGATCCGCAGGTAATCTAACATCATCGCAGCGAGCGTCAGCCGCGTTTCTCCTGCGCTGCAGGCGGCAACCGTCACCCTGTTCCACCTCAACAAGGCGACTCCAATCATTGCGCTTCGCAGTTTTGCCATTTTAAATATTGGTTTCATAAAAATAGGACTTGAAACATGTGTCACTTGATTTTCATGCCATTAGGTGTATTTCATTTCATTTCTTATTTTTCTTCATGTATTTGGTACATGTATAGACCATATTGCCCTTCTGGTCATTTCTACCGTGCATAACAGATCGGCTGCCTGGGTCCCTGGTGGCTGCCGCTGCCTCGGCAGGGTGGCTGCTTGCCGCTGGCCGCCGCCGCCGCCGCCTGGGCAGGCAGGCTGGCTGCTGACCGTCACGTCACCTGGGCAAGCGTTTGCACAAACGAGCACCATACAGCAACAGATGATTCATAAAAATTCTAGCGGGAGACGAAACGAACCGACGGTCGATGGGACTCGAATAATACGATCCGTCCATGCAGTTGCATAAAGAATAGAAGGGTAAAATTGTATTTCCACACACATACATTTATTTGGATGAGAAAAGGGGTAAACTATACCTAATGGCATGAAAATCAAGTGATAGATGTTTCAAGTCCTACTTTTACGAAGTCAATGTTTGAAATAGCAAAATTGCGAAGCACAACGATCGGAGTCCCAAATCTACAATTTTCTCTTAATTTGGGCAGTTCGGTCACATATGCCAATACAGTAGAGAAATGCTACAAAGATAATGCAAAAAATATAGCAATTTTAGTCAAGTGTGACCACGAATTTCTCAACTATATCGCATTGCCTTTTGCTAACATCCTAAACTGCCAAAGTGGTACAAGGCAAGTTGGCTTCTTGAGGGGGAAAAGCAGCACACTGATGTATGATTCGAACAGACAAAATTAGAATGTGAAGAGAAAGATACTAACCAAAGCAAGCAACAAGATTACAGGAACGTTTAGACGAGACATAAGCCTTATTTAAATCAAGTCTGCCACACAGAACAGCCTAAATACATTACAAAAATGTGCAAACAAGAACCTGAAAAGTATTACATGTAAGCTTCTCTAGATGCTGTATCAGTGACAAAATACCATGTTGAAGATGGCAAGGCAATCTTCTAGAAGTTTCCCCACAATACAAGAACTAGATATTTCTCATGGGTATTTCTAGAATAGGCAATTAAACAAATTAGTAAATGTTGTAATATCTAGGAACCTTCTAGATTGGGGGACACTTGTCACAATGTCATGGTCCCCCTTGCCCTATAAATAGAACCCCCTCCCTTGCCATGCCATACCATCCAAGAGCATGGTAGAAGAGAGGTGCTAGGTAGAGTGGAGTGTGTGAGTGGTGTTAGGCTAGCCACCTAAAGGTGTGAGTGCTCCTTTGTAATATTGATGTTTCAATAATAAAGAGTGTGTCTTTGTAAAGTATTAGTCTCCCGGTTAAGCTTCATAGTTTCTAAGTGCTTAGTGTATAAAAGTGATCTATCGAAGGATGGCTCTGCCACCCGGGATCACAACAGGTCTGGGCTTTATCGTAGGTTGACTCTGCCACCCGGAAGTGAAAAGACGGCTCTGCCGTCCAAAGGACCTGGTGCACTAAGTATTAGAAATTAAAAGAGCTGACCGACCCTAGAGTGAGTTGGTGTGTGTTTTAGGTGTAGGTCCTCATCTAAGTGGGTATTAGGGCCACCTCGATTTCCAACAATTGGTATCAGAGCCGGGCGGTCAGGGACCGTCTGGAGGAGGTCACTCGGTGAGCACAGGGTGCTTACTGCTCGGTGCAATATCAAGGCGCTAAGGGGAGACTCTGCCGGTGCACAGTCTGGGACTGTGAAGCTCATTGGTCTGGGACCAAGAAAGCTAACTTGACGCTGGGCGTCAATTACCATGGCGGATCTTTCTAGCGCAAGCTATGGGATTAAGAAGCTTAATAGCCATAATTATGGCTATTGGAAGACCTGCATAGAGTCTTACCTACAAGGCCAAGACTTATGGGAGGTTGTTGCGGGCGCCGAAACAGTGCCTCCACCAAAGGAGAGTGGCGAAGGTGTTTCGAAGAAGGAGAGCGCCGAGTCCTTATGGAAATGGCGCATCAAGGCCGGCAAGGCTATGTTCGTGTTGAAGACAACCATTGAGGAGGACCTACTAGAGCACATTCGAGATATGGAGACCCCGAAGGAAGCTTGGGAGACTCTGGAGAAATTTTTCTCCAAGAAGAATGAAGCACGCCTCCAGCTCTTGGAAAATGAGTTATCAGGTATCTCTCAAGGCACTCTCACTATTGGGCAATATTTTACAAAAGTGAAATCTATCTGTCGGGAGATATCTGAGCTCGCACCGGATGATAAGGTTGGTGAGGCCCGTATGAGGAGGATCATCATCAATGGTCTCAGACCCGAATTTTAAGGCTTTATAGCCACAGTGAGTGTATGGCCTACTCAACCTTTATTAGTGGAGCTAGAAAATTTATTGGCTAATCAGGAGGAGTTAACCAAGAAGATGGGGGGCGTGACTATAAAGGAAGAAGAGGAGGCACTTTTCACAAGTAAGAAGAAGACTCTACCTCGGGGACAAGGAAGGCCGAAGTCAAGATGGATGGAAGGTGGCAAGCATCACCCGAAGAACAAGAGTAACATTGCAGGGGGAGCCCATAAACGAGAAAACCAGCAACAACCACCAAGGAAGGATGGATGCTTCAACTGTGGTAAGGAGGGACACTTTGCTCGAGAATGTCGATTTCCAAGGAGGCATTATGAAGGGAATACAAGACGCTTTGAAGGAAACATGGCCACCTGTCACACCCGATTCTGATAGCAGAACCAGATGCCTTGCATATGTGCGCCAGGATCATTTACACACATATGTTGACAATAAGTGAATAACAGAAATAGTACTTTATTCGATAAAAGGGAAATATCGTCTTTATTACACTCACGATATAGGCTCGAAGGCCTATACAAGTTCACAACGATATGAAAGAACAAGTCTTCAGCTGCGGAACGCCCACAGGCATCTGATTGGTGAACACTCGTCTAGAAATCATCGAGCTCTTTAATGTATTCCCCATCATTGTTTTCTTCTGAATCCAAATTTGAGTAAGGGTGAGTATACTTATGGTTGGTACTCAGCCAGTGGGTGAAGATGCAGGGCATCAAGGTGAGGCTGAGCTATGAGCGGTTAGCATTTTAGTTGGTCAAGTTTTATTAGCAAGCGCCTAATTACTAAGGTAAAAGTTTATACCAACCCCAAATTAAGCATGATGAGAGAGAGCATCATAGCTATATACATCCATAGCCATAGAACCACGATTTAACTTTCAGTTCAATCATCTTATCATGTGAGGGTTCGGGCCGTTCATGACCGTGAACACGGCTATTGCAATAGATTTTAACACTCTGTAGAGGTTGTATAGCTTTACCCACAATTCGTGTCTCCCCTTTCGCCCGGGTTTGCAAAGCCCTTAAACACTTCCGAGGTGAGTGGCGAGGGATTCACTACTAGGCCTTTCCAAAGAATTTCTATACGTGGATGCTTGATCCCAAAACATGCGGTCCCTCAGAAGCCGAAGCTTCCCTTCACCGTTCCCTCCATACTCATACCCAAAACCACCCTCAAGCAGTTCAAACACCACGCATAGTTCATCTAATTACTTGGCCTAGGTCAGAGCCATGTGACATTGTGGTTGTACGGGAAATCCTGGGTGGTTCTCCATGTTCCAATTAAATCAAGTGTTCTTGCTTAACAAGACCAACACATTCCATATTCATCAAATTGCCATAAACCTCCATGAACTAGTACTAAGCAACTAGCCTTTATTCTAGCATGAATGTGAACCAAGGTAGTTGAAGGGTGTGGGTAAAAACTATTTGTCCTTATTGGTTCCCATCATAATTAATGCAATATCAACATAAAGTAAAAGCGTATATGGCATGGTGTTTCATGGGATCAAAATAGAATATGCTGAGGGGGAAGCCACCTGCCTTCCTCAGCGAAAAACTCTTGTTCTTCTTCAACAAACTGCTCCTGGTCCTCTTCTTCTCCAACCGGTACGTTCTCTACACAGCAATCAAGGCATACAACAAATGAATGGCTAAACAGTACACCAATTATTATGAAAAGTCGTCAACGTGCTTCTACATCTACTGTTGATGCCGAGAGGAATGCGTGAGCGCAAGAATCACTCAAATCGGGTTTAAAATGGTGAAAGTATGTTTAAAACAAGGTTTAGGGGCTTCTCTGCTATAAATCTAACCTCTCAGGGGCTAAAACGGAAGAAACCGAGGGCTTTCATGTAATTTTGTATCTAAACATAGGGTTCTACGCGCAAAACCAGCAGCTCGGACTGCGGGTTCTGTTCTTCAAAAGCTCGGGGGCTTAAACATAAAGAAAAGGACTGATATGGAATTATTTTTGAACGGGGCTGGACCGCGGGTTGATTTCCAGAAAAGACAGGGGCTCTTTAGCAAAACCGGCTTGGCTGACCGTCGTCTCCCCCTTTGACTTGATTCGGGGTTGACTTGGACGGTTGGATCCCGATCCGACGGCTGCAAACGAAAAGGGGATAAAAGAGGTCGCCGGCAACGAGGCTGGCGGCAGCGCTGTGGCAGCGCTTCGCCGGTGTTGAGCTGATCCGGTGCTAGGCTGCACCATATCGCCCGATTCGAGGTCCTAAGGCGAGCTAAGGCCACGGCGAACCTAAAGGTGGGGTTGGAGAACCATTTTGAGCGTCGGGGATGGCCGGCGACGAGCGGCGGCGGGTGGCGAGCCACGACGAGGTTGCGCCCGAGGCTAGAGTGCGCGGTTTTGAGGGGTTTTTGGCTCAAGGGCAAGCTGGTGACACAAGGAGTCCGCTGGTGAGGTTTGGGGTGCAAGACCCGCGGCAGCGGCTACCGGCGACGAGCGGCGGCGGCCGGCTTTCCACGGCGAGGTTGGAATTAGGGCTAGGGGACACGGTTCGCGCTCGGGTTAGGCTCTATGGAAAGCTGGGTTCATGGTGGAGCTATTGGGCTAGCTCTTGTCGAAGCTCCGGCAAGGGAACATGCCAGCGACGAGCGGCGGCGGTCGGCTACCCACGGCTCACGGCGAACCGGGGTTAGTGGCCGTCAGGGACCCAAATTGAAGGCTAAAAAGTTGTCTTTGGGTTCTCGGGATTGCTATTCGGTGTTTCAAAAGGAAAGTCGAGCTCCGGTGAGGCTCCACGGCGAGCGGCGGCGAGAAACAATGTCACGGTGGAAATAAAATACAGAGGGGGGAACGAAAGGGAGAAAGCTCACCACCTTACTCAGATGGCGACGAGTTGACAAGGAAGCGACCGTAGAGGAAGTAGGGGTTCAAACGACGGAGAAACAGGGTGAGCTCCGTCCGGCGGCGACAATGGCGATGGCGAGCTTCCAAAGCGGCGGCGTGGGCACGAGCGAGTGGGAAACGAGGTGGGGGCTGAGCTCTGGGTGTGTTTGGGGCTTTATAGGCCGGCCAAGGCGGTTGCCGTGGCGCGCTGGGGCCATTACGGCCTTAATGGCCTTGAAGGTGAAGGAATGGCGGTCATGGTGGCCGTTGCGGCGGTTTAAGGCGGTTGCGGCCGAGGGAGTGAAGGAGAGAGTGAAGGCGCTTGATTGGCAATGATTGGAGTTAAAACGGAGTGAAGGAGGAGGCGCGATGTGGCGCGGAAGACCCGTGCGGCTTGGCTCTGTCCGCGGCTGGAGGAAGGAGACGGACCTGACCGGTGGGGCCACGCGGTCAGCGGGAGAAGGCGCGAGCGCAGGTCGCGTGCGAGAGAGAGGAAAGCGGCTGACAGGTGGACCCGGCTTGTCAGCGAAGAAGCAGCACACGCGCGGTGAGGAGAAGGGCTAGCGCGAGCTGGGCTGGCTTGGGCCGCGAGCGCGGGGAGGGAAGAAGAGAGATTGGGCTGGCGTGGGAAAAAGAAAGGAGAAAAGAGAGACAGAGAGAGAGAGTTTGGGCTGGGCCGGCTAGAAGAGAAGGGAGGGAAAAAGAAAAGGTTTAAACATTTTGCAAAATTTTCTCAATATTTTTCAGGTTTAAAACTTCACTCAAAACACAATGCACCAACATGTATGCACAAAATTTAATATATTCACTATAAAAGCTACACTAACATGTTGCTTACTTTATTTTTAAAGTGATGGTCTTTTTAGGGTGTTACACCACCATCACACATGAGAAAAAGAAGGAGGAAGCATATCCTAATGAAGAAGAGTGGAATGTTGAAGCTGGGTTTTCTCAAGAAATTGAAGAAAATGAGTTGGACGAGGACATGGAGGCACATGCTTTTGTAGCAACAACGGATCCAACACTTAATTACAAGGAGGATTGGATCATTGACTCAGGGTGCTCCAACCATATGACTAGTGACGACAAAAAATTGAATGATATGGCCGACTATAAAGGAAGAAGAGTGGTGCTAATGGCAGACAACTCGAGATTATCCATCTCTCATATCGGGAATGCGGTCGTCCCAAGGTATGGTCCTCAACAACTCCAACTCGAGAAGGTTTATCATGTACCTGGCTTGAAGAAAAATCTGCTGTCAGTCGCACAATTGACAGCAGAGGGGAAATATGTTCTCTTTGGGCCAGATAGTATGGCAATTTTTAGAAAATTGAAGGTGATCGGCACACACATCATGGAAGGAAGGAGGAGACAATCGGTCTATGTCCTCTCCACTGAGTCCGCTTATGTGGACAAGACACGGAGGAGTGAGACGGGTGATCTTTGGCATGCATGTCTTGGGCATGTTAACTACACTGAATTAAAGGAGATGATGCAAAGGCAAGTATTTAAGGGGCTTCCTCAAGTGGACATCCGGACATACACGGTTTGTGTCGGTTGTCAATTTGGCAAGGCTCATCAATTGCCATACAAGGAGTCGGAGCATCGGTCCAAGACGCCATTGGAGCTCATACACTCGGATGTGTTCGGCCCAGTTAAGCAAATATCTATTAGAGGGATGAGGTACATGGTTACTTTTATTGATGACTTTTCTAGGTACGTTTGGGTTTACTTTATGAAGGAAAAATCTGAGGCTTTCACAAAATTCAAGGAGTTCAAGGAGAAAGTTGAAGGTGAACTTAATATGAAAATTCAATGCCTCCGTACTGACAATGGGAGAGAATATTTATCAAATGAGTTTAATGTTTATCTTAAGGAGCACAAGATAAAAAGGCAATTGACTTGCCCCAGTACTCCACAACAAAATGGAGTGGCGGAGCGCAAGAATCGTCATCTTGCAGAAACTTGTCGAAGTATGCTCCATGCCAAGAACGTACCTGGAAGGTTCTGGGCCGAGTGCATGAGGACATCAGCCTATGTAATAAATAGACTACCTCAACCCAAGCTGGGATTCAAGTCACCTCATGAGCTGCTATGGAAGGTGAAGCCAGTGGTTAGCCATCTCAAAGTATTTGGCTGTGTTTGTTATGTGTTCGTGCCGGATCATCTATGGAGTAAGTTTGATAAGAAAGCAATTCGATGCATCTTCGTTGGCTATGATGATGCACGAAAGGGTTGGAGGTGTTGCGATCCAACCACAGGAAGGTGCCACACCTCAAGAAATGTGGTATTTGATGAAGCTTTGGCTTGGTGGTCCCCCGAGAAGGTCGAGCTGCCGGACTCACATAATTTTGAGGAGATTCCAGAAGAAGTTCAAGAAGAAGAGGAGCAAGCACCAATTCCTCATGAAGATAAAGAGGGTTCGCCAAGCAAAACCAAGAGCCCTTGGAAGACTGGTGTCCATATGACCTCAGAGGAATCTCACTCGCCACAAATGGAGCCTGAGAAGTCTATTCAAGAACAAGGAGGACAAGGCAAAGGAAGCCTAATCCAAGGTATGCTAATACCGCCCTTGTTGATGAGTCTATACCTATTGAGCCATCCTCATATGAAGAAGCAGAAAAAGGCCCTGAGTGGCGTAAGGCGATGGAGGAAGAAATTAAGGCACTAAATGAAAATCAAACGTGGGATTTAGTGCCCAGACCAAAGGAGGTGAAGCCTATATCTTGCAAATGGGTTTATAAATCGTCCTGTGTCTGCTCATTGCTCATGCCATGTACAAAATGATTGGTTTGAAATAATATAAAGTACTGATTCAAAGAGCAAACCTCGTCATTTCCAAAGTGCACATCAATCAAACTCAAACGATCAAATCAAAGGGAAAAGGGCCCAATGTAAGCTAGCTAACACAATCGGCACCAAAAAAAAGGTCGGCAGACGCTGAGCGGTGGACCTCCTAAGGCTGGGGTCCACCGGCGGTCGAGGTCGGTGGGTGTCCATTCTGGTTAGTAATAGAATAAATAAATTGATCCGAAAGGTGCGCACGTAAGCGTCGATATGTCCGAGTGGTTAAGGAGACAGACTTGAAATCTGTTGGGCTTCGCCCGCGCAGGTTCGAACCCTGCTGTCGACGCTCTATGTTTTTTTTTGGGCTTGGGTAGTGTTGTATTGTATACTTGGGTTGGGCTCGACCTCGACTTGAAGAAGACGACGACCCCCACCCCAGTCGCAGTCAGAGCAGAGGAGGGTGGTTGGAGGTGAAGATCTGTGAGCTTGTTTTTTTTGAACGAATGATCTGTGAGCTTGTTTTGCCCTTGGTCACTTGGTGAGGAACCCGAAGTGGTTGCTAACCCTAACACGGCAGGGCTCCAAATCTGATCCACCACGCAACGCCAACCCAATTACCGAACCGAGTCGACAAGGAAGCTTCCGCTCCCCCGCCCTATTAATTCCTTCCGCGATTTCGATTCAGTTGTCCTCGATTTTTTGATCGACTCCGTTACCATCAGGTGAGGTCCTTTTCTCCTCTTCAAAATCCTCCTGCAATTTCTTCCCCCAACCAGATCGCTTCCTGTTCCCCTGCCCCTCCCTCGTCGATCGATTTGTCCTTGGATTGGTTTCGCCGTGTGTTCTGCAGCGTCGGGTTCCTGGAACTCATCGTCGATTATTAAAACAGCCGTGTAATCTTGATTCCTTTGGCAGGCAGCTTGACAAGGAAAGCGAGCATCACCATGGGGTCCAAAGCACCTTTCTTTGTCCTGCTCCTCTTGCTGCTCGTCGCCTGGGCACCTGCAGAAGCCCGGGTTGCTGGTATGTGCTTACTTCCTAATTACTTACTTCTCGGCAGCCTTTGCCTTCCTACCTTCTCAGGGATGATTCTTCTGTTTACCTTAGTATCAACACCGCTGACTCTCATATCCGCTGCCAACTGCACCATGACACTCTTGTTACTTGTGTTCAGAAATCAGAATTGCTTATGTATATCTCTGCTGTTGATAGAAAAAAAAAGTTGTATCAAATGTGTACATGTTAGGGTACTTGGTTAAAGATGAGATTTGGCATGTCCTTATTTCATGGCCCTCTTATAACACTACCTTTGGTAGGCATGTAGATACATAGGACATCTTAATCATGGCATCCATCCATCTTGGCCGGCGTCACTACTGTAGTGTTAAACTGTTAATACACCTGTTTCTTGCTAGCCTACTTTGTTCAAGCTTGGTCTTGGCCTTGAAATAGTTTGACGTCCCACCGCACCTCAGTGCGAGGAGGATGATGGCCTCAACCCAAAATGTATGAGCTCACATATCTTACTTCTCTCAAATGTTAGTGCTTGTTGTGCCCAAATTTGCTGTGCCTGTATTTCAAGGCATCCTTCCACAAACACCACACTGCACAATCTAGCCAGAACTAATTATTTGCGCTCCAAACGCATGAAATGCTCCTCATTTATTAGAGCTAGTTGTTCTGCCTGCAAAATTATTATACCCAATTTTGCCTTTTCACTTTTTCTTGATCTTCACACAATTGAACTCCCAGATCACAGCCCAATCTACAAGGAGCTCAAGAGTAGCAGCCCGCTATGCTCAACTTGTGAAAACTTCACGAGTGAAGCAGTCAATTTTCTCAGTGAGAAACAAACACAAGATAAGATCATGACATTCCTTCATGACGCTTGCTCTCAGCCATTCTCCTTGGGACAGAAGGTAATAACATTTTCTGGTTATTCTTATAACTAGGTGTGATAGTAAGTTTGTATGCCATGGAAAGGAAAGATACATGACATGCTTAAAGAGCAATGACATTTTCTGGTTGTTCTTTGTTTGTTATAGCTATCATTAACATTTTTTTATCTCTGCAGTGTGTTCAATTGATGGACTCTTATGCAACTCTCCTGTTTACCAAGATTAAGGAGATCAAGCCAGAAGAGTTCTGCACACAGTATGGCCTGTGCAGGGACACAACCCTTTTCTCTGGTGTGGGGAGTGATAGTACGTGTGTGTTTTGCCACCACCTGCTTGATGAAGTTACGTCCAAACTGAAAGATCCAGACGCAGAGGTAATTGCTTTGCATTGTTTATATATTTTCCCTACCCTGATTTTCCCTTTCTGCATCATAACATTTTCTATTTGATGTCTAGTTTGAGATAATTCAAATTCTCATCAAGGAGTGCAACAAGATTGAAGGTCATGTCCAGCAGGTAAGTAATTTGGTACTTCTTTTCATCTTTTGTAGACTCATTGATGTGTAAATTTTTCCTTAAAATTGCAGAATGTCAGATTACGTTCAGCAAGTATAAATACCTGTTCTCAAAATTGTGTATATAGAAATCGAAAATTTAGTGGTAGGAGCTGTTTTCTGCTTCTTTACTTAATGCATATGATGCCATCAAGCGTTTAATCATATATCATCTTGTTGCCAGTGCAAGAGATTGGTCCTGCAATACATTCCTCTTATTCTGGTCAATGGCGAGAAGTTCCTTGAGAAGAACGATGTGTGTGCACTCGTACAAGCGTGTCCAGCCAGCCAAAAGACGGCATCCAGCTCATTATTGGATGGGGGATTGGTGAGTGATGCATAAAGATTGGAAGATAACACAAGGCGATAAACTATGGTGAAAAATAGTATTTGTTGTATATAAGGGCGATAAACCAATGTCTTATGTGTATTATGGTCCTGTATATTGGAAAACTTTGTATTGTGTTTACAATTTCTTTAATGATTCCAACCTACTCGTATCTTGGTGTAACCTGTTGCCAAACTGCTAATACAGTCGGGGAGCTGAAAGAAATATCATGTGCTAGTAGTAACTAGTAAGTATATAAACAACGGATGCAGTGAATTAACTTGTCAAGCAATATTGCGGATCAGTGAAATGAAACAGCAAGATTGAGATTGGAGAAGCATGAGGAGCATGCACCCGAAGTAAAAAAAAAAAATGCTAGAAGTAAACAACAGCAAATTCATCAAAATACTAAAACACGCTTACAAGTGTTGCTCCTAAAGTCATTGCTTGCACTTGGATGAGGGATTTTTAGCTCACAATTTGGCCGGTGAGTGAATCGACAGGATTTGAACAACCTTTGCAAAGCTTTCAGATAGTCAACCCAACCGGAAGCAGCTGGCTACTGGCGCGCCGGAATGACGACGCTTCGTCGGCTCCTCCGCGCGCGCGCCGAGGCGGCGGTAGCGTCCGTGGTAACCGTTCTCCCCCACGAGATCCCTCCTCTACTGAGCGCCGCCGCCACCTTCTTCTTCGTAAGCCTTCGCCTTCGATCCATCCATCTCGTGGTTCCTCCAATTCTGCAAGCCCCCGAATCAAAGGATTTTTGTGTTTTGGTGGGTGCGCAGATCCTGAGCGCCTACTTCGTGGTGCTGCCGTTGCGTGACGAGGGCGCCATCTCCCTGGGGCTCGACACCCTCCCGGGCCTCTTCGCCGGCTCCCTACTCCTCACCATCCTCGCCGCTCCGGTCGCCTCCCTCGCCTTCTCCCTCCCGTCCGTCCCCAAGCCCAGGGTCTGTGCCACTTAAATCATTTTTGATGTGGCCTTGTCGTCAATTTTCTCATTTAATTACTGCCAGAAGCTGAATGCTTAGATTGCTCAGAAACAGAAAAATATATGCTTTGCATTTGCATTCCTTGTAGTTGAATGTCAGAAAACTGCATTAGCTTCCTTCCAAGTTCAACTGCAAGTGCATTACATGTCCAGTTCAATAATTCCACTAATCGTATTGATTCTTATTTTGTTGCCTTCTGATGTAAAAAAAAAAGGAATTTAACGCTTAAGGACTGTCGGTTCAAGACACCACTGAACAAGACTTGAATAGTTTTTCGAAGGCCAAAAAACAGTTTTTAAACCATAAGTTTTCTTGTGTCTATTTTTCTTATCTTGATGAGATGTACATTTTAAGATTCCAGTCAACTTCTTTCTTGGAAACAGTCTAATTTTATCACGTTATATTGTGGTTCCAGGCTTTGATTTTGATACATAGGTTCTTCAGCATCTCTCTTCTTGTATTTTTTGTGCTTTGGTTTGCTTCTAGCCCCAGGCAATCTCAATCTGCCTCCAAGGTAATATACGTCAATAATACATCGAATTTATCTCAATTCTGTTTTGCACTCTATCCACTTTCGGTGTCTTCCTGAATTTCCTAATCAACGAGCAACATCTCTTCCCCTTCTACACCAAAGAGCTTATCTTTCCTTCTACTTTTTATGACATGATCAAGTCTAGTGAAGATGGTTCAAGTAAGCTTGCAGGGTGGGAAAACCACAGCTGGTTCTACATAGTAGTCAGAATAAGCTTGTTTCTTTGGGTATTTCCTCTCATTTTAATTAGATTTTTCCTTTTTTTTATGTTTTAGATACTGAAGCTGATTTAGTTTTTTCTCCATGTGAAGGTTGCTTTACTTAATCTCATTACAATATCATCAACTTGGGCACGAGTAATTGATGTCATGGATAGTGAGGTATCATTACACTACACCACCAAGTATGGATAATCCTTAATAGTTTATTTCCTTTATTTTTAACTCCTTTTTCTTTCTTTCAATTCAGTCAGGTTCAAGATTGTTTGGTTTTATTGGGGCCGGTGCTACGCTGGGACAACTTTTTGGTTCATTATTTGCTGCAAGCATGGCATGGCTGGGACCCTGTACACACTTTTCTCTATGAAGACTCTCTTAATAACATAATAATTCTTGTATAGTATTTCATGAATGCAATTTCATATCTTCTGAACAGTTATGCTCCTTTTGTCATCCCTTTTGATGGAACTTGCTGCTGTATCATCTAAAGGAATTTGCATTGATGATAGTCAGGGTTCAATGGAACTGTCTCCAACAGGGTATGTGATTCTTCAGGACGCTTTTCATAGACATTCTTGAACTCTTTAACTGCTTTGAGATGACCAATCTGCAATTCCGCGTCTTTTATAGACAAATTTTCGTGGTTCATTGCTGCCACAAAGATAATTTAGTGAACAACTATAATTTTTTATTATTTTTTTATCGATTCATGATGAAAGCACAAGTTGGAAAGGTTGCCATTGGGTCCTAACTATTTTTCTTCCGCTTCTGTTTTTCCTCTGTTCGGGATTTCGTTTTTTTTTTTGGGACTATGTCGTACCATCTTTTGTTTTTTTTGCATCTTATTATTATGATGGGCAGTTGTCTCGTTTGAGGAAAAAAAAAGGGAAAGGTTCCATTTACATTGAATTTGTAGGCAATAATAAAAGTGTTCGGCTTTGTTGGCTGCTGCAGCAGCAGCAACCAGCCAGCCAGCTTGGGAAGGTGGCTGTGTATTTTTGTCTTTGACGGCGAACTATGGCCTTTTGACACTGTTCAGTTGCAACTGCTACAAAAGCAGCATAACTGCATAAGCGAACACAGCTATGTCCCTTTGTTAGAATTGAAGAGATTTTATTTGATAGATGTAGGATTAGGAATGGTCTGTGCATGGAGGATTCAGAAGGGCATACCCGTGGGTAGTCTTGGGCGTGACCTTGGACCTTGACAACACGATGTTGTGTTAGTCAATGCTATCGCGCAGGGGAGATAGTGAAGAGATAGTTGAGATTCCAGATACAATCAGGCCTCATATAGATAGGCTGAATCACAATTGCTTTCACTCAAGCTATTCAAACTATATCTCCTAATAATTAATAAACGAACGCTTCCTAAACAAACCTGCTAACTTAATGTGGACCTAAATTGGAACAAACTCAAGACTCCTATCGACGTATGGCGCTGCTTGCTCCCACTTGCCGAGCCTTCTGTTCATGACATTTCATATCTTTTACTTATTGCAGGGCAGAAACAATTCAAAATACAGAGGCTGATGATGAAATGTCTTCACTGATTGCTTCACCTAGATCGCCTTTCCAATCTCGAAAGGCCAGCCCTGAGATTTTTATAATGTTTGAAGGTTTCTGGCTAATCTTGCGCTCACCCTACCTGATATACATATCTCTATTCCTATGGCTAAGTGCAGTTATCTCATCTTTCTTTTACTTTCAGGTATGGTTATTCTACATACTTATCTCTACATTCATCGTAAAGCTTGCTTGTAATGCTTTGAACATATTACTTTTAATTGCATGATCAGTACAAACATCAATCAATTGCTAATCACCTTTTCTTCATTATTTTCAGAAAGTAACTATAATAGCTACTACAATATCAAGTCCACCTGCCAGAAGGAGAACATTTGCACTAATAAACAGCTTTATAGCAGTTTTTATTCTCGTGGGGCAGCTCACTTTGACGGTATTTTTTCCATCTCCAAACTATCCTCATCCATCTATTTCCATGTACTCCCATTGCATTATCTATGAGTCTGCATATCCATTTTTTTCACGACAACGTAGATCTTGTATGTCACACATCATAAGAAACCAATGTATAGTGTTTATAGTCTGTTTCCTTAGCTCCATTGTTTGTCATGCTTTCAGCATTGAGTACAGCATCCAAATTATCCTCAGTCATTTAGTTCCAAGTACTCATTACATTGTGATTGAGTTTGGATATCCCAAAAGGTAAAATACCACCATGTAGATCTATATGTCAATGATCATGAGAAAGAAATGCAACAGTTTGCAGTCTGTTTCCTTGATTTCATTGATTGCCATGTTTACGACTGGGCACCTCATCAGATTGCACACTACAAGATCAATTCTTGTACTATATGTCCAACATTGCAAACTTATCAAATTTCCACTGTATTCGATGTGTAGGCTCAATCTACTTTATGAAAATGGTCACCTGTATGGTTCTAATAAACTATTTGATTATGTTTGTTTCTCGTGTCCTCGTGTGGTACTTGTTTCATAGTGTGATTTTCTTGATTTTCCGAATTGATTTTACTTTCTAGGAAATCCTGTTTATTCTTTGAACAAAGAAGATACTCTGTAGAATGGATCTCAATATTTTTCCCCTTCCTGAACAATTCCTAAGTGAACTTAAATATTTACCAATATATATGTATTACAATGCATTAAATAAAGACCAAATGATTCATGTTTTGTCTATACTTATCCAATTTCCAAAGAGAAATGCTATTTAATCTTGAAGAAAACAACATAATAGTAATATGCCTTGGACAAATCGTAAAACATCTGCAAAGATTGACAAGGTTTATTATTTTAAACTTTCCTCATGTTTATGATTATAAAAATCTTGGATTTTAATTATTCCTGTTATTATGATGTAAACAAACATATCAGGGCCATATCCTTACTGTTGCTGGTGTAACCGTTGCTATATGTGCATCTCCACTTGTTGCAGCCTCAAATATGGTTGCCCTTGCTCTATGGCCAACTTGGATTGCTGTGGCTATCACTGAAACAATTCGGAAGGTATTAAATGTCAATGGACAATGGACCTCCAGTTGAAGCTTTTAATTTAATTACCCGTGTTCTCCCTTTTTTATTTTAGTGCGCAAATGACACATTCATTGTCATTTGTGTATGCATATTGGAGACTCATTAAATCTGAAGTTCAGTAATCAGTTGTCACAAAGATAGGTTTGTGTGTAGAGTTTGGGATCCAATTTCTTTTGTGGATTGAAATAATCATGTTATCCATACTTTGTACTATGGTTCAGAAGCTTAGAAATTATTGTTTTTTTAAAACATTTTCTATTAGCCTGATTCTCCTGCTGCTTCATTCAGTTTAATCTAAAGCAATGCAATGTTGATTTGCCATAGATGTGGTGCACATTGCAGCATTAGGTTTAAATGATAGTAGATTGAACACTGAAACCCGATTAAAATCGATGTTGTATATACTTTATGTTGCCATTCCAATATTCAGATAATCTGGAATCTAAAACGTTAGTTTAATATGTTGTTATCCTAATCGTTGATTATTTACAGGTAGTCACTTATGTTTTAACAAGACCTGGAAGGGAGTTGTTGTTTACAGTTGTTTCACTGGATGAAAAGTACAAAGCCAAGGTAAAAAGATATGCTCCTTACCTAGCTTGCTGACCAAGAGCAGATGGGAGCAGCATGGTTTGGTACCCCATAGAATCAATAGAAAATAGTGCTGGGGTGAAAAAAAAAATCATCTTTAGTTCATTTGTGCACATAAGAGCTATATCTGTCTCTCAAAATATAAAGTTTCAAAACAACAGTGAATTTAAGGATCTAAGTTTGAAGAAAGTCATTTTTTTCAGCTGCCTACTTACCTTACTATGAGTATATCAAATTCTTTAAAAGCATGTTAGCTAATACTGGCGAATGATGTGAAAGTATTCTTAGGTTACTTTCTGTTTTCTTTGTTGGTTTTGCAAACTTTGTTATTTCATTTAAAAATGTGTTTTGTTGTAGGTTTGTATAGATGTTATTGTCCAAAGATTAGGTGATGCCACAGCTGCTGGGATTTACAGTTTGCTGTTCAGCAGACTTGAGAAGAAAGCAACCATGGCTACCCTCTATGCATTGCCGGTATGAATCATATTGTAGTGATTTGTTAACTTTTTCCAGCTGTTTCATATTTTTTTAAGTGGTATGTTGTAGTTAGGATGTCACTGATGATATGCATAGATGCAACACTTCATGAACATGCTACAAACTAGTTTAGACAGAGTCCTCATGTGAAGGTGCTTTGGTTGAAATCTGCACGTGGAATCTTGGGCTCTTGGGTGCTCAAAACACGAGTAGTTTTTCCATTTCTGTGAGGATACCCATTCCCATTATAGGGCATGGGTTTAAGGAGTTTCTAGGTGACCTCCCTGTTTGCTGAGCACAAAGTGTACTAGGAATGAGATGTTAAAAAAAATGAGATGCACATATGCAGAAAATGTTTAACTCTTGCAACTAATACAAATCCTTCTATTGGGAAAAAATTCCTGAATAACCTAATTAGGTGGCATTGTAAACAAAGAAATAGACATCTAAATTCAAGTAAAAGGAAATATGAACCTGGGTGGTGGGGCAGGAAATCAGTAAATGTACACCCAACACCTCGCACCTGATCTAAGCTCACTTCGTTGGTAGATAAACTTATTTTTATTTCATTACAAAGTCCTGGGATAGATCACTGAAGAGTCACTATTTTCTTTCTTTTTATCAGCTCTGCTTCCTGTGGCTTCTCACTGCATTTCATTTGGGACGGCTCCAGAAAAGTCTTGCCAGGCTTAAGGCAGCTCCTATGGCGTCCTAATTCGTGAAGGGCAAACAATTGATGCCGTATATATTTTGACATTATCACCAAGACTGAAGCTGGTTGCTCCTGCCGTATTCTTCGCTAGGTTTTTACTATTATGATAATTGCTGGAGGTACCAAATAGGCAGTGATTTAAGTAGAAGGTGCGGTTGACCAAGGACAGTGCTTTCGATGTTGAACTGCACGTTTCAAAGAAAGGCAGGTTCATGGAAGAAGGAACCTTTGAAGCTGGAGTTTTCCTTTCGGGATGAATTGGACTATTGGAGTTAATTACAGAGAGTGCAGCATAGGGAACAGGTAGTACAAGATACAGAAAGAGGAACGCTGACTAAATATAACATGATGGTAGAATATTTTGTGTTTATTTAGCGTCCTCGTTTCCTGCATGGCAGAAACAGAGTCATTCAAACTGCAAGGTCTGTCAGTAAGACACGCCATTGCCGACGTTGAACCTCCTTGCTTGTTTCCAAGGATGGCAGGTCCATCGAGAAAACGATTAAACCTAGTGTTTCCTTCTAGATGTACTTGGTGACAACATACAACATGTAGGTAGGTTACATGCATGTAATTTAGAGAATATGATTTTCAATTTTTTGTATGATGCAAACCGCATACAGTAGAGAAGACTTGAACATCTTGAATCTGCAGCTACTGACCGGCTAACCAAACGTGCAAGTACACGACGCATGCCAATGCCTTACAGATTAACAATCTTTTTGCGAGGGACAGTTGCGTTGCAGGTAGGATGTTGTTGATCATAGGAAATCATACAGCTCTCTGAAACGCTGCATTATTTTTTCTACATACAGATACAGCAGGTGACTTGCATTCCTTTGGAAAACTAAGTAAGAAGCTCAAGATGGAGTCATAGAATATATAGCCAGCAATGCCAAGACCACTGATGAAGCACGCACTGAGGAAGAGTTATAAAGCGGGACATGAGATGAGATCATCGAGTTGGTAAGTGAGCACAGCCAAATTAAAGCACCGGCAGCATGTCGAGCCGCATCGCCGTCCTTGTTGCCGTCATGATCATGGTGGCGGCGCCGCGGCCATCGGAAGCGGCGAGGTACACTACGGCTGCATCGTCGGACGCGGACGCGCTCCGATTCCCAGGGCGTCCGGGCGGCGCCAGCAGGCCACGCAGCCCCTTCCTCCCTGGCTTCCCCGGAGCAAGGCCGTCGCCGCCAGCGGCATCCGGCAGCTTCCCGAGCACGAGGCCATCGCCGCCGGCCCCAGTGCCGCCGTCGGCGCCGGCGTTTCAGCAGCCGTGCCCCAGCCCCAGCAGGCTGGGTGGGTTCCCCGTGGTGCCGGGATTCCCGGGGCTCCTGCCCGGCGGCGGCGGTGGCGGGTCGTCGCCGACAGAGTGCGTGACGCCGCTGGCGGGGCTGATGACGTGCGGGACCTTCTTGACGGGGAGCGAGGCGGAGACGCCGTCGCCTCAGAGCGAGTGCTGCACTGGGCTCGGTGGCTTCCTCAACACCTCGTCGGCGGCGGGCGACGGCGACAGGACACTCCGCTGCCTCTGCCCCGTCATCTTAGGTGACGTGAACAAGATGCTCCCAAAGCCAGTGGATCCAGTTAGAATGATGTATCTGCCCATCGCGTGTGGCGTCGTGCTCCCACCACAGGTCCTCTACATCTGCTTCAGTGAGTTCCCTGCTTCCTCTGCATCTTCCTAACTTCTCTTCTCCTCCCTCATACATATAAATAGCAGAACCCGTTCCATCAATCATCTTCAACAACTAACTGATCCATATATATATGCAACAGCTGGACAGCAAACCCCGCCGCTCGTCGGCCGCATCCCTGACGTCTGGGAGAAGCCGTCTGCAGGCAAGCGAGCAATGCACAATTGCAATTTCACTACCAACTAAATTCTTACTCCTGCCCTGTATATATAGCAAGCAGATAACCTAGATATCGATTTTGATCTCTGATATTGTTGTTGCCTCCTGTATATTCTCTCTCTGCAGCTCTTTCACCGTGATTACTCATCTAGCTATCCATCACAATGGAAGCGGAGCGGATCAGGAGGCCATGACTGAATGATGCTACAGCCATATATAGACACACATATCGATCAATACTACATATACACAACTAGCAGCATATATATATATATATATATATATATATATATATATATATAAACTTGAAAAAATTCTACAATGCTCCGTGCGGTCATAGTGGAGTACGCATATTATATTCAATTCAGAAAGAATTAACCAGTATGTACTGTGTACCCATATCATATATATCATCCATGTACTTGTTAAAATTTGATGGGAGGAATATATATAAGCTAATTAATTAAGTTGTATGAGTTGGAGCATACTGTACTCCGATATATTCATTATTAATGATATATCTTGTTCTCCGCAACTAGGTATAATTATTGTTATAGCAATAGTACTACACTGATCAAAATTGTTACCTCCGATCGTGAACATATATGTTGGAATGGTTGTATTTATTTGTCGTTGACGAAGTTAATTGTGATCACAATGACACTCGATCTGGCTGTGATGTGATAATCACTTGTCCAGAAAAAAATATACTTCAACTGGTTCTCCAACAATACTTCATATTGATTAGTATGTAAAGTGCACGGAATTACGAGAATACAATTTTTAAGGGAAATTACGAGAATACATAACCTTATTGAGTGTGAGCATATGCATAACTGCGTGTGAAATTTCTCCTTATGAAAGCTGGCGGCCACGGCGGCCAGCCAGCCTGGCCACGTCGGCCGCGATTCCCGGCCGCCGGATCGGCGGGCGGACGGTCGAGATCGTGCCTTTTTCTGTAACTTTACAAAAAAACCCTCGGGTTCCACCGAAATATAACCCGCAGTTCAGCCTTCTCTCACAGGAAATTTTTTGAAATAGCCCTCGAGTTTTTACGAAATCAACCCGCAGTCCAACAGTACCGGTCCAGGGACATTTGCAACAAAGCCCTTAAGTTTTCGTTAAATCAACCCGCAGTCCCAGTCCGCTCTCTGGAATTTTTTCGTAGGGACCCTTCGACTTTATTAAAATCAAACTATAGCCCGTTCCATCTATTACTTCTATACGAATAACATTATATGTACAATTTAAACACCGAAACGCTTTAAAATCAAAATTTACGCAACATAGAACTTGATCTAAAATTTGGAAGCTACAACTTTATTGTACAATATATTTTAAAATTCAAAACGCTTTCTCAATCGCTTATGCAAATGCTTACATAGACTCATTATACCTAAAATTTAGATACCAAAACATGTCCAAATCAAAAAAATAATCAACACAAAAGTTAATAAAAATTTTAAAAACTAAATATTTGCTGTGCCACCTAAACATTTTGCTAATTCGTTCAATATAGCACCTTATTTTGCTAAAAATACAATATTATACTACCGTTCTCATATGGCTTGCCACACAACCTCCACAACAACCCGACATCTTTTAATATAAACAATACTTCCTTAAAAATAATACCTATTAGTTGCCTCGCGATTATTTTTTGATTTGGACAGGTTACGACGTCCACGTCGTCAATTTTTCTTTCCACCGTCGAATGCAAATCACATGCATGAGCAAATGCCACTGATTTTTTCTCTAATTACAGGAAGTACATTTGCTCCTTTCCCATTGGCTAAGACCTTTCCCGTGTTCTTTACTTCCCTACAACCAATACTATATGTAAAATTCAACCATTAAAACGCGAACTCCTAAAGTTCCTTAGAATTAACCCGCCGGCCTTTTCCCTCCCTCATAAATATTCTTAAAGAACCCTCAAATTTTACTGAAATTATGCAACAACCCATTCTATTAATTACTTCCCTACAACCAATACTATACGTACAATTCAACCACCAAAACGCGTTCCAACCAAAAAAACCCAACATAAAATTTGTTCTGATTTCAAAACCTTCAACTTTATTATATAACATATTTTTAAACACAAAAGCACCTTCCTCATTCATTCACGGAGACATTTATGTACGACCCGTCGTATCTACGATTCATATACCAAAACGTCATTAAATTAAGAAGTGTTCAATACAAAAAAACAATCAAAATTCAAAAACATAAACCTTCGGACCGTTCCAAAATTTTAAATTCAAAGTGCCTCAGTAATTAGTTCCTATAAATGATATAAGATCCGTAGGTCGATCCTTTTATAATATATATTCATTTTCCTCACTTACACAAAACTATACGTTATTTAATATTGTCAACCTTTGGTTTGTAAATAAATTGTGAACAACCAAATAATCTAAGGATTCTCATAACATATAACCCTCTATTAGACAGCTGCATAATAAACACCTTACAACATCTGTATAATAGGAATGTACGATGTATGCACCTACCCTCATGAATAGACTTTAGCTGCCAAGTCATACACAGAGAATGTAATTACTGTGTCACACATGGAATTAGTTCTACGAGTTAATCTATATATTTAAATGATTCCAACTACGGTGCTCTTCTACTATATGATAACATGATATATATAACTACTACTTAGATATCATGCACTCTGTTATTCAAATGCCGATTGTATATCATCAGTAAAGGCAAATAGGCAATTACTAAGGATCGACTTGGTTTTTGCTCGAGAACAAAAAAACAATACGAGGAGAGCCTTTTTTACTGATATGTTGCCAAAAGACATGGAGTGATAGCCTCTTGATTGTTGGATCTAAAAAAAAGTCATATATTTTATTTTATTTATTTAGTCAAAGATTAAGCCGCGCGCCAAGGCGCGCGCAAATCACTAGTTACCCCTGTGAAATCCGGCGCTCGCGCCGGCCGGGGAGGGCGTCCACGTCGCCCTCTAGTCGCGGCCATGCGCAATCAGCCACCGCCCACCATACAGCCCCAGCTCGACACGGGGATCGACGAGTTGCCGGCGGCGGGCAATCTGGCCCAGGCGTTGGTCACTTGGTCGGGGTCGAGCGGGACCAACGCCTGGGCGCGGATCCGTCGGCGGTGGGCGACGGTGGCACAGCCCGGCCTCCGTGTTGCGGCCATGGTGTGGCCCACCGCGCTATCCCGGCCAACTGTGCTCCGTGCGGGGCAGACGAGCTCGAGGCAGTCCGAGGCCAGGTCGCGACCTGGCGCTGCCGGCGGCTCGACGCGAGGCTGTAGCGGCCGCGCTCCGAGGTCACGCAGTGGGCCCAGTCGAGGGACGGGCTAACGGCGGGTGAGGCGAGCTGTGCCACGGCGTGCGCGACTCGCCGGACCGAAAATCTGGTGGCAGCGGAGCTCCTCCAAGACGTCGCTGGCGCATCCGCCTCCTCCATGGCGGGCTCCATTCCCCGACGGCGCATGCCCATGTTTGGTCCTGAACTGCCGCACGCGGTGGGCCTCGGACAAGGTCCCCTTCCCCACGGTTTCGATGACTCTGCAGCAAACTGGCAGCCGCCAATTGCTCCCTCTCCACACCGGGTTGCATGCCCGTTGGTCGTCCCTGCATCTGCCGCTGATGACGCCATAGGTCGGGGAAGGAGGGGAACCAGGGGAGGGGCGCTGCGGGAGGATGCACGTGCAGGCGGCGGAACCAGCTTCGACGAGGGCGAAGAGGGCCGATGACCACAAGTGGGGCGCCGTGAGAAGAGGTGGCGCGCGCAGGCGAACGCCAATTCGACCGCCTTCCAGCGCCTCCTCCTGACCTGCTGCATCGGTGTGGCAGCCACCCCTCAACAGCCGATGCTCCATCGCGCCAGCACCCAGCGTCCCATCGCCATTGCAGCTTGCCTTGTCATATCCGCCACTGGAGTCAATGCTACTTCTCAGGTCGCCCGTTGTTCAGTCCACCTGATGGCAGCGCATCCTTTTCTTCTGGTGCTGCTTCCTCACGATAAGTTTTCCCCTACTGGAAATTAAGCCTTTTCTTAACTGTTTGTGTTGACACAAGGTCTGAAATGCCGCCTGTAATATGTTCGATGAATTGCCTCTATGAAATATAGAGAGGTAGCGTACTGTATAAGCTTTCTGTTCAATTTAGTTTGAGTGACTTTCATATCCTAATGCGTGTCTATTGCTCTGTTTAATGCATGGAGATTTTTCATCATTTAAGTTTGAGAGCAAAAATATCCTTCAACCCATTGAAAGCAACTTCACTACTTGGTTGGCTTCTTATGTTGTCACTGAGTATTTATTTCAGCAATCATATATTCTACTGAAATAATAAAATCTGAGCTTGAGACAAACGTGTCCCATGCTACTGTAGTTTCTCAGCACACCAAGCAGGCCTTTCACTGATCTTAACCATCTGAAGAGAACTCACGCTGCCACACTTTGGCAGTAATTCAGTCACAACCCTTCCTCTGTATTAGATATATTATTGCTGAAATTAATACTTTCAGTAAATATATAGCTGATAATGTAGGCTTGTTCAGCTTATCATTAGACTAATATATGAACCAAAATGTATCCACTGTGTATTTGCGAGGTTCAAACACTAACCTTTAAATTGTTCCTTTTTTTCTGTCTGGGCCAATAATATTTGAATGGTCTTTGCACAAATATTTTATAGTAATACTGAAAAGAACTAATCATTCAGGCAACAAGGTTTCGATCTTCCAAATCACAGTCCATAGTGACCACATGCTATGTTTATAAACTAGCCAGCATGCCATCTCTAATGCCATTATTTGTTTGAAGTATATAATTTGGCTACAGAAACTCCTTACAATGATAAGAAAAGGATTTATATTGAAGAAATTCGGGATTGAGTCCTCTGCATTTTTAATCTTACTGGACTCCAAGATTTTCTTAGTTTCAACTGATATAGTTCAACAAAGAGGTCTTTAGTCTGTTTGATTAATGTTAAGAGTTGACAATTTACCTTGGCAGTGGCTCTGTAAGTTAACATATATAGTTATTGTATTTTTCTAGGCATTGGTCCAACGGTCTTTGCACCTGTACTATTACCCAGGGATCAATTCTATTCCTCCCCCTCATTAATCCTTGCATTTTATTGGTCTGATAGATTATTCCTTTGTCCCCATCATTAATCCTTGCTTTTTACTGGTCTGATGGATTACTGCTCCTGCTGCTTTGTTTTAGTAAAGTTCATGCATGGTGTGATACGCTGCATAGGGGAACATGTCGGTGAAATCCATGTTAGGACTATGTTCATCAGTTACGTAGGCAGTTACAGAGGGAAAAGGGTAAAGGAGAGACTAATGCTGTTTCATGTGAAAGGTATTAGTCCATTGATATTCATTTCTTTAAAACTATATTATAATTTGTTGCCTTGATACATCCAGTGATACTCATGTACAACGTAGTGCTGACTCTGGACTATGTGTGCTAATCATTGTTTCTTGCCGGTCTTACAACCTAGGTATTCCCTTGTATACATATGATCTGGTAGTTTTAAAGCTTATAATTTTCCTAATGAAGTAGGCCAGAGTTTCATTTTGGCTTAGTTATGCAGATTTGTTTTCCTTCATCTCTTGCAAAATTTTATTTTATTTCATCTTTCTCTTGCATATTGAACATGAAAACAATTCTATTTGTTTGATTACTTTTGAAAATGGAGTCTGATCATCCTTCCCTTTCAAGTCAGATGACTACATTTTTTCCTTGACTGACAAGTAAAGCCTCATTTTTTCCTTGACTGACAAGTAAAGCCGACGTTGTCTTCAATGACCTTGTAGCAACAGTTCCACAAGTATAACTGATTGAGTTTTCTTAATTATGTAATTTAACTAAATAGCTGCACAATGTTTACCTTCTCCAATTTATAACTTTTTCTCTTTTCTGAATATGAAATGAGTTGGACCACATAGCCATGTCGTGTACAAATATATGGATGTTTCAAAGCCATGTAAGCATAAACAATTATACATTATACTCATTTTCAACTTGATTTAATCTGTTTCACTTATAAATTAATTAAGCCGCGCGCAGAGGCGCGCGCAAATCACTAGTTTTTGCGTGGAGGCGCATGAATGTGTGCACAGAAGCAGTGGGCCAGTAACGATTCTAGGGGTGGGCCGCAGCCCAAACAGTGCATGCATCCCCTGATTTCACATGGCTAACTTGCAGTTTGCTTATTATCTGCAAGCACTAAGAAGCAAGATAGAAATTTTAGCAAGGTAATTCGTATTTCGCGTTGAAATTTGATAGCTTGTATAGATTGGTAGAGATGTAGGACGGGATCATATTTGCCACATTGGCCCACCCTAACTTAAATTCTAGATTCGGGCTTAGAAGTGTTACCACAATTTGAAGTCAAACTTTTCCAAAGGAACCAGTTAAAAAAAAAAAACCAAGACCAATTGACTGTAAGGCAATAGTTACAATAATTCTCAGATAGTTCCATGTGGTAATTAGGATGCGGAGTTACCATAATTCAAATTGCTCTAGATGGTAAATAAGATGTTGAGAGCTACGATAATTCAAATAGCTAGTTCCAGATGGTTACTAGGATGCAGTTACCTGCGGTTAGAGAGTTTGGTTTCCTGAGGACTGAAGAGCAACAAAAGTTGGTCGAATAGAAATGAGATTGGAAAGAACATCTTGGCAGCAGCAGGACAATCCAAGGCCACGAAGATTCCACGAGAGAGGGGACGCAACACCAAATCACCGAACGAACTGAAGTACTGAGCAAGGTTGACATTACGAATAAGACAACGTACAAGTTACACCGGCCGCGACCTCAACCACAATGCAAGGACGCAAAGAGAAACTTGTAAGTTACAAAGGAAGGAGAAGAACAAAAGGGACACACGACGCGATCGAGAAATTCGATCTGTGGGCAAGGGGCCACATCCGGCAACAACAGGACACTAGTAGAAAGAGATCTTTAGTACCAGACAAAAACCCTGTTAGTACCGGTTTTGCAACCGGTATCGAGCTTCCGGTACTAAATGGGTAGCCCCGTTAGTACCGGCTGTAGCAACCGGTACTAATGGGGCCGCAGGGTCGGCGGGGCGGACCAGTTAGTACCGGCTGGTAACACCAGCTGTTACTAACGGGTTTCTAGCTAAAAAAATAAAGAAAAAAATTTATAAGCTTACCATCCCACCTATGCATCACTTGTGACTGAGTGGGATATGCTTTCCTTTTGAACTATACCCCGCGGACCAATTTAGTACCGGCTGGTGTTACGAGCTGGTACTAAATGCACGGGGGTCTCGGGAACCCCCGGGACCATTTAGTACCTGCTGGTAACACCACCCGGTACTAAATGGCGTTATTTAGTACCGGTTGGTGTTACCAGCCGGTACTAAATGGTCCGAGGACCCTCGGGAGCCTCCAGGGACACGTTAGTACTGGGTTTTAAGACAACCAGTACTAACATGTGAGGGAAGAATGCTCCGTTCTCTGACAGTGGGAGCTCATCAAGCACGACGATCAAAAAAAAAAGCCATTGCTTTCGAGATGGCCCTCGCGGCTCGTGGCTCTGGTAATTACGTCAATCGCTTTGTCCACACTCTTAAAATTAACATTGTCGGCCCCGTGCCTGGGGTTGTAGAGGCAGACACCAAAGTTATCATCAATGCTCTTCGTCTCCTTGACGAGACCCGTTGCCTGACTACTGGAGAAGTCAACCTTAGGCGACTCGCCATCCAAGGGCTAGCTGTAGAACATCCACTATTGGCGGCAACGTTTTTCTAGGGATGGCAATGGGTTGGGTTCGGGCGGATATCCGTGGATTTGGGGTTTTGGGTTTGGGTTCTATTTTATGCCCATGGATTTGTGGGTTCGGATACCCGAAATACTATGGGTTTGGGGCTTTGACCCGTGGAGCTGTATTGGAGCCCCGAAAAACTCGACCCACTAAAAGCCCATTGAATTCCCCAAGTTGTCTACCTAGATTTGATAAAAAAAACTATCAAGTAGTCATATGTCGTGTCTAAGTGTATCATGCTTCTTGTTTGTATGAATGTTATGAAATCTGCATACTTTTCTTTATGTATTGTTGTATGCTGAATTGCTATTTTGTTCTTGCTGGCCTTTCGGAATGCTGATTTTATTATGATATTATTGGGTTTTGGTTAATCCGTAGGTTTGGGTTTGGGTTTAGAATTTCACCCGAATAGGAGTTTAGGTCGGATTCGGATTTTAGGTTCGGGTTTTGGGTTTGGGCGCCCAGACACTCCACCCGATCCGAACCCGACCTATTGCCACCCCTACGTTTTTCCCTCCGTATTAATATGGACTAAGGACTAAAACTCCTGTTTTTTTTTTCATCTGGGCCCTTTTTTTCAAGTGTTCTCTAAAATGATTTTTTTAGTAGTGTGAGTACATGTGGTGGAATCACTTGGAGGCGGAGTTTACTTGTAATTTAAATTTCAAGCTATGTTATATGTTACTGAAATAGATGGAGTACATAGTATATAAGATCTCCCACAAGTCACTAGTGTAGACCAACTAATTTAGTGCCTTTGATTTTGCATGATGCACCTACCACCACATACTGACAATATATCTTTTTGCATGATTAGGGTCACACATATCTGCATGCAACTAACACACACATATATATATATACTTAAATGATCCATCGATGTGATGAGATCCAGCTTGCTACATCTCTCTACTGAATGCATGAAATGGCCGAAATAAAGGTGAGAACTAACAGTGCGTGAGATTTTGGAGCGAACCAAATGTTAGCCAATGACTAAGGAGCTGCCCACCTACCTGCACTCGTTGATGTAGCAAACGCCGCTTCTTCTCCTGCTCTCTACTCCACCGCAACAGCCAATGGCATCGGAGGGACGGTTGCCAGCGCCTGCCGCCACCATTGCCGACTTGCTGTGGCACTCGACCCTCTGAGGCCCGAGCAACATTGGCTCTTGGGCGTTGGAGCCTCCAACTCCGTCCCAGTGAGCAACGGACCACTTAGCTTGCTCGGAACATGTGGTACAAAATTTTCTGCGTGGTTACTGCAAAATGGAGTTGTCCACATAGAACTGCAGGAGAAAATGGGACTGCAGTCCTGCTACTAGTTTGGGTAGGATCGTAGTAGGCCGGCCCGCGCGTTGTGTGTGATGCGAATTGAACGGCGGCGGATCATGGATCTTCTGCGTGTGCTCTTTGTGCGGTACGGAACGACCGCCACACATCATCTTTGTGCGTCTTTGTGGGGGAACGGAACAGCCGCTGCGGATCATCTTTGTGCGACATCAGCTTCAATAAGCATAATCCACACTGGTTTTACTGATACCATCAGGCATCAGCTAGCTCAAAAAAAATGGCTTCGGCGAAGGCGATCATCTCCGGCATCATCGTCACCGCCTTCGTCGCTACGGTGGCAACCGGTGGGTTGGAGGAGTAGGAGGCGAATCTTGTTTCCAGAAGATTTCACCAACACCCCAGGTGTTAATCACCATCTTGAAGTTAATGATGTAATCGATAACTTGGATTAAGAGAAATTTAAGGAAAAGACCATGTCTTTTGGATCCTAGGAAAAATTTGAACACAAACCCAAATTTAGTTGAAATTTGGTTAAACCCAGGATTTGAGTTTTTAGTTCATCCAAGAGGTTGAGATGACTTGTAAAGGATGGAAGTTCATTTGTGAACATGACTTAATGGTTTTGGTGGTAGAAAGAGAAAAGAGAAAAAAGAAGAATAGAGAAAAGGAGTTGTTGGAGTTTTCTTATGAGTGGTGTTTTCTTTGGTAAAGCTTGAGAATGTTATATTTGATTTAAATCACATGTTTGAATGGTGGTAGGGACTCAAAGTGAACTTATTGGACACAATTTATATGGTCACGTTTGGAGAAAAGAAAGGAGAAAAATAGAAAAGAGGAGAGGAAGAAAATGTTGAAGTTTTATAAAGATTATTTTTGGCCAAATTGGAAGGCCAATTAAAGAAAATCTAACGTAGCAAGTTATGTGCTTACCTAGCAAAATGAATTCCTTGATAGTTTCTTAACAAATTGGAGTGGAAAACCAAACCACCACCACAGCCCGCTTCGCCTCCACCTCAGCAACTCTTTCCACCTGCCTTTGCCGCTGCTTGTCCACCACAGCCACCAATCTGCCGCCGTTGCCAACCAGTTCGACGTGAATTTAAATTATTGTGCCCTATTGATAGGAGATTGATGAATTTAAATTACTGTGCTCTCAATTCTACAGTGAATGAAACATATCATGTTGTGTGAGTTTGCCTTTGTACCATGTTGTGATGTTGTGTGTGTTTTTTGTTTTCCAGTAGATGGCATTCAGAGTTTTTGTACAAGGGGACAACGACAATTAAAATGGTCCAAACAAAGCAGTAGGGCACAATAACTTAAATTCATCAATCTCCTATCAATAGTAACACCCTAAATTTCATCACTTAAATAATTAGCGACATTATTATGATATTCTGGATTTATTTTCAAGCTCAACTCAAATTTCTAGGAATTGTTGTTATGTTACACATTTAAATCCTTTTTTGAATATAAACTAAAATAAAATATAAGTAAATATATATCTATTTGATGCATTCATGCTGCAACAAATTTGTGTTTCTGTTTTGCTTTTAAAAAACATTAAAAAATTTCGATCCTTTTATTTCTTCTCTTACTATGCTTGTACTGTCATGTTTCTTCCGACCATTTTGGCTTAGCCCGCTCGCTCCTCTCCACCTCGCCGGTCAACCGTCAACCTTCCGTTTTGCCGCCTATCTATCGACGAGGTCCACAGCCGAAAGCTTGGTAAGAAGGTGAGGACTCCTCCAATCAAACTCGTGCTCTCTCTTCCACTCTCCCGCACCCGAGCCCCGTCGCTCGATCTACAGAGTCGCCGCTCACAAGTAGGCATTTTTGTCGCTCCAGCTTCACGTGACCCCCAAATTGAGATCCCCACATCATATTGCTCTAGAGCTTGAAATCTCTTGAAACCGCCTACACCATCGGATTTGCTGAACTCCGGCGAAGCACCGCCATAGAACAGGCAGCGCCGCCAACAACCCTTCACCTCTAGCGACCCCGATGCCCCGACCAAACCGGAGCCGTCCGATAAAGGCTCAGTGGCCTAGATCCCAGTCAACCAGATGGAATACTGGTTGGTCCTGGCTGTTGTACAAAATGGCCCTCCTATTTTATAGGAATCAACTCACAGTCCATGGTAGTTCAAAATTGTTTACAAACAAGTTTGTTTCTTCATGCTTAACACCCTGCATTTCTCCATAATAAAATCACCGTCCTGAGTTGCCATTTTTCCCTTTAGCCCTCGAGTTTATATACAAAATTGTGTTTTGGCCCTTGGTTTTATCAAAATAGCTCCTAAAAGCTTAGTTTTCCTCGTCAATAAACCCTTGAAACCTTGTTCAACACTTCAACTCATATCGTTTTTGTTTTGACTCTGTTTTTAGTGATTCTCGCGCTCATGCGATCCTTGCAGAGGAATTCCTTTGTGCTTGGTTTTGTGCTTGTTTAATTCTGTTACTATTATTTGGTGTAATGTTTCTTATTTTTTTATTGTTTCCATTGTATTTGATAATTTAATGCACAGATAACGCATAGTTCGAGGAGTTCCTTGAAGAGCAAATGCACGAAAATCCTGAGCAATAACAAAGTATTTGGATTTAAGGCAAGTGTATTCTTGGCCATATTTCCAGTCCCAATAACCATATGACATACCCCCTTGTAGTTACACTATCGCTTGCATGTTTTATAATTTGATGGGTACTATATTAAGAATAACTAGTTTTCTTTCGGTCATACTCATACCTTGCCACCAAGTGATTTAATTAATTTGATTGTAGAGGACGCTTACTATTGCTCCACTGGGTTGGTAAATGAACAATGGTCACCAATATTTGTTTACTGTATGTTCTAACCAGATATTAATCTATCTATAAAAGAACGAGTAGAATTGAAAAAGTTTCTCACCCAAATTGGGTCCACCGTACCCCTCACATTGGACCCATCTGTAAGGGTCAACAGAGGTGGGAAGAGGGTCAAACCCACCAAAACTTATATTTAGAAAATGTTTCTGCCAAAAGTCTATTGTTTTTCTCACCGAACAAAAAGCGTAACTGTTTTTGTACCCACGCTGAAAAATACCAGACGTGGACGTAAAAAACCAAGCCTGGACGTGTCCGTCCGCGTGGGGGGAGCGGCCTGTGGGTTGTGGGCGGCGGCCAGAAGATGTCACAGCTACGACTTACCATCGTGGGCTTGGGCCAGATTTGATTCTCAAATGTATAGTTAACAAAAAGCCCGTGAAACTACTTTTTTTTCTATCTTTCATTTAAGCCCACACTGAGCTTAGACGTTACGTAGCACTTTACGTTTATCCAAGCTAACACAAGGAACTTCAGTACTTTCAAAACCTTGCTAGATGATTCGGTTATGACGCAGTGCTCATTTCAACATCGTCGATAATAGCTGCTTAACTTATTCTTGAACAAACACGGTAAACCACTGTCTATACTCTACGGTAGCTGATGTGGGCTTGACGTAGTGCATGTAGCAACACTCTACGGCAGCTGATCTGGGCTTGACGTAGTGACTAATTTTTAAACACGATACCTGATCCGAGCATGACGTAGTACTCGCCTCAACGCCGTGGACTGCAGCTGCTTAACTTATTCTCGAGTAATGACATGTCATGAAATTTATAAGAAGCGAGAAGAATTGGATTTTATCGATATGGTAAGTATATTTGGCCATAACACCTAATTAACAATGATATGATGCATGTGTTATATTGGTAGTTGCTGAATTTTTTATCACGTGCGTGCCGCACATGCGTCTTTGCTAGTTACAATATAATATACTACATTAATTGGAACATGAAGCGACCACTTAGAAAGTCCGTACAACCACAATACTACATGGCTCTGGTCTTGCATGAGTAATTAGATGAACTCTATATTGCGTTTAGGGTGCATGTTTGGTAGATCTTTGGTTGGTGTTAGGAAATGCGGGAAAAGAAGGTTCGCCTTAAGATAATTTGCAACAAAGGGACCAACACATATATAGAGGGATTCTTTGTAAAGGTATCATAGAGTTCCTATGTTGTCGCACCTCGGAAGTGTGATAAGTGCTTAATCATTACGACATGGTTGGGTCTAAAGTTCTTTTGAGCTTTTACACGAATTGTGGGAAAAGATATACAACCTCTGCATAGTGTTAAAAACCTGTTATAACAGTCGTGCTCACGGTCACGAGAGACCTGGATCCTCACATGATTAATATATCGAAATATGATATTAAACTGACTTAATTATGCTTAATAAAATGTGAGAAACTAAATGCTTAAAGCAATTTAATTAGCCAGCTAGTCTTTGTTTAAACCTCGTATGTCTTGTGTTTTTGCTATACACATGCCGAGTATCAACCATAAGTGTACTCACCTTGCTTTATATCTGGTTCAGGCTCAGACTATAAGACATGAGAAGTTGTGAAGTATTTTGGAGATTTCTAGGCATATGTGTTCCCCTAGCCAATTGCACGTGGAGAGTGTTGAAGATTTCGCTGCTAGAATAAATGTTTGTGCCTTTATATTTATTGAAGACTTCCGGTCATATAATATAATTTTATTTTTTACGCTATGACTTTGTATTTTGGTTATTTATGGAAGTTTATCATATATGTAATTTAATCCGAACACATATATATGATACATCTAGTTTTCCTTCTAAAATCGGGTGTGAGATCAATCTACTTTTCTCGTGACACGCATGGACGACTTTCATTATATAAACTCATATCAATTTATACTCTATATTATGTCACACGGAAAATTTAAGAGTTGTCAAACGTGGGAGTTGTCTTTTTTTAAAAAAATATATAATGGGAATGGAGGAGAGGTCGTCTTCTTTGCGTCACCTTGCGAAGGAGGGAAGGTAAGAAAAAAAAAACAAATTCAGCCAGGCAGTCGGAAAAGGAAGGGGAAGGGATTGGAAAGCTAGGGTTTTCGCCATGGCCACCCCCAGCTCGAGCTCCCTTTCGTCACATCCATTCTTCCCACGCTCTCTTCGTAGCTGCCGCATCTCGTATCCCCGCAAAAGGAGCCGCCCGCTTTGATTCCCCTCCCCCATTCGAGGGTTTCCCTCCCCTCTCCTTATCTTCCCCCAAATCGAATCGCCGGCCGAGCAAGCAACCCACCCACCCACCGGTCGGCTCGCTTCAAGACGGCGCTGGCGATCCAGCAGGCGGCGGAGGCGGCCGGATAATCAATGTGTTCGCTGTGCTCCGTGCAGCGCTGGTCGCGCCGCGTCGCCACCATGCTCCCGTGGCTCGTCATCCCGCTCATCGGCATCTGGGCCACCACCCAGCTCCTCCTCCCGGCCGCCTACCGCTTCGAGGTCACCTCCCCGCGCCTCGCCTGCGTCTCCGTCCTCCTCCTCACCCTCTTCTGGTATGAGATCCTCCTCCCCCGCCTCTCCCTCTGGCGCGCCCGCCGCTCCGCTCGCCTCCGGGAGGAGCGCCGCGCCCACGCTCTCGAGCTCCACAAGCTCCGCAAGACCGCCACCCGCCGCTGCCGCAACTGCAGCAACCCCTACAGGGACCAGAACCCCGGCGGCGGCAAGTTCATGTGCTCCTACTGCGGCCATGTCTCCAAGCGCCCCGTGCTAGACCTTAATTCAGCTGGGAAGGTGCCCACGGGATGGCCTTGCTCTCAGGATTGTGGATACTGGATCGACCTGCGCTGCTCCTCCGGCAATAATAATTCTTTCTTGGCATTGTCATGGCGCCTGCTGTCGTCCTTTTGCTCGGCAGCAGTGAGCTGGTTCTTGAGGAAGATATTGAGATTTACATCGTCAGGGGATGATGATGGCTTGGGACCAGATGGTAAAAGGTTGTCAAAGAGAGGGGAGAATGGAGGAAAAGCTGAGGAGAGCAGGGTCGAGAAGGCGAAGAGGAAGGCGGAGGAGAAGAGATTGGCGAGGTTAGAGAGAGAAATGCTGGAAGAGGAAGAAAGGAAGCAGCGTGAGGAGGTGGCAAAGCTAGTCGAGGAGCGCAGGAGGCTGAGGGATGAGAAAGCAGAGGCCGAGGAGCGGTCCAAAAGTGTTACTCCTGTTGGGGAGAAGGATGCTAGGAGGGAGGCAGAGAGGCGGCGGCAGGAGAGGAGGAAGAAAGAGGACAAAGGTTCAAGCAAGAGCAATTCAGATTGCGAGGACATTGATAGAAGATCGAGCCGTGAAGGCGATAGGAGGCGAGACTTTGACAGAAAGAGTGACTTGGACAAGCGTGAGGGTTATAAGCCTCATTACTTTGATGCTAACAATCACAATAATAAGACAGTGGAGAGCAGAACAAAGTACTTTGGTCGTATGACAGGTGGTTTCTTATCTTCTTCGAGAGGGTTTGGCGGTGGCTCCTTCTTTGGTAGAAGTGCTCAGGCCCCTGCCCCTCAAATTAACAAGGTTAGTAGACCTGTAGTTCCTGCAACTGACCAGGGAAATGCAGTCAAAAGAGAAACCCAGCATACAGCCTCTCAAGCTACAGCCAAATCCTCTACAGCCGGAGAATCCAGAAATTCATGGACTAATTTTAACCGACCTGTGAGTAACAAGGGCATTGCTATTTTAATGTAAAATCTAGAACCAATTGCTTTTGTTGCTTTTACCAAATTTTTCATCTTAAATGTTCAAATGCTCTTGTATTATGCTATATGCAGGTCAGTCCAAATGTGCAGCCACATCCTACCGGTCTTAAAAAGTCATGGCATCAGCTGTTTAGTCGTTCAGCATCTGTGTCCCCTTGTCCTGATGTTTCAACTTCAGCTCTTGATATGAATCGGAAGCCAGAACCACATGGAGCACAAATAAGCAATGCTCATACGTTTCTCTCTCAGTATCCTCCTCTGGAAAGCAAGCCAAGTTCAAGCCATCCCATGCAATTTCCAGGTTTTCCACCACTTAGTGGAGCACCTCCCAATAAGCCCTTACCTCATTTTCCTGCTGGACACATGCCCTTCTACGATGATGTAGAATCCACAGTATTTGAAGAACCAGAACAATTTGAAGACCCATGCTATGATCCAGATGCAATCGCATTACTTGGGCCAGTTTCAGAATCTCTAGATAACTTCCCTTTGGACTTGGATTGTGGGTTCATCTCAAGTGGTGTCACCAAGGAATCACATGGGAGGCCTTCACCAATTGAGTCTCCTCTCTCAAGGTCTCGTATGGTTGAAGAAAAGCCTATCAAGCCACCACACTCATCAGCCACAAAAGGGCCTGGTGGTTCCATTTTGCCTGATGGTAGCAGTGAACAAGGCACATGGCAAATGTGGAGCACGCCATTGGTTCAGGAAACTTTAGGTCTGCAAGGTCCTCAGAGTCAGTGGCTTCAACAAAATACAAATCGATATAACCATAGTGTCAATCTTTTCAATGGTGGAACACAAAACTCCTTGAGTACTGGTTTGAATGACAATGATCCATGGATTCAGAAGGCACCGTTCCAGCAGTTGCCACCTGATACACCAAGCCTGTTCCTTCCACATGAAGTACAAGGGAAAACTATACACAATGACTTGGTTTTTGGGTCTCCAAACAAATCAGCCCGTGAACACCCCTTTGGGCCACCTGGTCATGCATGGCCCAAGTACGTACTTTCTGATGCCCTTTTCTCTTTTCAGTAAATTTACTGCATCCCTGCTGATCATATGAAACTGTTAACTTGAGCTAGAAACTTAGTATTGTAACTGATGAGAGAATTGCTGTTGTCCTTTCTCTAGATATTCACAATGCTTGTTTCCTGCAATTGTGTGAGTCATTCAGGTTTTCCTGTTCATGACTTATTATAGCTCCATGTATCCACATCTGAGCACCAAAAGTGCTGTCAAACTTTTACATCATGTGCATCAATTCACATGTGCATAGTTATATACATGTGCAAATTCTTCATGTGTGATTGTGGATTACTACTTCTTTCAACCACTGAATTTATGTATAGGAATGAGAGGTGTTTGAAAAACAAAGTGCGTTATCTTGTTATCGTATAACAGTGTGCTTAGTTTGTTGTAACCTTATACTGTTAAAGCCATGTGACTATGTGGTACTGGGCATTGTTGATGATCCATCTTGGAAACATTAAAGGCACTGGTGCTTGCTATTCTCCAATGTTAGCTGGATGTTTCCCATGGATCTTTTTTTATGAAGTAATGCATGCAATTTGGGGGGTTGGGGGTGGGGGGGGGGGAGCATGGGATGCTTCTAGATTTTTTGAAGAGTTTGTTACTTTGTTTCATGAATGACTCGCACAAATTTTGGCATTTGACGTCACAGCGTATTCACCACCTAGTCTACCCAAGCTTCTGCCTAGCCTTTATTTGTTTCTAGGCACCTCCCAGCTGCCTGCCGAGCAGGGGACGGAGCCAGAATTTAGATATTTGGGGGGGGGGGCAATAAAATTGTCTACGAGTTATCCCTAATTACCAAGGCTTCGTCCTTATCCTCTATATCAACTAAAGACCAAATATTAGAAAGGAAATATATTCAAATTTGAGAACAGAAAATAGAACAAACAACCGGCTATTCAATCTAAAGACAAAATAAAGACAATTGTCAAACTTTTACATCATGTGCATAGTTATATACATGTGCAAAATCTCTATGCGTGATTGTCGATTACTACTTATTTCAACCATTGAATTTATGTATAGGAATGAGAGGCGTTTGAAAAACAAAGTGTGTTATCTTGTTATAGTATAACTGTGTTTAGTTTGTTCTAAGTTCTAACCTTCTACTTTTAAACCCATGTGACTATGCGGCGTTGTTGATGATCCATCTTGGAAGCATTAAAGGCACTGATGCTCTTTATTCTCCAATTTAGTGCCTAGTGCCTAAAGCTTTTTAGATTCTTATTGTCATGGTTCATTTTCCTTTATGACATGGTATTAACAGTTGGAGTTCTATTCTGTTGGTAATTCATCATGATAATCAATTAACTAACTACAATAATAAATAATTAGCTATCTAGGATTTGACATGAGTTTGTTGCATGGTTGCGATTGTTAAACCTTAGAAACTATATGTATTGCCAACAAAGATTTTGTTTCAACAATTGCATGCTTATGAATGAGTTGGCCATGGGTTTCTCTTTCAACCCAGCTAGAAATTCTGTGCTAAGCAAATTCTACATTTGAAAGTAATCCAGATGCACATTCATTGGTAAGCGTAAATTGCTTAGAAAAAAGGGTGTGGAAGCCAAGGACCTGTGTACCTGGAAGCTATGGGATCATAAGTTTTTGTCCCTGGTCTTCATGATATGTTCGATGTTCCGTTGACAGTGAATGTAGCTGTCAAACCATGAAGTATCAAGTATTTATATTTATAGTTGAGAAATTTTGTAGTGGATAATCAGAGCGAAGTAGTGAACACATGATTTTTATGATAGAATGCTCCTTGTGTTATCATGGTTCCTCTATGTTCATTGTCTTCCACAAGTTGCATTGGTTTACTATATATTTTTTAGATATTGTGTGTTGCTTAGTTTTATATTTATTTTTATGTCTAGTAATGTTGGGGTGATAGATATGCAAGAAAGAGTCATCCACACAATTTTTGCAAGTGTGATGCTGCCTGCACCAAAGTTTGGCTCAGGCAAATGGAACAGAAATTATGTGTGTTCAGCTTTCTTAGCATGGCCAGTTCATTTTGAGGCAGGTTGGAATGCTCATCTGGCTGACTAGTTCTGACACACCAGTTTGCATGCAGGAGTGAGACACTTGACCTGTTACATAGTCCAAGCAGATGGTTACTTATACAGAAACAGAGTAGCACATGGGCATGCATGCTTGGAAGTCTAAATTTTCATGTGTATGGTTTGTAAAATAAGATAGCTTATTCATTTGTTTTTCAGTTTAGACTGAGTCTATAAGTCTAAATTTTCATGTGTATGGTTTGTAAAATAAGATAGCTTACTCATTTGTTTTTCAGTTTAGACTGAGTCTATTGGTGTTTGAATTGCCTTGTTTCAAGTATAGAGCTTGCATCTTGAAACATGTTGCCATGGAATTAAGTACATATGACCTGCACGCATCTGTGACTGGATGCTTTTAACCATTGTTGTGCCATTTGCGTGATGGTTGGCTGTTGACTTCATTTAATTTTTCCTCTCCTTTTCTCTTTTTTTGTGAGTATTTCTGCTGAACTATCGATTATTCATGTTTTCTTTTGGCAGCAGGAGTATACATTCATATATTATCATAAACTCTGGAGCTGACGATTTTGTTGGGGTCTATGATTTATGCAGGGAGGAGCTGGTGCTGAACGGAGATCAGGAGGCAAAGCATATATCGTCACCGCCTTGTGCACATGTTGGCGGTGGAGGCTTGTTTCCCTCAACAAGTCCTGATGTACAGTCATTGTGGTCATTCAATGAGAAAGAGACAGCATAGAACGAACTTTGATTATATAGAGGGAACGAAATGTCGAGCCAAGACTTGCTTGCCTCCTCACAGTGGTGTAGAGGTTACCGAGGGGATAAGCTGGACTGTGTTCCTTGGTGCAAAAGTATGATGATTTTGTTAAGTAGCACTCACCTCACCAGTTAACATGCGCCCATGCATCACATTAGTCCTCTCTCTCGCCTGATTGATGTGTTGGTGCATTTCATCATATTAACTTCCGGATTCAATGAAAAATGGGGATGGGGACTTGCTTATGGTGCGCACAGTGACTGTCCTGTTCGTGATCGTTTTAATATGTTATTAGGCAGGTTACTGGATCCATGCAATCACACGTGCTCTATTGGCTCTTGATTGTTTGGAGGATGTGCATATGACGGTGTTTATCCGTATATACGGTGTTTTGTGACGAGTCATGGTGGCTAAAGGTGGTGGAAGAAATGGTGAGATTGATAAAGTGCTGGTGGTGGCATTTCCACACACAGTTGGTGCTTGTTATCCATAACACATTATCATCTTGTTTTATCAGTAAATAATCCTGGGAAGGCCTGACTTTTTGCATCAGCAGCTTGGGGTTATTGACAAAACAAGTCAAGACAGAGGTGATCACCAGTTCAGTGGCCTAAACTGCCAGTGCCAGGTGCTTTCACTTGCAAGTGGTTCACCGGTCACTGGTCTCTATTGGTCACTAGCTGCCTGCCACGATGCAGTATCGACGTTGCCGACCTTTTCGTGGCATTGTGAAACACGAGTTTGACGTTCCAAGACTATGATATCTATATATGCATTGGTTGGTGTATGACGAAAGAGACGGCTATCCCATCCATGGCGTGAGGTGAAGCTAATTAAGCTACTGGATCCAGAACAGAATACCTGCATATTTCAATGGCTGGAGAGCAATGCAAGCAAGCATTGGTCAGCATGGATGGAGTCATGGAGTGCACTGCCAGAAAGAAATCGCATGGGTATGTGCAGTAGTAGAAAAATCAACTCCGACGAAAAATAGTATATAAAAAAACTCCGACGAAAAATAAATACAGCTAGCGGAGTGGTTGAAACACAGGCATCCTTCCGTTGATGCCGGTCGATGACGATGCGTGCTTAAAGGGACAGTCTTGTTTGTCTTAACTCCCTCACAAATACAGCTGGACCAAGCAGCAGGGTCGCTGTATGTTAGTAGTGGACATTCTTAGTTGATGCTCTCTCGATCCTATCTATACCTGATTGTCTGATGGATCTGCTGATCGAATTGGGCGGGTACTAGCACATGGCAGGCTTGCACACTCCATCTGCAGTTAGCAAGGGACTCGACTTCAACTGCTGCCACTCTTGCAATTGCACCTGCCAGTCGGACACGGTGTGGCGCACCACGCACCGCACCTTGTATGTCTAATCATGCATCATCACTAAATCACTAATATATATATATAATAAGCAGTTGTTGACAACCACTATATACGACCTATGTAGTTTGTTACCTTATAAAAAAAAGCAAAGTGCATCCACCATACACAAAGTTGTCTCATTGTTTCATTTTAGTCCAACAAGTTGTAAACGCTAGTCCAACAAGTTGTAGACGTTGCACACACATGCATCAAGTTGCATTTTTATATCATTTTGGTCCAACAAATTGCAAATACTACACCCACCATACAATTAGTTCATGGTGTGCATATACAATGTACATTAGAATCCGTATTTCGTAGGTGTGGCATGCTAATGAGGATTTGGAAGGGTATAAGCGCATGATATAAAAAACATAAGGGTCTAAAACATAAAATTGACATAAACCATGCTAACATCGTATTGTGTACCGGCATAACCTATAAAAATTCTATTCAATTGTCATGATACTAAAATAGTTGTCTGAATCGATGCTTAGTATTTGCAATATTTGCAACTTGTTGGACCAAAATGTTACAACGATGTAACTTTATGCATGTGTGTGCAACGTTTACAGCTTGTTGGACCAAAATGATACAATGATTAAACTTCATGCATGTGTGTACAACGTTTACAACTTATTAGACCAAAATGAAACAATGAGGCAACTTCATATATGGTGGATGGACTCTACTTAAAAAAAATGTAGTTTGTTACATTACATGCATCTACGACTACGGCATACATACTTATATAAACGTCTGTGGTACTTTCCCAACCAAGAAATATAAGATAATTAATAACCAGCTGCAACAATAATATTGATCATTGCTGCATTTCTGCCTATGAATTATTATTAAGTATTAACCTTGATGTGCCTAGTTTTCAACTTGTTTTTTAAAACTTTAAAGTAATTTTTTTTGTTTTTGCAATTTTCAATGCTTCTGGACAACATTTTCACCAGAGAAAGAGATATGATGCTCCTATGCATGCATATGATTTATGGTCAATCAATCTTCTAGAAGAGCAATGCTTGATGGCCATGACGCTTGCGACAAAAGGTGAAGTTTGGTCCCCATCAGGCCATCACAATAGCTAGGTGAAGGCAACATCACATAGTATCCGAAGCTAGATTACAAGGAAAAGAAAATACGTAACGGTGTTCTTTAGGGAAGAAAATAAGAAGTAAGAAAATGCTACACTATCTACACACACAAAAAAAAACCTACCGAAAGTTACAGAATTTTTTTCTAACTTTATTTTTTTTAATAATATTATAATAGCAGCCGGTCCAGACCAATATTTGCATTGGGTAACTGTTTTGGCCGCGCCACCCCGTCTGGCGCGGCCAAATCGCCCTGCCGCGCCAGTGCATGTGGCGCGGCAGGGCCGCCACGCTAGCCGCGGGCGCCAGTGAGGTGGGCAGTGGGCCAGCGGCTGCATGTGTCTGCCGCGCCACCCCGCCTGGCGCGGCAAGGCCGTTTTGAACTGGGTCCGCGAGCTCCTCTTCTCTTTCTTCCTCCTCCCTTCTTTCTTCTCCACGCGCGAACAGACAGCCGTTTCTCACCGCCGGCCGCCGCCGCCGGCCCTATTCCGGCCAAATCCGGCCGTTTTTGGCTGGGAAAAGCGGGGGAAATCGTTCCCCTCCCTCCCGTGAAGGTATTCCCACCTTTTTTCCCTTGTTCCACCATGCGATTTGGAAGATATGAGTAGGTTTAGGTGTTTTAGGGTTTGTGATATGTTTTGAAATTGTAGTGATTTATACGTTTGTTTCTTACAATGTGATGGTTAGGATGAACGTAGTATTGGCTATGCCGTCGATTTGAACGCGTAGAATTTGTTGCATGCTTTTTATTCTACGATGTTGTGAAGGGATTAGGTTTGTAGGGTATATTAGGAGAAATACATTTATGAAAACTCATGCTGTTTGTCTAATTCTGGTTGAAATGGTTATTTTGTAGATGGTTTGTTTAGTCCGTTAGTTTCATGGTGGGGTTGTGAAAGAGAATGGGGAGTTCGGGAATATGAAATATGTTACGCGAATGTTTAAAGTTGCCTCGTGTTTGCATGAGATAGTTGAATGTGCTCGAAGTCATTTTAGTTGTGGGGTAGATGATGAGATCAGCTTGAAAGGCTGTGTTGATTGTGGTAGAGGACGGGCGGCATACGCTCTAGTAGATTTGAAAAGTATTGGCGTGATCCAACAAGAGCAATTGCAATCAAAGGGAACAGAGTTTGCTGATGATTCTGATAGCGAGACCTTTAGCTTTGATGAGATAGAACCAGGCACGTCACATGATTATTTCCCTAATGATGTATTTGAGAGGGAGGAAGCTGAGGAGGATGATGATGATGATATTTCAGAAGATTCTGACGGTGGGGATGACAATGATGGGTATGAATCCGAGGGAGAAGAGTTAGAAAGGGACAATGCACCACCTCCAGGAGACAGTCATCATGTTGTACCACCTCTGTACCAACTAACATTTGCCCTCCGCATGATAATGATACATTCGTGCGGCATATGGCGGATGGTGCTCATAAGCGTGGCTCTGTGACGTACACTGCTCGTGAGCTCGATCTGCTAAAGCAGTGTCATGTAGAGATTCCACATGTTGCCAATGACAAGGACATAAGCCATGTCGATAGGGCTATCTGTGGGACCACCTTGGTGCATGCAGAAGACGAAGGTTTGCCACAATATGAGACCCCTGAGATTGAGGCAAAAAAGAAGTTTGATACCTTTGAGGACCTCAAGTTTTTCTTGGCTGACGGTTAGATTTTATAGACCTTTCACCGTTGTTCACTCTGACAAGAACAAGAGGTATGAAGTCATGTGCAAGCAAGGATGCATGTGGCGTGTTTGGTGTCGCAAGGTGCATGGCACAGAGAAATAGAAGATTACAAGAGTTAAGCAACCTCATGAGTGTCGTTCCTCTAAGCCTAAGCAAGTGCACCCGCAGTTGACAGCATCATATCTGGGGCACCACATTCTAGGCATTGTTTTGGAAACAATGACGAATCGATTCCCTCTCTCATTGAGTCGATCTTCGCCTTTAGTGGATACCGTGTGAACTACTCTAAGGCATGGCGTTCAAAACAACACGCCGTAGCCCTGCTGTGGGGAGACTGGAAGGAGTCCTATGCACAGGTTCCACGTCACCTTTGCGCAATGTCTTACTACAAATAGGGCGTGAAATGGTTTATCCACACAGGTGACATGGTCCAGCTTGAGGATGGAGTGTACAAACCCATCATGCAGAGGGTTTGGTGGTGCTTTCCACAGTGTGCCGCTGCTTTTCAGCATTGTCGTCCGGTTATACTCGTGAATGGCACGTTCTTGACGGGAAAGTACAAGGGTACACTTATGATGGCCGTAGCTGTCGATCCGGAGCAACAGCTTGTGCCCTTAGCTTTCGCCATTGCAGAAAGTAAGAACAACGAGAGTTGGTCATGGTTCATGACTCTTGTTCGCCTTCACGTCCTTGGTCCTGAACGGACTGTTTGCATGATTCTGACAGGTACGCTGGGCTTCTTAATTGTGTGAACGATCATTTGGACGGGTTTCCCCCACTAGTTCACCGGTGGTGCATGAGACACTTTGCAGCTAACATATGGCGTCGTCAGAAGAAGAAGGAGGTAATTGGAAAGTTGAAGGAGCTTTGCGGCGTGCATACGAAGGAAAGATTTGAGGAAAAGCTGCAGGCACTAAAAAAAAGACTTGAACGAGGCATTCGAAGTAGACCTGTGTCAGGCATAATTGAGTACTCTTTCTCCAAATGCAATGAGTATTTCATCAATCGCTGGGAAATAGCGAGCAAACAGTTGGCCAACGGTGAGAGAAAGGGACTTGTTGTTGAGGTGCATCTACAGAAGGCTGAGGAAAGATCTGTCAATCAATTGGCTGAGACATTTGGACCTACTTGGATGGTGTACGATGTCAGAAGTGCTGGGGAACTAGCATAGGTGGTGAGAGTCATGGTGGCAGGCACTATAGAGTGGACTTGACTAATGGATCCTGTATGTGCAACGTCCCTACACTGTTGCATCTTCCTTGCTCTCACGTGATTACAACTTGTAGGGCTAGAGGTCTAGACTATGAGAGCCCGACTTTCATGTCGCCACTATACCGTAGGGAGCACACCCTAAAAATTTAGGAGTCAAATTTCGAGCCTTACTTTGATCCTAGTAGATGGCCGCCGTACCACGGACGTGACTACGTGCCTGACTCATCGTTGAAGAAGGACAAAAAAAAGCCGACGGCAAAAGAAGCGTTTGAAAGGGGATATGGACGCTTCACAAGGTCTCAAAATCGGTGCTCCAAGTGTCACAAATTCATTAAGGACTGCAAATGCCGCACCAAGAAGAAGAGGAAAAGGACTAACAAAACTCCTCGTGCGGAGGTAGTATATTGTTTGTGTGTTAGTAAAATAGAAATGTCGTCTTGAATGTTTGTAATGATGGTGTCCTATTGTTTATATTTGTTTACTTGTTAAAATCATTGTTTTATAATTAATGTGTTACCTTGCTATAAATTTATTCTAACATGTTTCTGTCATTCAATTTTTCAGGATGGCGCACCCTCGGTTCCCGCTCCTTGAGCTGGCGTACGACGACACCCACCGCGGCCACATGATCGCCGACCAGAATATGGTAATAATTTCTGCATATGTTAGTACGTTTTATATCCTGATAATATGGTAAAAATTTGTGCATGTGGTAATAATCGTTTGTTTTGTTTCAGGTCCTACCTTGCCTACACGCACGGGTGCATGCACCCATGCACTGGGACAGCCGTTACGCCCCGTACGTGCTTCGGGCTGGTTTTCTGCCCATAGCAAGGACGGTTTGTATGGGCCTACCCCCCATGGATGGTGCCCTACTTACCGCTCTGGTTGACTGGTGGCGTCCAGAGACGCACACTTTCCACATGCCTTGTGGGGAGATGACGGTGACGTTGGAGGACATGGCGATGATCACTGCTCTCCCCTTAGAAGGAGCAGCAGTAACAGGAATGATCCAGAGCGAGGGCTGGCAGGACATGGTTGAGGAGCACATAGGTATTAGGCTCTCTGTCATTATATTCCATACTATGTTTTGATTATCTCGTGACTAATTAAACTTTTTGTGTATCATAGGTGTGCGGGCTTCAAACCCAGGAGCAAAGAAGACTTCAGGTGTTACTTCTTCTTGGCTGAGGCAACACTTCAACGTCTGCCCAGTAGTTGTTGACGATGACATTGTTGAGAGGCACGCAAGAGTATAGCTGTGGTACTTTGTTAGCTCTTTCCTATTCCCCGACGCTGCCGAGAGCACTGTTTCTTGGATTTTCCTCCCCATTCTTGCTCAAGACTGGGACATCATTAGCGGCTACAGTTGGAGCTTGGCTGCCCTTGCCTGGTTGTATAGGCAATTGTGTTTTGCTTGCAGACAGTCCAAAGATGGGTCAAACATCGGAGATTGTGCCTTTCTACTACAGATTTGGGCTTGGACACGACTTCCAGTTGGACGACCTTTCTGTGAGGCTCCACCGGTATGTATATTATTCTCAATATGATCTATGTTAGTACGTTCATATATTTTTTATGACTTATTGGTTTTGACAGGCCTGGCCATTTGCTGATTCCATGCCCCAGTACGCTTATGTGTGGAAAAATGCGGAGGCTGTTCGTGGACCTCTTCGTAGACGCTACACAGCCTACACCAACGAGATTGACTGCTTGATAGGGAACCAGGTATACAGGCAGTTACTTCTCTTATGGGGGCACAATGTTTAAATTGTTACTTCTCTTACGGGGGGCACAATGATTAAACTGCTGAAAACGCCTATGCACAGGTTGAGTGGACACCGTACAAACACAACGAGCTTGCTGCCCATCTGTCCTTTATGTGTACCAGAGATCAGGACTTGTGGAGGACACCGGTACCAATGATCTGTTACTACATTGTTGAGTGGCATCTGCCGCATAGGGTGACACGGCAGTTTGGCAAGAGACAGATCGTGCCTCCAACTAAAGTGTCTACCTCATAAGCTCTGCACCAGTAATACACCAAAGCACTTCTATTTAATTTCATGCATCATTGGAATATGGTTGTAATATGTTTGTTTGTATAGGTTTGTAAGGACGAAGAGGTACACCGAGAATGACTGGAGGGTGACCCATCAAGACTACCTCCACATGTGGGAGCAAAGGCAGAGACACAACATCACGGCAGGAGAGGACTGATTTGCAGGTGAGAACCAACACCACCTCCTTTGGTTCCACAGAGTGGCTAGGACAAGGTTAAGGCCCACGGCGATGGAAGATGTGGACACAGACGCGGAGGACGACTACGACGTCGACACTTGCTAGGGCAATCAGCCGGAGCGTGCACCTCTACACGACCACATGGTATTCATTAATAACTGTTAAATAATGTGTACGTCCTCGTCCAACTGTTCTTAATACATTATGCATGCACATAGGGACGACAGCTTTCACGCATCGTCAATGATGCTGGGGTGGCCATGCGCCATGGCAATGATGCGTGATTTCTCCGATCTTTCGTGGAGTTAGAGTCATTCCCAGTTTTGTTTACTTTTGTGACTATTTCCTCAAATTACTAACTATATCTTTATGCAGAGGGTTAGAAGAACCTGCCGAAGGATGGCCTTGAAGCTTAACTGCGTGACTGGCAACCCCGTGGACCCCGCACATGCCCCTGGTGGATCGTCTGATTCTCAGCCCACTCCCGTCCACAGTGCACCTGGTGGATCTTCGTCTATGGCTAGACCTTCCTCCTCGCATAGGGCTGGCAAGGCACCTGCATCGCCACATGCAAGTGACGAGGACGTGCCTAGGGACGACTCAGAGGACTCACTAGCCCCGGGGTTCACAGATCAGTTCATCTTTAGTCAGCACATGGATGACGCCCCGTCATACACTCAAACCCAGGGAGAGTCAAGCCAGATGAACATGACGCAGACTCAGGGAGAGTCCAGCCAGGTACGTCGACGCTGTATATTATCGTTTACTGTTATTCCTATAAAGTGTTGAATTATTTATTAAGATATTTCTATTTTACATGTTTCATTAATAGGACTCGGACGGCGATGCACAACCTCGGCGACACCATCGGCGTGACCGCTCGGACGTTCCCAGCAGTGCCAATCGCCTACAGACCGGGGTACGTAGGCGGCGTCGGGCAGCAAATGTCTTCAGCCCACCAGATCAGAGGCCGCCACAGCATTGAATCAAGACTTCTTGTTGAACCATGTGTATTGAACTTGGTTGTGTCAAACTATGCTATGTTTTAAACTCTGTGATGAAATATGTGGTGAACCATGTGTATTGAAACCGTGTGTGTTGAACTTTGCTATGTATTAAACTCTGTGATGAACGTCGAACACAACCACAGCAAAGCAAAGAATTCTAGGGCGTCTGTTGTTTTGCTCTGCCGCGCCATGCCGCCTGCCGCGGCCAAAGACTACTACCGCGCCAGGCGGTCCGGCGCGGCAGGCTTGACGCGCCCGGCGGTCGGGCGCGGCAGGGCTGCCGCGCTAGGCGGCTAGATACGCTTTGCCGCGCCGGACCGTCTGGCGCGGCAGCCCTGCCACGCCCGACCGCCTGGCGCGGCAGTAGTACTTGGCCATGCCAGACGACATGGCGCGGCCGAGCCGCCCTGAATTTCTTTGTTGTTGTCGTGTTCGACGTTTTACCGCGTTGACAAATTTGTACGACGATTAAACTATCCGTTACAAATAATAGTTAAAGGACTAAACTCTAGGTCCATTACACAAATACAAATATTAGTTGCAGGACTAAACTCAAGGTCCATTACAGAAATACCAATAATAGTTGCAGGACTAAAGTCAAGGTCCATTACACAAATAAAAATAATAGCACGATTATGCAATAAAAGATACACCATACAGCTAGTCCGACTCACAACCAGAGAGTACCTCATCGTCACCCCAACCATCATCTTCATCCGAGCTGATAACCACCACTCCCTTGCCCTTGTTAACCGCAGGCTCAATTGGTGCAAATGTCACGCGTAAGCCCGTAGACTCCCCTTCGTCTTTTTCTTTTCGCAAAATAGACCCAGGAGCCCTCACCGCCTCTCTCTATGCATCCCTCATCCCAACGAATCCATCACTGCTCTTCTCCAAAGCATCATTCCTAATTGTCATGTTACAGGGCAAGTCCCCAACAAGAGCCCTCATAGCCTCTAGTTGTGCCTCTCTTGCCCGATCCTGTACCTGCCTCTCCAAATGCCTCTCCTCCTCCAACTTCCTTCGCTTCTCAGCCCTCTCATCTCTGGATAGAGGTCTTGGATACAATATCCTATTCAGCCTCCAATACTTGATAAGTGTGTCATGAGCCTCTAGAATAGGGGGCATACACCTCTTCTCCTTGATGTACTCGTCAAGAATGGTACCAAATAGAAGCTCATTATCTGGCAATGGGACATCATACTTGTTCCTTATCTTGTCCCTCAATTCTCTAGTTTCTTTTTCTTTGTCTCGTTGACCCAAACGTCTGAACCTAGCAACAAGCTCATCACGACCACTGAACCATTCCCAATCACATGTCCGGCCTTCCTGCGCAAACAATATCGCTTCATCAATACAAGACTGTGCAACATTGAACTCCAAAAGATAAATCAAACATAAATATCATATCACTCACTCAAAAAGCGTTTCCATTGCCGTAATACCATCCATAATCAAGCTCTAAGGGAACCACACCACGCTCGGCCAAAATACCACACTTGCGTCTCTTTTCAGGATACTTCGTACACAGCCATGGAGCCTGACCAGTCTCATAAGCACGCACCTCCTCATCACTTGGCCAAACTGACCGCGGACCCTGAACGTACTCATTGAACTAACATACTGGCCAACCGTCCTGCACGTTTAGTTAGTTTCAGATTATGAACAAATAATATAACTGCATGAAAACATATAGGTATAAGTATTATGCACAAAGAATACAAATACAAACTAACCATCGTCTTTATCAAGCACCGAAAGAATGGAGAGTATTTTGGCCGACTGGTAGGGGAACCACCACGGGGAGGCACCACCAAGGTAGCACGGACTCCACAATGGCAGAGCAGAGGATCTTCCTACGCCTTCGTGCAGCGGCCATCCTCTATGTTCATTGGAGGGGGGTTTGGTGGGGGAGCAACCCAACGCCGAAACTCATGGTATGGCACCAGTTTTTCACTCTCTTATGGAAACAGTCGGATCCTCGGATCAAATTTCTCTGGACCATCAATCCATTGGAAAAACCAATAAGGTAGGGACTCATAGGGCCATGTCCCCCTGTCATATTTGAACCTGCATATATAGTACGCTCGTCCTGTAGTCTTTGGGTGCCTAGATTGTTTGACCTCCGCTAGCACGCCGCAACAACAATTTGGAACGGGAAGGGCCGGCGGAATAGGGCCATGTGCATCCTCCACAGATGGATACTGACCATACCCCCTCTGGCGTAGCATCCTCTCATGGACAACGGCAGGATTATCAAAGTCCATCACAGAACTGCAAATATATACAAAAATAAAGTGAATGAGGACTAAACTCTAAGCAAACCATAACAAATGGGACAACTCTTCCATTTCACCATCTCTAAAAACAAAGCATATGAAATGGGACAACTTTTCCATTTCACCATAAAACCCTAACCAAACTCTAACCAACGTGTTCATTCACCATCTCTAAGCAAATCATAACAAATGAAACAAGTATTTCATTTCACCATCTAACCCTAACCAACCAAACTCTAACAAAAAACTAACAAATGAGGTCCAAAACACAAGATTCAAGAGGGGAGAAGCTTACCGGAGATGGGGGAACCGATTTCCCCAAGTTTAATCCGCAAAAAATGGACCAAAATGGGGGATGGAGCTCCAGCCGTCGGGCTGGCGGCGCAGCCCATCGGTCTGGACGGAGGGGAAGTGGAGGGGGAAGAAAGAGAAGAGGAGCCCGCGGGCCCAATTCAAAACGGCCTTGCCGCGCCAGGCGGGGTGGCGCGGCAGGGCCGTGCCGCGCCAGGCGGGGTGGCGCGGCAGGGCCTTGCCGCACCAGGCGGGGTGGCGCGGCAGACACATGCAGCCGCTGGCCCACAGGCCGCCTCACTGGCGCCTACGGCCAGCGTGGCGGCCCTGCCGCGCCACATGCACTGGCGCGGCAGGGCGATTTGGCCGCGCCAGACGGGGTGGCGCGGCCAAAACGGCTACCCAATGCAAATATTGGTCTGGACTAGCTGTTATTATAATATTATTAAAAAAAATAAAATTAAAAAAAATTCAAGTTACATGGTCCACCTTGTGAAAGCGCATTGCTTTCTTGCCTTGACAAAGGGCGACGCAACTTGTGGCATGACATGCTATGAACAAATGGAGGTTGCCCGGGCCCCACTAACAGTTGAAATAGTCTTCACTTTCTTAAAAAAAAAGGAAAAAAAAGGTAGGAAGAGGAAGCCGACTGAACCCGAATGAACCAGGTCTCCGCCACCGTCACCCATCCATTTTATACAGCACGGCCGTCGTCGCGCTACAGGGTGGTGGAAGGCGTCACCACTCACCAGCGCGTTTTGACGTCTCTGATTTGGTAAGTCAACAAGAAGAGATAAATGGCCATGGCCTGGCCCCTCTAGGCCTCTACTCTTCGTCTTCCCCCAGCCGCGGCCCTTTGTCCCCCAGCACAAATCTTTCCTCTTCCTTCCTTGGATAAATTTGAGCTACTCTTCCTCTCTGAGCGCCCTGCCTTGCCTCGCGCAATTTCTTCCATTTTCTCTTCAGACCCTTTAATTAATTAATAAGTGGAGGGAGGTTGCGAGAGGCGTTAGGTGGCCGCGTGCGTGCTCCGCAGACCCTTGGGAGGAGAGGGACAAAGTCGAGAAATTTCCTCCGCATCCACCCACCCAAGTCTCAATCCAACTCCCCTAATCCTCCATTGCGCTTCTTCTCTCCCCAATCGCCGACGCCGAGGAAGCCGCCCAAAAGGCGCCGCCTTTCTTTGAATCCGTTTCCTGCCTTCCGTCTGCGCCGTATTGGTTGCTTCGTTCGTTGGGAAGGAACCACCCATCCTCTCCCAGCCCAGACAAGGGAAGCAGAAGATGTGCCCGCTGCGGGTGATCCTCATCTTCCTCTCCGCCACCATCGCCGGATTCTTCCTCATCCGGGGACTCAACGCCGAGCCCGACCAATTCGACGCCGACGACCAGGACTCGGGATCCCCCAGGGCCCCCGTGCCCCTCCATTCCAAGGTAACGCACGCCTCCTTCCCTCCCCTGTCTCCCCACCCTATTCTTGGCTTCCTACCTGCCCTGCGCACAAGGGGGGAATAGGATTACAGCATTAGCACGGCCTTTAATTTCATCCCCCACAAGCCACAATGACCTGCCGTTCTCGATGGGCCATTTAGTGAAGGCCTTTAATAATTTCATTCTGCTGCTCCTGTATTTGGTTATTCTGTTATTCATCTTGTCAGCACTAAGGGTCGGTCCTCGACATGATTAATTTTTGGCTCATTGCAACCACTCAGTTAACAGTTGCATAGTGCTTGCCTTCGAACTCACTATAGCTTGAAACATTTGGTTTGGAATCTTTTCAGGCACTACCACCACCATCATCTCTGAAAAAAATCATACTACCATAAACTTTTGGATCTAGAGTCTGTATTTGTTTACAGAAGTAGCTGCATAGAAACTTGAGCTGAATGTACTAAAGTGTTTAAACAGTTGCATGGTGCACGTGAATAAGCAAAGATAACCGGGCAACATATAATGGTGCACACTGCACAATCGATGGTCACTTGCTGCTATTTCTGGTTTAAATACTAAATCATCAGCTCATTGTTCCCCTTGCGTATACAAATCTGAAAGATACAATATGGTTTCATTAATAGAGATCCTTACAGAATCTGACGGATTGTCTGCCACACTAATCTAGGTCGGATCCGTGGTGAAAACTGGATTCTGGACTATGGTGGACATGGCAAGCGGGCGGTACCTCTGGCGCACCCTTGTTGCACAACCGGCAAAATCTGAATCAGAAAAGGCTCGATGACAAATGCTCATAATTTATTTTGTATTTTGCTGATTGGGTGCCAACGGAGGTGAAGATGGGCACAATCCTGTTGTTCTTACATGTCGGTGTTGATGTGTAGTATGGCGGCAAATGTAACATGGGTGGGGATTTATATGCTATAAAGTTAATGTGCAGAATGGTTCATGTTTGAGCATTGTGTTGTACAACATTGTAAGCGGGTGCGATGCTGAGATTATGGACTTTGGACATGAGTACATGACCTTTGGCCTGAAATTTGCACGATTTTGTCTTTGCACTAAATCCATGTTTAAATGTGAGACAGCATGTAGTACTAAATCTAAATGTGAGTAGCTGAAACCTGGAAATTTCAGAATGGAGATTCTTAGGATTGTATGCCTGCAACTTTCTTTTGTTGGAGTGATATTCTGTTCTAGTTTCTGCGTTGTTATCGGTGATTGTAAATTTTTCAACTGAGTTTATGGTGTTTGTTATGCTACTTGAATTGCAGCAGGCTTTCATGGTAACATGAGATTCTTAGGATTGTAACCCCTTTTACTTGCTTCCTTAATTCTCCTCCTCCTCTTGGACCTCCGCGTAACCCTTGGTGAGCTACTGCTGGATAATCTTGTCAGTGATAGCCGTTTTCTCCTTTCTGGGCGTAGGCTGCACGGAATTGCTGGGAGTGCTTGGCCAGCCTCTCACTCGTCACGGACCGTCGGGGCTGGCGTGAAGGGCATTCTCTATGAGCGCCTGTGACAACCTCGCCGTGACCATCTTCGTGTTGCTCTTCTTCTTCCCTGCGTCACCGCCGTGCCCTTGATCTCCTTCCTCATCGCAAATCAAGCCTTAACCTCTCCAAACCTTCCAGACTCTCTTCGATCTGATCTGAACAGCCCAATAAGCGATTCCAGTCGGGCTAAAAATAAAGAAGCGTTTCACCTTGAGGCGGCCCAGTTGGAGTTGGGCTCGAACTCCAGTTTCACCTTTCTTTTTTTAGCTAGGTGTTCCATTACAAAGTTCAATACACCACAAAGTCACCAACCATTCGATTACCTATGCATAATGAGCTGGAAGCTTTACTAGGTTGGTTGTATATTTGGTAGTAATACCATCTGTTTGTACAAGACTTTTTTTTTTACCCCGCTTCCGCTTGGTAGTACATGTTTGTCTATCTATAGGATCACTTTTGTCTATTCTTTGTGGAGATGCTTCGCCTCAGGCATCTTCATGGCACCTCATCAGGAACAAAAGCATGCATGTTGAAAATCAGGAGCCCAGACAGTTTATCCCATAATTATGCACAACTTGGCATAGCGGCGATTGGTTTGCTAAAACCCATCGGATTGGATCGATGTTTGACCTTGTTTAGAAAGTTGTCTCGGTGGTTGATTAGGGATGTGAAAAACGAGCTGTCAGATCTATCCTTAATCCCAGTTGATGGGGACATATTCTTTTTCAATGCAAGTGGACCGGTGGAGTTTAAATATTGCCTTTAACTTATCAACATGTGATGTACGTTTCGTTTTTTTGTATGTTCTTTTGTGTGCTGTATATTTTTACCTTTCTTTCTTTATCACTCTACTTTTTGTCACTCTGTTCTGTAATACGTCATGTGCTCTAGATTTCACCAAAAGAAGCTATTCTCTCTTCTACAAGTACATGAAAGCTTAACTTTCTTTCAAGCATTGGAGGCATTTTATTTCATTATCGACAGGGGACAGCCATTGCAGAACAGAAATAGTTTCAGAATTCAGAATAAAACTCAATAACTCGGCTTCTCAAAAATTACTGCTCAACGGAATATAGCTTAATGGTTCACATCACCACAACTCAACAGGTGTTCTTCCAATACAAAAAAAAAAGAATAACTACCAAAAATGAACACACGCACGTTGAAAATACATTCTGACAGAAGAAAAAAAAAACTAACTGCGGCATCCAAAGCTACTCCTGTTTTTGCTGCTCATCATCTCCATGCCAGGCCCAGACTATGTCCTTCAGTGCTGGCCGGATGCGATCTTCGAACAGGATCTGATACTCGAGGGAATCACCACTTGTTTGTTTCATCTCAACGAGATGATGTAATGGTGTGATCTCAAAGATCTCCATGTCAAAATGAAGGACACCGTTCCTTCCCTCCTTCCTCCCTTGAATCTTGACAACACCATTATCCTTCTTCCTTACCCTGAGATTCAGCATCTTCGCGACATCTTCAATCTTCGTGATGATAGCTGAGGCTGGCTTGTCTGAAGTAAATCTTGCCTCCTTTCTGCTCTCCTTCTTAATAAACATGCCAGATAGATCAAACCCCGAGGAAAAAGAGATAATTTCAAAGGCATTTAAGTTTGTCACAATCAGCGGCTTCACATCTTCACAAGGATTCTTTTTGCGCTTCACAGAAAGTGTTGGGGCAGCATTTGTGGTGGTATTCTCACAGGGAATTTTCTCCTTAACTGTGCGGGTCCCCTCAGGACCTTTTCGGAACCAGGTAGACTCTTTTATTTTCTGGATTGAAATTCTTGTGGTTGGGTTGGGGTCCAGGATCTTGTACAAGAGTTTCTTGAGTTTGTGTGAAAACCAACTGGGGCACCTGAAATCACCATGCTGTATCTTCCGATACATATCCATCAAGTTTGGACCTTGGAAAGGGAGATAACCAGCAACAAGAACAAATAGAACAACACCACAAGACCAGATGTCTGATTTTGCACCATCATACCCTATCTTGCTGATCACTTCTGGAGCTACATAAGCTGGTGTTCCACAGGTGGTGTGGAGCAACCCATCTTGCCTTTTTGACTCTGAGAGTGCGCTCAGTCCAAAATCAGAGACCTTCAGGTTCTCATTCTCATCCAGCAGCAAGTTCTCAGGCTTCAGATCCCGGTGGTACACACCTCGGCTGTGGCAGTAATCCACTGCACTAATGAGCTGGTGGAAGTACTTATGTGCAGCAGCCTCTGTGAGCTTGCCACTCTTCTCGATCTTGTCAAAGAGCTCGCCGCCTTTCACGTACTCCATCACAAAGTAGATCTTGCTTCGGGTCGCCATGACCTCATGAAGCTCAACAACGTTCTTATGAGCCACAAGCCTCATTGTTGTGATCTCACGCCTTATCTGCTCTGAGAGCCCAACCTTGAGCACTTTGTCCTTGTCCATCATCTTAATAGCAACACTATGATTTGACTGGAGGTTCCTTGCATGGTGCACCTTGCCAAATGTGCCTTTCCCCAACAATCTCCCCAGCTCATACCGCCCCATTAAAATCTTTCCTCTACCCTCCATATCTCCACTTAAATTACAAAACACAGGGCTATCCTCGGTCTGGCCGATCAGGTAGACTGCAAAGATTTAGCCCTCCTCCCCCATGTCATGGTCCATGACAGTGAACATCATTCTTATGGCTTGGTCGTGTCGGAGTCTGAATGGAGTGGAATTGATGCAGGCAAGGTGATTGCTCACATCAGGAGTTGACCAGGCTAGCAGCCCTTTCAGAGCAGCGAGCTCCTTGGTATCGCAATAGAAATCTCTTCTATGAAAGCACATCTTTCAGCATTCCCTGATGTTTTAGCTAGGTGTAGATTTAGTTATCTGCACAGAAGTAAAGAAACATTAGACTCCCTAATCCAGGACCGCAGGATAAACTAGCAAATTTCTGATAGCTTCTGTGCAGAATTAAAGGCTTTAGTCTATATGTACATCAGTAATACAGTATAAAGTGTTCCATACTGGAATGGGTTAGAAACAAACAAGGGCACAACAATTCTAGAAAATCTGACAGATGAATGTTTTCTGCAACCTCTCCACACACGCACACCCAAAAAAAAAAAGGTATTCTGATTTATAAGAAATCAGGCCACAATAGCAATGGCTGACAGGAAATCAGGACTATAACCATTAAAAGATGCCAACTTTCTGTATTCAATCCCTCCTTTAAACCTCTAAGTCTGGGAAACATCAGACTGCAGGACCTTATACCTAGTTGGATTCGGACTAAAAGCACAATTTGGGGCAAGACTAAAATTGAAGTAGTGTCAAGAAAAGCCGTCTACTTTTTTTCTGAATCTGAACAAACTAACAGGGGAGCGAAAGGTTGCTTGTACAATTGATGGCATGTGCCCTTAGAGGTGAGAAAAATCGAATATCTCTACGCAGATAAAGATAATCCATGAACAGAATGGGTAGTGGCATGAACTAGAGCTGAAATTGCAGGTACCCTTAATGTAAAAAAAAAGAGAGCTGAAATTGCAGGTAGAGATGGATTGCATACCTTGCGATGCCACGAAGAGGAAGAAAGGGCTGAGGAGGCGACAAAATGGGGGCTACACGTTTTGGTTGGGTATCTTGCTTCCTGGGCTCCGGTGGGCGGGGAGGGAAGGGATGCGGCGCTGCGACGATGGAGAGGAGGGGAGGTTGCTCTTATACAGAGAGGTCAGGGCAGGAGGAAGCGGCAACGGCTCTACGGCAGTCGGCAGGGAAGGGCAGGGAGGGTTTGAGGGGCCGATGAGCCGGCCTAATCATTCGGCCTGACGATAATGACCCTGGCCAATGCGTTTCCTGCGCACCGCATCACACGCCCAGGTCCGGATGGATATTCTTCTTGATTTGCAACAGCTAATGTCGCCATTCTGATGATACAGCACACGGCCTTGGATTGGACCGACTCAGCCATCTCCAATTCCATTTTTTCTTCATTTACGATCAAGGCTATTATACTTTTTCTTTTTTCTCCCATGAGGGAGATGTGGGCTGTGTTCAGATTGGAAGTAAAAAGTACTTTTTATGGATGAATAGTGCATTGGGAATCGTGTTCTGTGAGTGAGATGAATAGGAAAAACTTGTTGGAGAAGTACTTTTTCTGAATCTGAACACAGCCGTGATGATATTGTAACGCAGCAACGATGTTTGGTTGATCCAGATCTCATTCTCATCCTCTGCTGAGTCAAGAGAGCACAGCCTGTTCCACGTTACCTTGGACCACTCTCCCATCCCATGCCATATATTTTATTTTTTTGAGGAAAATCCCATCCCATTTGACTAATCCTTGAGAATGTTCGTTCGATGCACACATATTTCATCTCGTTAATAAGAAGCCAAAAAAAAAAAGTAGTAAACGACGTTACAAAACTTGGCCGAGAGTGGACACCAAACACAACAGCTAACCAGAATCCTAGATACTAGCTACGACCAACAGCTTGGCCTAACTAATCACATGATTATTCTTGACGATAATGACACTGGTTGCCGCCGCTGCTGCGTCAGCGTCACACACACACAACCCGACCGGATGGATATGCATCAGCGCCTGTTGCCGTCATTGGTTTCGGCTGCTTGCATTGTGAGCAAAATGCAACCTGATTGGCTTCGATTCACACCTACTGCAGCTTGCAACAGCTAGCCGCCCGCCCTGGGAACGGATACAGCGAGCACACGGTTTCATCGTTTTACTTATATTTTTTTATTAGCGGTAACACTCCAGAGAATGGCCAGTCTGATCTCGTCCTTTGCTTAGTCATGCACCTTCTTCTCTCTCTTTTTCTTTGGGAGAAAGTCCAAATTAATCCTCTCAAGTATAGCCAAAGTTTGGATAATACTCTAACTATGTTTTGGTTCATTTTACCCCTTAAACTATGTTATTTAGTTTAATTTATACCGTAATATATTTAATATTTTTTGTTTCTTTATGCACAAGTGGGGTCTTGCATTAAAATTTTGTAAGATGGCACTAGACATCATAACACATGCTAGAAAAATAAATAATATTTTTTCTTATATTTTAACAGGTATGATATTTAATAAATAAATAAATATTTTAATATACTACAAAATTATATAAAAATCATAAATAAAAGACACAATATGTTTTCTTGATCTGCATTATGATGGCCCCTACCAATCTACCATCATGCAGAATTTTGAATTAAAATTCGACTTATGTATGGAGATATACAAAAGACAAATTACTTTAGGGGGTAAAATGAACAAAATCGCATAGTTTAGAAGGTTAATTAAATTAAAAAATAGTTTAGGGTCATTTAAACTTTTGTTGTGTCTGAGGAGAGTAATTTGGAGTTTTTCTGTTTGAGGTGCAGACACCTGTGTTTTGTTCCATGGACCTTGTCTTGGCCTCTAATACCTCTATATATTAGTGCATATGTGTTCCTTCTTTGTAATCAAGCCACTAGTAACCTATTTGTCGAGAAGATGATGATAATATTTTAAATTCAAAAATAGTGACAGCACATAGATGTACTACAGTAGACGGTTGTACTAGTAGGCGCTAGCAGCGGCGTCGTGTCGCCACATGCAGCAGCAATTACACCACTACGCATCTCAACGAAAATTTGAGAAGCACCTCTACTCTATCAAGTCAAACTAACGTGAACACAAACGAAAAGAAAAAGAAATAATATTTGCTAGCATGCATCTTGCGAGAATAATAAGAGAGTTAACACAACCTTTCCTGTCCACCATTCATTTTATACAAAGTATATCTATAGGGGAACAAAAGAAGATACTCAGAACAAACAGTCATGTTAACTTACAGCAGAACCAACAAGATTTTATCTACAAAAATTGTTGCCATTCAACTGAGGGTATATGAGTGAAGCAGAAAATCCCACCGCCCACTATCTACTCCGGTCCGGCAACTGGAAGCCCCACGATGGTCGTCGCCAAGGCGGCCACGACAGCTTTCCTCGCAAGCATCACGCTCACGTCACAAGCATCCCTGTTAGGCCAAATTCCGCAGGCGGCGGTTATTTCCCTTCCACTTGCCTCGACACTAGTAGGAACTTCGAGCCTACGCAGAAGCGGACGTCTTGTCAACCAGCCCATCAACCAAGCGGCTAGGCCTTCCAAGAAGGGAGAGGTGCTTGCCATGAAGAGATTGGGATTCTTGGGCAGTAATGCCACTTAGGACATTGACATCTCGTGCTAGGAGTTTAGGAAATTCTTTGTAGAGATCGTAGCATGCACAATTTCTTAGCTCTCCGCGACCTCTTCCCCGCGGCAACAGATCCGACAGATGATGAGCTCATGGAAGCGGCAAGGCAGGCAGACACCTGGGGGAGCGACATCTGATCTCACGTCATGTGTTTTTTGTTGTTGCTTTACATTGGTGTTGAGCTAGGTTAGCAGTCCTTCTCTTTCGTTTGTTGTTGTTTGTTAGCATTTTAGTCCATCTTTCATGCAGCAGGCCGTGTGCGAGTGCCCAGCTAATGGCCTGCATTGTAATGTTCTTAAATAAAAGATACACAACTCTTCTATGGATTCTCCAAAAAAATTGAGGATATATAGTACGAACCAATAACTGCATACTACTTAAATTATCTTCCAACTGTTGTTATTTTGAAAAAAGAAACCATCATGCCAAATTACTTTCTATTGCTCATCTATTGATGAGCTTATTATATACACTAAACATACAAATAATTTTACCAGTTGTCATTCAAATATCATGAGTTTTTTTTTTTGAAATACGAAATGCACCTTAAAACACGGTCGGAGGGCTTAAACTGGCTTTTAGTTTGTAAGCTTCAGTGAAATTCAAATGGAATTTTCTGGAAACCATATTAACATCCTAATAGAACATAATCTATTACAATGCAATATGGGTATGGCTTCTTTTGTCTCTTATGGTTCAATTCCAATTTCTTAACCCGCTTTCAAAGCATAATGAATCTTGTATGAAAAGATGACTAAATTCATTCGCAGGATGCATATGGTATATTTCCTTCACACAAATGACCTGATCTGCCCCATATTTATGGCTTCATTCATCTCTATTTGTCGTGTTCAACTTGAAATAATGTATGGCCCTACTAATTACCGACAACTAAGAAACATCATTATTCCAAATGACCATCAGATGTCCAGATCCATCTAAAGCCTGCATTATTTCAAGAGAACAAACTACTCCCAGTAATCTGAGGGTCCTTTTCAGAATTCATTAAGGAAAAGAATGCACTTTTTCTATAGCATTTCTTGTTGAAATAGTTGTAGTTGTTTGAGGATTTAAAAGTAATCCATAAAAATTTAAGTGGACTTATGGCCTTCGATTTTGTTTCTTCGACTAATTTTGCCTTTTGGTATAGTCCTATCCACATAGTGTTCTTTTGTAAGATGCATTCCGCAGATGCTTGAGGTGACTTGAACAAGGGCGATCATCTTTGATTGTGAAGTGACAATCTGGATTCATTCAAATATGTTTTATCCTAATGAAATCATATGAAATGTGCTTTATCGGAAGAAACTTGACAATTTTTTGATGATCAAACAAAAGAAACTTTTTTTTTGAATGAGCATTAGAAAGCAGCACTAGATAGCTGGGAACAAGGTGTGTGCCATATTACACACGAAAAACAAATAAATATTAGTAAATATCTCAAAGAAAGGAAAACACTTCCTAGATAATATTGTAATAAACATCTACTAGTAATAACGAGTTGTAAAATGTTAATTCTGACGCGTGTATTGGCATACTAGAGTGTGTGTCAATGTTCTAAATAGCTGGCTAAAGCTATACTGTAGCATTTATCTCATTATAGCTGGCTATAGCTAGGCTAAACACCGCAACACGCCTTAGCCCATTTTAAAACATTGGTGTTTTTAGGCAGGCAGCTGAACCAAAGAGCCATCAGGTGGCTTTGGGGGTGAATCTGGACTGATTCTAGGCACCGACGACCTCGCTCCCAATAATGCCACCTAGCTGCAACCAAGAATGTTGTCATTGTCGATGGTCACTGCCACGTCGTCGGCCGTGCAAATAATGCCAATTCTTCTCGAGCTGAGCCACCACATATTCCAGCGAAATGATTCCGCGGTATCTGATGACTCGGATGCTCATCACCTTAGAAGTGGCAACCAATCGGAGATAATATATTGCTGTTGCAAATTAAATTAGAACAAGTCTCTCTGTGTTCCCGTCGTGTCTGGATGCTGGGCTAGTACGCGCGCTGGACGACAAATAACAGTTGAGAGCGAGAGATGAGAGAGACCAAATTAATGACAGAGATGTGAAAAATCTCAAATTTTATTGGAGGTATCGCTGCTGACAAAGTAAACATGCATCTCACTCTCCATGTTGAAAACACTAATGTCCGTCCACAAGATTTTTGCTTCATTCTTGTTTTCAACAAATTAAAGTGAAGAAATTAAGTGGGTGATAACGTCAGCTTATGACGTGTCTGTTCCAAGCATTCTGGTTTATTCGTCGCAAGGCTTGGTTTGGCCACCTAAGCTGTATTGTACCAGAGTAAGTGATGTGTTATGTGTATACCACCACCTAGTAGCTAGAATCATGCATGTAGTCTTGTACTAAAACCTTTCAGCCCATGACATTCTTTCTAGACAAAGCAAAGCTAAATTTTCTTTTGTCTAGACCGTCATGTAAACGTGGCCGGATTGGAGGTCGTACGAATCATCATCACATATGGCCAAGTCAACAAATTAAAGGACATGTCACCTTTTATTATATATGTTTATATAATAAAAATAGATTATTAGTCCAGTGACTGACAATGATCGAACTGACAATGTTGTGGCGATGATGATTAATGGAATAAATGTCGGTATCTAGTGCCTAAATGAGGGTGATATGTCCATAAATCTTCGTCCTTAACGTTAGCAATCAATTAAACGTACTGAAGCAGGATGCGCGCGCGGCTATAGGAAAACGGTCGGCAAGGACCCGCCGAGGGACACCGAGGAAAACGACACGTCACCGCCTCCTCTAACTTAGTTTGGAGAATCAATCTTACTAGTATTGCACATACAGGTTCTGAGATAAGTATGATGAGAATGAGAATGAGATGGCGCCCTATCTACCACATACTAGAGTTTTATAGCCACATTCTTCCATATAGCTCTATCGTACTCTTTATTTAATGGGGAAGCAAGCAGCAGCTCAAGTAAAATAACAAAATCAAAGCTGATATGTGTTACTCGTTTCTTGCAAGTTGATGATATGTTGATGTCTGGCTTGGTGATCGACAAGATGCATGCACATGGCATAGTACGTGGCTCGATCAGCTAGCTAGTTTCAAATACTAATTTATATATAATATATCATCAAGCAAACTCAGAAAGTGATTCAATTCCGCTCTTATAGACGTGATAAGATATAGGACCTACTGTTTTGATAAATCCATCCACCTTCCTTCACTTCTACTAGTATATAATCTCCATTATCCTATTTGGGTGGTACTTCCTCTTTTTTTTTTTTTCTGCAAGACGTAACTCGTTCCTTTAGGGTAATGCTCCTACCAATCATTTGCTTTGCTAATATTTTATTTATGCAATACATCAATTTTTTAAATCCGAATCTCATGACACATAAGTTTGTGCTATAAAATTACTCTATTGAGTCAAATATTTTTTTATCGTTTTTGGTAGCATAAAGTGAAAAAATACGAATGACCAACAATATCTCCAAAAATAATTTATTAGAACAGGCCCGTTCATTATGATGGGATAGTTAATATATGCTGGCCCAATAAGTAAGAATCGGCCCAATCCGGCCTGCTTCAGTTTTGTCCCATGTTACATATTTTCGGAATCGGACACTGTTCTTGTTCGTACCCTACTCGAAACACATATTCGGTCGGATTAGACCAGCTGCCTTGATGAGATTTATTAAATACTCCGTAATGAGCTATGATATCATCGATCGCAACCAGCAAGATATCCGTGTTTGTGTTGCAGATAATAATAATTATAATAATAGCGTAGCTTAGAGTAGTACGGAGTATATATTTGAGTATGGAAGAAGGGGAGTTGGTGATGCTGTGCTTGTGGTATGTCACCCTGGCGCTCATCTACGGTTCCCTCCTTTTCATGGTCTTCTCCGAGCTGCTCGGATGCTTCCGGCGGTGGCGCAGCCGTGTCGCGACGCCGAGCTCGCCGCCGACCGCCTGCTGGAGAGCATAGCCGACGTGTCGTACCAGCAGCTGCCTGGGCAAGAGTGCTGCGTGGTGTGCATGGAGGAGTATGAGCATGGCGAGAGGTGCTTCGTCATGCCGGGCTGCGCTCACATGTTCCACAGAGGATGCATAGCCCCGTGGGTTCGCCAAGGCAACACCACCTGCCCACTCTGCAGAGCATCCCTTGCCGTTCCGCCGGCACAACACTCCTGTATTACCACGCCTGAGGACATGGTGTAGCTTTATTTGTTTTATTTTTTTCTTCCATTCAGAACATATTCGTTTCAATCTTGATTCTTTTTCATGTCCCAACAAAGTCCTGGCAAGCGAGCTTGTTTCTTTCTCAAAGTTCCTCACAGTTCTCGCCAACATAATATTGTGAGGACGGCGGTCGGAAAAGGAGAGAACTGTGAGGATGGGGCATCGAGCCAAAACCCACGTGGATTAGCCATATTTGTTCACCGCCCCTCATTTGGTTATGTGATATTTACAGCCTAATTGGTTGGATTCCAATACCTACCAAGACAAAATCAGGGTATGTCAAATAATTTTAGGTACCAGCCTACCTACCACTTAGTTCGTTGTTAATAAATTGGCATGCCAAATATTTTTGGCCAAAACCTTGGAAATCACTAGAAGCTTGTTGAAGTTCACAAAGAAAAAAAAAAGGTATTGGTGATTACTATTGACACTAAACTGCCAAAAAAGCTAATTTGGGCTTGGCAAAAATTGGCATCCAAGAAATCAGCAGACAATTTTCACCATACAAGAAGATGAACGACCGGCGACTCTGACTGACTGACCATCGGATGACCCCGCGCTCGTCGTTGTGGGCACGGACGACGACGCCGAGGGGACCTTCGCCTGCGTCTACTCGTCGTCGCCCGAGCCCGCCGCGTGGAGCAAGCCACCCAGCAGCACCCCGGCGACTACCACGTCGGCGACGCGCTCTACTTCCTCTGCCAGGGGAGGACGAGTGTGTCCTCTCGCCACGCGCGCCATGACCGTGGTCAGCCTGCCTCCGGCCTCCGCCGTCCATAATAACCAGCGCATCGCGCTCACCACCACGGTGGACGGCTACAGCCTCTGCCTCTGGTCCTCCATGGACGGTGGTGGCGGCGGCGGCGTATTGTCGTTCCCTATCATACGAGCTTACACTTTGGGATGGAGGGAGTAACTATTACTACTATGCAACAAGTTATTAAATGATGTTTGGTCGCTGTTGTTCATTGACGGACGACAAATCTATCGTGTTTTAGTCTGGTGTTGATGTTGTCTTCATTGTTCATGTTGTTTTGTGTTTCTGCAGCACTGAGAACGACATCTACAGATGAGGGATCAAGTGGTGATGGATGGAAAAGTTCATTCATAGGCTCTCCTAATGAATCAACAATAATTAAGGAACCAAGCGATCGTAGTGGGGTTTGCTCTGTTAGTACTATTGTTAGTTAATCAGGTTGCCTCCTCGATCAACATGTGTTAAAGTAAATGATGTGTTACTGACTTACTGCACCATTGTCTTCAATCCAACAAGTCAGCGATAGTAGACTGGAAGACACGATCCAGTAAATCTTGAAACTTTTGTGATGCCAATATTTTGTGAGGTAGTACAACCAAACATTTGTTCATATTGCATGCATCTACATATCAGAATATTTAAATGCCTTTTATTTTGAGCAGCATTTATAACAATGAAATATTTCACACGATGTTGTTGCCTTTGCTACCGCAACAACAACTCTCGCGATTTACAGGTTCTTGCCTTCGTTCTCCCCAACGGCCTTTGCCTTGCGGTAATCTTTGTCCGTTCCAAACAACCTGAAACACAAGGGTTACAGAGCTGCATATGTACACACGACTTGGGACGGCAATACCAATGGGAAGGAAACATATTCGCACCAGTCCATGTAAACAAAAGTTGAGGCATAGTTCCCTGATTTGGTGTAGAGCACACGGTGATGGTAGTCATGGAAGTCCGAGCTGTTCATCAAGATGAGATTTTAGTAGTGCTAGACATTGGACCTCAAACAATTCTAGTACCATCCTCTGCCCACTTACCCTCCATACAGTGGCAGGAAATTTGATGGGCTCCACGGGAAGTGGTAGCCACTGTGAGCTTCAACAGTCTCTAATACCCTTAACGCTATCCAAACCCATAGGGTGAACAAATGAGGGCCAGTAAGAGCAGGACCAACAACCGTGGCGAATCCGAGGAACAGAATTTCAGCAGGGTGCGCATATTCAGAGGTTAACCCAAAGGGTGTAGCATATCTGCACAGATTTTCTATGTCATAGAGTAGACTGATACATATATAAATGATGTGTTGTAAAGCAATATTGCTTACTCATGGTGAACACTGTGGACATGCTTGTATAGCCATTTGGTGTGCAGTGCGCGGTGCCCCCAGTAGAATATAAAATCCTCAAGTACAAAGTAGAAAAGAACTTGAGATACAACAACCGTCCTGTAGAAAAATATAGATAGCATGTCAGATATTTTTCTTCTAGATGACGCTCTTGCATAATAATATGGGGCCGAGCAAATGGACAAGACAGTGAATTGCTACCAGTGTGGCAGAGGAAGAGAGCTCCTTAGGCCCATGAATTTGAAGGCAGGGTAGGAGAAAACAATGACAGGCAAATTCACACAGATATGGTAGAGAATAAGTCGCATGATACATCTATTTTGATAAGCAGAGGTGTTGCTCTTCTTCTGCAAAGACACATTTTTTTTTTGTTGAGGAAAGTAGATGCAGAAGCAAGATGCCAATATAATTAAGTATGTGTACTCAATGAATTAATTAACACCAGCATATGTATAACCTAAAATAAAGGACAGAAAGGGACCAGTTACTCTTTAATATTTTTTACATTGAGCTCCAGGCATCGTATTCAAGTGTAAATTTAAAATAAGCGAGATTATTATCTAGAAGGAACTAGGCGGCGTTACATCATGAAGAAAAAACAGATGGTTAGGAGATTAGATTATTCATGAACTGAAATAATACTATTGCTACTATTGAAACAATACTATTGCAAGCTAAGTGCTTTAAAGACTATCTCAAAATATGTTTTGTATTATTATCATCCCCCCCCCCCTAAACTAAAGTTGCACATGTTCCACTCCCAGCCAAAATATATTGTATTATTTAATCACAATGAAGAAGCAATAAAGGCAGTGGAGCCATAGGTGAAGGTGGTTGCCTACATGTGAGAACCCAGGATATAATTTAAGATTGGCTTATTAACTTGATTTGGACAAGCGACAACAGACAACCAGGCAGGTAAGATGATTGTAGCGGTAGGAGGAGCCATTAATAGTTGTGTGGGAGGATATGGAAGAAGGAAGGAAATGGAAAGGAAAATGATATTTTGCCTACTACTCGTAGTGATGATATGTAACGCAAAGCACTGCTGTCATCTTTGGTGGATTGACCACTACGTGGCCAGGATGCATGCCGGGTGAAACTTGAAAGGGAATCTGATTGCCTGCCTCTGGATGCCTACACTTCAGTATTAGTTGTTACTAATGTTGGTATTTATAAGAATATATTCCTTGGCAGAGAAAATGAATCAAATAAACGGTGATTGGTAGTTGACGAATGGCTCTCGGATCACATCAAGTAACAACATAACATTGGCAGCAGAGAGAGAGAGGATTACGTACCTGGATCTTGTACTTGGCGAAGAGTCCGAATCGCTCGAAGAGGAGGGAAGGAAGGCCAGAGAGGAAGAAGACGGTCTCGTGGAGGAGGAAGGTGATGACGGTGGCGAGTTGGAACTCGCTGAAGTTGGCGATCAGGAGCTTCTCGCAGCAGTCATGGATGGTTTCCAAATTAAGTAGCAGAATCATCAGATGGAGGGTACGTGACACACACACACACACACACAGCTGAGGGACAGGATGAACGGGAGAGATACCTACCTTCCAAGCAGACTCCAAGGCTGCCATTGTGGGGAGAGAAGACCAAGGGAAGGATTGATTTTCCTGTGCCTTGCTTGTTGTCGTCTATGGCTCTTCTATGCGTCAGCTACCTTGTTGCGGTGTGTGGTCCTCTCTGTCGTCCGTCTCGGCATGCCCATGGACGTGGATATATATATAGGTAGGACTCCAGTCCAGACCAATTGCAAAGGACGGAGGGCCATGCATGCTGCTTTATTTATTCAATTCAATTGCAGTAGTAATTAAAATAAAATAATATACAAACGCACTATGGCCAAATGGATTAGTTTAATTGGTCTTAGCAGCAGTCATTCACTCAAATGGCCAACAAGTAGTTCGATCTGAGCCAACGAGCCAGCGTCGGTGGATCGATCCGACTAGAAAAATACACACACTAGTTGAGCATGGATGCATGCATGTGTGGTGTCGTCTACTACACGTACTACTAGACCATGTTTTCAGCAACAGTGAACCACTGCAGTTGAGCCCTGCAGAGAGGGCAGGTGTAGTTGCATGCCATTAGCCAGCCGGCGACGCAGGACTTGTGGAACTCGTGGCGGCACACGGGTGAAACGAACCGGACTTTTAATGACATAGTCCGACTTCCTGTGCCATTGCGATAGTCCCAGGAACAGTGCTACCGCGTACAGAACTCATCTCAGTTGTATATCACAGACATCCAAACGAATTACATCACATGTCATAAATATAGTAACCAGTACATATCTCTGGAATAAGTACATATGCCTCAGGGCCGAATGCAACATAAAGAAAATGTAGCGCAGCGGAATCTATCAAGCGTCCTCCAAGTGGTCTCCTCTCCACAGGCAATCTCCTGAGCGTAGCTGCAGCCTAGTCGTACCACCCATCATGGTTGAACTCGTGCTCGGACTCGTACCCTGCGAACTCACAGACTGTTCCCAAGGAGTGGAACAGGTTCACGTCACCATCTGTATGCAAGCTTTAGGTGGCCTAATTCTAAAGGGAAAGAAAATAGCAATGGAAAGGTATAGGTTTCCTAAGCAGCAGCGGTAAATAGTATCATCCTTCCCATATCCCTCTTTTACCACAACTCGGGCCGTCCTGGCTTACCAGGTCCCGTCTCAACTCAACACCTCCATCTCTCGGGCGATGCGCGGGCTCCCATCCCCGGCATCTCAAGAGGTACGGGCGGATCGCAAGGGAGGCGGAGCTCAACCTCCCTCTCCCCGCCCGCACCAACGACCTCACACACTCTCCTATAGGGGAAGAGAAAGCATATCCCAAAACAATGGACGACCGAGACATAAACACTGCGCTTTCCGAGACCGAGGTCACGGCTATACGTATAGATCATAAGACTCTGCAGAGCTTGTACGCCTGTACCCAACTCGGGCTGCAAACCGGGGTCAACCGGTTGAGACACAACCCACAACTAGTAACTCCTAACCGGAAACGGCATCCTCCTGCATCCCTCGGGTCTGAACGCCTCGGCACGCTAACCTTGGCCCCAAGAGCTGTGAAGACGTTCCCCGTGGGCCAGACGGGGAATAGCTCGCTGATCGGGGGTGTAAGGACGCATCCAGTCCCCCTGACACAAATACTACACTGTAGTCGCCAACAGTCCGGATGCCGCTCCGAGAAAGGCTAGCTGGTACTCCTCCCACAAAAGCAAGCTGGTGCGTACGGTACAGTGATCACGAGGTCGGTCAACAAGGTTTAAGGTGCCGGTACGGGTGTCATCGTCCCAAAAGCGTATCCACCGTAGTGGTCCGCAACCGTTACCATCTCAGGTAACCGCCATACTCCTAGCTCCCAGTCACAAGTCACAAGCGTGCCCGCCACAGGCACAACACAGGGCTCACTCAGAAGGTCACCCCTGGCACCCCGAAAGCCTAAGTCGGGTTATTATAATTACCCGCACCGACAAAGACCTACTAAGGTCAAAATCTCCATACTCCTTCCCAGTTTTCCCACACACCCCACACAGAGAATATCTACCAATCCCACACATAACATGCACAGCAATAGCAATATCTCAAGTATATAGTAAGTGGTAGGTCATCAAGGGGTAAAGGCAATAAATGGCTATGCATGGCTAATCAATATATAATCATCACGTGCAAGCACTAGCATACTAACAGCATATGCCTAATGGGCATTCAAAAGATGGGATGGGCGTGAACCTGGAGAGTGCGGGTAGTTGTCGAAGTCCTCGGCCGGATCCTCAATCAGCTGCTCACGGTCGTCGTCTCCTAAATACGGAAGGTACGGTAAATCCTACGGTAAATGGCAAGAAATCCAAAGAACAGCAATATAGAAGATCCAAATGACTCCAAACACCCTCCCAAACTGTTATTCATATTTTTAGAAAATTATAGAAACTGGTTTCATAATTTTCTGACTTAAATTGAATTAGTTATGAATTTTCTAAGTTTAAATCATTTTCTGAAAAAGATAAACGAATTCCCGAAAAGATTAAATCCGGAAAAACCAGATCGCGACACGTGGCAGCGCCAGAGCGCGCCACGCGGCCCTGCTGACGTCAGCATGACGTCAGCCGAGGGGTCCGGGATTGATGACGTCAGCGTGGGCCCGGCTGACGTCATCACGACCAAGTCAACCTGACAGGTGGGCCCCGCCTGTCAGTGACTCGGTTCGGCGCGACAGTGCGCGTGGGCGCAGTCCACCGTGAGCCGTGAGTGCGGCTCACGTGGACCGCGTCCACCGGATCCGGTGCGGCTGCGCGCCGATCCGGTGCGGCTGTGGCCGTGTGGTCCAACGTGTGTGAAATCGGATTCGAAATCCAGTGGGGAAAAATTCTTGCGCACGACATGCTCGACGGAATGCCGCAACGGCGTTCGCGACGCGCGCGACGCGACGGCTCGCCGTGCGTGCGCGTTCGCTCGCCAGTACGCGTGCGCGGGCTTGTGCAGCGTGCGTGCATGTGGTTTGGCGCGCCCGTGCGTGCGCGCGTGCGTCCATGAACGCTTGCGCAGCGCGACGCGGCGGCCGTGCTTGTGCAGACAGCGGCGAGCTCGCCGGCCGTGCGAGGCAGTGCCTCGTGGCCAGGGGCTGCACGCGTGCGTGCTCGTGTGCGTGTCGTGTGCGTGATTGAACCAGTGTGTGTGTGTGTGCGAGTGTATGCGGGTGTGCGCTCGCGCCATGGCTGCGCCATGGCCGCGGCGAGGCCTAGCAGCTCGCGGGTGCCCGGCAGCCCGGTTCCGCGGCTGCTAGCGCGTGTGCACGTGTGCGAGGCTCCTGCAGAGAGATAGCGGCTCGAAGGCCGGGCAAATGGGTAGGGAACCCTAGCGGCGGCGCTACGGTTCGGCATGAACTCCGGCGAGTGCATCGGTGAGGAATCAAGGTGGGTCTCGGCTGGATTTGGCTCACCTAAGGGCTTGAGAAGGATGAGGCGATGCAGGGCGACGTTGGCGCAGTGGAGAGGTGATGCGGTGTCGGCTTGGGGCGGCGGTCGTCGTCGACGTCGGGGTTCGCGGCGGCTCACAGTGTCGCGCGGCTCGGTGTCGTCGTGGTACGGTTCGGCTCGTCCTCCACACTCCCTTGGCAGCCGCGGTACTCCTCCTTGTGACGGCGTCGCTCTTCCTCCCTTCCTCTTCCTTCTCCTTCCCCTCCTCTTCCTCTTTCCCTCTTCCTCTCCTCTGCTCTGTGTTCTCGGTGGTGGCGGAAAGGGGATTGACCCCGTGGGTGCGATTGGGCTCAAATTGGGGACTCGGGCTTCTACTAGTAGGTGAGGCGAGGGGGTGAGGTGGCTTGGACGAGGGGCTAGGCGGTTACGGGTCACGCGAATCGCGTGACCACGGCTCGGCTATGGCGCGCCCGCGTGCGCGCGTTCCGCGGCGAGATGGAGTGGCCGCCAAGGCTTCTAGAGGGTTCTGGGGTTTGGCTTGGGCGAGGGGTAGGTCTAGCGGGTGCAGCGGGGTCTCGGGTGCGAGCGCGTGCGCGTGCGCGGCGCGGGATCACGCGAACTGCGTGACCGCGCGAGAGGAGGCGTGAGGAAGAAGACGATGGACTGTGCAGTGTGTGGCTGACAGGTGGGCCCCACCTGTCGGCGCGGCGCGGCGAAGAAGGCGTGCGTCGCGTTGCTGGGCCGCGCGCGCGGAAGTGGGCCGAGTGCGGAGAAAGGAGAGAAAGAAGAAAGCGGCCCGCGCGGAGGAAGGAGAGAGAAGAGAGAGAAAGAGAATTGGGCCGGGAGTTGGCCCAATTGCAGTAAGCCCATAGGTTTGAATTTGAATTTATAATTCAAATTCAAAAGCATATTTATTCTTCAAATAAAATCCAAACAAATCCAAATGAAATCCAAATAAAATCCAAATGCCACTCTAATTATATTATCCTTAAATAAAATAATGTTTTGCTAGGATTTAGATGAGAGGAGAGTTTGACCTTAGGCAAATTTAAATTGTTGCACATTCATTCAAAAATTTTTAAATCCACATTTTAGCAAGCAAATTTTTAGGAATGTTACAACGGGCATGATGCTGCACAGCTCGTCTTCCTCAAAGGGGCCCAGGCAGATGGCGCACTGCTCTTCTGCGTCTGCCTCTGCATCTGCATCTGCATGATAAGGATAGGTGACGTGGTCCAGCAAGGCCACGGCCATGGACGCCATCAGCGCTGCCGCCGGATCTTTATTTTCATCATCAGCACTACTACTTCTTGTGTCGTTGCTGCTGCAGCAGGAGACCACGACTATTGCGATGATGCAGAGAAAAACGAAGACGGTTCCTAATGCGATCATGGCTCCAGTACTAGAAACCTTGCTTGCTGCCTCCATTATATTATACGGTATTGTCTAGCGTACGTACTACTATGGAGCCTAGCGAACTCTGCTATTGAATATATCATGAATCGTAACTCGTAAACGTAACGGAGTCCGAATCTCCGATCCGAGTCGATTTAGGCTTGCTAGCTGAGTTGAATCGGAATCCCCGATCGATGGAGGGATAGATCGTCGGAGCCCGTATCCAATTAATATAAGACCGCACCTACGTGCTACTTTATTTTTGTTATTAATCTGAGCTGACGAGAGAGAGAGGGAGGTAGCTACGACCTGCTTCTGCCATCGAATCGATCGATGATAGCACGACGATGGACTGGAGCGATTTCGGCGATTGGCTGTCCTGGCTCCTGCTCGCCACCGCTTTCCTGTTGACGACATTGATGGCCCTCATGACGATCGTGGTGGGTGTGTACCAAGTCATCAGGTGCGTTCAGGCCCACCGGCGAGGCTGCAGCTCTGTGGTGGACGAGCTGCTGCGGGAGATCATCCTCAAGGATCACGACATACCACCCGGCGGCGGCGAGGACGATGAAGTGTGCGCCATCTGCGTGACGCCCTACGAGTCGGGGGAGGCCTGCAGCGTCCTCCCCGCCTGCACCCACATGTTCCACAAGCCCTGCGTCGCCAAGTGGCTCCGCAAACGCAACACCTGCCCGCTCTGCAGGGCTACCGTCCTCCGACCCCCCGCCGTCGTCGCCGCCGCAGACGACATGGTCTAGCGTACCGTAGCTGCTATAGCTTTCTTCTTCTTCTATTGTTTTCGTATTCATCTGTTCGTGGCAGCAGATCTCCATGTCCATGCCGTCGACGATAGCAGTGTGCATTGCTCTGTAAATTCGGAACTAGCAAATCTACTGCTAATATTCACGTGGAGCACAATTTATATGATTTTCTAAATTTTTTTCCAGTACTGTACTAACCGGGGGGTGTGGCTCACAGCGTGTAATTTATATGGTTTTCGAAGCAGGTCACTTGCCTTTTCCAAAAGACGTAGATTAAAAAACCATTAGATTTCATTTTTACTACTTATTACCCCTCTTTAACTTTAACTCGATGACATTGGTCCCAGCAGAGCAGACAGAATGCAAAACCTTTTGCTTTTGTTGTTCCCAATGCCATGACCAATTGTCGACCTCCCTTCCCTGCTTATCTCATCATCATCACCATACTAGCAGCAGCACGCTGTGCTCTCACCACTGATTTCTCATCGCTTTGCCGCCGCCGGCCAGACCTCTCACAATGTTTCGACCATCCAAGGGAAGGCTTCACTGATAGATCTTCGTCAACAGTAATCCCACCCGCAGGTTCTCTCTTGTCTCTTCTCTTCCCTGTGTTGCTTCTCTCTGCCCATCATTAACCGATAATTGCGTTTGCTGATGGCCTTAATTTGTTATTAGTTGCTTCTGTCACAAGGTAAAAACCTAACATGGTTTCGTTTGCTATCGCCTCTGTGTTGGATTCTGCCTGTAATTCCACAAAACCTTGTTCCTTTATTCAATTGTTCATTTAGTTATATGACTGAACATTTCATGCCAGACCTGATTTTGTTGACTAGATTTATCTTGCTCATTCTTGCAAATACCTCGGCATTCTCTGATTCAACCAGGTTCAGTTTTTTTTTCCAGATAATCCTGCTTGAATTAGGAAACTTCACACTCCTGCTGGAGACAGTGCAGATTTGTATCCAAGGTTAGCAATTCCAACTGCCAAGATGTTTCCTAGCTGATCAGTTTCGCTTAATCTTGAGACACACACACACACAAAAAAAAACAAATTCTGCATATAGTGACCAGTGTGAGCAACATGCTGAGCCAGTTCCTCTTCTGCTGTTTTAGCACGCCAAAGCTTTGATTTCTTTCGTATTTGTTATGGAAAAGAAAAGAAAATTTGATGATTTTCTCTCTCTATCTGCTTGCTGGATTGGAAGCAGTCACTAGGCCAAATGGAGTCACCAAGAACAAGTTTAAGGACTCCTACCTGCACCGTTCCCGGGCTACTAGTCGGCCTCACCAAGCTCTGCAAGCTCACCAAGGTTTGTGCAGCGCCAACGCTTGGCGACGAGGCAAAATCACGACTTGGAACTAGTTGCGGCGGGTATGATCAGAGGCTACTTCTCATAAGACTGTTTGAAGCAATGGGATCTCTCAAGTCAGCCTACGTCAAGCTCCAGAGAGCTCACTTTCCCTACTATGATCCTGGCAAGATCGCTTTCGCTGATGAGATTATCACGTCCGAGCTCGATTCAGTAACAGCTCTGCAGAGCCTGTGCAGTTCCAGCTGTGGAATCGGATCATTGGTCAACGATCGGTGGTCCGTGGTTCAGGAACTGGAAGCCGAAGCGAGGAAGAGGGATTCAGACATTGTGCTGCTGAAGAAAGAACTGGAGCGGCTGCAGAGGGATAACTCGAGACTGAACAAGCAGATCAAGAGCGGAAAGCCGTCGTCAGTTAAGCACCCTAACAAAGGTTTCGATGTGCGAAAAGAGTTGGCCACGGCGACGCCGAGTGCATTGTTGGAGCTGTTCAAGGTGGCATCGGCATCGGTGCATGACTTTGCAGAGATGATTGCAAGCTCGCTGATGTCATCAGATGGCTGTAGCGTCAGCAATGCAGATGCAGCAGAGCAGTCATGCATCCGGAGGTACTCAGTTGAGGCGCACCTGTGGCGAACAATAATGGTCGGTGCTAGTCCAGTTAGTAACGAAGAAGAGAAAGAAGTGTTTGATGGGATCATGAGGTTCTGCGACCCTATGGACGCCTTGATGCAGTACCCAAGGTCCAGTTTCTCAGTGTTCTGCCGGTCGAGGTACCTCGCCGCCGTGCCGTCGGAAGCAGAGGCGGCCATGTTCGGGAATAAGCTGGAGCAGAGGGCGTTGGTGTCGCACGGCGGGCACCCGAGGACGTGGTTCTACCGGGCGTTCGCCGCGATGGCGAGGTCGGCGTGGGCGCTGCGGCTGCTCATGGCGCGCCATGGTGATGTGAGGATGTTCTACGCGAGGAGAGGGAGCGAGTACGCGGAGGAGTGGATGCAGAGCGTGGCGGCGCCTGCATCTGACGGTCACTTTTGTGGTGGCGTTGCCTTCACTGTGGCGCCCGGACTGAAGTTCGGCGACACGGTGGTGCCGTGCAGGGTGCTTCTTCTTTCCCAGCATCTGGGAGAGCTTCAACCAAGTCCAACGACGGCGGTGATCAGCAGGCTTCTTTAATCCATTCAGCTAAGCTTTAGCAACTTTTTTTTTTCTTTACCTTCTTTTTATTTATAAACATATTTAGAGTTTAATAATTAGTCTTTTTTCTATTGGACACCTAAACGTACAATAGTTTTGTTTAGATAATGGATATAATCTGGTCTCTACCAAATGTACAATAGCTATTGTGACATGGATAAAAAGGTCAATTTTTGATCCCGGGTTTATCTAAAATAATAGATTTTTAATAAGGGAATAAAATCCTGTCCACTCATCAAAATACGAAATTTTGGATAGGTCCATTCTACTATAAAAACAGCGCAATTTGCTGCCAATTCAAAGGAGAAAAAAAGAAACTAGGAATTCTAGTTGGGCATGATGTATACTACTACAATATGAGTACCTACGAAAAATGTAAAGGTTAACGCTTGGTTTCTACCCTGTCCCGTGGCTGGTCGTTGTTTTCTTGGATCAGATGCTCTACTCTAGCTGCAAGTAGCAGCAGCTAGTTCAATATGGGAGCTAAGATTGGATCAGATTCAATCCGTTACTGGATCTTGTGGTGCTGTTGTTGAGCCGTTGCGACGCGGGTGCAGCAGACGATCTCGAGGCGGTTGTGCAGCAGGAGTCTGATGAGATCAAACTTGTCGTAATCCAGCAGCGCGGCGAGCTGATTCTCGACAACTCTGTCGTCATCGTTGGTACCGTCAGGAGCCGTTGCCTCGAGGATTTTGTGGGCGAGATCCTGGGCTTGCTGCCAATGAATCTCAGCTTGCGCCGTCATCACGAGGTCAGTGTCCTCTCAGTATAATGGACAAGCTGGCATAAATGAGCACATCTTCAATATGTGTGATATGGCAAATAAGCTGAAGAAAATGAAGATGCAGATCTCTGAAGGTTTCCTCGTTCACTTCATCCTGACCTCACTGCCCTCACCACAGTACGCTGCTTTAAAGATAAGCTACAACACCAACAAGATCATCTGGTCTCTTAGTGACTTGATCGGCTACTGTGTTGAAGAAGAGGAAAGGCTCAAGACTTAGAAGCTTAAGGATGTGGTCAACATGGTCAGCAACCTTAGTCTTAATGGTACTACTAGAAACCAGCATGAGTCAGGCAGCAGCCAGCAGGGCCGCAAGAAGAACAAGAGAAATGGGAGCAACAAGAACTTTGCTCCCAAGAACAACAAGAAGTTCAAGCGCGGAGGTGCACCCCAGTCTCAGGGAGGAAAGTCGCAGCTGTGCCATTTCTACAGGTCTCATCTGCATCTCCAGAAAGAATGTGCAGGCTTCAAGGACTGGTTGAAGCAGCAAGGTAATGATAAGCTTGATGTTGTTTCTTTCATTGATGAGTTATTCTTAGCAGAATTTTCTCCTAATACTTGGTGGATTGACTCAGGTGCCACTGTGCACATCTCTAATTCATTTCAGGCATTCCGTTCGATCCGAACTATAAGAAGGGGGGAGCGAAGCCTAAGAGTGGCTGACGGGAACGTTGTCGAAGTTGAAGGCGTTGGGAGCTTCCACTTAGAGTTGCCGGGCAGCTTCCAGCTTAATTTAGATGATGTCCTTTACGTTCCTAGTTTAAAGAGAAACCTTATTTCTGTTTCTGCATTAGATGATTCGGGACATATTTGTGAGTTTGGCAACAAACAGTGTGTGATAAAGTTTAATTCAATAAGTGTGGGCCTTGCTATCAGGCAAGGTAAACTTTATATGCTCTCCCTTAATGATTCTGTGATGAATGTTTCTAATGTTTCATGTAAGCGTAAGTGTTTTAATGAAAACTCTTCGAAATTGTGGCATTATCGCCTTGGTCATATTTCGAGGGGGAGAATCGAGCGTCTCATTAAGGACGAGATACTTGATCACTTAGACTTTTGAGATTCAGAGCAGTGCATTGACTGCATTAAGGGAAAATGTACTAAGACTATTAAGAAAGGAGCTACTAGGAGTACGGGCGTGTTAGAAATAATATACACAGATATCTGTGGCCCGCTCTCAGTAACATCGGTAGATGGTTATGATTCGTTTATAACATTTACTGATGACTATTCTCGTTATGGGTACATCTATCCCATTCGTAAGCGATCAGATGCGCTAGAAATATTTAAGATTTATAAGTTAGAAGTTGAGAAACAATATAACACCTCCATTAAGATAGTAAGATCAGACAGGGGAGGTGAGTACTATGGCAAACATGCTCAATACGGTCAAATTAAAGGACCATTTGCTAAGTACTTAGAAGAAAATGGCATAAAAGCGCAATACTCCATGCATGGAGAACCACAACAAAATGGAGTTGCTGAGCGGCGCAACTGTACGCTAATGGATATGGTACGGAGCATGCTTAGTCATTCTAACTTGCCTGTGGAGTTGTGGATGGAAGCATTAAAGACAGCTGCTCACATACTCAACAGGGTTTCATCTAAGTCAGTTCCTAAGACACCTTATGCATTGTGGACTGGGAAGAAACCTACACTCAATTACTTTAAAGTATGGGGTTGTCCTGCTGAGGCTAAAATATTTGATCCACAGCATAAGAAATTAGACTTTAAAACAGTGAGTTGTCACTTTATCAGCTACCCAGATAAGTCTAAGGGGTATCGATTCTACTGTCCTTGACGTTCTACTAAGTTCATAGAAACAAGACAAGCAGTATTCTTGGAAGACTCTGAGATTAGTGGAAGTTTTCCAAAGAGGGACATTAGTCTTGAAGAACTACAGGTTGAGCTTCCTGACCCAGAGTTTGTAGAGCCTACGGAGGTATATAAGTTTGTACCACCAATTGTTCCTCAGAGCATCACGGTAACTCCTATCGTTAGGAGAACCTGGTGCCACCTAATGGGGTTCAGGCGCCAGTGGCGGAGGCTCCTCTGCTGCAGGCGCCACCACCAGCAGAGCTGGCACCATTAGTTGAGCCCCAACCAATTCCTGAGCCAGTTGTGAATGAACCAGTAAGACGTTCACAGCGAGAAAGGAAGTCGGCCATTCCTGACTGTTATGAAACATACTTAAGTGTTGATATGTATGATGTTGGGAAAGTTAATGACCCTGCCACTTTTAAAGAGGCAGTGCAAAATGAGAATTCCACTAAATGGATAGAAGCCATGGAAGATGAGTTAAGGTCTATGAGCTCAAACCAGTAGACTGTAAATGGGTCTACAAAACTAAATGTGATTCCAGAGGGAAGGTCGAACGATTCAAGGCAAGACTCGTAGCAAAAGGTTATACACAGAAGGATGGGATCGATTACAAAGAAACCTTTTCTCCTGTGTCTACCAAAGATTCCTTGAGAATTGTCATGGCACTTGTAGCTCATTTTGATATGGAGTTACATCAGATGAATGTTAAGACTGCATTCCTTAATGGAGACATAGATGAGGATATTTATATGGCTCAACCGGAAGGTTTTGCTGTTAAGGGTAAGGAGCATATGTGATGCAGATTAATAAAGTCTATTTATGGACTTAAACAAGCATCCAGGCAGTGGAACCTTAAATTCGATGAAGTCATTAAGAGATTCGGATTTAGGGAGACTCCAGTCGATAAGTGTATCTATGTCAAAGAAAAGGGTGGAAGATTAATGATCCTAGTGCTATATGTCGATGACATACTGTTAGCCTGTAATGATAAGAATATGATATATGAAACTAAAAACTTTCTTGCATCTCATTTTGATATGAAGGATCTTGGTGATGCCACGTATGTACTTGGCATTGAGATACACCGAGATAGAGGCCATGGAGTGCTAGGATTATCTCAGAAAGCATATATTGAGAAAATGCTTAAGAGATATAAGATGGATAAGAGTAATACATCACCTGTCCCAATTCAGAAGGGCGATAAGTTCAATCAAGCTCAGTGCCCTAAGAATAAGTTAGAAAGAGAAAGAATGGAGAACCTTCCCTACGCATCAGCCGTCGGAAGCTTGATGTATGCGCTAGTCTGTATGCGTCCAGACTTAGCATTTGTTGTCATCGTCTTTTGTAGATATCAAGATAATCCAGGTTGGGCTCACTGGGTTGGTGTCAAGAAGGCAATGAGATACTGCCAAGGCACTAAAGATTACATGCTTACGTATAAGAGATCAGATAATCTTCAGGTAGTATGTTACACTGATGCCGATCTTGCTGGCGATGAAGATGATAGAAAATCCACTTCATGATATGTCTATATGATAGCAGGGGGAGCAATTTCATGGAGCAGTAGTGAACAAGGTGTAACAGCTGCATCTACAATGCAAGCTGAATTTGTGGCATGTTATGATGCTACAGGGCAGGCTTCATGGCTTAAGAATTTTATTCTGGCATTAAGAGTTGTTGATAGTATCTCGAGACCTATCACAATGTACTGCGATAATAAAGCCGCAGTTTTATTTTCCACAAACGATAAGTTATCTAAGGCATGTAGGTTTATTGACCTCAAATATCCTATTGTGAAAGAAAAAAATCAGAACCAAACATATAAGATTGAGCATATAAGTTCTAAGGCAAATATTGCGAATCCGCTCGCAAAAGGTCTATCACCATCCCAATTTCAGACTCATGTCCTAGGCATGGGACTGGTGAGTAGCCTTGATCAGGTTCTGATTCAGGGCCATTCGTTTCCCCAAATAAGAGTAAAGAGTTCTAACAAGGTTTCTCAGTGAGACTATGAGTAATGCCGTCCCAGTATGCCGTAGCGCTACTGACGACGCATTGGTCTGGTACTTGCTGATTTACTGAGGAAGAACTTTAATTTAAGTATAAGTTATTGACCGAATTAAGTTTTAAGTTTAAGTAGCTAACGTTCGGTCAAGGGGGAGAATGTTGGATTTTGATTTGACCTCGGTGAACAATCGAGATAAAGATAGAAACGGGGATAACCCCAAATCCCTCAAATCTCTAATATTTCCAACTATGAGTCCTTGCCTTGATCGGGAGGCAATCTATTTCCAACTATAGGACACGGCTCCGGGCCTACAGCGCTATATAAACTAAGAGAAACCTCCAACGAGGTATCCAATCACGCATCCCTAGGTTCACCGTAACCTAGCCACCCTTCACCGATCACTAAAGGCGCTGGAAGGCTCGGAAGCTCGTGTTCCTCGCCAGGGCCAGTGCCGTTGGCGTCCAGAAGGCCGACGCTACCCCGCGAAGAGCCTCAAGGAGCGTCTGCGCTACATCTCCGGCGCCGTCCACGCCATCGACTTCGTCACCTCTGCACCGACCTTCGCCGACGATATAGACACCACAAGCGCCGGTATAAGCTCACTGGCGAACCCTTTTCCGCATTAGATTCATGTTCTAGGCGAGATTTACTCTAGACTAGAGATCTTGGTTATGTTCATGCTCATGTATTGTTAGTTTGATCTAACATGCCTGCCACACCTTGTTCTCAAGCCAGCCCGCATCGATATCCTGAGCGTCGACGGACGGCGCGTCGCCGGAGTCGTCGTACAGGTTATCGTCGTCTTCTTCGTCGTCGGCGGCGTGATGCTGCTGCACCTGCTGATGATTGTGATGGTATCCCAAAATGATATTCTTGTTCGGACTGTAAACGTACTTGCGGTCCCTGGCGATGGAGACCGACATCTCGATCGATCGTCGGAGCTGCCTGAGATCGATAGGGCTGAGGAGCTTCTCGATCTCCTACGTATTTAATTCTTGTCAGGGTCTGGGGATCGCGTACAAATAGGTAGGGTCTGTCTCCGAGTGCAAGTCGGATGATGGAAGCAACCAAAGCTAGAAACGAATACATCAATGACTTGTTCTGATCTCATCGGACTGACAGATTATTTTGAATTTCCCTTGGCGTTTGCAAAGCAGTCAGAAAAATTCGTCACATACACACACAAGGAAATCTTGATCGCCGGCAGTGGATGGATGGATCACTTTGGGTAGGTAATTGGCAGGAAGCAGAGATAGTGCAGTAGCGGTAGCAGGGGTAGGCCAAAACGCGTTGCACAAGGTGGTGGTGAGTCGGTGACGCGGCGACGACGGACGACTTAAGTGAGGTGAGGGGCTTTGGCAGCTGGCATACATATAGTCAGCTGGCATATCTCACGTCGTCTGCCACCACGACGACATTGACTCTAGCAAGTTTGGTTGTCCATACATATATATATATCCTCTCTCCTTTGCAGTTTTGGTTGCTCCAGTCAGCTTCTTCCTCGCACCGATCGATCCGCCATCCGCCGCGCATTCGATCAGCTCATCTCAATGGCCGCCGGGCCCAGCCGCTGCCGTCTCTGCTTCCTCCTCCTCCTCCTGCTGCTCGTCTTCACGCGGCCTTCCGCCTGCAGGCCTCTCAACGGCAACATCATCGTCATACTGCAGCAGCTACCTCATCAAGATGCAGCGGCACCATCGTCGTCGTCCATGTCCATCATCCAGCAGCAGCAGCAGTACCAGTGGGTGCTCAACAGCAAGCCCCGAGGGAAGCCACCGCCGTCTGCCCCCAGCAAACGCACCAATTAGCAAGCAACTCATCCATCAACCCTGCCCTGCTTAACTATCAACCTGTGGCTGCAGAGAGTTGCAAACAAATACTCCTCTTTCTTTCTTTCTTTCTTTCTTTCTTTCTTTCTTTCTTTCTTTCTTTCTTTCTTTCTTTCTTTCTTTCTTCCTTTTCATTTCATTTTGGGTAGCATATACTGTACTGTAGTGTATTGTTTTGTTCTTTTATTAATTCTATCCTTGTTTTACCTGAATCGATAGAATTCAATTCTGTAAATGTAAAGCTACACAACATATATTTAGTAAACTTTATTAATTATTGCTCGTGACGACAAGTTTTTTTTTCTTGGAAAAAATTATCAACTCGAGATTGTTGCAAAATCCATGCATTGTCTGTTCTTGGAAGGGAGTAATTAAGAGCCGTGGGTACAAGACAGCAACAGGGGAGGGTAGAGGAGTCAACTAACCATGCATGCCTTTTGACCGCTCATCGACTCTCTCCATCGACTCCACGGACGACGACAGCTGCAACTTCTTTTAATTTTACGCGCTTTGATTGCTTTTCTTTTGTCCTTTTAAAAAAATTGCAACGCGCAAGCAAGGGCAGCGTGCATGCCATGACTGCCAATGTCTACTCCAGTTGTCTGATTTTTTTAATGATTAATACCGTGCTAATTTTATACCTTGAGCTAGGATGAACATTGAACGAACCCTCTTTTATATTGACCAATAATAAGACTAAGACCAAACCAAATCATTCGCCATACTATATCTTGCAAATTTGTTACAAATTTACCTGCTGCATACTTTAATTTTCTGCTAGCCTATGCCTATACACTCGAGAAGAACATACACACTCTTCTGCAGCCACGCAGGCGACAAGATCTTTACTTGTCCATGCATTCTGTACAACTTTACACTTTTTACAGTACAACTGTGGTTCAATTCCACACAAGTACAGAAATCGAATAGTAGTAGCTCATCACAGCATGACGTACTGATGATGATGCTTGCTGCCGTTGTCGTCTCTGGTGCTGCTTCTCCTGGCACGCGCCGACGAGGAGGAGGAGGTGGTGGTGGTCGGTGCTCGGAAGCCGATGTTCTCGACGGCGCCGACGGTGTTGAAGAAGAGGCGGCGGTTGAGCTCCTCCACCAGCGTCCGGTGAAGCAGCTGGCTGCGCATGTCCACCATCGAACGGTTCCGCCGCGTCATCCTCCTCCTTTCCCTTCCATGGCCATGGCGGCCATCCTCCTCATCCTCGCGCTGCCGCGGCCGGCCGGCGTGCGGCGACACGCTGCACTGCCGCTGCAGCTCATGCGCCAGGGACGACTGCTGCTGGGCCGTCCATGCTGGGCTTCTGCTGCTGCTCTCTCCTCCTGCTCGGCCAAATCTTGTTGTATTCTTATTTGAGGAGGGGCCTACTAAATCTCCGGGTAATTGCTGGGCCTCTTCTTCTTGTTCATTACTACCTGTGGTGTCATAATGCAGAGCAGAGTACTTACCGGAGGAGTGTATGGAGCTCATGTCATCGTCATCGCTTAAACAAGCGTCGTAGTACCCGTGATCTACACCAACAAAGTTTTGCCCAAACATGCAAACGTGTCAAGCAAGACTCATCAACAGTGGACTCTCTCGCTTTTACGTACACAAGTCCCTTATATTGACAGCACTAGTTTTTATTTTTTTTAAAAAAAATGTACTGGGATCATGTAATGTACAGCCACACACTTTCAGGTACGCAAATATGTGCCTAGGTTGCCAGAAATTCGCTACACGACTAACGACTACTGCCACGGCAGTATGCCATCAACTACAGTATGATGACAACGATCAAACCACTATAGTCACACACGTCGGTGCCGTGTACCTTATCCATTACACGTCCGCAGCCATAACCCAGGTGCCAGGTTCCATATGCATGACATGTACGTTTTGACATCTTTTGGCCAAATAAAAATCTTTGCTATCTGCTGTTGTAGGCTTGTTCTAAGCCACACTCTTAAATTTGACCATATTTTAATAACAAAAAGCATGCATATTGTGAAAATATATTTTATGATGAATCTTATGACATTTTCCTGCCTAATAAATATTGTTATTTTATTGTAAACTATATGAAATGCAACATGATTTAATTTGACTTGTGATAAAGTTAAATAGAACCATATTAATTTCAGGATGGAGGTAGCATTCACATATTAATGTATTATATGCCCATGTTAAATACTGTGTGCCCCTTTTTTAACAAAAAGTTCATAATCGCGCACACATGTACTTATATCTACAAATTTAAGTAAATCGTGTCAACATTGGATTGGAGAGGCATGTGGTTACCTTTTGACCAGGCACCGACGTGTGAGCCAGAGAAGCCTCCTGAGGAGTAGGGCGCCACCCCACAGAGAGAGCTCTGGGAGGAGGCGGGGGAAGAGGACAGGTAGTAGAAGGGAGGAGGCCGCTCCTCCTCGTTTTCGTCGTAATCGTGTGCCCCGTACACGCTGTACTCGTGCTGCTGCTCTCGGTTGGGGAGCAGCCTCTCGATCTCCTGCTCGATCATGGCCGTGATCTCCGACGGCTCCCGGTCCTTTATCTCCAGCTCCTTCACCATCTCCTCCGCCACCTCCGCCGCCGTGTCGCTCACCATGTCGAACGGGAAGTAGATATTCCGGACGTTATGTCCTGCGTTTGTACATGTATCATCGATCAGTATGTCCACTACTGATCCAATGCACTGTGTGTCGCAATGAATGCACTGCTCGTACCTGTCTCGTCGTCGGAGATCTGGACTTTGAGGAAGATGGTGTCCTCCTCGGCGTTCAGCTTGCCGGTGATGGTCATGTCCATCTTGGGGGCAGGAGCTTGTGCTTGTGCATCTTCCTCCTGTTCTTCCACATCCTGATGATCAACACCCAAGGACGACGAGACATCGAAACTGCTGCAGGCCGAGGAAGGAGCAGGAGGCAATGGCATCATGGCGGTGGAATGATGATGATCGTCGAGGAGGAAAGGGTCCAGCAGCAGCTCCGCCGCGGACGGCCGCTTGGACGCCGACACAAGGCACCTGCCGATGAACCTTCTCGCGTCGTCGTCCTTGACCCTGTAGTAGAATGCATCGGGGAGCTTGCCGGCGGTGACCTTCTTGTAGATCTGGGCGGGGTTGGAACACTCGCTGTAGGGGTACTCGAGGGTGAGCATCTCGAGCATGCACATGCCGAAGGAGTAGACGTCCACACGCTCGTCGTACTCTTCGTCGTACATCTCGGGCGCCATGAACTCGGGCGTGCCAATCACGCTGTGCGCCGCCTGCTGATCCCGGAGCACGGCGGCGAGGCCGAGGTCGCCGATCTTGACCTGGCCTTGGTGTCCATTGACGAAGAGGTTGTCGCACTTGAGGTCGCGGTGGATCACCGGAGGATCGTGGGCGTGGAGGTAGGCGAGGCCGCCGAGGATCTGGCGGGCCCACGACTTGATGGCGCGGAGGCTGACACGCGGGTAGCGGAGACGGTAGGAGCGGAGCGTGCCGGAGGAGAAGAGCTCGGTGATGAAGTTGAAGGTGCGGCGGTGCACGTCGACCCAGGAGGAGTGGAAGCCGATGATGGCGTCGTGGCGGAGCGTGCTCAGCAGCTGCACCTCCGAGTACATGCGCTGCACCGCGTCGGGGCTCCTGAGCACGTCCGAGAGGCTCGCCTGGTTCCACGCCACCTCCACGCCACGCTCCTCGTCGAACCCACGGTACACCGACTTCATTGCCCCCTTGCCAAGGAGCTCGTCGAACTGCATCCATGATTTGCAAATGCATGTCATCATCAGATCAACGCAAAATCAGTTATTTATGCATGCATTATTTTTGAGCTCATAATGCTTGTTACAGTTAATTAAGTCCCTGTAGAAATCTACTGACAGGATGGAGAAAAGTGACTATAGGAAAAGTAGATGATCCACCTCCAAATGTCCATATCTATTAGATATGACTTGGCAACAGCACATCCTTTTGAAGCTTTCAAAGCATCTTATTATTGGCATATTGACAGATGGGCAACCAAACATCTCAGGCCTCAGCAATCAAGTGAATCCAACTTGGGAAAGTCCAAATACCAATCAAACACCAACTCTGACTATTGGAACAAGCTGTACTCTTTTCTAATTGGACCACAAATCTCAATCAAAACTCTATCACCACCTCAAATGACCAATGATCCAACAGTTGACCAAGTGGATAGAATATTGGTATTATCTTTATGTGCACGAAGTGTTTACTATTGTTCACATGATCATGAGATGCCATCTGTGAATCCACCTGAGTAACTGATTAATTAACTAGTACTTTCGAGCCCTGATCTTGATGTGTTTCACAATATTATTATGGCCATGAGTATCTTGATGCTTCCAACTTTCAGGTGTTGCAAATTTAGTTTAGTGAAAGATATGGGTACTGGTGATCAACTAAAAGCATATAGGCACGATTGCCTGTAAATTGATTCAGTTATTATTGCTATAATATTGTTACAAAAAAAAAAAAAGATCTTACATACTGTAGTGCTATACTGCTATGTATTATTTTCCGGCAAGGATAATAAAAAAATAGTAGGCCTAGATTATGTGTGTTATCAACGAACTGTATGGGGAAGAGAAGGATTTGCAGTGTAGCAAAAGCCAAATGGGCATGGAATGCACGAAAAGAAAAAAAAAGGCACAATAATTGTGTCCTATTTTATTTACAGGTAGCTCCGATGTGCACATCACAAGGGAATCTATATCCTTATAAGTGATTAAGAAGAACCCTATAAGCTTAATGAACTAGTATTTAAGGTTTGCTGTCAGCATGCGATGGAAGTACTTGATCTCTAGTACTAGCACAAATTAAAAAATAAAAAATATTATAACTAGCTAGGACAGCGATTGGAAAGTAGGAAAATTCACGCATGGGGACCTTTGTATTGTTTTAATCATCAATCCATAGTGGTTATCTTACTAAAATGTCAGGTTGTTCATTATTCAAGGCTCAAGCTACGTGATTGATCCTCCAGCTGAAGAGCAAGAGATCAAGAACTTTTCTTGTTAATGGAATGAAGCTGAAGAGAAGCAGTAGAGTAACATACCCGGCCATAGCGACCAGTGGGGTCAGTCTCTACGTATCCGTTGCCGTTGTCCCCTACCACCGCTGCCGGCCGCCGGCTGCCGCACCGTCGAGGCCCAGACATGCTCGAGCCGGGCTTGGTACTTGATTGTTACCAGCGAAGAGAAGAAGAGGAAGCTAGATTCTGGAAGAAAATCGATCGGTCGACCAGAAGAGAAGAGGCGTGTGCTAGAGGACGGGCTTGTTGGCGAAGCTGTGGTTGTCGTCGTAGGTGAAGACGCGGAAGAGGAGCCAGCTGAGGTTGGAGCAGTCGATGACGATCCAGCAGGGAGCCATGGACAGCCAGGACCCGGCAGAGGAGAAAGAAGAGGCCCCCGCGTGCGCGTGGTCCGCGGCGCCGAGGCAGCAGGACCGTGCACTCATCTGATGCCGTCCGCTTATATGTGACCGTGACACGCACACCCTCAACAATCAACAACGATAACTGACGGCCGGAGAGATTGATTGAGTGATGGAACAGGATGCCTCCCTCCAAAGTGCTTTGCGAATTAAGTGCAGCAAACTCTTATTCTGTCTTTCGATGGATCACCTCAATTTTTCGCGCATGAAACAGCAGCACCAATTAGGCATGTGACCCTGTTGATTGTGATCTGTGACAAGACGACACAACACTTGATGAGAAGTATGCAGAGGAAGATAGAATTGTAGGAATAAACGATGGCTGGAAAATTACTGGTGCAGAGAATAGGTACCCAAAAAATTGACCTCCCCAGCTCCCCTGCTCCTGTTGCACCTTGCCTGGAACAAGGCAAGCTACTAGATTGATGAGAGGACTATGTGTAGAAAGAAACTAGACTTGCTATCCGCAAGCAGAGAGATCAAAAAGATTTTTGTTCCTCGCGTCTAAGCTGATGAGACCTTAACTGCTCATTCATTTGCAGTTACAAGGAGGCTCTGAACTTGAAGAACCTATGCCTCGGAAGCATCTTCTGTCTCTGATGGATTCTTCTGCGCTCTGCACGAATTTGTGTGGAAAATATTTAGCAGAAGATGGACTAGGAGCAGAGTGGCGAGGGCTGCAGTAATTCGGGTGTTCTTGTGCTGCCTGTCTGCCTTGCTTCAGATGGGATGATGCAGGTGCTTCAGAGTTGAAATATGTAGGGGAAGGTAGGAGAGCTTAATCCTGAAAAATGCACATGTCACATTCTGAAAACGCTTTAAGAAATGCAACTTCCTTTTTTCAATAATATTCGCACATGATCCTAGTTGACTTTGCTTGTTCTGTAGGAAGCTCTGCCATATTCTTTCTAGTCTTCTACTTATTATTTTTAAGAAAAAGTAGTTCTACTTGCGCAGTTAAGTTTAACGCTTCTAATAATCTTGATGTTGAACAAAGTCTGCAGGTGTCTTCTAATGAAAATGCTGGAATAAAGAATGTTTTCCCCAATGATGAATATAGTTTAAGCTCCTCCCAGTCAGTCCAATGCACAAGTATTATATATATTTTTAATTCCTTTTCATGTATTTGTATGTACCATTTACGCATGATGTAACTCCAGTTAATTGTGGCACTGCTGATCCTAGGCTGAAAATCATGGCATATATTCAGGAAAGTGACTAATTTCCCTTCTCTTGTTTTTTCCAGCGTGCAAGATTCCTCATGACTCATGAGTCATTTTCATGCCAACGCGGCAACACCCTTTTGGGGTAGTACTATGCTAGTACCACCAGCACCACCAGTTCAAACCTGAAGATGGCTCTCCTATGATCGTAGCCCAAGCTGCGAGATTGGCTGGTAATGAACAACCATCTTCAAATGGAGTACGTGTAAGGTTATATGCCAGGCCACATGTTTCTTCTCTGAAAACAATAGTAGCCTTGCGTACACAGCAGAGGATATCGCAATTGTTTGCAGCATGTCAAGATCATAAATGCATACTAACTGCTCCTAGTATATACGATGGTACTAGCATCTGTACTGTACTCCCCCTATCAATGTAGTACAATTATTTTGCTAAATTATGTGTGCTATGATCGTTATGTGCTTATGTGGCAGACACTATCACACTACACAAAGCTTTTAAGCTCTCGTGTCTCTTTGACAAAAGTTCAATTGGTTAGCTGCAAACCACAACTACAAAGTTTGCTTAAAAGTTAGTACCTAGGCAAAACTAAATGAATTTGGGTCCCAGTATGAGAGTGACTAATGGGCTAATGGCTGGCGCCACTAGTAGAGTAGTAGTGCCCAACAAAAAACATGTCCCTCAATAATTCAGAAAGATCCAATCCGAGATCAGAAGCATTATCCAGTAGAGGAGAATGCTGTGACAGATGTAGCGCAAAGTCAACGCTGCAATAAAAATGCTTTATTATGTGATATTGGTGCAATTGCCAGAAGAGAAAACTGACCTCTGAAGAAAGGTGAATTCCAAAATTTGCCTAGATAACGAACATAAGGCCCCATCATTCATTTCGACTAGTGAACCAAGTGGTTGTTAAAACCAGAGACCTTAACCATCAACCTTTAAGAAATGGAAAAGGCAAAACTAAGCATTTGACCCGTCCCTAAATGGAACAGGGATTTGACTATTCGTACTGTCGAAAGGTAATATGGGGACAGAACTTGAGCAAATGTACTTGGCTCATTCATATTTCTTTCTAAGTAACTGGGAATTTAACCCAAATGAGTAACCGTGCACAAGTTAGTCCACATCTTCTTACTCTGCCCCTACTGAGGGACCCACCAAAGAGCAAGTTAACCTAATCTCAAGTTTTATAAACATTGACTGCAATAATTGAGGTACAGAATCTATTACATATGTAACATCTGTATGTCCCATACTCCCATCCACGGGTCCACCAAAAAAGAGTGTATAATTGAGCATATTGAATTATACTACCCAGGCTTACTGTGACCTCAATCTATAGGTACAATATTTTGTAAGAATTATTGCGACTTGTTTGCTCTAGTGTGTAACGTCCCATATGATAATAAATGAACTGAATTATTGGCCATCAGCAGGGGTGAAATGGGATACACAATATCTTCTCCATCCCATGACATATGCGAGGAAAAAATTGCACATCCCATGACAATAACCCACACTAGAGATATTCGTTTGATTATTTTCTCAAGGAAAAGAAATATTCTCCTCGTATTGCAAAAATCATGTAAGATATGGTCAGTAGGATACATGATAAGCAATATTTGCCCCCATAACAGTGTTTAACAAGATATCTGAAAATATTCCAAAACATGGTTTTTATTGAAATTTCTATGGGTAGTCACCCACATTTTTTCACAAAGCTATGAAATGTACCCTTTTAACACGCAACATGGTTTTTTCAATCACTCATCCTTGCGGGTCAATTATAACTTGTCCGTAACCAGAAATACAGCCCTCATGTTCCCTAAATTACATGCGAAAACTCACTACGGTGCTCATTTGTCAAGTATGATACATGTAATTCTTTTATTTACCGTCAGGTGTCAGTTAGAATCAGTAGCTTGACATTAAATGTTTCAATATCAAGAAAGGATTCAGATTCGTTGATTTGCACTTGACAATAAAAAGTTATACTTGGAGACCATATAAAATAATATTTGGATGTACAATAAAGTTGAGTAAGGAATGGAAAATTACCACCAGTGCATCCAATGGAGCCATGATCCTTCAGTGATAAAACCCAAGTGGGCTCCTACAGTTCAATCGTATCACTGCTCCATGTAGTTTGTGGCAGCATGAACCTGACTGTGTGCAGCATGCTTTGATGCACTGCATTGAATGGCCTTTGTTCTCAGATGTTCAACATCATCCCACCGTTCTGCTTGTGCATAAGCATTTGATACTGTGATAACATATCCATCATCCATTGGCATCAACTGATGCAATTCGTGAAAAGCTTTGTTGGCAAGGTCAAAGTGCCCATGCACTCTACATGCAGCCATAACCATCTTCCACAACACAGAATTCAAATTACTGATTGGTATGTCCTTGATCATTTGGTAAGCTTCATGAACTTCACCATAGCGGCAGAGCATATCTATCATACAACCATAGTGCTTCATACTAGGCAGAATTTTGTAGTCTTCAATCATGCTGTTAAAATATGTTCTCCCCTCGTTCACTAGGCCACCATGGCTGCAAGCAGTCAAGACACCCAAAAATGTGATCTGATCAGGCTCAATCTTCATAGAATCAAACAGCTTAAGGGCATCACGCGATTGGCCATGGACGGACAACCCAATGATCATTGTATTCCAGCATGTAACATCCCTGATTGACATGCTGTCAAAGACCAGTCTGGCAAGCTCTAGCCTACCACATTTCGCATACATATCAACCAGTGCATTGCCAACATAACCATCAGCAGCAATGCCCTTGCTTGCAAGGTAATTGTGGATTCTCCTCCCTAGCTCTAGCTCTCCCATCTCTGCACAAGCCCCGAGCACTGACACAACCGCCAGCTCTGTCAGTTCAACGACATTCTCCTGCATCTCTTGAAAAGCATCTAATGCTCGGTCATACATCCCGAGCTTTGCATAGGCACCAATCATGGAGCTCCAGGACACAGCATCCCTCTCAGGCATCTCCCTGAAGATCCTCGCTGCCTCAGCCATATCCTGAAGCCTCACATTTTTCATGATCTCTGTGTTCCACCACGATATGTTCCTTGCTGGAGCCGCCTGAGAGACAGCATCTGCACCCTGCAAGTCCCCTGCGACGCCAAGAGCCCCGGCAAGAGCATTCCAAGAGACGGCATTCTTGACTGGCATTTGATCGAACACCCTCCGCGCGTCCCCGAGCCACTCGAACTTTCCATACATGGACACGAGCCCGTTTTGCACGTAGCGGTCTTGCTCGCATCCCAGCTTCAATAGGCGGCAATGCAGCTCGCAGCCCTTGGCGGCAAAGACTGCGGCTGTGCCGGCGCGAGCGCTGAGCCTGAAAGCGCGAGCGCATGATTTGAGAAGGGCAGGGAAGGCGGGGAGCGGGGTCGGGATGGAAAGGGAGGAGACGTGGTTGAAGAGGAGCAGCGAGGAGGACGGGATGGGAGAAGAGGAGAAGGCGACGATCACAGGGCAGAAGAGGGACGGGGAGAGGACACACGGAGGTGCAGCGAGGAGGATGGAGAGGGACGACGGGGAGGTGGCCGGGAGGCGAGAGAGGAGAGCGGGGAGGAAGGCGGGGTGGAGGAGGAGGCCGTGCTTGGCCAGGAGCGCGTGAAGTTGGTGGCCGGCAGCGGCGGCGGTCCTCCGGCGGGGAAGGCGGCGAAGGAGGCTGAGGACAGTGGCCGGAGTGTACGATCGCATGGGCTTGCTCGTGGGCTCTGTAATACTGAATGGGGTGACTGGGCTTTCGACTACCGTGGTCAGTATAATAATCAGTCCCTGGTAAACAAAAAGAATCAGCCGATTTATCCAGATATTAGTTTGATTGACAATATATCTGAATTAGCAGGTCTCATAATGGTAAAAAAAATTGGGCGGCAAAGTTGACACTGTGCTCTTGGTTGCGGCCCTGTTTAGTTCCCTAAAAAAAATTACACATATTTCATATTCTTTTCAACTTCACTATTTATTCTCTCTCGTGGAACACGCTTCCCAGAAAAGTTAGTACAGTGTATTTCCTTCATCTTAAAATCGCACACGATGGATTTGTGATTATATCCATTGCAAAAAAATTTGATACCAAGGCAATGCCAAATGTATGCTGCCGCTTGTAGTACTAGGCCTTCAATGTAGGGTGATTAAGGTCCGTAATTTTCACTGAACTGCGAAACTACATACATTCAATTAGAACCGAATACATACACTAGCTGATGATATATTTTGTGAAAGAAAAACAGTGCAAATAAAGTTCGTATTAGGCTGTTGAGCAGCTAGAAAACTGCAACAGAATCCTGCAGGTCTACCGGCTACTGCACATGAGAGTGTCACAGTCTGCCCCTGTCTGTGTAAAATTATGCTCCGTTCGTTTGCTTTGTGAAACGGGTTTTGCATTGTACGCGATATGAGAGATTGAACACAATCGAGCAAGTGTAACAGGGATCTTGGAACCATGTACAGAATGGTGTGTCTTGGGAACAAACGCCGAAAGCTATGCTGATACGGGCTAAACTTGTTGATGCATGCAGAGATGCTTGTGTGTTGAGCTGCTGTGCTGGTACCAAGAATTGAAGCCATGTTTGTCGCCATGCCTAGGTTCTGAAATGGGAGTCACCAAAAAGGATTATTCAGCTGGCTTTTGCTACCAGCAGCAAGCCTGTCGTTGCCGATCATGCATGCGCCACACTCCAATCAGAAGCAACAGAGCACGGCCTGCAGGTAGCTGCCGCGCCAAAGCTGAAGCAATGAATCATTGTGCATGGCCTGAAAAATCTATTCCATTAGTATCTCTTGCAGCTTCTTCATCAATTCAATTCATTTAACAATATGTGTTAACTGGTGGATGAATCATGTAGATAGGTTGATCAGTAAATGAAATGCGATGCGTGAGTTCATCAAAAAAAAACTGCCATTCCCAGGTCTTGTGCCTGCGCTCCGCCCATTGAATTGGAACTGAGTCCATCCTTGATCCACGGCAGAGGTCCTCCCTGTTTTCGGAGAGTTATGAAACGCTCTCTAACAATCCGCAAGCTAACTGCTAAGTAAGGTTACTTGTTTCTTTCCGACGAAATTTCAGGAAGAAACGATCGAAAAGGCCGGTCTTAATTTCCTCTAGCTCTCTTGCTCGCTCGCTCGCTCCGTCTCTGTATAAACCCTGCTACATACTAGCCGGTTGCCCTCACATCTGAGTCGATCTCTCACCTCGCTCGCAGTCGCAGCACATCAAAACTAGCTAGCGACTGATCAAGAGAGGCCATGCATATGGCTCGCCCTGCAGGTCAGGCTCATCAGCAGGTGGCCGTCCTGGTGGTGGTGGCGCTCTGCTTCCTGATGATGACGACGACGGTGGTGAGCGGCGGCGTGTCGTGCGGGCAGGTGGTGGGGTGGGTGAGCCCCTGCATCAGCTACGCCATGGGCCAGCAGGGCACCTCCCCACCGCCGGCCTGCTGCTCCGGCGTGAAGAGCCTCAACGACGCCGCACACAACACGGCGGATCGGCAGGCCACCTGCAAGTGCCTCAAGCAGGCCACCAGCGTCATGCATGGGCTCAAGCCCGACCTCGTCGCCGGCATCCCCAGCAAGTGCGGCGTCCACATCCCTTACCCCATCAGCGGCTCCACAGACTGCTCCAAGTAACTAGCTAATTTCCTTCTCCTTCACTGCTACTGCTAGTATATATGTAGTAATTAATTCTTAATTGCATATGTATGAAATGTATGATTCGTGTTCCTCTTGGGCGATATTTGCAGGGTGCAGTAAGGAGATGTATGATCGATGAGCATCATATCGGAGAATGAATGAACTAGTAATAAAAGATGCATGAATATATCCATGCCTGTAGCTACCTTCGTTGTGGTTGCACTTTATATGCATTATTATGATTGAGGGTTAATCAATTAATTCACTCACTGAGAGTGAAATTAAGAGACCCAAGGACCATGCGTGTAATTGATACTACATTTCAACCAACTATTCTAGTCCTTCGTACAAGGTATTCTAGACTGCTACCTTTTTTTTTTTTTTTTTGAGGGGGTCTAGACTGCTACCTGAATTAATGAGTCTCATGAACCATATATACTTACCGATCTCTACGTCAAAATCCATGTAGTCGGTGAAGCTAATTTTCCTGAATTAGTTTTTTGGGGCCAATTTAATTCCTTGTCAAGGAAAGGCCCAATAGGAGAAAGTGGTAATCAGCAAAACCATTGGAAGCCCAGACCAGGTCACTAGTACCACTACCGGATTCGGCTAGTTTGCCGTGAGCCACAATGCTCACGGCAAAGGGCCACCGTGAGCCGGCTCACGGCAAAAAACCTATCGGCAAAGGGACCTTTGCCGTGAGAAAAAAAGACCCTCTCGGCAAACCTTTGCCGTGAGCTGTGGTACCCTTTCGGCAAAACAAGTTTTACGATGACGGCGAGGAACGGCCGTCAACGGCGTTAGTGGGGCCCGCACGGAGGTGCCGTGAGCCAGCTCAAAGGCTCACGGCAAAGAAGGCCTGTTTGCCGTGAGCCAGGCCCTGGCTCACGGAAGGCATGTTTGCCGTGAGCCAAGTGCCTGGCTCACGGCAAACAGGGTTGGCTCATGGCAAACAGGGCACCTTTGCCGTGAGCCAGCCGTGAGCCAGGGCCTGGCTCACGGCAAACAGGCCTTCTTTGCCGTGAGCCAGAGCACTGGCTCACGGCAAACACGGCACCTTTGCCGTGAGCCAAGTGCCCGGGCTCACGGCAAAGATGCCCTGTTTGCCGTGAGCCTGGGCCAGTGGCTCACGGCAAAGGAGCCTTTTGCCGTGAGCCTGGGTCATTTCCTCATGGCAAACAATGGTACCTGGGCTACTTTTTTCTGTTTTTTTTTATATGATACCCCAATCAAAAATGTATCACACAGACAGTTTACATATACATTGCACAACCACATAGTGATCACAATAAGCATTACAAGCAGTTTATATAGACATTGCACAACCACACATAGTTAATACAACGAGAAAGGTAAACTAAAAGTTCGACGATATCCAGACCAAGTTCAACCACGACATTCAACGACAAACAATAGAGTTCGACGACATCCAAACCAAGTTCAATCACGACATTATCAAGTTCAATCAAACGACAATAAGTTCACTACCTAATAATGCGGCCTTCGTTCCCAAGGGTTGGAGGGGGAGGGTGTGGACAGATCCTGATCCTGTGGGTTTGCCTCCGGCGGCGGAGACGGCTGAGAGCCCCAATGCCCCCAAGGTGACACAGTAGCAGGTGGGCCTCGTGGCGTCGGCTAAGATCCCCAAGTCCCCCAAGGCGACACAGTAGCACCAGGCGACACAGTAGCACCAGGATCATTTGATGCCGCCCAACTGGGGCCGCTCTATCGTCAGACTCTAAACTTTGGGCCCATCTCAGACTACCAAAGAAGAATTCTTCGTCCTCTCCTCTCTGCTAGCAGAAGTTCAGTGATGGAAAATGGATGTTTCTCCTTTTCTGTCTATGTCGTGCGGCCGTGCCGATAAAACTATTTATTCTAAGACTTCCAAATGTTACCTTCGGGTTAATAATTCTGCTAAATGGATTAATATAAACTGCTTAAAGCACCCTGACGTAGAGTCGCTACCTTCACGTCTTCGTTGTCGTGCTCAGGGTAGTGTAAGTGGAAGTTTTGTTCTTAGTATTTAACAAGATGTCAAGTCAGTTTTTTTTTAAAAAAAATAAAAGATGACATCCCCATGCTAAAAAAACGAGTGGAAATCCAGAGCACTTTGTTTCACAATGGCGTATAACACTTTAAGTGTTATGATAAACTTATAAAACGTACGTACTCCATGGAATGAAACTATACAATGATGGCACGGCCATTGTTTCGTTTCATCCCCTCAAAGGCGCTCAAACTCATTGCCAAATAGTGTCATTCTGCATGAAAAAAGGAAACTAAGCACGCAGTGAATGGCAGCAGTGTTCACCTCTAGGGGCATCTGTTTGAATGCAGTTGGCCTATGTCTGGCAACTACCTCACCAAATTTTGTTGACTATCAAGATGACAAGGCATGTTGCTCACATTGAATGCAAAAGCTAATGCAAGGGCAAACTTATTAATTGGATGCTTTTGATCTGCTTTACGAACGAGTGCCATTCTGGCTAGCTAGCACCAGTGTAGATCCGATCGACATGCATATATGTAAACGCAGTTAATTGGTTAGGCATGCTGGATTATTGGCACGTTCAGCAGTAGCGTGGTATAGTAGTTGCTTAGTACATTAATTAGTCGTGCTGATATGCACATTCCTAGCTTCGGTAATTAGGAGAACGTACAGTACTCCGACCCTATAATTCGTACAAGTGCATTCGTGTCAGGTAACCATAAGTCGTCGATCGTATATATGTAGCATTCGTACATCATAAGCATTCGTGTCGGGTAACCATACGTCGTCGTAGAGCTAGCAGACTTGCGTGTCGTACGTGTATATATGCACAATCATATGAATGAAGGTTAGTCATCATCAGGCCGTGCAAAAGCTGGTCCGAATGCAAACGACGAGGCAGGATCACGTGCATGCATTCATCTCGTCCTGTGTGTACCACGGTCAGGTCAGTCCTTATGAATTATTGGTTGGTGCTCAACCACCGGTGCATTGCACTGCACAGCAGTAGTAGTCATGATGCACATGTATGCTGAAGAACCGTGTCACCACTCTCCAACTACACCTCCTATTTATACACCCCCTCTCCCTACTACCCATCGCACAATTCAAGCAAGCTCATCAAACAATCCCAAGCCTATCTTGGCTATCTAGCTTTTCCTCAGCAGTCACACTTGTAGCTAGCTAGATCAGCGTGTGCGTGCAATATAATCATAATGGCTCGCCTCGGCCGAGATGCTGTTGCTGTGGTCGCCGTGGTAGTGCTGCTGGTGGTGGCGGCGGCGGCGACGGCTTCGGCAGCGGTGAGCTGCAGCGAGGTGACGTCGGCGGTGATGCCGTGCCTCGGGTACGCCATGGGGAACGCGGCGTCTCCGTCGCCGGCGTGCTGCAACGGCGTTCGGTCGCTGAGCAGCAGAGCGTCGTCGGCGGCGGACAGGCAGGCGGCGTGCAGCTGCCTCAAGAGCATGACCGGCAGGTTCGGCCGAAGCATGGGCAACGCCGCCAACATTCCCAGCCAGTGCGGCGTCAACGTTGGCGTCCCCATCAGCCCCAACGTCGACTGCTCCAAGTAACTCATTAATCATTCAGATTATTACTAATTAATAATGTTCTTCCTTCCTTGTCGTTAGTGCCGTAGTAGTATTAACCACATTAATCTATTGCCTGCTTATGCAGGATCAACTGAGGATGAAGAAGGCAGCAGGCATATGTCCAGTGATCGTTCGTTTGATTATTTACTTCTTTCTTTTATTAATTATTACATGCGCACGTATAGCACCACCTGTGTGGCTATGTCGTCGTGCTCGTGCACGGTGCGCCAGCAGCTACAAATCCTTGTTGATGCTTGTTGGCAGGGGCATCTATTTTGTTTCAGTTTTCATGCTCGCTAGTACCACACCACCATATATGCTGCCTTGTTCAGTTAGCCCCCCTGAATGAATAAAACAGTTGTACTGTTCGATCCACATATATACAGGCATGATGTATGTGCTTTCAGTTGAGTACTTGAGTAATACTACTATATATAGTCGATCCATCGTGCATCTCAACAAGGTCATTCTTGTTTCATTTCGTTGTTTTTCTAAGGCAGAGCTCCTGCCAACTTCTTTCAAAGGTACCACGTTGTCTAAAGTGTCATCGTTTGATGAATGAAAACAACCACTCTCAATTCAAACTTTTTTTTCATAGGTAATTATTTGATGCATGATGTGTGTTGACGACCAAAAATTGCTTAAAGCCGATCCGGCTAGGACAGCCGGTCTAGACCGCTTGTACACGCGGTTAGACCGGCTGGGCCCTGTAGCCGATCTGGCAATGTGCCAAGCGGTTTAACCACCTGTCATAGGCGGTCTGACCACTATCCCCGAGTCCGAGTAGAATCAGGTTTTTGCACGTTTTTAGATCTGTACAAGGACTTACTTGCGGGGCAAGACCTCCCCACCCTATAAATATAAAGGGCCGTGGCCGATTGAGGACATCTACCCAATCGTACAAATCATTGTTCTACTTTTTATCTCCAAACCCTAACTTTTCCAACCCCTATACTTTCCTTCTTCGTCTCTACGGCGTTTTAGGACGTTCTAAGTGGCCTTACCGACCTTAGAACAACCCTAAGTTCGCAGCCTCCGACGGGGTCCCTCCCGAGGTTGTGATCTTAGGCTTTCGCGGCGCCTCTGCCACAGGCGGTCTGACAGGCCCCTACAGGCGGTCTGACCGGCTGTCTTCAGAAGCTCCAGCGAGGAGATTTCGACGACCGCGCGATCTAGCGCTTTCGTGTGTTGACCAGAAGTGCGTCAACATATTTTGGCGACTCCACTGGGAAAGAAATCTGGTTTTTGAAAACCGATCTACTATTCCTAGCACTATGGGCTTCGACGTTGGAGAAGACAACATCGTGACGGCCTCTTGAAGATCTTTCTGCTGAAGATCATGAGAGGTTTAAGGCGCTCCAGAAGCACCTCGAGGCGGAGTTCTTGAAGACGTTTCAGAAAGGTCGTGAAGATCGTTCGGCGAAAAGTGTTCGAGACTTCGTAATGCATTCTTTCGAAATGAGTAAGGGGCAAATTGAGGTAATTGACAATGTAAGTACTTTTGCACCTCAACCCCCTGCATCTACTCCTATGGGTCAAACTTTTTCCGATCGTGATTCATTAGTTGAACAATTATTAGAACGACTCGAAAAATTGGAGGGTAAATCTATAGATACTCATGAATTACCTGAACGTAATATTTTCTATGGTATGCCACAGAATTACTTTGCTGGACAGACCCCGCCACCATCCAATATGTCCAGAACGAACACAGTCAATGCAAGTGGGTCGGCAGCGGTTGGGTCTGCAGCCGGTCAGACCGCCAACACAGCCGGTCAGACCGCGACAGGCATCAGATCGTAGCTACAGGCGGTCAGACCGCGTGTTCTGGTGGTCAGGCAAATTCGACGAATGCTATGGTGTTCGTGCCGGAGCAACCTTTGCCGCTGTCTACTGTTCCAAACTCGGTCTCCGCTGGCCGTGCTGGTCCAGTAGCTACAACAGACGCTACTTATTCCACGACTATGCATACTGCAAATTCGGGTGGGATTCCCGATGATGTTTTCAATGCACATAGAGATATGCAGAATAGGCAATCACCTCACTTGAATTATATGAATGCTATGCAATCTTCGGCCCAACAAGACCCCCAATGGGCCGAATTTACTAGATTCAGGGATGAATTGTCTGATGTGATGAGAAATAAGCTAGGTGTTGACTTTGTATGGCCTGCTAATAAGAAAATTGTGTCATGCTCATCTCTTAAGCCGATTCATAAGAATCAGCAAGAAGACATAAAGTTTACTTTTGATGTATCCAAATGTGATCGTATATTTGATGAATTGTATAAATTTGGTTACATCAAGATTTCTCATGTTATACCACCTATGGAAGAATTGAGAAAGCATGCTTATTATAAGTTTCATAATTCTTTTTCGCATGCTACTAATGATTGTAATGTCTTCCGTCGGCAGGTTCAATCAGCTATTAATGAGAGCCGTTTGAAGTTTCATGAAATGCAAATTGATGAGACTCCTTTTTCGGTCAACACCATGGAGTTGCAACAGCCTAAGGTCTTGGTTCGGCCGCATCAAGCCGAATCTACTAAAGGGAAGAACGTGGTGATTGAAGAGTAAAGACCGTCTTCAAAAGAGTCGGTTAGAGAAGTGACTTATGAGAATACGGCTGATGGCAAAGAGTCGTTCAAGGTTACTGTGAAATCCTCTAGGCAAGGGGGGCAAGGATTGGTCACTATTTCTGGATCGCGGGCGCCCAGGACTGGTCTGCTACAGGCGGTCAGACCGGCTGTGCCGGGCGGTCAGACCGCCTGTCCCCATGGAAGCCCGAAGATGCTGATTCCAAAGCGTCCAGAAGTTGGTACTTCGAAGATGATCCTTAGCAAAGGAGCAGGGTGTTCAGAAGCCCAAAGTCACGTTTGATATGCTTTATGATAAGTACACCAAACAAAAGGCCGTTCCAAGTGATCGGCCGTTAAAAAAAAGAATGAGATCACCAATTCGGAACGAGAGGGTTCCTTCGCCTCCTCGTATGAAGTTGGATCCGGTGTGGGATGACAATGGAGTAATTTGGGTGCCATATCATTCAAACGTCCAGCCTTCGTTTCATCCTAGCTGGGAAGGTCCAAAAAGACGTGTGCAGGACAGGATCATTTATCCCAGGAGAGACCAATTGGCTTTCCGTCAATCTGGTCAAGAGCGCTGGGCACAGGCGGTCTGACCGCCTGTAACAGGCGGTCAGACCGCCCGTCAGGGTCAGCTGCTTAGAGCTCCTTTGAAGTATGTTTATCGACCCAAGAAGGAGGAGGTGCAGAGTATGGATGTGGACTCAGAGAGGACTACTGAGTTCGATATTATTCAAGTTGGAACTATGGATGTTCCTATTGAAAAGAGTCTGGCTATGAAGCCGACTTCTAGTGAAAAGGTAGTGGAAGACCAGGGATCTAGTGCTATCAAGACTCAGCAGCGCTTTCTTCCAAAGTGGTGTCCTGACGGGTTGACTCGCACGCAGAAGAGGAAGCTTCAGAGACTTCGTTTTCGGGAGAGACAAGAGCGAGAGTTGGAGAAGCAGAGAGATGACTTCTTCAACCAAGTCAAGCCCATGATTCCACAGAAAAAGGAGTGGAAGCCGAAGGAAGACCAATAGGCGGTCCAACCGGCTGCACAAGCGGTCCAGACCGCCTGTCATGTAGAGACCGCAGCCCAGGCGGTCAGACCGCCTGTACAGGCGGTCAGACCGGGTGACGCAGAAGTGCCCGGTGTTTCTTCTACCAGTTCTTCGGCTCGTGATGGCAAGTCAACATCGGTTCCCACTGCTGAGTACGATGAAGAACTTGTTGATTACAGTTCTTCTCCGGAGCGCATGAATCTTGATGTGAATGTGCTTCATATGTCCATGAATGGGGACATGCTTTCAGAGGAGGAGGTTGCTCATCTCGATGTTGGTCCCAAGGAAGCTATATTCCAGAAGCCTAAAGCTGAAGACAATCACTTGAAGGCTTTATATTTGAAGGGACATATCAATGGGAAGCCAATCTCACGGATGTTGGTCGATGGAGGGGCTATTGTGAACTTAATGCCCTATTCTTTGTACAAGAAGCTTGGTGGTTCAGATTCGGAGCTGATCAAGACCAACATGACCGTCAGTGGCATTGGAGGAGGAGAGCCTATTGGCGCCAAGGGAGTGATCTCTATGGAGCTTACTATTGGAAGTAAAACCTTGGCCACTGCTTTCTTTGTCGCTGAGACTCAAGATAACTTCAGTTTGATCTTGGGTCGTGATTGGATTCATAGAAACCAATGCATTCCTTCTACTTTGCATCAATGTTTGATTCAATGGATGGATGATGATGTAGAAGTTGTGCATGGTGATACTTCTGATTGTGTTGCTTTAGCTGATAGCTCTTTGATTGGCATTCATGATGATGTTAGATATTTGTCAGGCTTAGATCTTTCTGAATTTGAGTTTATCAGCTGTACTAAGAATGGCTTCATCCCTGCTGTCATAAAGCCGATACACAATCGGCTAAATCATCTCGTATGACTTAATGGATAATTGAGAGTGGTTGCAGCAGAGACTTGAATACTATCGGGCGCATCAGAACGATATGTGTGAAGCCATTGAAGATTTTGATGATATAAGCAAGCTAGGATATGGTTTTACGCCGGCCGATCCTCTTGAGGAGGTAGACATTGGTGATGGTTCTATACCGAGGTCGACGTTTGTAAATAAGAATTTAGATCCTGCTTTTAAATCTGAATTAATAAAGTTGTTAAAGGAGTATGTTGATTGCTTTGCTTGGAATTATCATGAAATGTCTGGTTTAAGCCGAGAGCTTGTTGAGCATCGGTTGTCCATTAAATCTGGTTTTAGGCCTTATAAGCAACCGACTAGGCGTTTTAATCCTGAAATTTATGACCGAGTTAAAGAAGAAATTAATCAGTTGTTAGAAGCAAAGTTTATTAGACCTTGTCGATATGCTGATTGGATTTCTAATATTGTGCCTGTGGAAAAGAAAGGAACGAGCAAGATTAGAGTGTGTATTGATTTTAGAAATCTTAATCGTGCTACTCCTAAAGATGAATATCCTATGCCAATAGCCGATATGCTTATCGATGCTACTTCCGGACATAGAATGATTAGTTGTCTTGATGGTAATGCTGGTTACAATCAAATATTCATGGCCGAAGAGGATATATCCAAAACGGCTTTTGTATGTCCAGGCTTTGTTGGTTTGTTTGAGTAGATTGTTATGACTTTTGGTTTGAAGAATGCCGGTGCTACTTATCAAAGGGCGATGAATTTGATCTTCCATGATTTGCTTCTTATTATCTTGGAAGTTTATATCGATGATATTGTTGTTAAATCGGCTGGAAGTGTTTCTCATTTGCCCGATTTGAGACTTGCATTTGAAAGAATGCGTTGGTATGGTTTGAAGATGAATCCACTCAAGTGTGCTTTTGGTGTATCGGCTGGGAAGTTTTTGGGTTTCATAGTTCATGAAAATGGAATAGAAATTGATCCAAAGAAGGCCGACACTATTGGCAAGTTGCGGGCGCCTAGTTCTAAGAAAGAGTTGCAGAAATTCTTGGGCAAGGTGAGTTACTTGAGAAGATTTATTTACAATTTGTCGGGAAAGGTGAATGCTTTTACTCCTTTGCTTTGGTTGAAAGATGATGTTGAATTTACTTGGGGGGCAAAACAGCAAGAGGCGTTTGAAGAGATCAAGCATTATTTATTTTCGCCTCCGGTTCTTCGGGCACCTAGGAGAGGGGTTTCTTTTAAATTATATATCGCAGCCGAAGAAAGTATTATCGGGGCTGTTTCGATCCAAGAAACCGAAGGGAAGGAATATATTATTTCATATGCAAGTAGAAGAGTATTGGACGCCGAAACAAGGTATACTTTCATTGAAAAGTTATGCTTATTATTATATAATGCTTGCACAAAGTTGAGGCATTATTTCTTATTAAATACTTGCATAGTTGCTAGTCAAGCCAACATAATTAAATACATGTTGCATAGACCTATATTAAGTGGTAGAATCGGCAAATGTGCTTATGCTTTAATTGAATATGATTTAGTCTTTGAGCCATTGAAATTTATGAAAGGACAAATCGTTGTCGATTTTATTGTTGAACATTGGATTAGTGAACATCTTGATTTAAATGTCGGCTATATTACTTTTACTCCATGGAAATTGCATTTTGATGGATCGGTTTGCAAAATTGGTTGTGGAGTTGGTGTTATTCTTATTTCACCAAACGGTGTTGTTTTTTAGGCTCTTAACCGATTAGATCATAAGTGCACTAATAACCAAACCGAATATGAAGCATTATTATTCGGGTTGGAGATGTTACATGACATGGGAGTAAAACATGTGGAAGCATATGGTGATTCTCTTTTGGTGGTTCAGCAAGTATATAAGGTTTGTCAATGCTTAGAAGGATTTTTGAATGCTTATCTTGATAAGTGTTTAGATATTATATCTTGCTTTGATGAGTTTGTTATTTATAAGGTACCAAGAGAAGAGAATCCTAGAGCTAATGCGTTGGCACAGCAAGCATCAGACTATAATGTTCAGAAAAGAAATTTTCATGAAAAGATGCCGATGTTTCGGGAAGGCGATGTTTCTGCTCTGGAACAAGCGGTTCGACCGCCTGTTACGGCCGTCTGACCGGTACGGTCGGTCTAACCGCCTGTCCCTCTAAAAATACCGATTCGGCTATTAATGATTTTCAATCTGTTGTGGCCGATGTTGGTGATTGGAGGAAGCCTCTGGTGGAGTATTTGCAGGATGCTAGCAGGTCAGTGGATCGAAAAGTCCGACGATGGGCTTTCAAGTTTACTTTGGTTGATGGTGAACTATATCGTCGGACCATGGATGGACTGCTTTTGAAATGTTTAGATCCTGATCAAGCTAGATTAGCTATAGCAGAGGTTCATGAAGGAATTTGTGGTACACATCAATCGGCTCGAATGATGAAGTGGCTCCTTAGACGGGCTTGTTTTTATTGGCCTACGATGATAGCCGATTGTTTTCATTACTTCAAAGGATGTGAATAGTGTCAAAAGTTCGGGAATATTCAGATTGCAACTGCTGTGTTTATGCATCCAATCATTAAGCCATGGCCTTTTAGAGGATGTGGTTTAGATTTTGTTGGTAAGATTCATCCTCCTTCATCCAAGGGTCATTGTTTTGTGATTGTGACTACTGATTATTTTACCAAATGAACTGAAACAATTCCCCTCAAGAACATGACACATAGAGAGGTGATTGAGTTTATTACTAAGCATATTATTCATAGATTTGGGATTCCTCAAACATTGACGACAGATCAAGGGACGTCGTTTATTTCTGAAGAGGTACGTGAGTTTGTTGGATCCTATGGTATTAAATTGCTCAATTCATCTCCGTATTATGCTCAAGCCAATGGTCAAGCCGAGTCCAGCAATAAGATTTTGATGAAGCTCATAAAGAAGAAGATTGAAGATCATCCTAAGCGGTGGCACGAGGTATTATCTGAAGCATTATGGGCACATCGTATTTCTAGAAATGGTGCTACTAAGCTTACTCCATTTGAGCTCGTCTATGGTCAAGAGGCCGTATTACCCGTCGAGGTAAATCTGGCTGATTATAGATTGGCTAAGCAAAATGATCTTCATGCTAGTACATATTATGCTTTGATGATGGATAATATTGATGATGTGACCGACAAACGTTTGGAAGCCTTAGAGGAGATTGAAAAAGATAAAAGAAGAGTGGCTCGAGCATATAACAAGAAGGTAAAACTCAAATCCTTTCAAGTTGGTGATTTGGTTTGGAAGACTATTTTGCCTATAGGAACAAAGAGCGATAAATTTGGTAAATGATCGCCGAATTGGGAAGGACCATATCATATTGTGAAGGTTTGTTCTGGGAATTCCTATGTGGTGGAGACTTTGCAAGGATTTCAGTTGCCAAGGGCGCTCAATGGGAAGTACTTAAAGAAATATCATCCAAGTGTTTGGCAACATGCTTGAAAGAATATGGCCGATATGTGATATCGCCCTTAGGGAAAAAATGGCCAACAATAGAGGGTCGCCCTTAGTCTGATTAAATGTTTTATGGTAAACAAAGTTTTACCAAAAAACAGGGAGGCATATGTTGACGACCAAAAATGGCTTAAAGCCGATCAGGCTGGGACAACCGGTCTAGACCGCCTGTACACGCGGTTAGACCGGCTGGGCCCTGTAACCGATCTGGCAATGTGCCAGGCGGTTTAACCGCCTGTCACAGGCGGTCTGACCGCCTGTTCCCGAGTCCGAGTAGAATCAGGTTTTTGCACGTTTTTAGATCTGTATAAGGACTTCCTTGTGGGGCAAGACCTCCCCACCCTATAAATATAAAGGGTCGTGGCCGATTGAGAACCTCTACCCAATCGTACAAATCATTGTTCTACTTTTTATCTCCAAACCCTAATTTTTCCAACCCCTTTGCTTTCCTTCTTCGTCTCTACGGCGTTTTAGGATGCTCTAAGTGGCCTTACCGACCTTAGAACAACCCTAGGTTCGCAGCCTCCGACGGGTCCCTCCCGAGGTTGTGATCTTAGGCTTTCGCGGCGCCTCTGTCACAGGCGGTCTGACCGGCTGTCTTCAGAAGCTCCGGCGAGGAGATTTCGACGACCGCGCGATCTAGCGCTTTCATGTGTTGACCAGAAGTGCGTCAACAGTGTGATAGATCATTTAAAACGGATAGCTATCCTGCTTCAGGGAATAATATCATTTCAGACTTGAAATTGCATGCAGGCTTTTGTTGGGCTGAAATGGGTCGGGTGGGCGGTGAACCGGCCATGATTATTTGGGATGATGAGTTTAGTTGATGACATTGTGCATTTCTAAAAAACAATCGATGACATTGTGCAATGATATGAGAGGTAGGAGGGAGGATGAGGTGTTACAAAATCCTTCCACCTGCAAGCCACGTCTTCTCACTTGCCTAAGGTTTTTTTTATGACACTTGCTTAAGCTTTTAGAAAAGGAAGAAAAATAGCCGTAGTAGCAAAATAAATAAATAAGAAAGCTAAGGTGTGTTTAGTTCACCCAAAGATTCCCCGAAAATATATTGTTCACAAAAAAAAAACATTGTAGATGAATAGTGTTATGTGAGCGGGAGGTATGAGATGAATATAGAAAAGTTGAATAAATAGTTTTTTTTAAAAAAAAATTTAGAAACTAAACGCACCTAAATGAGGATAGAATGAGCCTCTGCCAGCTTTCTGTTGTACTAGAAGAGAGCAGCACGCCAACAAGGAGGCAGTTGCCAAAAAATGGAAGAAACAAAGTGACTCGCCGATTGCTGGTGTATCAGTCTACCTATGCATACTCCTACAGTACACTGGACTACTGAGTCATGAGTCATGCCAGTAGGTACGCATCGCAATGACGAGCTCACCAGCCACGCATTAATGGTTGGCACTCCGGCCCCCTGGTGCAGCACACCGACGGTGGATCGATCACCCAGAAAAATGCATACATCTTGTTTGGATGCGTAGTACAAGCAGAAGCTGGCCGGTACATGCGTATGAACAAGATCCATGTAGCCTTACTCCATGTAATTTAGGGAGGGATGCTGAGAAAAATAAATAAAATATGCTATTATTGTCAGTGATTGAGGTTGGCCCGCTAGTTATCGACACCAATAACATATTTCTAAGATGTGAAAACTTATAATGGCCTTGAAATAAACGAGACCCTAGGTCTTACATGTTTCATCATTAAGATCTGCTCTCATTATAAAAAAAAAAACCTTTGTTGTAAACTAAGTCTAGAAGTAGAAGACCCCCTCCTAGGTCACCTCATCTAGTAGCTCATAGCAAGCCATTCATCATTTCCTTACCTGCAAGAGAGATGATGTGAGGAGAGTGTAGTATATCCCTATTTGAAGAGTTAGCCCGTAGGAAAAAGAAAGACGATCTTCATTCTTTATTGACAAGAGAAATTATGTGACCGAATGTACTTTGATCAATACGCTATGAAAATTATCCTAAGGCAACCTCAACGGAGGTTTCTCATCAAGAGTTTCTTGAGAATTAAATCCTATGCCACATTAGATCCTTTTCATGGCATGGCGAGGTCATTTGACGAGAAAGGCGAGATGGTTTCATGAGATGTGAGGAGTTTCATCACTATGAAACACAACCGGCACATTTACCTATGAATTAATACTGTGTAGTCAGTTGTGGAGCTGTGTTGAAGCTCCTGGGCGCATTTGCACCTAGAAAAAATTTACAACTCCTTATAATTTTAGATTTTTAACCATAATGTTCTCCAATGTCTAGACATGTTATTAAGGTGCCACACCTCCTAATCTCAGTCTAGCTCGACCCTGAGCACACTGACAATGGACCGACCATAAAGAGCAATTTTAAGGGATTCTCTGTTTTACTAAGGAAACAAATCAGATCGTCTCCCTGGTTTCATTAAGGTTTAGGGCCTGTTTGGCCGGGCTTCTCCACCGGCTTCCCATGCGGCTTCTGTAAAAAAATAGCCAAACGCAGTGCTTCCACATCTGCGTATCCGAGAAAAAAGGACGGAGCCAGGCGCAAGGAAGGGCCAAAGCCAGGAGCGTCGCAAGGGTAGCTTCGCCTGCTCCTCCCTGGTGGGCCCCACCAATTATAGTTTTGCCCTTCCCCCAAATTACCGGTTTTGCCACCAACCCTATCTCCCCGACGCCCCTCCTCTCTGTTTCTGTTCGCGAATCGCTAGGTCCCAGGGGCGGCGGCGGTGGCGGCGCTAGGTACCAGGGGCGGCGGCGGCGGCGGTGGCGCTAGGGCCCCAGCGGTGGCGGCTCAAAGGGGCACGGGGCTGCGTCGCCATGAATCGCCTGAGGCGCCCGGTGGTGAGGAAGGAGGACTTCGCCTCCAATCCAGACGACGGAGATGACGACTTCGACGAGTTTGCTCAGCAATCTGGCCCGGGCGCCGATGGCGGGCATGGGGCCAGACGAGGTGCTGCCATGGGTGCTTCGCTTGGTGCGGGTGGCGGTGCGGCCATGGGCACCAGTGCTGCCGCTTCTACCCCACTGTTCCCTAGCTCGGGCATCAACGCCACAGCCACGGGCGCCGGATCTGGCAACCCATTCTTCCATGGTGCTGGCATGCCGCCATATGCCTTCATAACTTCGTTCGTGAGAATGATTCACAAGATAAACATTTCATAAAGTGTGATCGAAACCCAGACGTGCCAACTATCCCTTCAAGGTATTCAAAATACCTTCCTTCGAGAAATGCATCGGATACATCAACTCCACACTCTAGTGATAGAGATATGGATAAATTCCGTGATGATATTGCCAAGGCAATATATCGTTCTAGGTCCTCATGATCATTTGTGGTGGATTTTTGTCTCATGATTGAAACCATTTTTGTAACAAATATTTATGTAATAAATGCATATATACATTGCATCCTATGCCTACGGGCAATATGGACATTTGTTTCTTCCTTCCATGAAACTGCCAGAGAAGCTGCAGAAGAAGCTGTTTTGCCAAACGAGTTCAGGCGCAGCCACAGCCACAGCCAGCACAGCTAGGTTTTCAGAGAAGCCACAGCCACGGCCGAAGCTGGCACAGCCGGAGCCCTACGAAACAGAGCCTTACTCTCATTGTAACAATAGAAAATAATACTTTATTGTAATTAATCTCCGATTATATGAAAGTCGTTTCTAAATCTATTAACATAGGGCTTATTTGGAAAGAGTTGATTGGACAGAAGGATTGGAGTGGATATTAGTTTAATTTATCTCTATTAGTACCCTCAACTTGCGTGCATGCAATGCTGGGAAGAGCCACGTGGCTCCAAGAACTTCACGACTATGACTATGGGCTTTGAGGGACAATATATGGGATGCATGCATCCGCCAAAGCACACATGGACCCGGAGTGGAGGCGTCGGTGGTGGTGCGTTGTGAGCTGAAGTATGTAGCATGGACCAGGATGGGCATTGCGTACGATACGATGTATGCAGCACGTACGAGCAAGTGGGGGTCATGTCGTATCAGGGTCCCCCTTTTTTTTGGAGATACCAGATTTTATATATATATATATATATATATATGGGGCAACGTATCCTATGAGAACTTACATCTCGATCATATGATCTTGATCCAAAAGAAAGGTGGGAAGGGGAATTTTAAAAGTATCATTAAGGGGGTGGTGACTTTGCAAATCCCCCCTCCTACCTCTCCCTGTGCACCTCTCTTTGGATCAAGATCATGTGGTCCAAATTTGAGTTCTCATAGTTCTCACGGGGACTGAGCTCTTATAGGATACGTTGCATATATATATATATATATATATATATATATATATATATATATATATATATATATATATATATATATATATATATATATATATATATATATATATATATATATATATATATATATCATGCAAAGATGCCAGCGTCGGCATATACATCAACTCATCGAGGGATGGACGATGTGGATGATCCATCTGTCTCTGGAACTTGATCGATCCACCGAAAGATATAGAGACTTAATTATGTGATACTAGCTACGGGAAGGACCCACGAATTGATAGCGTCCATGTTTAATTGTGTGATAACAACACAGACCTGCTACCTCCAAACAAACTCACTAATAATTAACCACACACAGATGGAAACACTGAATGCAAGCTGAACTTCAGCTGCAGCAAATGATCTGTCCCTGCCTCCTCAGTCTTGTTAGGCGGCTGCTAGCTGCTAATCAAATTAATTCACCCTGCGGTCTCAGCTAAGCAGCTAAGCATGGATCGATGACGATTATCCATGGGCGTGTTTAGTTTGAGAGGGAAGAGAAAGATTTTTTCAACTTTTTTATTCATTCCTCTCACAAAATACGTTTCTCAGAAAAGTTCACTTTCAATTCTCTCTAACTTTCCTATTCATCCCTCTCATATAACACGCTTCCAGAAAAAGTTTTTTTCCTCCACTCCCAACACAGCCCATGCGTGCATCGCTGCTCGGCAACACCCAACTACCTGCTGCTGGTCTCATAACTCCCATCCAACCCGGCCGGTGGAGGGATCAATCGAAAAGGACATGGATCCACCGACGACCGACTCTGAAACCACACTGCTGCTCGATCATCACCCATGTCGTCCATGCGTGTCGATCGTCGGCCCCATGCGCCTGCTCCTCGTCAGTCATCACTACTCGTACTACACGACATGCATCAGTCCATACAGATGGAGAAATGAGGCGAGAGCCTATTTAAAGGCCAGCATTCCCTTGCAATCACCTCACCAGCAATAGCACTAGCTCCATCATCACTACACCAATCCCAACAAGAAGCTAGGCACTCAGCAGCAGCTAAGCATGGCTCGCTCTCAGTCTCAGCAGCAGGTGGTTGTGCTCGCCGTCGTTGCCGCGGTGCTCCTCGCCGCCGCCGCTTCCTCCGCCGATGCGGCCGTGACGTGCGGTCAGGTGAACTCTGCCATCGCGCCGTGCCTGAGCTACGCCCGCGGCATGGGCTCGGCCCCCTCCACCGGGTGCTGCAGCGGCGTCAAGCGCCTCAACTCCGCCGCGAGCACCACTGCCGACAGGCGCGCCGCCTGCAACTGCCTCAAGTCCGCCGCCGCCGGCATCAGCGGCCTCAAGCTCGGCAACGCCGCCAGCATCCCTTCCAAGTGCGGCGTCAGCATCCCATACACCATCAGCCCCTCCGTCGACTGCTCCAAGTACCTACTTTCATTTCCTTTGCTTGCTTGCTTCAACAAACAATTGCTATTTCAATCATCAGTAAACTAATTAAATTACGTATTGTTCCTTGATGCAACAGGGTCCGCTAGACGACCGCCGGAGCCTGCCTGCATGCCTCCACGTACTACACCACCGTTTGCTTCTTTTTTTTTTTGATGAAATAAAGTCTCTCCGGTGTCGTCGTGTGCACCACCGTCCTAGGTTGATGTGAGAGATCAGGAGTCCTACTCCTCGTCTTGTGTCGTCGTCGATCGGATCCCCTGCTTGCTCCTCTGTTTCCCTTTGGAGGACACCGAGTCTGTACCTGCTTGTCCACTGCCTTATCATATATACACCTCCTTTTTTTTCATACAGTTTATGTGTTTCCATGCTTCGTCTCCGCAGTTTTTCAGTCTTATCAGCTTTATCTCAGTGCGTAAAATCAACATATATTATCATGACTTGATCATGGTGGTTAATTGAGTTTGATCAATCGACCGAGGAGGTGCTTACTAATTAAAGAAAGGATAAGATGGTTACATTAAAGATTGAGATTAACAAAAAAAAAGGATAAGATGGTTACATTAAAGATGCGAATGCCACACAGTACTCACAACCAATACAAAAAGTCATTATTTTTCAGAAGGGAAATGATTACATTAAACATCAATAATCAGTACATTCCACAACACATGAATCAACCTAAAAAAATAAAGAGAAGTTGATCAATAAAAAATAAACTAAAAATAGAGAAAAAAAATCATCTCAATGTCCATCAAGAAATAGTTACTCTGCTCTGCTTTTTTACAACCAGAATCCCTCGTCACCCCTTGTTAAGAACATCCTGATGCGAAACTCCATGGATTGGTAGGATACTATGATAGAAGAAGGGAGATGATGAAATGATCTGAATGACTGTCTATCAAGGAATAGTTACTCTAGTGGCTAGTCTGGTAATTATTTTTGACAACCAGAGACCCTTGTTGTCAAGGTCAAAGGCCTCTTTTAAGGCTAAGAGACTTGGTCAATTATGGTTACGTTTAAGGATTGGTTGAGTCTCTCGATTATTTTTTTGTCCATGCTAAAAGAATTTAATTTTTTTGTCCTTTTTCTTTTTTTCTTAGTTTTCTTTTCTTTCTTTGTTCCTGCAGATTTTAATTTTGGTGTACAAAGTTTTCCTTAAATAATGAAAAATCGGATCAGTATGGGATTTCCCCCTCCTGTTTCACAAAACAAGATGCAAGCGGGTCTAAGGGCACCTACAGAATCGGAGGACGTTGAAATTTGTGTGTATATAAGGGGTGTGAATTAAAATAAGGTTATCGATGAGTATCACTAATGCATAAGATGGTAAATAGAATGTTTTGCTACTGATCAACAATGTATCTTGGCACAAATTTAATTCAGAACAGTAGCACCAGTTGTGGAATGAGGAAACCAGTTTTCTTTGCTTCCTCCATTGGGCTCAATATTATATATGTAAGAATTTCGCAACAAATAATTCATTCCTACAATAATTAGGAAAAATTTTAATGTTCACATAATCCCATACATTATTATTTTGTTTAAATTATATGCACATTACATCATAACATCTTTTTCCATAACTTATATTTTCTTTATTACCTATAAAATGCATGTTGTGCTATTTTTATTATGAACCAGTATATAAATATTCACCGACATCTTTGATAAGTGTTTGTACAATGGAAGCTAGCATGGACAAGTCACCCATACCAACTCATAATTAGGAGCATGCATGGATAAATCCTCGAAGGCCCACCGGCACATACCTCAGAGATTATTTTGTATCGGATCTTGCTATGAGTCAATATGTGGACTCTCCAAAGTATCAATGCCGACTCTTGTTGCAAGCCGGCTCTAATATGGCTCTTGTACAAGCCAGCCCTTACATTTTTTTTCCATCTCTTTGTAATTTTGATTTCAGGTTGTTTGAAAAAAATTATAACTTTATATTTAGACTTGGATGAGACAAACTAGATCATTCTTCATTGGTTTTGTTTTCTAATTGTGAAATATATTCTAGACAAACCAAAATGTAAACCACATCACCAACTTTATTGGCCCTAATGTCTTATGAATTACAACATAACATCAAGGTCACTGATTTTTTGTCTCTATATATATGTGTGTGTGTTTGTGAAAGATGAACATTCAAAAACTAGATAGAAGATTCAAAAGCAAAAACACAAATTATAAAATTGGAGAAACAATTCGAAGAAGACAAAAGTAAATGAGGAAATAGAGACAATTTTCTTTTTGAGATAAAGTAAATAGAGACAAATAAATGAGGTGGGCCTTGGGCAATATATTTAGTCATCCCACATGGGTTTCTCCACATGTGCACAAGGAGGCCTAAAAAAAGGTCTCCAACTGGGCCTTTTGATTATTCCAATAAGCAAATCCCCCAATCTCCTCCCAGTTACATTAAAACGTTAGGCTCTAATGATGTCTCAGGTGGTGTCACTACCGCATCCAGGCTCTTTGCCGTGAGCCTGGCACTCTCGGCAAAGAGTCTCATCCTCTCGGCAAAGGCTTTGCCGAGAGCGGGCTCTCGGTAAAGCTGACTCGGCAAAGTTTTTCTCGGCGAAGCTTCCTTTGCCGAGAGCTTTCTGTCGGGTTCACGGCAAAGCTTTTGCCGTGCGCACCAGAGGTATTTGCCGAGAGCTTCTAGCCTCTCGGCAAAGACCTGGCCCTAACGCGGGCGAGACGGTATTTCTGTGGGGCCCGCAGCTGGGTTTGCCGAGAGCCACGTGCCAGGCGCTCGGCAAAGAGCTCAAGGTTTGCCGAGAGCCACGTGCTAGGCTCTCGGCAAAGAGCCCATGGGGCCCACACCACGGGGGGCAGGCGCGGGGCCTCTGCACAGGACTTTACCGAGAGCACCATCCCAGGCTCACGGCAAAGGTGCATGTTTGCCGAGAGCCTAAGGCGTGGCTCACGGCAGAAAAATGGCACCTTTGCCGAGAGCCTGGCCCCGTGCTCTCGGCAAACCCCTGGGCTGAGGCCTTTTTTATTTTTTATTTGCTCATATATGGTGCCCAACAACTGAAATATATCGCACATACATCTCAAATACATCACAGGCAATTAATATAACCATTACACAAACACTTTATGCACATAACATACTGTTTCGACCACAAGTTCAACCACAAGTTCATCGACAAGTTATACCACAAGTTCATGCACATAACATACAAGTTCGACCACAAGTTCAACCACAGATAGTTCAAACACCAACGTCCGTCAACTACTTAATGGTTATATTGCCATTCCCATGGGTTGTGCGGTTGGGAGGGGTTGGAGAGGTCGCGATCCTGTAAGCCCTGTCCGTCCTGCTGAGCTCCCCAAGGCGACCAGTCTGACACACGAGGCGCAGGCAACACACCAGGCGACATGTTGAACATTCCAGCGGGATCATTTGATCCCGCCGAGAGACCCTACAGAAAGGAGAAATGTTTTCACGTGAGACAAGATTTAACCAATGAACTTACAAACCAAAAGTTTTTATACTCACAGGGGTCGGTTGCCGAGGCGGTGGCTAAAACTGAAGCTGTGGGGGAGGGACGGACACTTGAGTGCCCACACTCTGCATCCAGAGGTACATCTGGGTGAAGTTGGCCTGTAGGCTCTCCCGTTCAGTCCTCTCTTGGGCGAGCTGGGACTGCAATACATTCAAAATATATATGTTAGAATACGAAGCAATCGTACATCAAAAGCAATGGAAAACAAAGTAAAAAAGAAATAACCTGTAGAGATGATATCTGCAGCTGCTCCTGTGTCATGCGTGGGTGGATTATGTTGCTTCCGCTCGGCGCCCTTTGCCGAATCTCAGGGAGTCTTGGCGTCATGGTCGAGTCGATGACGCTGTCACCCATCCAGTACCGCCCATGCTTCTTCCCTCCGCCCACCTCTATGACGACTCGCCCATCAAAGTTCTAGGTGCTTGGAGCGTAGTCTGGCCCATGGACCTCCCTTGACCTAGACGTGTACGAACTGACCCTCGGAGGGATGGTGGGGTTGGTGAACGCCGAGTCGGGAGTGTCCTCGTTGTAGTCGATGTCATCCGTTGCCTTGCCCATATGAGCTAAGCACCACGCCTTGAACTGAGGGTAGTCTCGGTTGCCATGTGCTGCTGACTGCGGAAAAAGAGAACAAAGCGGTTAGAATGTTTTCATAATGTCTTGCACCAGAATAAACAATTGAAGCCGCTTACCCATGCCTTCGCGTATCCCGTGAGGTCTCGGTTGCCCTGGTGGTGCGATGGTCCTGCCATCTTCAAACGCCTATCCCGGTGAATATTGTGCTTCTCCTGCCACTCGGGAGAGCACCACTTGTCCACCATCTTCTCCCAGGCCTCTGCGTGATTATTACACCAACTAGGAGGCACCTGCAATTCAATGCAATTAAGGTAGAAGATCCAATGAAGCATGTTTATTCTCAGGAAATAAAAGTTTTGATGTTAGTTAGTTACCTTGAGGAATTCCTCCCTCTCCAACGTCATTGTTACGGCTTGCTTCTTGGTGACCCTTCGACGTTCGTAGTGGGCGTGGTAGTGCACGATAGCCTGGAGGCGCGCCTCGTAGTGAATGTCGTGCAAGAGCTTCTGGCAGGCTCGGTGGGCGTTACGCTCCGCCCTCACCTCAGTTCCCTCCTCGCACCTGTAGAAATCCTGCATATACACACATCAATTATTATGTCAGTATTTAAAATGCGATGAATTCAGTAATGTAGTGCCAGAAAGACTTACCCACAACTCGGCCTTCACCCGCTCCGCCTTGTTGTTGTACGCTCGGCCCAGGGTGTCCCGCTGGTCCGGCGCGGAGTAGTAGTGCTCAAAGTGAAAAGTCGGCTCGTACTTTCCAGCATGCTGGACCATGCCGGGGAAGTGCTCCTTGCACAAGAGGCCGAGTATGCCATTGACAAGGCGTAAGTGGTTTCCACCACCCACCAGGTCCCAACCCCTGAAAATAATTACAATACAATATTAGTTTCTATTGAGATCGCAACTAATCATACGACAATTAAGGGTCACGTCACTGTCCAGCGGGTCTAATCACTGGGCGTAGGTGTGGAGGCGGCCGGGGAGGGAGGGTCGACGGGCCTCGCAACCAAACCTTCGGCACGTTCTCTGCACCTTCGTCGTCCTCCTCGTCCTCCTCCTCCTCCGGCTCGTACTCCCCCTCCACCTCCTCACCCTCCACCTCCCTAGCATCCTCCTCCTCCGGCTTGTACTCCCCCTCCTCGTCCTCCTCCTCCTCTGCCTCCACCGACTCGTCCTCCGAGTCCGACTGCCTATAAGGCCGAAAGTCCGTGTCTTCTTCCTCCACGTACTCGTCCTCGTCGAAGAGCTGAATTTGTGGCATTGGCTCTCGAGGAGGCTCTCGACGCGGCTCTCGACGCCTGAAACTCCACCAGCTCCTCCTACCCGACCCCGACCTTGAACCCGACCCCTCCCCCTCCTCACTCGTCCTCTGGTACACGGACGACACCTTCCTCACTTTGCCGCCCGCCATATTTGTTCAATCACCTGAAAATAAAAAAGAATGAACAAATTAGAACAAATAAGCAACATATACTTAGAAACAGGCTAAAAAACATAACTAGACATAACATAGAAAGATGTAACTTTAAAGTATAAATCTAAAACATAACTAGAAAGTAACGTATAAATTTTTTTAGAAATAATCATCATCATCAAGATTTTGTTCCTCATAATACTCATCATCACTATCCCGTGCATCAATTTCATCATGCCCGTGCTCCAAAGGGGCAATGTCATCACTGTCATCATTTAATTGCCATCGCTCAAGTAATCATAAGTCCATCACATTTTAAACCTCATCTCCATCGTCTTCCTCACCTAGATCTTCATTGTCTATTTCCATTCCGATCGCTTCGGCTAAGTCTATGACAAAACTCCCTTCAAGCCCATCTTCTTGGAAAAATTCTGCCTCGTATGTGCTTGGGTCAATATTGTAATCATCATTGTTTGGGACTGGTAGTTTGCCATGTGTTGATACCTTGTACACAACATCCCATCCCTGAAGACGCTCGTCCGTCTGACAAGGATACTGGAGAAAATAAACTTGTGTGGCCTGTTGAGCAACAATATAGACATCATCTCCTGCATAGACGGAAGACTGTCGGACCTCGACTAGGCCAAGATTCGGTGTTCGTCTCACTTGTTCGGGATCAAAACATTGGCACTTGAATATGAAAGGATTAAAAGGAGTGCTACCACGAAACCCCAATTCGTAAATTTCCTCGATTTTGCCATAATAGTCGACGCCATTAGAGCCCGGCGTAAACACTCCGCTATTAGTCGTTCTTCGATTGGGCCGACTACACTCGTGTCTTGTTGTGTGAAATAGATATCCATTAACATCATAACCGGAAAATGACATGACCCTGTAGTCAAAGCCATTGGCAACCTGTCTCAACTCGGCACTCATAGAACCATCGGATTGTCCCTGTGTAGGATCAAGTAGGAAAGGTACATCGTTGTCATATCCGTTACGCATGAGGCATGTACAACAAAGGAATATGACGGTACCTTGTTTTTGAACCAAGAAATGAAATCAGGCATTCCAGGTCCCGCACCTTCCCTGAGAAGCTTATCGTATTCCTGTGGGGCTGCTTCCCTTGATCGACGCCAATATTGATGATGAAATTCTCTGTAGCAACAACAGACAAGGGTGTTGGATACAGAATAGTTGAAGTGTGGAAAACAAGGTTGAGAACTTACGACATGTACACCTCTACTTCGGAGAGGTTGGTCAAGATATACAGCATGATCTTGCGCCACTCTGAAATGGCCAGAGTCTTGTTGGTCGCGCCACTAGCACTGCCTAGTTGCCCTCGGAATATGCTCCGATTCGATTTATTGCAGCCAACATTGTAACGAGGAGGGGGGTTATGCAAGCTAGGAAGGTTGTCAGAATAGTACTTTGTTGTGAAATTTGACACCTCCTCCAGAATGAAAGCCTCTGCAATGGAAGCTTCAATTTTGCATTTGTTTTTACATTTGCTGCGTAGAGTCTTTTGACATTTCGATTGCATAGCACCAACGTGCTTGCGCAGGCCCACCCATTCGTGCCTCGTATGGGAGGTGCAAAATCATATGTTGCATCGGATTCATGAAACCAGGTGGAAAAATCTTCTCCAACTTACAGATCAAGACAGGCGCCAGCCTTTCCATCTCTTGTATCATTGTTCGAGATATCTCCTTGGCACAGAGCTGACGGAAGAAAAAGCTCAACTCTGCCAGCACAACCCATACATGGTCGGGGACATAGCCTTGGACCATGACCGGTAGAAGGCGCTCAAGCCATATGTGGTAGTCATGACTCTTGAGCCCGTTGATACGCATGGTGGCAAAGTTAACTCCTCTTCTCAGATTAGCAGCATATCCATCAGGAAACATTAATGTCTGGAACCATTGGAGTACTTCCCTCCTTTGGGCCCTCGTCAGAACATAATCAGCCTTGGGCTTCTTCTAGTTCTTGCCGGTTGTGGGAGGCACCATGTTCATCTTTGGTCTATCACACAACGTTGCTTGATCCACTCGGGCCTTAACATTGTCTTTGGTCTTATCAGCAATGTCCATGACTGTTGAAAAAATAGCCTCGGCATTATTCTTCTCGGTGTGCATCAGATCAATATTATGAGGAAGAAGAATGTCTGGCATATAGGGGAGCCTCCACAGTCCAGACTTATGAGTCCAGTTATGATCCTGACCATATCCTACAAAACCACCTTGTTCATTGACCTGGAGAGCGGCTACCTGAGCACAAACCTCAGCACCGGTCATAATGTGCGGTGCAGGGTCTGTAACTGCGACACCTTTCGTGAAGTTCCTGATGTCTCGCCTGAATGGATGGTTCAAAGGGAGGAATTGTCGGTGTTTGTCGAACGCAGAATACTTTCCACCCTTACTCAGCCAAATGAACTTCACACCTGCCTTGCAAATTGGGCATGGAATCCCCCCGCGAACACACCAGCCGCAGAATACCCCATATGCTAAGAAATCATGCAAGGAGTAGTGATACCAAACATGCATTATGAAATTTCTCTTTGTGGCTCGGTCGTACGTCAATACCCCTTGCTCCCAAGCATGCTCCAATTCATCAATAAGAGGCTCCATATAGACATTCATATTAGCCCCCGGGTGATCGGGAATTATCAAAGAAAGGAAAATGTTCTGCCGAGAAAAAAGGACGCCGGGGGGGGAGATTGAGAGGGATAACAAACACGGGCCAGCAAGTGTATGAGGCAACCCCCATCCCATAAGGCTGGAACCCATCCGTAGTCAGAGCAACGCAAACGGGGCCTCTGCAGCTTTGTCACGATGAATATGATCAAAGTGTTGCCATGATTCACCATCGGACGGATGTACCATCTTGTCAAGATTGTATCGACGTCCATTTTTAAGCCATGTCATATGTTTCGCAGATTCCTCAGTCATGTATAGCCGTTGGATCCGTAGGATGCACGGCAAGTACCGTAGGATTTTCACGGGGAGCTTGCTCTGCTTCTTCTGTCCATCACCAGCATCTTCCTCCACGTACCTAGATGAGTTACACTTTGGACAGTACCTCGCATTCTCGTGTTCTTTCCTAAACAACACGCATCTATTTGGACAGGCATGGATCTGCTCATAGGGCATCTTGAGTGTGTTGAGGAGTTTTGTTGCCTCGTACATGCTCTTTGGAAAAATGTAACCCTCTGAAAGCAGACTACCGACAACACTCAAGATATTATTGAAGGCCTCCCACCCAAGGTTATACTGGGACTTTAGCGCCATTAGACGTGCAATGCCATCCAGCTGAGAAACCTTCGTATGCCCGTGTAAAGGTTGTTGAGCCGCGGACAACATGTCGTAGTACGCTTTCGAGGTTACCTCCGGCTCCTCCTCACTAGGTCCTTCATTGAAGTGGGCTTCGTCATAGTCATTTAACATGTCCCCTACCCCGGCTTCATCATCAAACTCCATGACACGTTGCCTCACCACCTCCTCCCTTCTCCGATCAGTTTCGCCATGGTAGACCCACCGAGTATAGCCGGCAACAAACTCATTCTTGAAAAGATGAGTACTCATATCTTTCTTTGTTTGCCGTTTCTTGTTTTGACAACGACTGCATGGACACCAAGTCGCATTGGCTCCTTTAGCCTTGGCAAATGCTAGTCTAATGAATCTCTGGGTCTTGTCCATCCATTCTTTTGTAAACTGACGCGGACTCGAGCGGCCCGTGTACATCCACTCACGGTCAGCCATCCTTTCACATTTCAACGAGGGATATAAATATCTTAAGTATTTACACGCTCTTTATACTTTATAATAGACAAAGATAGGTCCTAATCCCACCCGAGGATGCGGCGATGACGTTAGTTTCCATGCTCTACTCCTATCCGAGACAGAATTTCGGCAGCATCTCCCCGCTGTTCTCCAGATACACGTCCTTGAAAGGAGGGTGTGCATCCGAAGAACAACAGGGAGACGCTGTCGAAACTCTGTCCCGGATAGAAGTAGAACATGGAAACTAACGACATCGTCGCATCCTCAGGCTGTCCAATAAACATGGACAATTCGAAACAGATACAGTTTTACGTATGCAGAGAACTGCATATCTCAAACTGTATCTCTTTCGAACGGGAGACGCCTAAATAGGATATGTGACATAAAACATGAAACGAAAAGACAAGTGTGTTTATGTCTCACCTTGCTATCCGGCTAGCGTCGATGACGGTGAGCGTCGAGTCGAGGATGGGCTAGCGTCGGCACGAGGAAGGCGAGCGTCGACTCCTCTCCTGAAAAAATAACATAACAATGTTAATGAAAAAATTCGGCAACAATTCCCCTACACGACGAGGTTTCTAAAGCCCCACTATCATGATCAATTTAATCACATATAATCACATTCACATTCATGCAACCTTATACAACCACAAATCCACAATTTTGTCTCATCAAGCACAAACACATTCATACAACAATATACAGCCACAAATTTATAATTCCATCTCATCAACTAAACAAATGCAATGTTTCAATCTAGCCATTAGTTATGAACAACATTTACGTATGAATTAACTCATTTATACACATGAATCCAAATTTCCTACACATTTTTATAATCTAGACAAGTGTTTTAGTCATGCAGTTAGTTATGGAAAACATTTCTACCTTGGGCGGGGCTGGAAGCAGACGACTCCGGAAGACGGTGGCCCGAGGGCAGCGGCACGGGGTCAAGGATGAGCGCCGACCGGCGGGGCAGCAGTGCCACGCGCCGGGCCGGGCGCCGACGCCAGGAAGGAGGCAGGGGCGGGAAAGGGGCGTGGCGAGGACGGAGCCGGCGACGGGGACGGGCGGCGCCGGTTCAGGTGCGTGGCGAGGGCGGAGCCGGCGACGGGGACGGGCGGCGCCGGCTCAGGCGTGCGGCGTGTGGGGCCGGCCGGCGCACGGACGGCCGACAAGCGGCCCGGGCGGCGCGCGCACGGGCGACGGGCGGGGCGGGGATGGACGGCGGCGCGTGGGGCCGGCCGGCGCACGGACGGCCGACGAGCGGCCCGGGCGGCGCGCGCACGGGCGACGGGCGGGGCGGGGATGGACGGCGGCGAAGACCCGAGGCGGCGCCGCGGGAGTGGAGGAGCGGAGGGCGGTGGCGCGGGGGTGGAGGAGCGGAGGGCGGCGGTGAGAGCAGTGAAGCGCGCGGTGGAAAATGAATGGCCAAGTCAGTGGAGGAAGGAGACGGGGAACGGTTAAGTGTAGGAGGTTTGTCGTGAGCCTGGATCTAGCTCACGGTAAACATATCCTTTGCCGAGAGCCAAATCGAGGCTCACGGCAAACACTGCCTTTGCCGAGAGCCAGATCGAAGCTTACGGCAAAGATTGAATTTTCAGTTAATTACTACATAGCATATAAAATTTGAAATTTCCTACAAAATTTGATTGGGTGCTAGAAAGTTGGAAAAAATTCAACGCAGTTTGCCGTGAGTCCCTTTGCAAGCTCTCGGCAAACAACTCTGTGCCGTGAGCACAAGGCCGAGCTCACGGCAAACACATGAATTTGCCGTGAGCCTTATGGGTCCTCTCGGAAAAGGGTGAATTCCAAATTTGTTTTTATTTTTTTTCCCTCTATGCTTCTTTTTTTTTTAAAGTCTTGCTGACACTAATGTTACTTTATATGATGAGTTGAATCATGAAGTCACTATTTTTTGCATATTATTTCATTATTTCATGTGGATTTCTATAACTTTTCATTATTTCATGTGTATAAGAAGCATAAATAAATATCAAATTTATCTGAAAAATTAAAAAAATTGACAGAGACCACATTATAGTGTCTATAGCATGACAAACAAAATTGAAGTCAAACTCAAATTTAATCTTCACTTTGAGTTCCAAATCTAGAGATCACTTGAGATATTTACACAACTTCTACGGAGATGTTCGGTTTTGTGCATCTTCTGACACAAATTTGCATGAAACCTTGTCAAACTTTTCCCACAACCAAGGTACACCAAATCACTGGACATCGACAAAAATCATGATTTTTGGACTTTATTTGCTATTTTAAATAATTGCAAACTATTGATCCATATGATGATTTCCATGTTTTCATCAAAATATACTCTTATTTTCTTGTTAAAGCCAGAAATTACAATTAACTACATGAATCTCATTAGTTCATACATTTTTTCTATTTTTCGAATCATTTCTCTATTCAACTTAGAATTATTCCATAAACCCCAAAAAATGATAGAAAGTAATTAAAAATAGAAAACAAAGAGGTAAAATTGTCAAATTCTCACATGTAGTACTTTTTCAAGTTTGTGAACTACCAAAAATTGTTTGGGCGCAAAAACTCGAAAGAATTTTAACATGTTTGCCGAGAGCTGCAAGAAGGATCACGGCAAAAGCAACTTTTGCCGTGAGCCAGGATCACAACTCTCGGCAAATGCTAGGTTTGCCGTGAGCTCCTTTGCAAGCTCTCGGCAACCGGTTGTTGCCACCGCTGCAGCCAGCGGCCGTTGCCACGGCCGGTGCACGTGGCTGTGCCACGTGGCCACCTACGCTGAGCGTCCACCAGAGGCTCTCGACAAATATGAATTTGCCGTGAGTTTCGAGGAGGCTCACGGCAAAGCTGCCGACGGCCGTTAGCCCCCCGTTTGCGGCCGTCATAGGGCGGACGAACGCCTGTGCCACGTGCCTACTTATGCCGATGGCCGCATGTGTGCCGAGAGCACGCCTCTTAAACCTCTCGGCAAAGATTTCTTTTGGCGAGAGCTGTGCTTGTGCCGTGAGCTTCCCGCCAGGGCTCTCGGCAAACATCACTTTTGCCGAGAGTTTTTGTTTTGCCGAGTGTTGCCTGTCCTAGCTCTCGGCAAATGATGTCTTTGCCGTGAGCCCGACGTTTGGCTCACGGCAAAGTATCAGGCTCACGGCGACTATGGATTTTCCGGTAGTGTGTTGGCATTAGCAAAACTTTTGCTCTCAACAAAAGATGGCAAAAGTTTTGCACTTTTGGTTGTTTTGATTCATTGACAAAACTTTAGACTAAAGTCATTTTTCCCCTAATCAATGTTACTTTTCCCTGCCCCCCCCCCTCCTCTCTCTCTCTGGTGCAAGTCTCAATGAAGTTTCGCTCACTACTGCCACCATTTGTGCCCAAAATGTCATTTTCTCTCAACATGTTTGGATCCAAATGTAAAAAAAAAAGAAAATTGGTAGCCATTTCACATTTGCCCTTGGATCCAAACATGGCCCCATTCTCACATGTATTTTCTACCTCCATTACCATAGCCTAGATTAGGATGAGCATATATTATTTTATTTTTATAAAATCTCTTCAAGGGTGAATCTGGAATTTTTTATGCCATTTTTTCTTGAATTGCATTATATTGATTTGATGTAGCATGATAGCAATTTGTGATAAGATAGCAGAGTTGGAAAAATCGAAGAAAAACCAGTCAATCCTTGAACCCGCATATTATTAAAAATTGAAAAGTATCCATTGATAAGTATTCCCACCTTGGCACCTTAGCGTCACTTCGAATCACATTGTCCTTGGTGAATATGTGTTCATGCATGAACTAGTATTCATAAAAAAATCATGTAAAATAATTGTTCATTTTGGATATATCCTCCTGCTTCAAACATGTGCACTGAAGAAAGATAACCGTACGTTCCTCCAGAGGTATAGGGTAGGAAAAGGACAGACTATACACTTGATGATCAGTCTTTATTCGTAGAGGCGAAGTAGAAAGCGGTCATCTTGATCAATCAGTTTTGGAGAGAAAGCGCCAACATATACATAGAACCCGTAAGCTAGCTCATAGCAGGAAAATTAAAACAATGTCTGCACAACTGATCAATTCTTGTTTCTCTATCTTTTATCGAGTTAATAGAAACTTTGGTAATTCCTAAGTTTTATGAAGAGAAACTTAGTGGCTTATTTCACATAATATTAAAAAAATCCTAGTTGATGAGTTCTTTATTATTTTTTCACGTGCCTAAATTAAAAATAAATTAAGGAGGCAACAAATTAGACGGCGCCAGACAGCAGCTTATGCAAATTGATGGGAAGTTGGTTGCATGTGAACACAAGGCGTGGTTGAGAAGCATCCACGGGTACGTAGCGTGTATGGGCCGGCGGAGAGAGCAATATAATGCGGCCAATTAGCTAGCAATGGAATGTTGCTCGTGTCGTGGCTGGCTAGTCTTGCATCTATGTACAGGGACGTGGCAACAGACAATTTAAGGCTGCTATACCACTATTAAAGATAAATGATGAAGCGATTGATGGAAGAGACCTATTGTCTAGGTTAACTACTGCAACACTTTGAGCATGCATGAGAGGTTAAACCACAAGACGACCGGAAAATACATGTTAATTGGAATGTTAGTTAAATTACAATGTGATATGATGATGGACGTACGCGTTGTGAATTTATGAGACAATAGCTAATACTTGGAAGCATATCATCGCATCAGCAGGAAAAAGCAGATATCCTTTGTTGGATCTTGTCGTTTTTACTACTGCTGAGGTACCTCTTCGTCGGGGAATAGCAGGAGATGCCACAAGTAACGTAACAGCAATTAAGGGTGTGTTTAGATTGGGAAAGATTTCCCGAAAAAACACTGTAGACCTAAAAAAACACTGTAGATGAATAGTGTTTTGTGAGTGGAAGATGTATGATGAATAGGAAAAAATTAGATGAGTAGTGTTTTTTTTGGGAATCTTTTTCTAACTAAACGCACCCTAAGTTGGCAGCAAGCAGCAGATCGAGAGCTCAGTTGCCGTTGCGAAAATTCCAGGGACAGTTGAACTCGCTCTCAATCAAATATAGAAAGCACACGTATGTACATAGTTACCTGGGAAGAAGGAAGTTATATATGTAACGTCATATAAATCTGGATTGCGATCGATATATTAAAAGTAACGTCAGATGATAATGTATATAAATTAAATGAACAGAAAATGGGAGGGTACTGTTACCAGTCTAACGCCCAACGACCTGGCAACGACGGCCATCAATGGATCGCGTAATCACGCATTCATGCAGATGGAGACATGAGTAACAGTAGTATCATGTGATCAGCTTAGCTCCGGCCGGCTATTTAAACCCCTCCCCCACAGGTAGCTAGCCATCCACACCACAGTCCACACTCTTACACACATCGATCGATCAGAAAAGCTAGCTTAGCTAGCAACCTGCTGCAGGTAGCTGATAACATAGTAGTAAGTAATTAACAACAATGGCTGTGAAGATGGTGGCCGTGGTGGTGGCGCTGCTACTGCTGGTTTCGTCGCCGGCGTCGGAGGCGGCGATCACGTGCGGGCAGGTGGCGTCGTCGCTGGCGCCGTGCATCCCTTACGCGACGGGGAACGTGAAGACGCTGCCATCTGGGTGCTGCGGCGGCGTGCGCAGCCTCAACAGCGAGGCGCGCACCAGCAGCGACCGCCAGGCGGCGTGCCGGTGCCTCAAGAGCCTCGCCACCTCCCTCAAGAAGCTCAACATGGGCACCGTCTCCTCCATCCCCGGCAAGTGCGGCGTCTCCGTCCCCTTCCCCATCTCCATGTCCACCGACTGCAACAAGTACGTCGTCCTACTGATATTCTTTTCCCTTATTTTATATATCATTGTTATCTTCTGCTTGACTACTGCTCCTAATAACTGCATGCGTATCGATGATGATTCTTTATTTGGCGCACGCAGGGTCAGCTAAATTACGACGACGCATCATATCCATCCTAGCTTGTACCAGATGATGATGATGGAGCTCGGAACGAAGCTAGGGAAATAAAATAAAGTTGTTGCGGGATCTATCTACTATATATAATATACATGTAACTGGTGTACTCTAGTACTATGCATGTGTGCACATATACATGGCTATGTGTATGTGGTTGCGCAGTGCTCGCGATAGCCTTCCTCTGCACGTGTACACATATATAGACATGCTTGTGTCGTGTGAACCACAGCTACTGTACGTACTGTTCAGTGGCTTTGTTCGCCCTACTGCTTAATCATGTTTTGCTCGATCGATACACATAGCTATGTTGTTCAGTGGCTATATATGTGCCTATATGTGTCTTGTTGTATGTCGTGCACGTGTACTCATAGACATGCTTTGTGTTATGTGAACAACGGCGTACAGCTAGTATACTGTTCAGAGTACGTGTCTTGGACCTCTACTTCTTACTATTCAGAGCAGATGCGAGATGCGATGCAAGGAACCTCCTCTTCTCTACTCAGGCACGGTAGCGAGACCGATATTGACACGTGCTGCACCAAAACCAAATACTTATTTAGCATACCCCGGCTGGCTGGCCATTACACTGAACGAAGCTCGCTCGAGCCATCAGCAGTTCTGCGGCAGCCGTAGTATATATGTACCCTCGCCGTGGCCGCACCAATGATGCATGCCGGGCTGAAGAAGAGGACTGAATGCGCAATTTGTCTTGGCGAGTTCGTTCGACGACGTACGGCCGGCGAGAAGGTGCGCGTACGTGCTCCCGAGGTGCTACCATACTCCATACATGGATTCCATGTTCACTGCATCGATATGTGGCTGCCCACGCATGCCCGGCCGACATTCCTGGAGGATGGTGCCTCCAGCGAAGCAAACCCTGCTGAAATTTCACCAAAAATTTTTACACCGAGGAATGTGCTATTTCTCGGGACACGCTTCTTGGTGTGAAAAGTTTTCACCAAATTTCAGCAATCAATCAGAGCTGGACAATGTCAGGGGAAAGGACATAGCGCGGCAGTACCACATGGCCGGGCAGGTCTAAATTCTGTTTTTAGGCTTTATGTACGTACGTGTAGACAAAGATCAAAATTCTGTTCAAACATAGGGGGTCGGGTGCAATATGCCACTGTCTTTGTCATTTTCATTCGTTACTTGTCTCCTTCTCCATGAGAACTGAGCGGAATTTTCTTTTTTCTTAGTTGATGTTGATCAACTAGCTAGCACCACGAACAAGAGTTCATTTCTCGGCGTAGAGGCTAGAGTCGTTTTTTTTAAGAAAAAGTTGGGTTAAGGAACCTCAGCCGTTGGATCATCATCCAGCGATTATTGTTGTTGTTACTTTAACCTCCCGCCAAAACAACATTATTCCGTTTGCCATTTGTCTCGGTGAGTTGGATGTCTTTGTCATTTTTTTTTGTTTTTTTTTCTCTTTCGATGACTATTCATGACCTCCCTCTAGCTATGAGGACCAAGTTGTTTTTTTTTTGTAGGTGATGTTACTCAACGAGCACTAGAAACTGGAGTTCAATTCTCAGATTTTTTATTATTATTTGTGATCAGCATTTGTGATAAAAAATAATATAAAAATTTGTTGTGTGCAGTCGTCGTTTATAGAGCCTGGAGACGTCCTTTCTGCTAAAAGGAAAAAGGAAAAGACCGGCCACTGGACAGCCATTAGATTGTCATGTAGCGATTATTAATTATTCATTTTTACCTATGACCAAATTAAACAACCATGTCCAACCTCTTGGTGTGTCACATATTATGTTACCTTCCGCCCTTAATAGTAATCCCCTAGCGCCTATTGCTGTGTAACTATTATCGCCATACTTTGAATTTAGATTCTGCTTTAAATACTATCCAAAAGGCTAATAGCATGAAGAAATAAAGAAAAATGAACCAAGGAAAGTAAATGCTCTACTATGAAACGAATTACAATGCATAATACACACAAAGAAACTGTCAATAAAGAATAACAATCATATCACTAAGAGAATTACAATCCATGCTCCCTCCGACTCAAAAAGAAAATGCAACAATTCTGACAATGTACGTATATCAGGACAGAATTGCATTTTTCCTTTCAAGACAGATCTAGGGAGAATATCAAGCGGTAGCCTTATTTCACATGATGCTGAAGAATTAAGCTGGACGATTTGTATATATGATGGATGGGGTCGGGGAAAGTGGCACCAACTGCTTCCATATATATTTTGCTTGGATGTTTTGGTGGAGAAGATGACCCCTCTTTTTGTAGCATGAGCGATGGATGAATAACTTGTTACTTGCATGCAGCTGATCCACGGACAAGTACATCTAACTAATTAACGACACGCACTATCCAATTAATAGCGTGCTTTGCTTACACGGAATGTATCGAAGGTGAAGAAAGCTGGTAGCAGCAGCAAACCGGGCGGCTGGCGCTTTCGCTCAGATTTCACAGCTAGCTGCATGCGATGCGATAGATGCAATGCAACTATACGTATGCAAGGAAAAACGTACAGCCAGTGCAAAAGGTAACATGGACTCAAATTAAGACGATGCTTACCGGTCACACGTACGTACGTCTCATCGCAATTGATCGACCCATCCATCATTCTCAACATCGTGATATATGATGAGCATCTCTTTTTAATTTTTGTCGTCCTTGTTGCACACGTACGACGACGATAATCATCCATTCGGAATACGTACCTCATCCCACTGACGCGGGGGCGGGGCTGGATCCCCGTGGCGGTCTACCAGCAGGGGAACAAGACGACGTAACAAGGTGCCCGATATGCCGCAACTCGCTTCTGCTTCTCGACGACCAGCTGCAGGGTGGTGCCGACGGCGTAAGGGCGTCTCCAACGATGTGCAAATCTCCGGCTGACATGGAAGTGAGATAGAATAAAGAAAGGAAAAAGATTAAACAAGCTTTAATATATAAACATGGGAGCAGTGCGTACTAAGCGATTCTTCCCTCGCTAGCGCGCTGCTTTTCCACGCTCTCACCTCCACGTGAGAAAAAAAAATGTGATGTCAGCTGACGATTTCAGTCCCCGTTGGAGACGCCCAATACTGCTACTACTACTCTAATCGTGTCGTTTAATTGCAAAAAAAGAAAAAGACGAGCGAGCGAGGCAGAAGCCCAATGGGCCGGCCTGCCCGTTTATTAACCTGCGGGCTATGGCAACGGAACGCTCTCTCTCTCTGCTCCTTCCACACGCGCGGCGCGACGCTTCCATCCCATGGCCGGAAGCCTCTGCCGCCGCCGCCGCCGGGTCGAAATGGCGCGGTCGTCGCAGCTGGATGACCAACTCTCGCCGGTGGTAGACGCCGCTCTCAGCACCAGGTCTGCACCCTTACCCCCAACCCTAACCTTGCTCGTTTCCCCTACCCCCAATTAGGTCTTGTTTATCTGTTGAGCGTATCGGAGAGGGGCCAAGATGAATCAAGAGAGAATTCCCAGCGCTCCTCCCGTGCACCAATCCATCCATCACTAGTCTTGCTTTACTACTACTGAAATGTTTAGTTTTTGGTGAACAAGGTCAAATTTTGACATTTCGACTAACTTGCAGTGATATTTAGGGTATTCTGCTCAATTGCTAATGCTAGTTAGTGCGATAGCCTCCTTTCATTTGGATCTCCACATCTCCTGTCTAAGGCATGCTGTTACCATTTCCAGTATGATGCCACTGCCTTGAGCTTTGTTTGCTTCGTTTGGTGATCAAGTGTAGCGTAATGTCTAATTTTAAATGTCCTTTTGTTTGGTTTGCTCTTGTCTGTTTATACTGACTGCGGTAGGGATTAATATCACCCTTTGAGTGTTACCCTTGAATGTTATGTAAATGTATCTTCATTAACTGCATGACATGATTCAGTTTACTGAGTGAAAGTGTTGGATGGATCCACATTAGAATGAGAAAAAAGGGTGCCCCTCGTTTTTTCCCCATGTAGACTCATGTTAATTTGTTCCTCCCCACAGTGGCGGACCCATGATAAAATCTTAGGTGAGCCAAACTTTAGCTAAAACCTAAACCCTTGGAAACTAATCATATATTTGCATCTTGCGATCAACCAAATTAACAAACAAAATAGTTTTAAGATGATACCTCTATTTTGAAGCATAAGCATTATTCTTGTACTGTATAATTTAAAGTAATCGATGAAAAGTTTGAGAGTGGTAGTAGTGCTCGCGGACAAGTAGCTGAGGCGGCTGCCTCACCTTGCCTAATGGGCAGCTCTGCCCCTGCCTGCTTATGGTTCATAGGGCTGCCAACAGCAATGCTCGCTTCTGTTTTGCGATCGAGCAAATTACAGAAAAGCAGATGGTCACATGGAACTTGTCTAGATAAGAAGGGGAGAGCATATCATTGCACTTTTATCTCGATATTTATTTTTTAGGATACTCTACATAGCACCCCCTCTGCCATGATTTGAAAACATACAATTGTACATACTGTTTGCACACCGAAAAGATTTGAAAATCAAACCGTAGCTGGTTCACGTAGCTTGTTCTGATTGAAGTTTAGTATGTCTAAATATGACACCTTGCCTTATTGTTCAGTTAAAGCCTACTGCATTTCCTACAGCTTATTAACTCCTACAGTATAACTCTATTATGTTTATCTTCTTTATTCTGATCCATTATTCTTGAATTTCTGTGTGCCAGAGAAATTACCATTGTGGAGGCCCCCTCTAAGAACGCCTGTCATGCCTCTGGATCTACCACCTCGACTTCGTCTGGACCTCATGTCTGTGCAGATCTCCCAGACAGCCTGCTTCATGAAATCATTCTTCTCATTAACTCATTCCATGACTTTGTTGCTTTTATTGGCACCTGCCGCTCTTGGCGTGCTGCAGTCTCCTCCTTCCCCTCTGTGTATACCTTCAGCTTCCCACCTCTTCACCTCAAACCAGATGCTCCTTATTTTCAGCCACATAGTAGAGGTATCAAGCCCCTCCTCTTATCTAATTGCAAATGGCAGCTCAGTGTTCCTTGCAAGAAAAACTTATCCCGTAGCTGCTCAGTGTCTCAAAATACCCCAAATTCAATGTCCTATTTGGGCTGCTCGTATGGGTATCTTATCTTCGCTTATGATGAGCACTGCCTCCTTGTCAATGCCTACACTGGTGCCAAGGTCGAGCCCCCTAGACTCCCATACGACGACGATCTTGGCTACCTTTCTGGCATAGGCGTCCTTACAGCTCCATTCAATTCACCCAACTCACGCCTCCTTTTCTCGAAGGCTTCCATGTTTGAGTGGCAGGTTGGAACAAGCTGTTGGTCAGTGTATCCTCTTGCTCTTGATTATGAGCGCATCCATCAGATTGTGTTCTTCCAAGGTCGTATCCTTGTCATAGATGCTCTTATGAGACTTCACACTGTGCAATTAACACCTCAGTTCAGCATGCAACAAGTTAAAATTATGTGGTGGTCCCTGGAGCACGGGCCTGTTAACCCATGGTTGGTGACCTTTGGTGACATGCTTCTCATGGTTGACCTCTCGTTTCACCCGCTCTACTCTGGTGAGCAGTATGACATCAGTTCGACGGATCATTCTAGAATCTTTGTGGTCTTTTGCCTTGACTTTTCAGTGAAGCCGGCTAAGTGGGGTGAAGATGGAGAAGTTGGAAAATCAAGCTCTGTTTGTTAGCTTTGATAAGAGGAATCCTGCATTTTGTTGCATGAATCCTGAAAGATGGGGAGGAAAGAGCAGCTGCATTTATGTTGCCAGGCTAACTGATGATCCTGATGAAAGTTGGACTGCGGTGGAGCTTGGTCAGTCAGTGCCGAACCAGGGTACAACTCACAATATGATGTATGGTTTTGCCTTCCCGCCAGACTACAGTCAAATAGGTAGCCTTTGGCTGTTTCCCAGTTTAGTTTATGGTGCTAGCCCGTGATCTTGTTGCAGCCTTGCGAGGGTTTTGGGTAGTCCTGCACAGGCCCTGGCAACTGCTATTATCTTAATTTAGTTAGCAAGAAGACCATTGTATGTTTCCTGAGTCCGCACCAGTTTTATGTGTTGTACATTTAGTATGTATCGACATGCCTGGTAATAATTTGGTGAAGAACACTGAACATCGGAGTTGCATTTCCGTTTGTCATGTGACGCCTGGCACCATTGTACTTCTAAATATATTGGATGGTTGTGTTACCATCGCAGTTGATAATCTGCATGCGTATTAGTGGAGCAGGAGAGATTCACAAATCACAATAGCTTGAAAAAGTTTGCACGGACGACATGGACATCTTTGTGCTTTCCATGTATTGCCCCCTTGTTTCAGTTTTCTTTCTGCTTAAGCATGTGCCTTGTGTATTCTTTCACTGTTGAACCGTGTATTTTTTTTAAGTACAAGTTGGACCCTTTTTTGTTTTTGTTTTTTTTTTTTTTGTTTTTGACAAGACATGATTCGAACTAAGCTTTGCCATCAGAATAGCAGCCATGCCATCATGAGAACAAAACATCCGTGCCTTCAGATCGTTCAAAAGCCAGTCTTTTTTTTAAAAAAAAACATTCTCAATTATTTGCAATTTAATTTGCTACAACACACGAAGCAGTACGGTCGATCGATATAGGACAGCAAGACTTTCAATTCAGTGGGAAGGAAGGAAGGAAGGAAGGAAGGAAAAGCTCAGCAGTTGCAGCATGAAGAAGATGGATCGATCACGCAGAGGCAGAGGAGAGCAGCGTGGCGAAACGATGGGCGAGGCTCCGGACGGTGGTCGGAGACACGGCGGAGTCGCCGCCGAGGTACCACTTCTGGATCATCCCGGCGACGTTGCCGTTGTCCACCGTCAGCTTGGCCACGTCCTTGCCCTCCGTCGCGAACGTCACCTCCACCACCCAAGCTCCAGCTGGAGTGAAGGTGAAGTGGAAGGTGACGACGGAGCCAGGCTTGAAGTACTTGGACTGGAAGAAGCCGGCGAGCTTCTCGAGCGCCTCCTCCTCGTCGTCGTCGTACTTGTCGGCGGCCACGAGGCGGTCGCGCACGGAGCTCTCCAGCTGGACGCCGTACTGCGACCCCTTGATCTCCTTGATCACCACGACGCGGAACAGCTTCTCCACGGGGGCCGAGACGACGGCCTCGAAGAAGGCCTCGTCGCCGAGCAGCTCGTCGGCGCTCTTGATGCCCTTCCAGCTGCCCAGGTGGTGGTCCAGCAGCGGCGAGTCGTTGACGTGGAGGTAGATGCCGATGGCGGTGTACTTGATCTGCAGGAAGTGGATCTCGATGTCCGTGATGCCTGCACGATGCACTCACGTACGCATAAGCAACAACAGTGGCAGGTGATCGAGCGAGCCTCTGTATTTATGAGCAGAGCAGGGTACGAGCAGAGGTAGGAAGTGAACATACATACCGGTAGCTACGAGGGAGAGAGGGTTGCCGACGGTGATCTCCGCCGGGAACGGGATGCCTTCCACGGTGACCGTCTCCGACTCTGAACCCACTGCACATGCAACCTTGTCATCAGGCAACACATTATTGCTACAGCAAAATACTACTATAGATTGCGGAGTTTGTCCCTAATCCTTGTACCTAAGGACTGCTCTTGGTCTTTAAAAGAACAGAAAAAGATATCTTTTTCTTATTAAATAAACGGTAAAAAGAGATTGCTTTTGGAAACGGGTATAATATGAATATGATATAGGAACATCCATGATCCACTTACTTTTGGCTTTGCCACGTACTCCTAGAGATAAGTGATGACAAGGGATCGGAGAAACTGATCTGAGGTGGAAAGGTTTGAGAGCTTGTGGTCGTGCAGGGAGAGAGAGCTTGGAATGAAAAGCACGCCGGAAGAGAGGGAAGAACAGGCAATTAAAAGAGTGTGAGCAGCATGTGTGGGTGCACTGGCGATTGCAAGCCCTCACAACTCAAGGATGATGGCTGGTGTTAGGTAGAAGGAGAGGCAGGGAAGGAAGCAAGGCCAGTAGATGCCACCTACAACGTCAGAGATGTGGTAGTTGTATGATGTGGTCTGGCTAACAACAACTGTTCAACGCCCAGCCTTCTTTTCTCTTCTTATTTTCCCTTGAGATGAGAAAAATTCAAGCTACCTCTGGATACATGCATACGATTAATTTGATTGAACCTTGGGGTAGAGTATTTGACTTCGACTCTGTTTTTGCAGCATGGATGGGTTCAGGATTGCATACGGCCGACCTTGGTGGTGACAGAGCGAGTGAGGATTACTGTATGTAACTAGTAACAGCACGGCCTGTCCTGATGATTCTGTTGATTGTTACAAAGTCGCCGTCATCCTTCTCTAACCTCCAATATACAGGTGAGCTAAAAGCCGGAAGCATCTATCCACTGCAAATTCATGGCCCGGCATGCAGATTTTTGTTTGTCTGGCTTGCTTGAGAGGCTCCTCAGTCCTCTTGTAACCTGATTATTAAGATACTCGACTATCTGTGGGTTAACCCTCTCAAAGAAAAATCTGCGGGTTAACACCATACACTCATTAACCAAAAACTTTACATGCGTCGTCGCTTTTGTAATTGTCAAAGATTGTTACAAATGAGATACGCGAGGAAAAAGAGAACTCAACAGACTTTTCTGCGATCCACACCACAAGTGGTGGAATTGGAATCTCTCTATCGGATAGTCCATCCACGTGAACAACTTTTCAACTTCCATAAATTTGACCATCAAACTAATATTCCTATGGTTTTCTTCTTTTCACTTTTTTTGAAATATAAGAAAAAGAGAAAAAAAATTTGAACATTTCTATTGTCCTCCTTCCTATTAACAAGGAAGTTTAACATTTGCAAAAGGCACTCGTATCCCCAAGCAAATAACAACCACTTCCAGCAACAAAACAAAACAAAACAAAACAAAACCTCCCTTCCCAGCAAAAGAGAGAGAGAGAGAGAGAGAGCGCTTTGGGCCATACGAACGGACGAACGGTGGGCTAAAAGTCTAACGGCCTCATGACATGTTGGCCCAATCCTCCCAGCTTGCTGGCAGCACGCCGGCCGGCAGGCGGCAGCGCCACCATCACCTTATCACAACATCCATCACCTCACCTCACCTCACCTGCGGAGGAAGGGAATGGCCTCCCTCCGCCACCTCACCGCCGGCCACACCTGCCACCATCACCACGGCGTCGCGCCAGCCACCGCCTCCCTCCAGCTCCGCTCCTGCGCCCGCCCCCTCCGCTCCCGCCTCTTCTTCACCCGTCAGTAACTGCTGCTCTGCACCCCCTCTCTCTCTCCTCTCAAACCCGCACCATTTCTTCTCCTGCTACTGTCTCCGAATTCAGAGCACCCGATGCTCTGCTTCCATTTCTTGCTGGACGCTTAATTGGTTTCCCTAGCTTGCAGGAATTTATGCGATCTCCAGCAATGACATCAGGGTTGGCACCAACGTAGAGGTCGACGGCGCGCCATGGAAAGTTTTAGGTGACAATCATTTATTTCTTTTCTTTTCTTACCAGCACATTTCTTTCTTTACTTGCTGGGCGGCTAGACCCGACAATGCAGTACATTATCTCTTGCTATTCCTCCTCTACTTCTCTTGAAGAATATGCAACAATCAACATAAGTACTAGTTGTATCATTCAATGTGTGCAAACTTATCAGGTTCAGGCCCATATATACCTATTTCTCAACTATTAATATAATGATTTATTTGCTTAGCTCTAGAATTCGTTGAGAGGGAAAATTTGCTTCCTTTGTAAACACAAATCTGTGTAGAGCTGTAGCCTTAGCTGCTGCCATGCAAATGCAATGCCAATTGTTGTTATGGGAAATATAATTCCTCCTCTCCACCCAACAACAGAGTTTCTCCACGTCAAGCCTGGAAAAGGTGCTGCTTTTGTCAGGACAAAACTGCGCAATTATGTCACTGGCAATACAGTTGAGAAAACCTTTCGAGCTGGAAGTACGGTAATCTGCCCTCTAACTCACATCTTATGTTTCCCTCCTCTGTGTCTTTGTTGGCACTACATCTTTTTCCCCCCTGGAAAAACCTGCTGCTGCTGCTGGTACATTATATAGCTTAGTTATCGAAACTCTTGTTTTTTCTTTTTTTTTTTTGTAATTTGTGCAACCATACATACTGTATCTTTGGACTACCGTAGATTTATTTTGCTTCACCAATCCATGTTTTATGCTCATTGTCTAATCCTCAGTTTTCTTCAATTATGCAACAACTAATAGTCACTTCCTTCATTAAAACTTTCAGCTACAGGAACCATCACTTTCAAAGGAAACCAAGCAATTTACATACAAGGATGGCTCCCAGTTCGTGTTCATGGATCTGGTAGATAATTCACTTTTCACTTGAATAATTAGTGAAAATGTTGTAATTGTAAGCTACGTTCCTTTATGTTTTCTGGATTAATGAATGGTAGTGCGGTGACCAACCACTTACCATCCCCTTTCAGTTTCCTACTAGAGTTTGGCCCACTTCAACACCCCTTTTTTAGACCATCTTATGTATTATAATACTTGCTTGAAAATGCATTGCGAATTGGCTTATATTTGAATTGTTGAAGCAATTCAGCATCATTTGTTTTATCAAAGGCAACTCCAAAATCTGATACTGAATAAATGCAAATGACCAGAACTGTAGGCTGTTGGCGCAATGTTCAATTCCGATTTCCTTTTCAGAAAAAAATGATTTTGTTTGCCTTTCTAGAAAGCTTGGTGTATGAATGTAAAGTAGCCACTTTCTGAATTAGTGGACAAAATCCAACTAAGATCGTGCATGTGCTATATGCAAACACTTCTGTCAATTTTTCTATCTTACAATGCTCTTGTTAATTTCCATTCCCAGACAACATATGAAGAAAGTCGGTTAAATGAAGCAGATGTTGGTGACAAGCAAAAATGGCTGAAGGAGGGAATGGACTGCAATTTGCTGTACTGGAATGGGAAGGTATTTCCATTTTTTTCAGAATAATTGCCATTCAATTGACTAATGAAATACATTCACATAATTTTCTATAGAACCAGGAGGAATGATATGCTAGATGATTGTACCGTATGTTCTTACAAAGCAAAATATGGTGACCAATAACTGTGATAATATTGTAGATTATTGATTTCGAGCTGCCCATCACCGTTAGGCTGACTGTGACTGATACTGACCCCGGGGGAAGCGATAGTGCACAAGGTACAGAAAATTCTCTAATATGCTACTACAAATACCTGCAATTGGCTAACCACACATGTCTCGCTAACCAAAATAACCACATACAGTTACAGCATTATGTCGGTCAATTTTTTTTTCAGTGGAAGTTGACAGAACCATAATCAGAATCATTTATTTACTCTTTTCTGTAGGAGGAACAAAGCCAGCAACCCTGGAAACTGGAGCTGTTGTCACGGTTCCCTCTTTTGTGAACGTAGGTGATGATATCCTAGTTGATTCAAGAACCGGGCAGTATATGAACAGAGCATAGAGGAATGAAGAGGGTTTTGGGTTTGAAGAGAGCACTAGTTTTTTGGTTCTACCATTTTAGTCCCATTCACATGTGCGAACGTGGAATGACCTGCATCTTTTGCCCCCAGGAAATTTACATTTCTGTTGCATGTGGATCCTCGCTACAAGGCAAACGGAAAATTATGTTCAAAAACTTTCATCTCATAATTATCTCATATCTCAAACTCCTCTGATTATAACTGACTGTGACGGCCCAAGAACATGAGTAAACAACACTTACGCCTACCTATGATTTTTTTTTTCTTTTCTGCATTCCAAATGCATGATAAAAGATGCATCCTGACCAAATACATGACGAGTCCTGAACTCTTCCATTATCCTTCTGTGGCATCACCGAGGCAACGAGCTTTAGATAGAGGCTCAATACCAAAGCCGAAATCCAATCGAGCAGTTCCAAGAACTGAACAATAATTAGCATCAGCTCTGTCAATCTCATATTTCGATTCACCAGTTCCAAGAACGTTTTAGAATTCAGTTAACCGTTCTAATTTACCGATTCCACTCAAACATATGTTTTACAGGGTGTAATACGTCTTTCTGTTAGACACAGTCCTCAAGTATCACGCACACAAGGGTTCTGTCCAGTGCTCTTACAAAGACACTTTCCATTTCAGCGGATAGCCATCACGAATTAAACAATGCACACCAGTCCCCAGGCACAGTATTTTGCTTGTTGGCACTCGTGAGTCATGACCCATATATCCCTCTACAAGTGACCACAGATATGACTGAACCCTAGTCATGCCCGTTCGGCCGTTCGCCATCTCCTTTATTGGTACTTAAAAGATGGGGATTATTACAAGGAGATCATGTCATAGTACAGCCTAAGCCTAACCCAGAAATCACGTGGATACAAAACGGTGCAAGAGATTTACAGACCGATCTCAGTAAGCATGCTAGACATAAGGTCGCTACGTTATGCACATTAACTCCCAAGTGTATACAAGTTGGATCACGTTCTCAGTTTCATCTCATAAAGTCTGCATCGTCCTCACATCTCAATGTGATGAGAATGACTCTGAACATCTCCTTGGTTGTCCAGGGGCATGTACTGGGCCATGATGGCCCGGATCTCTGAGTCCATATACCTCTGTAGGAAAGAAAAAAAAAAAAGAATTGCATGCCACCCTAGAGTTAACAAAAGATAATGAACCTATAAATGTCAACAGATGAAATCTGCTCATGACTTACCCGGATCCTGTACTTGTACACTGCATATCCGCCAATTCCTGCCGCCACAAGGCCAAAGAAGATGGCCCACAAGAAGCCCCAGCCTGTTTCTGTTGCTCCATTTTTGCCTGAGTACAGCAAATGCGGAATCAGCATTACTGAGTGTCAAGTTCATGTCTAGATTCAGCATATGTAGATACTTTGAAATTACTTTCAACTGTAAGTAATCTGAGCAAAAATCAAAGACTATGATCCATGTGCCTCAAATAGGTGAGCTAGTTGGCAACATCTGCTAACTTATTACTGCCAAGTCTTATTGGTAAACTAATTCAACATGAAGAATGTGACTCAATAATAAACTGACGGTGTGTGTATGAGAGATACATACTTATGCATGTATCGTGCTCCCTCATGTAAAGCAAGCCTCCACTGCAGCCACACTCATAGCTTCCCCATGTGTTCTTGCATTTGCATTCTTTGCATTGGCATGCAATCCTTTCCTTGCATTCATCAATATCTGTCACAAAACATTTCACATCAGCATCAAAAGGAACACCACAAGGCAATCTTAAGTGCATATTTCACATATGTTCATTACAGCAGAAGTTGTGGAGGACAGGTAAGCACTTCTAGAAGCTTAATGGACCTCAGGAAATGACCCTTACCTTCACATCTGTGCTTGCCATCACCCTTGAAACCATCTGGGCATTTACAGCCATCATCCTGTATATTACAGACACCACAACTAAAATTTCAGAATCTGGATTAATAGAGAAAAAGGAAAGAATCCTAGCGATATTGCAAAAAAAAGAAGAAAGAAAAGAAATAACACTTACAGTGCAGGCAGAGTATGTCCTGCCGTTCTTGGTCTCTTTCCAACACCCTCCATTGTTAATTTCACAGCGCCCAGATCCGGAAGCTGCAAATCACACATTATAATTTAGAAGGCTGTAGTGACAGTTTGTCAGTTATAGATTCTCAGCAATCTTACTATGTCATTTAATACTGTTAACATATAAGAAAAGGAAATGCCAAAAGATGATTCTCCTGGTGCCTTGTAGCATACCTTCACAATGAGTATAGCCATCGCCAACGAATTTTACTCCTTTCACAACTGGGCACTCACAAACTCTTCCACGGAAAGTATCCTGCATATTCAATTAAATGCATAGGCTAAACACAACAAATATCCAATGAAAAACATTTTTTTCGAGAAAATAATTAACACCACAAGGAGTACCTTGCATGCAGTGATGTTAGCAGCCTTATCTTGCCAACAGCCACCATTGTTCTCTAGGCACTCGTTCGTTTGTATATCTAAGGTATAAAAAATAAATTTAAATAAGAGCATGCTACAAGCAAGTTACACCTAGTGAAGAACAAGCTAGATCATAAATGCAGTAAACTTGGAAAAACTAGGGATGGGGGTATTTTGGACATTCCATCAGTTCCATTCTGGGGCATTTTAATCTTAAGTTAAATCAATGCACTAACCTTCACTCAAGCAAACAGCTGGTTCGGTAGTTTCCCGGAAACCAGCACAGAGTGCTTTAAGAACTGCTCCTTTGTCAAGCTTCCCTACGAAACAGAGACTCGGATAAGTTCACCTGGTAATCTTAACGCACCTTTTTATCATAATTTACAGGATAGAAGAGCACACACCTCTGTATTGTCTATTGTTGATTACCAAAGTTGGTAAGATGGTTACATCACCACGAGAGCCCTTGCCAATCTGTACAAAGTGGTGGATGATGATGTATTTAGATCAACGATAGGATGAACAGAAAAGATCATGCATTCATATTGAAGTACTAACCTGTGCATCTTGTTCAGCTTTTAGAACAGGGTTTTCTTCATCAGCATCTGGATCACCAATACATTTATCTATTGCTTTATGATCAAGGCCTGTAAATTATAAATACGTTCAGTACAAATACTGCACCTGCATAGAACATAGTGAAACAGATGCAAATACAACATACCAAGCGACTTGATAACTCCATCAGCACACTCCTTTGTGTACTTCTTTTCTTTCATTGGGCACCTGATCGCAAAATCAGTGACATAGTCCCACCATAACCAAGGCTTCTTGTGCTCCTTAGCAACCTTAAACACACAAACTTGACGCAAATTTTGGACCACCACATCTTTCCCATCATATCCTTTGCTAAAATCCTGTTCCGGGTCAGGTGCACAGTATCTGCCGTGATTGATGCACTGTGACTTGCACTGCTTGCTCAGAGTGAAGGCATCTGGGCAATACCAGGTTATGTAATGGGGAGTGAACTCCGTGTAGCCTTTCTTCTCAAGTACCTGTGCTGCCCCTTTGAAGCTCTTGACAAAATCAATCTGGCTGTCACATTTTGGGCCACATTCATCATTACTGTTGGTCCAAAATTCATACTCAACACGCTCGTCAGGGTGGGGCAGGGCCTCCCTCCAATCCAAATTCACATTAACCATGTCACCGTTATCAATTGCCTTCTTGAGCCTATCCCCAAAGCTCTTGGTTATTAGCGCTGAAGGAATAGTGATGTTCTCTAAGTAATCTGCTGTCCCACTCTCCTCAGGGGTGTCCATTGTAATTAGAGGTTCATCCTTGTCATCGGCGACAAGGATTGCCGCTGCTCCAGCGTTCTGTGCATTCCATGCCTTCTTTGTGAAGTAGCAGTCTGAGGACAACAAAACCCATATTATGCATTTAACTAGGAACATACAAAGCAGCATCTTGATAAAATAGATAAAAAGGAGTGTTATATAAAGAGCAAACTGTTTGAAAATAAAATGAATGTAACATCGCAGAAAGGTCCAAAAGACAAGATAGTGACATAAGTACTGCATACTGTGAATTAAATTCCCTTGCTACGAGTATCAAGTCATAGAGTTTGTGGCTGTATACTTGTATAGAACTGGGCCAATGAATATTAAACTTAATCACATAATCATGTGACAGATCTAGTCTTCTACTCATCACCAAACTAAAGAGCCACATGACTAAAAAAGAATCACCCACTTGAGGCCAATCTTTCAATTTCAGTCTATCGAATGAGACTAGCGAACTACCCGAGTCCTGTAAAACATACTACGTATCGGAAAAAAGTCATGCATGGTTGACCTAACAGAGACCAACTAGATTATCCAATCCAACGAACTAGAGCAGGAAAAAAAACATTGCTTAGTGAAATCACAACACACACATGGATGGCTTAACTGAGACCAAATGCAATACAAGAATCGCAAGGATAAGAAGCAATTTTGTAATCTGCTCACCTCCCCTGTCCACGAGCAGGAAAGTGGGGAAGGCCCCTGGCTTGGCCTTGTAGGAGATGTCGAAATCGTCGAAACTCTTGCAGGCCTTCTTGTTGGCCTTGGGGTAGGCGACGAAGCCGACCATGGTGCCGCCGTACTGGGGGACGCCAAAGTTGCCAATGGCGCATTCGTAGGTGCCCTTGAGGTCGTCGGGCGCTGTCACCTTGAGGCTGTTCTTCTCCACCACGAACCTCCCGTGGCAGCAGCCCAGCAGTAACGCCGCCCACACTAGTAGCCGCAGCATCCCGCCGGCTGATCGAAACCCCATGCTCTGATCCACGGCTGGACTTTGCAGTTTGCGAGACAACTGGGGATCGGGTTGGTATCTGTGAGTTTCGATTGAGTCAAGATAAAATCAATATTGCGGCTGTGCGGGCGAATAAAAGCCCCGAATTCGCCGGGGAAAGCGGAAATATTGGATTTTGAGGGTCGCAGGGGAGGGCGTTGGAGCGAGTTCTACACTACTACTCGGATGGAAGAGTTGGATGTGAGAGATTTTCCGTTCCGGTGGGGTTTGGTTGGGAGGGTGAGGAAGGGGAAGGAGTAGGACAGTGTAGAAGCCTCGTGGTGAATCAAAACCAGAAGGAACACGTGACCACAAACCCAAACCCAAACCAGCAAGTTAACATGCGGATTTTTCACATTACCACTTCAATGTCTTTTTTTTTTTGCGAAAGATTACATCTTCAGTCAAAGGGACAAAATATATAGACACTAAATAATCAGCCAAAATTGGCATGTCAATGGAAATCCTAAACTAAAATATAAAATTAGTAATTTTTAAGCACAAAATTAGGAGAAGCAAAATATAGAATTACATTTTCTCACAATGCACAAAAGAATACTTCAGAAGCTGCAAAGCAATGATAATATTGTAGATAGTTCACCTTGCTACCTTGTATAACACTAATTTTCGTCTTGGAGGCTTTAATTTGCTTGTTCGTATGACTACGCAGTTGTTTCTCGAATCCCTCTTTTCTTTTTCTTTTTACATGACATCAAACTCTTAATGAAACTATTCTTGAGAGCTTAATGGAAAATCGAGGCATTGAGTAATAAACATTGTAGAAAGGTATGGAGTAAACACCATAGACACAACCTGTTATGTATGTTTGGACTGTCGTAAATGCTACTGTAATATACACGTGTTTGGGCCTTTTCTCCTATTGACAATGGGCCAACCGACATCCAACTAACCAAGTTCCTTAGGTCCATATGAGTAGAGTTAATGGGCTCAAAATTTAGGCTTACTTGAATTAAATCAACCTGGCCAGCCGGAATTCCTATCCATCTTCTAGCAGATCTTAACCTACCCACCTTCCAATGTTTGGGATCCCTCCAAACCATTTCATCCATTGGATACACCAAAACCAAGCCATCCTTCTCTCTACTCTGCCTCCTCTCAATCTCCACCGTCACTGTCACCCTTGACCTCCCGTCTGTGCTACCGCCGTCGTGCCCCTGTTACCGCGTGCACGACCCTGGTCGCCGCAATCGCCGGTGCGTGCCTTCGTGTGCGCCGCGCCTCCATATGTGCCGCGGTGCATCGTCGCCTCCCTGTTGCACCCGCGGCGCCGCTACCATGACCGTTGTGCGGCTCTGCGACGGAGAAGTCCTCCGCGCCCTCCTGAAAGAGCTCGAGCCCAACGCCGTCGAGCTGGCCGGACAGGAGCTCCGCTGCCGGTGAGCCCCATAAGCGTCTAGGAGAGCTCGAGCCTGCGTCGTTGCCCGTTGCCACCCGTGCTCGCCTGCGGCGCACCGTCGTAGCCGCTCGTGCTTGCCTGCGCCATTACAGTGCCCATGACCTGCAGCGTGTCGTCTTCCCCAGCACTGCTGTGCGAAGCATTTCCTTTTTCAACAATTGGTCTGTGTACCTTCAACAAATCCAACGTTCCCTTGTTCAAAATTTTGATTCTCAATATTCAACATTTCGTATTCCCTTTTCCAACAATTGGCCTATGTAGCTCCAACAAATCCAATGTTTTGGAACCCTGAATGTTGTAACTGTGCAACGAAAATATTGATTATGTGGTAAACACATATTGAGTCATTGTTACCAAATTGTTGCATGTTTTGGGTTGTTTTTACTTTTTTTTTGTGGGTAGTTGTTTTTACATATCTGAAGCTGAGGTGGGCCAAAGTAAGTTGTGTTGGTCCTTTGTGGGCTTTAAAAATAGATGGTTTAAATGTTTAATCATCTTCCAATTGATGGATAGAAAGCCCTTGGGCTAGCTCATTGCTTGCTAGCTCTTCTTCAATCTTCTCTCCCAAAAAAAAGCTAGTCTTGTACGGAATTCATATGCATCTTTTTTTAGATCTCGGCTTACTCACTTAACCTCTCGCTCCACCCATGCAACACCCTCGCCTGCAGCCACCGTCACCCTCCCATGCGCGCGCCACCACTCGCCTACCCTGGAGGAGCTCACCATCTCGTTTGTATCCTTTCAACATTTTGTTTCGTGATATTTAACATTCCATTATTTCAATTTCAACATTTTGTTTTTGCAATTTCAACATCATGGTGAACATGTCTAAGAAAAATGTTGAACATGCAAGATAGATCGATCCTATGTTCACGAGAAATTTTAGGCCCTACTACCTGAATTGAATCAGTCTGGGCCGCCAGCTAATTTTTTTTTAAGCCTCTCATCTGGGTATAACTGTAGTATCTGTTCATACAAGCACGCACGCTCCACTTCACACACGCACACCATGCTCACACCCTATTCGTACAAAGCAGACCTACAACTACACAGATATGATGACTGCGTCCTTCTGGAGATCACCGGAACTTCACAAGGCTCCGTAGACGACGGGCGCGTCGCATTCCTTTAGAAATCACCGCAACTTCACAAAGCTCCGTAGGCGACGGCTGCGTCCTTCTGGAGATCACCGGAACTTCACAAGGCTCCGTAGACGACGGGCGCGTCGCATTCCTTTAGAAATCACCGCAACTTCACAAAGCTCCGTAGGCGACGGCTGCGTCGCATTCTTTTGTGGCTCCACGCGAGAGAGGCTGTGGGGACTGACCCGGTGAGAGACGCGGGACGATTCTGGGAATCGAACCGCGCCGGCTGCCCGGCCACTGCCGGTGCTGCCCACTCGAGCCAAGGCTCGGTCTCGGCAGCAAGCTAATTGCTGCTAGCTCTCCACTTGTGACTGGTGGCTGGCCCACTTTTTGTTCGGACAGGACATGCAAATTATAACAAATTTGCAATTTTGATATCAGCAGGAATGACGCTTGAATTTGACATGAGATGGTGTTTGTCACGCTTATAGCGCGCGTTCAAAGTCGCAACTCCTCCAATCAGCAGAGGCGACGCGGTTCCTTCACACTAGATTTGCTCTCTTGGCCCTTTCCTCTTTTGTTTGATATATAATTTGTTAGTACGTCATACAAGTAGGACCATCAGTCGTCAGCACGCACTAGCTAGCTTGTTTTCGACACGCGACGCACACATGTGATGTGACTGCTTCAATTTTATTTCTCCGTGGCAGCAATTCTTTAGTTACCTACAAGCACTCGATCGATATGTATATCAATGCGCGGTTTCTTACATATCTATTTTTTTCAAAAAAACTCTGCAGTATATATATATATATACACACACAGTATATATATTGGGAGCCTATAGGCTTCCGATAACTATCGGGAGCCTAGACACATCTCCTGCCACATCCACCTCCCATGCACCTCATGCCCCACCTCACTCATGCATGGACGCATGCATGTAAGAACCACCTGTCCTGCCACCTCTCAACCTCCCATGCATCTGACACATGCATGCATTCAAACCACCTTTACCACTTGGTTTAGTGTCTATAATTTTTCACTCGAAGATCCAACTCACAAACAGTTTTCACCATAAGATTCGTGATATTTTTATACATAGTTTGAAATCCATTATGAATATTTTTTTGATTTTTTTAATTCAAAATTTGTGTGGTCATACAAACATACTGACATGATCATGTAAACTGTGTCGAGCACAGAAACGTATGGACATGATCATACAAACGTAGTGACACGAGCATAGAAACATACGAGCATGAGCATAGAAATATATATACTTGGGCATATAAAAGTGTTGGTGCATAATATTTTGAATTCAAAATTTACGTGGTTATAGAAACATACTGTTAGGACTATAGAAACAGCTTCAAGCGCACAAACATATGACTATAATAGAAACCTTCAACTCTTTTTTTGTCTACTAAAAATGCCTATCATAGAAAGTTCCGCTCTGATCGTATATATGAAAAATCAAATATTGAAGCTGAGACTCTATATACTAGACTAAACACCCCCCTACCAGGCATGGTTTTGGGATTCCATGGTTTATGGCTCTATACTGTGCATAATAGAAGCCAAAAATACTTTTTTCCTACTTAAAATGTATGTCATATAAAGTACCGCTCTGATCATATATATGTCACGACTAATCATATATTCAAGCTGAGTAAAATGCACGTCATAGAAAGTACCACTCTAATCATATATATGTCACGACTAATCATAAATTCGAGCTAAGACTCTCTATACTAGACTTAACCTTCCCCCTACAAGACTTAACCTTCCCCCTACAGTGGGCTGGTGTTCTATGACCAGAAGAAAAAGTTTCTATGACAATGGTTTGGAGTTCTATGACCAGAAGAATATATTTCTATGACAGTGGGCTGGAGTTCTATGACTAGAAGGACATGTTTCTATGACGCTCGAAACATGTTTCTATGGAGCATACAATCATACACAAGTTTGTGCATGGTCATACATACATGTGTGCTCGATCATACATACTTCCTGATGTGGTCATACATTATATATGCTCATGTCCATATGTTTCTATACTTGAATCAGTTTCTATGATCATCTCTGTATGTTTGTATGATCGTATGAATTTGAATTTAATTTTTTTTAAAAAAGTATTCACAATGGATCTCAAACCGTGCATAAAAATTTCACGAATCTAATGGTGGAAATAGTTTATAAATTGGATCTTCGAGTAAAGAATCATAGCAAAAAAACCAAAAGAAAAAGTTGGAGAAAAGGTGGGAGGTGGGATGGTGCAGGCTGCATGCATGCGTCAGGTGAGATGTGGTGTGTCTCTGGCACGCTAGTGTCTGGGCTCGGTCCCAGTGGCAGCTCTGTCTCTAGGCTCTCGATAACTATTCGGAGCCTATAGGCTCCCAATAGTCGAGCGATATATATATATATATATATATTGCTGTGTATAGATAGCTACGACGACGACCTTGAAAAGGTAGGTAAGCTAGTAATCCTTGAAGCTGTCGCAGAGGAGGAAAAGGTCGAGATCGTAATCGTAGAAACTAAGGTCGTCGTCTGCAGGTGCAGCTGATGCTTCCGCTGCCGGCATCTGCCGCTGCACCATATTATTATCCATATGGATACCCCTGCCTGGAGAAGAATTGCCATCGCAGCTGCAGGACTCGCCGCCGGAGAAACTTGAACTTGACGACGTTGACGGGATATCGCCGCCGCCATGACAATCTCTTGCGGAGAACAACTGCTGCGGCATAGTGATAGGAAATAATGGTGGCGCTTGTTGTTTGCACGGCAGCGTTTGATCATCAAAAGGAAGTGCAGAAGCCTCAATAAGAGGAGGCAGCAGCACTACTGGTTGTGGTTCTTGCTTGATAGTATTCTTCACCATGGCAGCAGCAGCAGCGTTGTTGTTGGTGCAAGTGTGGTTGTTGTTGTAGGTGACGTGGAACACGGGAGGATCGCTGGAATCCTTCTGCTGGACATACTTTGTGGCAAGGCAGCCGGTGTCGTCCTTGTAGGTGCACCTGAAGTAGCTCCTGGTGTAGTTTGTGCCGTTGATCTTCTTCTCGCCGTATTTCCTCCACTCATAGCCGTCGTCATAAGGCACCGTGGTTAAGCCTGCCCATGATGATGATGCTGTTTCCATTGCTGTTATCGATCTTCTTCTCTTCTTGTTGCTGCCTGATCTTCCAGGGGACCTGGGCGACGAGGGTTGATGATGTGGCTCGGCTTTGACGACGACGCTGCTTATTGGTGGAGCTGCTGCTGGCTGCTTGGTCATGACGGAGAGGGCGACGTTGAGTGCTCGCAGCGCCTCGCTGAGGAGGGTCTGCGCCAGATGATGCTGATGCTGATAGGAAGACGAGCAGTGGAGGAGCAGCAGAGGCTGCTGGATCTTTATGCGCTCGTACACCTCAGCTACCTCCTGCACCGCGCGCTCACGATCATCCGCCTCCTTCTCCGGCGGCACACAGCAGAAAGCCATTAATAATTAACGTGAATATAATGCTATATATTAGCTGATGTGTGTGTTGTGTTGTGGTAAGTGATGATACCGAGCGAGCTCGGCGCTGTTGCTTATATATGCGCGCGGCACGGTGCGGTCTAACTTTGCAGTGGACCAGCTGAGAGACCAGACCATCGACCGTGTGGAATTCGACGGCAGGTGAGGTGGAGCATGCACAAGACAAGCAGCAACCTGGCCCAGCAGGACCAGGTGATCGATCTCACTGTGCTATATATTAGTTTAAGCTTAACTGAAGGTGTGTGTGATCGGGGACACTAACCCACGAAGATGCTTGGAATGAAGTTCAGTCGTAAACTAGGGTTTCCGTTCCCTCCACACACAGAGTTGACGACGCGTATACGCAGTCAAGGGATCCCCTGCGCATGCATGCAGACAAGTTAGCAGGGAGTCAGAGTCAGATGTTCGAGCTGCTGGCTGCTGCTTTTTATCATCATCAATCAATTAACAAAATGTTAAGTAGGGTTCAGCGTACATGGTCAGGTTTCAGAAAAGCACATGTAATAACATATGCCGTTGTAATGCAGCTCGCCATGCCAATGGATGTGGCACGATGCCCGGCCGGACAATAATGTTTGTATCAGTACCAGATTAGTATAACCAAACACGTGTTGTACGTTGTAACAGCTTGCTAAGACATCTTGTTGATCTGACCGCACAATGTTGCAGGAATAATATTGTAGCAATCAAGTAGTGATTATATAATGAGTGATGATGGCTAATGATTGCTACGTGCGATCCATCAAATAATAATACAAACTTGCTCTGTACTTTGATTGTTATACAAGCAGCCAATTCGATCTGCCACCCTGCTTGTCACACTAACACTCTTCGATCAGAAACGCCAATAATACAACCAATTGCTTTTTTTTTTGCGGAAAATAGAACCAAGTGCTTGACTATAAGCCCACACATAAGAGCCAATCCATAGTAGTAATATCTCATTTGTTTAGCATATTGTTTAATTATTATACGATTGAACTTTTCACCCCTGCCTGTTCAATCTCACATTAGTCTATCGCTCGCCGAGGCCCACCTCCACATAGAAGCATGTGCTAGTTTGTTGCTTGCATGATGCATGGCCAAACTCCCTCTTAGCAAAAACGCTGACTAGATCGGATATATGTGTCTATTCTTAGTCTGACATATAGTGCGGATACTTCACAATGAAGCATATCTAGATCTGTTTACAGAGACAAGTAATTTTCTTTTGAAATTGGAGCTCTAGCATCAACTGATCCACCCTCGTACCCATTGGAAGGTGGTCTTTTGTGTAGTAACATGGTGCAAATGTTGCTGTGCTAGTGTGCTTTTGCCACATGCATGGGCTAGTTGTGGGTTGATTCATTCTTTAGCCAGGCAGTGTTCAAATTCAATAAGTTTTACTTCTCCAACAAGTTTTTTCTATTCACCTTCCTCACATAACACGTTTCCAGTGCACTATTCATCAAAAACTACATTTTTCTTCCACCCAACTAAACACAGCCTTGTCAGCAAGATCATCAAATAAGTGAACAATATGTTGAGCCATACCTACTACTATATTCATCTTCGAATTATCGAATATGGGTGTGTTAATGTGCTACTCAAACGTTTCCTAAAAAAATGTGCTACTCAAACAAATATATGCTACATATACATGCTATATGCTGGCAACTTATAATTCTTATATACCGGTTAATATATATGATAGGGGAAAAATCCATTATAATTGTTGTACGGGCCGGGAATCCATTGCATTGCAACAAATTAAATATGTACAGTAAATTATTGGATCGTAATGCCAACGTCAAGGTAGGGTCGTCATGCATGTGACCAACGCAAGTGACGAGAGATCGAGGGAAAAGATGAGTAATAAGCTAGTCCAACGACTGAAACGACGACCACATGTGCGACGACGACGCGACTACTGGACCCCACATGATCGTTGCTAGATTACACTGCGCCCTTTTCCCTCCTCCTTTCATCTATAAGTTTCTCTGTCGTTTAATTGAATACAATTTGTGCAATCTTTCCACACGCAAATGTGCATATAGAATGTGGTAGTGTTAACTTTAGTTGTTATTGCTTTCTCTAAAGAGGCTGACTAGTACAGCACCCCCTGCGCCGTACCCTTCCATGCAAGATAGATTCAATTCAAGTATCATGATTATTTCTCTTCTTTTAATTGCCTTTTGATTTCCCTCCCGGAAACAGGCAGGCAGGGATGCACTTAGTACTTGACTCATCACTGGAGTATCTATCAATGACAAACATAGACTCCATCCCACAAGACTGAATTAATGAAGCTGCATGCGGCGCGTGGCAAGCAAATTACATCTTCAAATGCAATTAAATCTTGAAATCGCTAATACTGGGTGGCAAATTTCTGGTCGAGTTCCAAGAAGTACTGGTTTCGGTACTTTTTTTTTCTTTTCAGTCTACTATGCTTCCGCGTTTGATTTGATAATTATGTATGTTTTCGTGTGATGACATGTAAGACTCAAACTAAAGATGGGTCTGACGACTCCGAAATAAAGGAGGATATAATAGTCTGTACGCATGGTACACTAGCTACTCTCATGAAGCAGCTGCTTTGATGAAAGGAAAACTTTCAGGTGGCGATCAGGTCGACCTAGATATAGCTAAGCTAGTGAGAGAAAAAAAACTAAACTAATTAAGTAGCGCTGCTCTTAATTTCGATAGCCCGGCCACTAGTGCGCGCGTGTCCGTCCTTGGGTGATCTGGTGAGATCGATCGATGCAGCAGCGCGCGTTCACATGTGAAAGTACAAGCCTGTAGACTGTGTAGTCATGTACTCATGTTGTCAGGTGCATGTACATTCCCCTTCTTACGTATTGATCGATGTGGGCCTGTCGGGAGTTTCTGAACTGAAAGCAACAACCTAGAGTACTGAGCACTATATATACGTTCTCCTCTAATTGTCCATGTGTGGATTAACTATAGCACTACCAGCACACAAGGATTGATAACAAATAGACGTATAACGTGCACGAGACTTTAACTTTAGTCTGTTGTAGCTCATGCTTGCATTATTACACTCGAAAATTAAATGGATATATGCATATATATATGTCGACCAAATTAACACTATCCGCTACTCAGAAAATGATGAAGGCTCCACCATATATCTAATTCGGTTCTTAGGCCTAGACGTGCATATATAATCATCACTAAGTAGCATAGTTAGTATGTCCGTTCAAACAAAAAAAACACTATCTAGCTAGTATGATATTCCTCCAGCCCACATTTTTGTACATAAGCCACACTTCGATTTCTCACATCTTAAGTTGGAACTTTGACCAAAGATTTCTCTTGCAGCAGGTAGCTTTTAATTAGAAGAAATATGTGCATGTATTGAAACAAATCTTAATGCATACCATGTTACTTTCGTATTACTAGATCTACACGCCAACATTTTCACCAAAAAAAGTACTCAAATACATGCACGCCTTGAAACTTTATTCTTAGCTAGCTGGTATACCAAGTAATTCTTGGAGGTGAAATGGTAAATTTAGCAATTTGCTTCAAAAATACGGGAAACTAAGCTTAGCTAGAAAACAGCCATCAGGGGGTGACCAATGATCGAATAGCTAGCCATGGCCAAGTGAACACTTGATGTAGCCCACTGGGATTCGAATTCAAATGACCTACAAGCTCCTTGAATCCTATGGGCTACGGCAAAAAAAAAAAAATGAATAAATAAACAATTCAAGAATAACAATTTAAGAATAGAGGTTGGCTGAACAAAAAACTTGCTAGATGTGCTTCCAAATCCACATAGAGAAAACCATTCCATAAAAGGCCCATCTTTCATTCCAAAAAGCCTAATACGACTCAAATCCAACAAAAATTTTCATGTTTTTTTTCTTTCGATGCAAAAAGACAAAAGCGTTCTAAACAGTATTGTCAATTTTAATTTTTTTCTTAATAATTGTCATTGAGATAATTTAATTTAATATTTTAGTGAAAATTTTGCAACATGTGTTTTTTCAAATGTTGCATCAGTGTTTTGAATTATTGCTGCTCAAGACATGTTTCAACTTTCAAAATGAACATGTGAGGTCTTGCATATCATGTAAGGTGTTTTGATGTAAAGTTTAGTTAAAGTCTTAAAATATAATTGTGTATATTTTTTTTTAGAATATATTTCTTAGATCTGGTAAATGTTCTTTTAGATATGTTGAGAGATTCTGCTTTGCTGTTCAAAGTTGCATGTTAATATTTTTTAAAAAATATTTTAGCATTTTTGGAAACTTAGAATGTATGAAGTTTTTTTTGGTACCATGTTGTACTTTTTTATTTAACTTTTCATGCATATGCCAAGGCTTGGCGTAAAAAGTCATATATTTGTAGGGAGAAAAGAAAAGAGAAAAGCAAAATGCTGTGAATAGAGTCCACTAGTCCAGCCCTCTCTTGTATTTAGCCCAGCGCACTGCAATGTGGCTCACTTATATACCACAAACAGGGCTCAAGACCGGCTGAATTGCAGCCTTGCAGGGTCAGCAAGCCCAACCCAACACCACCGTCCTGCATTATTGCTGGACGAACATCACCTTGATGCATCAAAACCTGTACATATCAAACAAGTTCACTTGGTATTAGTTCCGAAAGATAAAAGTTCACTTTAGTATCGATTCACACATTCCAACACTCAACACAAACAACCCAAAAAAAACGTTTTGAGGCATACAAATGCCGAACAGTACACTAGCACATCTAAGAGAGAAGGAAAAGTATGCTTAAAATCAATTATATAAAATGAAGTAGACATATCTGGTGGAAACTAACTTCCTATGGAAACTACATAAACTTAAATTTGGACCACACGATTTTGATCCAAGGACGTGCCCAAATCAGGTGGAAGGGGTGATTTGCAAAGCTCAGGAGAGGTGAGAGGGGTGATTTACAAAAGCATTTGCAAATCACCCCTCCCACCTAATTTGGTCGCGCCTTTAAATCATCATCGTGTGACCTAGATTTTAGTTTCCATAGTTTCCACGGAGAGGTTGATTTCTATAGGATACGTTGCCAACGAGGTATATATAAAATCAGTACCGGGTATTATTAGAATGACCACGAAAATCTGCTGCTAGGTTTTCGGCACATTGTCTCCACGATACAACAAACAAATTGTAATACCTTAATAAGTACACATTCTTTTTGGTTTACAAAAGAACTCCAATCCCTTCGCATCATCGAGCACAAATGTGGCTTGAATGCGGAAGAAGCAACTCAGGTAATCTCTCTATAGCTCTATGGAGGCTAGTAGGTTGGGTAACTGTGGTTGAGCCCGGAGACATCAATATTGCCTCCTACCCCAGCAGGTACAAATTCTTTTTTTCGAGAACACGCATGAGAGGTAGGTATCTTTGTATTAAGCAGGTACAAATTCAACTCGGCGCTTCAACAGACACCACGGGCGTCCGATGATATATACTTTTCCTCCTTGAAAAATCATCACAAGAAATGGAAGTCCTCACTGCATCTGTTGACCGATCAACAACAATGTTCTTGGCAGAGCACCTATGCTCATGCACTTGCTGCTGAAAAACAGTAAACCTCCATCCTAACTATGTTACTCGTAGAAGATGATACGTATCTGTCCACTGAAACTGGCTTACATAGGGGCTTTTCTCTGGTTGTCGACTCTTGACTGGCTCTGAAAGAATTTATGTTCAAGGATTGCACTGGTTGTGTGCGCGGCTCAGGCAGATTGATACTGCCTTCCTTGAGGATGATTGTGCGAGCAATATCTCTAGTGCTTCCTATGGGGTTTGAGCTATTTTTTTTTCGAGAATACGCAGGGGAGCTGCATATCTTTGTATTAAGAAGATTAGAACGAAGTTTGGTTACACACGGGCCTATAAACTGGGCGCACGCACACGGATTACATAAAATTGTAGACGTCTTGATAAGTACAATTGTATAGTATAGTTATGCAAGACTGCAACCTTCAGTCTTTCAGCAGAATGACAGGCAAACCCGCTGCCAGGAGTTTGAGGCACTAGTAATAATACCTCTAAACAACTCAATTAATGCTATCTCAAGAACCCCCTTTTTTTGTATCAATGTGTACAAGATAAAACGAAACTAGGAAACTTCACTGCCAATCTTCTCATCATTCAAGACCAAAAATGGAGCTTGAATCTGAATATAAATAAACAAGCAAAAGGGCAGTAATATCTCTATGGGAATCTGTCAGTTGCGTTCAGGGACAGAAATATTGCCTCCAATTCGAGATATATAACATTCACTTGATGCTCCAAATCTGGCATCAAGCGGCCTCCCAGCATATCTATAACAACCTTCTTTTCCCCTGAACAACAATATCACAAGAAATGGAAGTACTCAATGCATCTGGACTGACCGATCGGCAGCAACGTCCTCGACAGAGCACCCGTACTGCTGGATGAGGCGCTTACTCCTGAAACACTGTCAACCTCCATCTTAAACGAACCGTTGCTTGGAGGCGACGATGTGTCTGTCCACTGAAACTGGGTTGCGTAGGGGTTCGTCTTCACTTGTTGATTGGCTCTGTTAGAATGTACGTTTGGGGACTGCGGCATAGCCGAGGAAGTCAAGAATGTGGGTTGCTCACTGGCAGTGTGAGGGCTGAAGCAGATTGATACGGCCTTTCTTGAAGATGACTGTGTCGCAGTATCTCCTGTGCTTCCTGCAGTGGTTGAGCTAGTGCTGCAGGTGTGATGGTTGAAATAAGTGACCGAGAACAATGGCGGATCACTGGTGTCCTTCTGCTGGACTTGCTTTGTGGCAGGGCACTTCATGTCGTTCTTTTAGGTGCATCTGTAATAGAACCTGAAAAAAGGATGGCAAGATTTCAAATTTTGAAAGAGAAGAATTATTTACCGAACTTGTAATTGCAATATTTACCAAAAACCTACAATAGGCTATATGCAGGCATTTATGACAAGCAGGTTAACCATAATTACAATAGTAAAGTTAACACATTACTGATCCAAACAATTTTTCTGGCTTTGATATCAGTACAGGCATGTGTTCACTTATGATATTAACAAGTGGACGGGGGCATAACAAGGTGATAGAAGGGAACTTTTCTTTGGTATTGTAATGTTTAGAACTTAATTAACCCACCGACAGTTAGTGATTAAAGCACACTGTCTTAGTGAAATTCCTCTCATAAGGTTACATATTTTTCAATGCTTCTTTGCACTTTCAGTGTGCTAACTCTTAATAATTCTGGAATTGGACTTTGCAATAAGATCCATGTCAAAGATCTATTTCCCTTTAACTCAGTCTACACATGGTGCACTTGTCTAAGTATGTGGAAAATGAAGATCATATGTCCCCCTTCCCCCTTCTTCATCAACACTCAGGCTACCTAAATTAGGTGGAACAGCATCCATAAGCACTTTGGAGACATCTTCACTACTGCATCTAAATTATCTCCCCATCTATTAACATGCTCGTGACGGTGGGGTCCGCACCACATTCCAATCGCTTTCTAAGAAAGTAAAAAAAAAAGGTTGCTGTAGACTGTCGGCATGCATACTAATAGCTGAAGGCTTAAGTTCGAGAACAAGTGCATTAAACAAACAAGGTAACTTTTAGTCTGCTAGTGATTACTTTAAATGAATTGCCACTGACAGGTAACAAAGGTGCCAACTTGTGAACTGTATATTCATATAGGAAGTCTGAAGTAACACTTTACAAGTTTTTTGTTTGTCTAGATGATTCTCAGTTACAAAAGAATTTCCTATAGTCATGACATAAAACATTTTTTATTGTTAAACATTTCTTTTATTTCAATCAATGAAAGGTATGGCGACACCTGTCCACCGGCAATTGTACCACGGAGTGACTATAGACAATTTGATATATCCATCCCCTGATGTTCAAATGTTAGGCGCACTAAATGGCAACGTGATCTGGGGTAGAAAAAATGTATTTGCTCCACCAACTGAACATACAAGGACTATATATTGACCAAAAGCAAGAGATATTTTTTTGTGGGAAATAAGAAATATTAGATTTTAGATATGTAAAAATTTGGAGCTTAATTAGATGAACGTGTCTGCTACCATTCAGTTTCAGATTTATTCTCCACTTAGGTTGGTGAACCCATGGCGGTCAAACTTAGCACTAGACAAAATGAGAGGGAAATGGAGAATATATAAAAGGCACATAAGCATCTTCAATAGATTATCAAGAGGGTAAATGGCCAAAACTGGACCGGTCAAGATTTGTGCCCACCTGAGCATGCTGCATTTAAGAAGAGAACCACAACGCTAGCGCTAGAGATAGGAAGGATGTATACTTCATCTTTGTTTATACTACTGGAGGCTAGGACAGAATAAAGGTATTAAAAACTAGGAATTCTTCCAATCAAAACAAGACAAAGCTTGTTCCTAATTTCCAGAGATTTCAGGTAACCACACTAAGTTCAACCAGAAACATATCCTACAAATTCACTCCAGATCTAGTAATAACTCAATTTACCATTTGAGATAACTGTATCATGACAATAGTAATAAGAGAAGTTCTTGCATACAAATGGGATGTGCATGCATAGACTGGAAGAAAAAAAAGTTTATTCGGGGAACAAAACTGCATGGCAAAGGAGATGAAGGCAAGAGGGACTATGAACCTTGGGAAGTTGGAGTTGGAGAGCTTCTTCTCTCCATACTTCCTCCACTGGTGTCCGTCATCATACGGCGCATAAGTGTTCGAGGTCCATGTGCGCTCATCTTTTCTGGTAAGTTTTACATAACAGAAATTGAAGAAAAGGCACCATGGAATTGAAATTCGTGCAATTTTCTCAGCAGAGGCAAATTGAGGAAATCACGCTTCTGTGTACCTGATTCTTTGTTGGGTTCTGGCAGCCCTGTTGGACCTCAACTCGCAGAGATAAGGATGAACAGAGTCCAGAGCCATGGCGAGAATGATGGAGCAGAGAAGCGTAGAGAGGCTGCTGGACTGATGAAGAGGGAGGGAGGAGAGGTTTCTTGGGGGGGAACTCGGCGGCCTGCTCTTGGCGACTCTGACCACCTTTATTTATAGCATTAAACAACGACGGTGCAGGAGCATTCTTCAACGTTAACACGCGTCGCAGCCTCTGGAACTCCCCTTAACGGCGCTGCGCTTCCTGCACACATTTTTGTTTTGAATATCCTTCCTTCATTTTGTTCTCCGTGTGCAACATGCATGTAAATGCCAAGGGCAATAACCATATGCTTTGCATATGAAAGCATTGGGAGAATATTATGCAAAATTTCCGATAGAAGAAGAGCCTATGGTGCCTTATACTAAAAGGTAGTAGTATGCAGTATGAAGAAAATCTAACCATCTATAAATGAGGGTAATTTTGTAATCACTATTCTCTCAATTAGGCATGTAATTATTTCCCGATCTCCCGCTTGATGCCTGTCGCAACTTGCGGCGACAAGCTAGTCCTCCCCGCCGGTCCCAGCGCTGCCACTTCGTAAGATAGCCAGTTCGCCACCACACAGGTCCCTACCGTGCTCCTGCCCGACTGTCGGCGCAGGGCCGATCTTACCCGTACTCCACCCCCGTCCCCAACCAGGCAACGTCCAAGGGGCAGGGCTGCTCGTCCCCATGCCTGGCACAGGCCACTAGATCAGGCACGGGCCCTGCTCCTTCGCTAGTCATCGCACTACAAGAACGGAAGCGAGCGTCCACCGGCCAGCGGCCCTGCTCCAAGATTGGTTCAAATGTTCAATTATTCCTTCGTACCCTTCGCCGCCGGCCGATCATGAACGAGCATTCCTGATGAGAGTGAACGGGACAGGAGACGAAAAGATTGATGAAGGGATGAGGAGATGAGTAAAATAAATGTTACAATCGATCAAATATTACAAAGTGTCATTTTTATTTTCTTTTTGTCTATGATGCCCATAGTGTTACTAAAATATTACACAATTACCATTATAATTTTTGGTCTATAATACCCTTATACTACCCATACTTACTGGGGCATACTTACCTATACTACAAGTCAAGTTGCTAAGAGTATACAATTATTCTGGACCGTTGGATGCTTTCATACTAGTCCTTTTTATATGGTAGTATGTTCTAGTATAAGGCACCGTAAAAGAGCTCAGGAATAAAACCCTCTTCGTACCATGTTCTTTTTTTTATCTCAAGATGCCAATCAAATAATTTCATAAATAATATTAGTGTCTCTAATCAGTAACGGAACGGAGAGGAACTGACGGCGTGTGCTTTTATAAAAAAAAGCCTGCCACATCTTAAATAACTAATGCAAACGTTAATACAAATCCATGTGCAAGAGCACAGCTAGCTAGCTGATGCCCTGGCTCTGCATTTCTTTATATTTCTGAAGACTCTCATCTTGGTCTTATATTACTTGTTATATAAAAAGGGCACAGCTTTATTACAAAATCTTGGGTTTGGTGGATCAATCCCCACCGGCACAGGCTAGCATAGGGACCAATTAAGATCTTATAATACTACGTCCCTTCGAACAAACTTTTACCAAGTAGTCTTTTTGAAAGCAGTCCTAAGAGAGAGAAGCATAAAAACATAAAGAAAATAACCCTATTAGTGGCTCCTGATTAAATACCATTAGTTACCATGTTAATGACCTTATGGCAACAAAACAATCATTTTATAGGAACTGTTGAAAATGACATGACTTAAAAATTTCTTTCCAACTTTAAAACTAAAAGTGCTTGACTAGTTGCGAGGTGCTTCTACGCTCTTCTAAAAAATTGAATTTTCAAATCCTAAAGCAGCACAGCTACGAGTGGAGCAGTGAGTGTTTTTCACTTTTTAGTAGGTCAACAATCCAAAATTTTCATTCTATTGTATCTTGTCATTAGTATATTGTTGTCACTTGTTCATAGGTTTTCTTTTTATTGCAATTTGTACTTAGTTTATTACTGTCGCTTGTTCATGGGCGAATAAAGACTCTTTTAACATGAAACTGGAAGCAAAATTAGTGGTTCGCTGATCTAAGAATGAGTCTTGCTTAGGTATGGGTTTTATGTAATTTTAAAAGTAACGTCTCTTTTCATCGGAGAACAACTGGGGATGAGCGTACCCATCCGGAGGTTTACCATAGGCAACATTGATAATTTCCGTGTATATTATAATGGTATTTTGTATTTTTATTGCATCACCTAGCAGGTCAAATTTTGCGTGCTAAATATTAAGTGGTCAATGAGCACATATAAAGAGACATAATTGTCCTTTCAAGTTTCAATAACATTGCATGATACTAATATTTAACCATTGGGATTGTGGCTATGGAAGTAGCCGCATCACCTCACACATTATTTTGTTGCAGAACTAGGAGACCTAGTGGACATTCTGGTGGCCGATTCAACAGTCAATCTTAGTTTATTGGTTCAAACACATACACATACAAACAAACTGCTCGCCCTACCATTCTTTCTTTATTTATTTCTTCTATATGAATGAAGAATATGCTTGTGTTATTCAATTACCAAATAGTTGCAAAAATGTTATATTTGTAATGCAATAGTGCTGGCCTCAATCAAGGTGCAAATGAGCGAATTCTGAACCTCCTTTAATCCTTCTGTGTTTCAATTACTCTATTCTTCATGGGAAACGCAAAATACTGCCAATTCCACAGAGTGTCCACCACACTAGAAAACAGAATTTGCCCCGGCTCAAATATTTGGAAGAGGTGAGAGCAGAGAACAATAGGAATTTAAACCCAAGCAGAGAACGTTGTTAAAGTACCGTTGACGTCTAAATTAATAAGGCTGGCACTACATGTGTAAACTGACCATTTGCATAATACAGTAAGTAATACTAAAGCCATGCCCATGTATCAGGAATGGAGACTCCATGGGAGCACAGTAACTTCTAACATTGGCTGCTAATTTTGTTCTTTCTTCAGCACACCCAGGGGATGAGTCATAAACAATGTGGAGATGCCCTGGAACTTGTCAGCAGCCTTAATCGAATAATCATAGCCTAATGGAGGAAAACAAAGACAACCTAGTTGATCTGCTACCCATAAAGTGGTGCTGCTACAAGGTGCTTCCATGTGCTGTTGAGCTGTTTACATGCAAATTGCCCAATCTTAATCGACCTGCGAGAAGAATCTTGCTGATTATCTAGACAAATTTATGTAATATTCCTATGATGGGGGCGGTGCGATGGTTCCTGGAAGGTAAGATCTTTTCAGGTGACCTAAGGTGGAAATTAAATAGTGCTATCTTCTCACAGCTGATATGTTGTACCAAGTTTTCTTTCATGATGACATAAAAGTTAGAATGACAAAAGCAAAGTCGAGGAGGATATCATTTCACTTGGACTCAACTGAATTAGTTCCTCCCCCCTAGCACCATAATGTCAAAAAAGACTAACTTGCGCACATCAATTGTCCTTTTTTTTTTCCACAGATGGTGTCTTGAATCTAGCTTGGCTTAAGAAAAGAATTGTTCCCAAAGACCATAAACGCGTCACTCAAATAATATTGCTTTGATAATACCACCACCCCATGTGTAGGAATCAAGCTCAGTGGTTGCTCGAGGAAAAGAAATTCCCAATGAGATGTTGAATTGGGTTAGGATTCCTAGTTAATTAGTATTTGAAGCCAGCTGTGTCATATAGCAAACCAAGAAGCAGCAGCTTAGGGACAGGGCAATCTTCGCACAGTTTGCTGCTACTAGTACTTTTGTATATCCTGCAGGCTGCTGCAGTCCAACAATATTATATCTGCACGCAGGCATGTGGCTGCAATGGGATAGTACTGAAAATAACATACCTCTTAAGTGTCGTCGGCAAGAAAGAGAGAGATCGATGGAAACGTAATGTTAGCACCAAATGAGATAAGTTTAAGGAATGACAAACGTGCTAATTCAAAGGAAATGCATGGTGTCCATGCCGGTAGGTGACTAAGAGGGTACCGTAGTGATGCAAGCTAGCTTGTTTATGGACGCCATGCCATGTATAGTAGGACTCATCAGTAGAACCAATACAACCGAAGGTGGCTTACAAATCACTTTGTTAATTATTAAGCCTGCGTCTGGGACGAATCACTCCATCAAAAATATAATAAAACCAGCACTAGTCGTGTGTTTTTTTTTTATTGGAGCACTAGTCGTGTTGAAATTACCGGCTGCAGCTGCAGGAGGCATCGAAAGAAAGCGCCGGGCCGGAGAAGAGCGAGCGGCCGAGCGCTCCGGCTGGGCCCTGGGCCGTCCGATCTGAAACAACCATCATTTATTGGGCCCAAGAGTCACCTGGGCTGGACTATTTGGGCAGCTTTCGTGGCAGCAATGGGCTCATTATCCAACGAAGCCTAACCTGGTTAGAGTTTTAGCCCAAGAAAGGGATAAATGAGGCCCAAAAGATCCAACAAAGCTGAAGCGCCCGTAAAAAAAAAATGGAGATGAAACGAGTAGCCATCAGGGGCTCAGGGCTGTTCGGATCCGGCGACGGCGGCCGTGGCGGTGATCATCGCCGCAGCTCCGCTAGGCGTCCCCACAGGTCATCCCTCCCTCCCCCCTCTCTCTATGGAAAAAAAATGCAATAGATTTGGGTCTGTTTTCCTCTGAAACCGCGGGCTCTGAGCCGTCTTCGAAAACGAATCGATTGAATTGGTCCTTGTTTTCTTTATTCCACACACTGATAGTAGATGCAAAAAATGTAGCATTCTATCGGCATATATACTGTGAGTCTTCCATCACCTTTCAGTTCGTCAATGGTTAACCTAACGAACCTGTGGCCTCTAATTTATAGTAGTACATACCAGTACCATGCATTTTCAGATCGCTGAAAATTGGCCAAAAATCATAGTGTTTCCTCCGTCCTACCAATTCTTTTAATTAACTGGATCAAGTCGAAGGAGTCATCAGTCATGTGGGAATATAGCCATTCAGATAGATAGGCTGCACCTGCACTTATTATTGTTACACAGGATGCAGCAAAACTTGATAGGCTGCATCGCTTTCGAGTTACTTCTAGTAATATAATACGCTGCTAATTACAGACCATGTTTCCTATGTTTCTAATTTTCTCCATTAATGTTAGCAAATAAAGTAATGTCTGGAGGGGGTTTAATTATCGTACAGGAAGACTTTGCAGGGAGATTAGGCTTAGAATGACAAGTATTCAATATTCATAGTTTAAAATTATGTCAAAGGAAAGCATATATAGTACATCAACCTTCTAGAATGCCAAACCCCATGTACAAGTTTCTGTTTGCACACGTATCTTTTTTTTTCCTCTCTTTCATATCACACTCTGCCAGTAACATATCTATGTCCGTTTTCTTGACAACTTATGCCTATATGTTCAATCAAAGGACTTGGTTTCTTACTTCTTTATGCCCATATATCTTCAGAGATCAATGACAAGTTCATAGAGGTAATATCAAGTGCCCTTGCCATATCAATATCTGTGAAATCTGTCAAAAACTCTGGCATGTCAGGCACCATGAATGAGTTCTCAAACCCTGTTGAACATGCAGGGGAGAAGTTTTCGAAGTTTCCATCCAGAATTCCATGGACATGATTAACAAGTGCTGGGCTACTGCTTTGGTTTTGTTTGACAATTGGCGCACTATGATGTGCTGTATCAACAATAGTTGGATGAATTATTTCATCCCTCTTGCAAATGTGCCGGCCATAATAGTCAACATTGAACAACCTCACCATTCCATTGGTTTCCTTCTGTTGCACTGTCTTAGTTGCGAGACAGCTTTTCCCTTTACTATTGGCACATCTATAGTAGCTCCTGATTAAGCAGAACCTCATTAGCTCAGCTTTTGTTACATACAGAAATGTCAACTTTTTGCTAGATGCAACTATACTATAAGCTATGTACAGATGCAATTTTGAGCATCGCTATGCAAAAAAGCTAAGTATCTATTTTGCATACCTAGAATGCTTTGATTTGGAGATCCACTTTTGCCCATACTTCCTCCATTGATATCCATCAAAGTATGGTGCTTGTGTCACAACTGAACCTAGGTGTTGTGCATTCTTCCTACCAGGACCAAGAGAAGCAATACGCAAATGACAATTTAAAGCCCTAGTGAATGATAAAATATGTAAACATATGTTCCTTTTGCAACATGCCTTCTCTTATTTCCATTGTCCATAGCTTCCTCCAATATGTGCTTCTCTGTGTTATTCTTACCACCTTTTCTTTTATGTTTGATAAGATTGGCCTCTTTCACACTGTTATCACCAAGTTCTAGAATGGATATGACTTTACTTGAGCAACTGAATATATCTTGAAAAAGTTCCTGAATAAGCTTAGCCTGCCCACTACAGGGATCGAGAATCGGTAGGATAAGGTCTTGTAGGTCCATCATAAGAGCCCTTTGGTGTTCAACCTCGCTCAACACCACTTGGCAGCCGCCATGAGTGGAAGATTCAAGAATGCTCATATGATGTTTATTCAACATATGTGTCTATAATAGTCGGACAATCGGAGTTGAAGGTGTTGTGTATTTGCAGCTTGGGGCATCTATTTATACAAGCAAGTAGCAGCACACAGCGTCTGAGCTTGGTGGAGGGAATCGATCATTCTTCAAATTTTCTCACTACAGAAAGACTAGGGGGTGATTGTCTCTATCCAACAGTTTGTCTAAGCCCACACGTCACTATTGCTCTATTTTGAGATCTTGTTTTAGATAGGCTGATGCTTAAATTGGTAAGAGGTTATGATGACTCATGAATAATGACTTTGAGTTGCATATTTGTTATTCAATGCACCTGTTTAGTTACATACTTTGATGGTTCTTAGGAAACATGTATTAGGTAGTACTAGTAGTGTTATTAATTATATGATCAGGTGATGCTTAGACGCAACATTATTTAATTGTTAGAGGAAAGAAACTCAGATCGAAGTTTGATCTTGTTGTGATCAAATGAAGATGATTAGCATATTAAGTCCCTTTTGGAGTGAAAACAGCTGAGGAAACCAAGGTGATTAAGATGTTCAAGCTCTAGTGTGTGGGTGGATTGGTGGGTTTCTGATGACTCTTTCGTCTCCAATTAATACAATGATAAGCAAGAGAAAACAATAGCAGAAATGCCTACTGTTTTCTTTATATTATATAAATAAAAAAAGAAAACAAGAAAACTGTACAAGGCCTATACAGGCAAGGATGTCCAAAATCAGAACAGAAGATTATACAGCAGAATAAATCTGAGAAGAAATGGAAGACTCTGATTTGCTTTAATTTTGTTCTGTGCAGTTGTTGAAAAAGCCTCTTCAAAAAAACCATTCTAAGATGTGACCATTGCTTTGCTTCCAAATGACCCAAGCAGCGATAATAAATACTTACATGAACAACAGGGCATGGAAATTCTCCTTGGCTTCCTGTATCATCTATATGAACTGCATCTGGGTATCCCAGATATTGTTCAGACTTCAGGGCTTGTCGGCATCTCACACTTATCAGGCAATCAAACAAGTGAAATGTTGTGTCATCCACTCTCTCATCATTACGCAAGACATGAGTAAGTTCGTTCCCTCATTTTGTAGATTTTTTTTCTTCAGACATTCCTTGTATTTAGCTTGGATTAAGAGGAGACAAAGCTTTTTACTGCACAGATATGATACACAAAAGAACACAGCTGATGTCTCTACGTATAGAATGCAGTTGAGCCTATGCACGGAAATACATTTGAATGCAAATTTTGCCTCTATAAGTTAATGATTGATGTGTCAATGAACGATTCTATTAGGTTGCTTGTTCAGCTTGAAGACAACTCACCAGTTTGTGGCTAGGATTTCTTCCTCTGATCAAGAGTTGTGAAAAGTGACAAGACTTGCCAAATTATGCATTATAACATGTGCCTACATCATTCACATGAATAAGCATTCATGAAAAGAAAAATATATCTCCAGTAGTTGTAGTGGTTGCTATAGAGGGTAACATTGGGTGGTTAATTCGCTGTCCCCAAGATAGGGACAAGCATGATTTAATTCTAATGCCATATCTAGTAATCTTCTTCTGATAAGCTAATAAAAATATACAGTTTCTGGTTCGTTGTTTATATTTGGACATTCCTGCAAAAATAGATTAGGTATTTCCAAATTTGCATAGAAGATATAGTTGGTACATGTTTAATGCTGAAGTGCAATAGGTTATAGCACCACATATCATTTGTTCAGACACTTTAATTTTTCATTTGGTCAGTTCTTGTATGAAATTCAATTTATGTTAATCCTCATAGATACATGCATGAGAAAAAATTAACCAGGTTGATATGCATGAAGTCTATTGAACAATTAAAGATCAAGTAAACATGTAGAGAAAAATACAAAATGCATGTTTATGTGGTTACAAATCCTAGATACTTCCTAATATGAATATGTACCGATAGCTCCACTTAGACTAACCATAGCCTCAAACTAGTTCCTGTGACCGCCATCATTTTCAGTCAAAACAGAGAAAAAACAAGTGTGATATGTGGTGAACCTGTAGGCTCCCTGTGCACCACATGGATGTCATATGTGTGGATGATACATATTATATCGGGATCAAACAAGATTGTGAAAGATCAATCTCTAGTTACCAGGATCTGACCCCACACGAAAAGTAGTATTGCACACTCCCTGTTTTTATTTCCATGTGCCCTAGTGAGAGCACAAAAAATTCTGTCATACAACCTGCTGCTGCTGAGGGTTCCATGGATATGCATCTTCATGGCAAGTTGCCAGCATGTGTGGGAATATCAACGACGACAAGCTGAAGCACTTCGTTCATGTGTTCCCAAAGATACCAGCCTGCAACATAGAGTGAAGGCTGTAGAAGGCCATATCTGCTTACTAGCTCAATCATGTGCAAGGAGCCCACCATCAGGTTGACCTACCTCCTGAGTCGGCCATTCGACAGATAGGAGCTGAAACATTTTGTCGAAGAACTAGCTCAGGGGCTAGTCCAAATATATCTGTACTCTATTATCTTGCTGTGCAAGAGGTGGTAACTCAACCACCTATAAATTTAAATAACTCATATATGAACTAGTAATATATGGATCACTACTGTATTTTGTCATGGTATCTTGTATTTGTGTTGCCGTGTGGCATGCACATTCATGGTTTTTTTTTATTTGTCGTTAGCCTAATTATATTTTGGACAAGAATGTACATATAACATACCTCTCTTGAATGGTCAGAACGACTAGACCTCTTAACCTTGCATTTGTATTGGAAATGCCATACAAATGATGAATTACTCCCTACTGAATGGCATTAATCAGGAAGTATATGGACTTGTGGAGGCATATATACATACAGGCAAGTCGTTTTAGCTTACGAAGTCATTATCTTGCTTGGATCCCGTCAGGTGTTTGTTAAAGTGACGCAGACACATATTGTTAATCCTTACTACTCGTTTTCATGCGTTATAGTATTATTATCGGGCCGATGCAAGTAACTACTGTACATATTCTACTCCCTAGCAATAGGCCAACTTGTGCTCTAAACTATACTACCACTTCACACATACATAGCCCTTCTGCTGTTTCCTGGTCGCAACATCAATTCCATCTAGTATGCACGTGCGCTGAGAGCATATACGACAAACTTGTGGCGGCTGGGGGTCAGCATACCAGGTTTATAATTACTCAATGATCAGCAACCACTTGTCATAACATAATAATTAATCATGCATAGTTGCTTGCTATCGCAATGCACGGTTCTGAACATAAGATTTCCATATTAAGATTGTACTGATATTTCCATTTTAAAACATGGAAATCACAGTGATCTTGCATTATGATGCCTTAAGACAGGTATTAGATTCCAAAAGATGAGGCAAATTCTGGCCTTATCTACTACTCCCTCTATTAATAAATACTTGTCACGCTATGGTCCACTAGTATAGTCACTCGGACTTTTCAGCATGATTTCTCATTTTCTTCCTCTTATATTCTCTCTGCTACACCACACATTGCTCCTAAGATTTGCTTCATATCATGCAGATTGATTACTATCTCATTTATCAACACCTGTATCTCCAATCCCCAAATCTTAGTAATGGTTATAAAAAAACTTGATGTAATTATCATAGTTGCAATCATTTTGCTTGCACTGGATCCTGACAGGTGTTCTGGTGAATTGGAACGTCTCATCCAAATATACAATGGTAAGTTCACGGCCTCTATTCATTATCAGTACTTCATTCAGGTTTTTTTCATATATATTTACAGATTTAATTAAAGTTACAGCAGATATATGTTCCCCTAGATACATGTTGGTACATACAACTTGTATGATAAACTATAGTATTACTTCACTTATAGAGAACTGGTCCCCTGGACCCTGGTAGAGGTACATATTAATTACCCAGTGGCTAGTTTCTTGATATATTCTATGTGCAAACTAAAAAAGTAGAGCACATACGACAATCTTATGGCGGCTGCCGGTCAGAACCCCAACTACTCTTTTCTTAATCACCCATGCATACAGTCTGTGTACTATTTTACTTGCTAACTAGCTGCTGCAAACGCATACCTATTCTGACATATATATTTTCCATAATAAATTATAGAACTAATATAACATGAAACCCAGAATTCTGACAGTAGTAACGGTGAGGATCCCATGCACTCCGACGGCCAGCTGATTCTGGCAGGTGAGACATGTAGAAAACTATCAGTATTTAGGTTATGTATGGCTGACAAAGGTAACTTGATTTTTAATCTGCAATTATTGAGCCGATATTCTTCACACCCTTAAACTTTGAGAACTAGTGCGAAGCACAGATGTGGTTTTTTGCTGGGGACTTTTGTGAGGAAGTCAGTTCTAATTGACGAAGTGAGCAAATTAGAAAAATGAGAAGTAATGAAAATTGTTGTTTTTTTGCTGGGGACATCCTGCTGTTGTGCATTGAACATTGTTGGCGGATGTTGAGCGAAGTAATCATCCATTTGGGGAGCTACTGGGGTGATAAAAGTTTAGTTTAGTTTTCTAATGCTGAGTAGGATCCGCATGGAGCCATGTCATATTGTCATGCATAGCAAAGTCATGGTACAGTGGATCGAGAGTTTTACAAGACCTGCTTGAGTGAATTAACGACTGTGCTTTTGTTATGCAAAGTATAAAAGTTGGATATTGCACCCCACCTTTAGTCGAATATAATGTCCTAAGTAGACCTTTTTCTTTTCTTCATGACTGATTGATACAAAAAACTTGCTTGTATTATACATTCTGGATAAATAAATGATATTTTTACCCCAACTAAGTACCAACGTCTGATGAGATATATACTTTAGTATCTCTCTTCAAGTCTTCATACCATATCAGATTTTATCAACTGATTCACTAGCCTCCGTTAATACCTTAATTACCAGGATCCAAATCTTAGGAGTGCATCCAATTCCCAACTGTCCAAATCCAAGGGTGCAAACGGGGTAGTGTTGAATGACTCATACATGCTCTTTGTGACCAAATCTGCAGATTTTTCGCTCAGCTTATTGTCATCGATGGATGGCTGATGGTCATAGGGATCTGTACAAGTGGTTGATATGGTGGATCGGCTGTCGCTGCTGCTTTGGGTGTTTGTTTCAGAGCCATCTGTGCTTGAGTCGACACCATTGTTGTCCTTGCAAGTGTGTTGGCCGTGGTAGACGACTGTGTACATCACAGGATGATCCGTACCTGTGCTGCCATCTTGCTGTTGCACGGTCTTTGTTGCCTTGCAGTCTTGTTCCTGTCTGTAGGTGCATCTGTAGTAGCTCCTGGAGAACCAAATTAACCGTGGTCCAAGTTAATGTAATTGTGCTTATTTGTTTTTCATCATTTACAGACAGATACTCAAGAAGTTAGAACACATACTCAGAAACACGTACATATAAATGTATGCTTACCCTATAAAGAAATTAAATTCAGGAGAACCAAAATGTGAGAAAAATGTACCTTGGATGTTTTGCTTTGTTGATGTGCTTTTGCCCATACTTTCTCCACTGGCGGCCATCATAGTGCGGAACAGGTGTTTCGAGTGACACCAAATCACCAGATTTCCTGATTACAATTTGTTTGCATAAGGAAAGAATAAACGAAATAGCTTAATCGCAAGCAACATCAAGAAGTACATTCCAAAATTATCAAGTCGCATCGAACATACCTTCTCTTGTGCTGATGATGGGGGTTAGCAGTAGCACCCTCCTTAATGCTTTCAGCAGCAGAAATCCTCCTCACTCTCTTCTTATCGTCCACCAGTGCATCATCAGCTCGAGACTCAGATTGATGGTGAAGCTGGAGCTCGGTTATGGCCTTGCTGGAGCAATCCAGAATGTCTTGGAACATCTGGGCAACTAACTCGCAACGTTCGTCCGCCTGCAGCGCAGGAAGGACGATGGCCCTTAACTGCGTCACCAGGGACTGCCCCCTGGCAATCTCCTTCATCGCCGAGCGATGGTCGGACAGAGAAGATGGGTGATCAGAGGGTGCAGATTGAGGAAGATATCCGTTGCTGTGGTGCTTCATCTCTGCTACTTTCTAGCTAGCTACCTCTTGTATTTGAAGAAGACTGAAGCTCTGAACAGAGGAATGTGGGAAAGCTTAGCTGCAGGTTCTCTCACGCCCTTGCAATTGCAGGAGAAGAAAGCTAATTGTCAGGTGGCTATGGCGAATTGGGGATAAGGTACTCCTAATCCTTTGCAGTTATATATGGAGATGGGAGTGAAATGACCCCGCGTTATGCAACATAGTTAATGATCAACTTGCCGGGGCACTGGGCAGTAATATAATCAGCAGTCCCTAGCCTGCATGCGTAGGCAGAAACAGAGCACATGGAAAAAGACAGGAAGGACCCTGACTTGGCAGCTACCGTGCATTAGTAGTACTGAAATGGGTGCATACGTAGTGATTTGGAATTGAAGATCATGGTTAGATGCTGCCTCTGTTGTCAACGAAACTAATCTCGCACGTGGATTGGCTAATTTGATCGCAATCAATTGTCGCTTGTGTTCACCAGATACCCCCTTGCTCCCGAAACAAACAAGTCTGGTAAGTAAGCAGTTATCTTCAGTTCTCACCTGAACTTTTCACATTTTATTTCTGTTCTGTCCTAAAGTGTCATTCTAACAATCCTGGCTGCACGCATAGAAGAAAGAACACCGCAATCTAACCACAGCTCACTGGTGCACATCTAGGAGTGTGTCTTCAATAAGTTGTTTGAATAAGCAGGGACTAGAATCAGTTCAGCTTACCTGCTGAGCTGGATGGACTTAGCCTGATCCTCACGTATTCACAAACAAGACCTGAGTGTCTTTTTTGGAGGTTCAAGTTTAAATACATATGAAGTGAATTATGCTACTTGCATCCAAAATCACCACTCTCTGCATACATACTAGATACTGTGACACCCCGAAATTTAGGATTTCGGGATGTGAATTAGAAAGAGAAATTAATAAACAATTTTCACAAGTTATTAAAACTTTTTCAACATTTGTTTAATTTACAGGAAATTTGCCGTAGGAAAATAATCAAATTTTTTTAAAATAAATAAATATGCTTTATGTGGCATTAATTGAAGTGTTGCATTCATGTCGTTGAATCTCATCTTTCTTGAATGTGAAGTTTTCAAAATGCGTTTAGACGTCGATCAAATCTTCCCTGAGAATTTCTTAGAATTTTCTAGGAATTAATTCTCTTTTCCTAAAGTCAAATCCATTTATTGGAAGGCTTTAAATTCCCTTTTTATGAGTTCCAAATATTTTATTTAAGTTCTTATTCTCCAACTCTATCTCTGGAATTTTTCCTAGGATTTTTAGAGATTTTGGAATATTTTCCATGGTTCAAATACTCTATCTGGAATTTCCTGGATTTTATTTGAACTAGATAATCTTTCCCAAAATAAAACTCTAAATCTTTTTCTCCATTTTCTCTTGGGCCGACCATCTCTTCGTCCGGCCCATCACCCAGCCTGCAATGCCATTTCGGCCCATTCCCTCTCCCTCCGCCCCTTCTCTCCCTTCCTCTCACTGAACTGCGGGCCCCGGTTGTCATCCCCATCCTCACGCCGTGCTCCAACAGAGCAGGACTCGACAGAGCCCGAGCTCATGACGCGCCGCCGCCTTTCCTTTGTAGCGCGCACGCCAAGACCTCCCCGTCATGGCCTATTTAAGCCACTGCTATCCCGTCGTCGCATACCAAACCCTAGAGCTCCTTCTCGCCGCCTCCCATCGTGTTTTGAGTGCCGCCGCCTAGAACCGAAGCAGCCGCCGGTGCCGTTCTCCGTCGATTCGCCGCCATGGAGCCTCGTCGGGACAAATTGATGGCACCACGAGCTTTCCCGAGCCAAGGCGCATCCAATTAGACGGTTCCCGTCGCCGTTCCGTCGCCGGAGCACCTCGCCGTCGTGAGACCCACACCGGCGCCGCCGCCTCCTCGAATTCCGGCCGCTCTGCTTCGACTCCGCCGCTGGTGAGAGCCTCTTCGCGATCCCCATCCTCCCCTCTCTCTTTTCCCCGAGCTTCTCTTCCCCTGAATCGTCCGCAAGGTCGACGCATAGAGCCGTCATTGGCCATGGCTGCAATGGCCAGCAAGCTCTTAGAGCTTTTGCACTTAGGCCCCTGTACAATTCAATAATTAGTTCCCTTTTCGTTGTGTCTCGGTGAATCTAGAGATAACCCCCTGGATTGTTTAGAAGCATGCAATCCGGTCCTAGTTCTTCAGTTTTATGAATCTGACCCTAAGGTTTTGCTTATTCCCAGCGACTATTCACTGAGTCTATGCAAACTTCTCTACTGGCCCCTGTAATCTTCGGCTTATCACGTTTAGACCCTTACAACCTTGTACAGTCCATGTAATCACCGTTTTAACTCCGTTTAATCTCGTTCTTGTTGCGCTAATCTTTTAAAAGCGTAGACTTTAGTTTAATAGTGTTGTTTACCAAGTTTCATGTTTTGAAAATAAATAAAATATTAACTTGCTTAATATTTGTTTACGCTTTACAAATTACATAAAATCTAATTGGAGCTCCAACTCCATGTTTTATAATTTATTTGAAATATTACTTTGAATAATGCTTACTTCATATGATTTTTCCAAATAAAAGCTAGTGAGGTTATGTCATACCCGGTTTTAGAAAGAAAACCGAGTACATCTCATATGTGTGCCAGGATCAAATTACACACATGATAGACAGTGAGTGAATAACAGAAACAGTACTCAAACAAATATTTGATAAGTAAAGTATTAATTACACTCGCGATTAAGGCACAAAGGCCAAATTAAACTGGTTCACATGATAACTAAGGACGATAACTCCAAAAGCACTCCACAGGCATCTGACTGGTGGAACACACGCCTAGAACTCATCAAGATCACTTAGGTACTCCGCTCTATTATTACCTTCTGATCCAATATAAGCAAGGATGAGTACACTTATGGTTGGTACTCAGGAAGTGGGGGAAAAATGCAAGCTATCAAGGAGAGGCTTGGTTTATAGCGGTCAGCATTTTAGTTGGTCAAGTTTTATTAACAAGCAACTATTTACTAAGATATAAGTATATACCAACCCATATTAGCATAAGATAAACATAAACATAACCAATAACATATGCATGCAATGATTTGATTTTATAATCCGATAGATTAATCACGTGAGGGTCTAGGCCGTTCATGACCGCGAACACGGCTGTTATAACAGTTTTACACTCTGCAGAGGTTGTACACTTTCACCATAATTCGCGTAAAAGCTCCGAGGAACTTTGGACCCAACCACGCTGTGCTGATCAGACACGTATCACACTACCAAGGTGTGACTGCATAGGGACGCTACGAGACCTTTACAAAGATTCCCTAGTTAGAAACAATCCGCTAAGGTTTCCGGATCGGAAGCAGGCATAACCCTCCCTAACGGGCATAGTGTCTTAGCTAAGCCCACTTCCCGAGAGAACCGGGCTATACACCATCAACCGCCATCCCCCATGCCCTTTCGGTAAGATCATTTCTAACCAAGGTTTCTAATTAATTAGACAAGACCAGAGCCATGTAGTATTGTGGTTGACAGTTAATCCTGGGTGGTTCTCCATGTTCTGATTAACATGGTGATCTTGTATTAACATAACAAGATATAAATAATAAGGATATTCATCAATGTTGGATAGAACCCATCATGAACCAAGGTTAAGCATCTAGAATAGCTACCCAACATAAAAGTAAACCCGGTGTATCAAAGCTTAGGTGTAAAAGACTAGTCATCCTTACATAGGACCCATCAAATTAATGCATCGCGAACATGAATATAAATTTTGTTGTCATGCAATGTGTATAGGTTCAAAAGAGTATGCTGAGGGGGAAATCCACTTGCCTTCCTCAAAGTACTGCGGTGGCTTCTCCTCGTAGACTTGATCTTGATCTCCCTCGAACGGACCGTTCTCTACACGATTCGCACAAGCATTCAATCAATAAAAGCAAAACAATACACGATACAACTTTTAAAGATGCAAAGACGTGTCTAGAACTATTCTTGATGAAGAGACGATCGCGTGAGCGCAAAGATCACTCAAAACGGATTTAAAACGGTCAAGATATGGCTAAAACAAGTTTTCGGGGCTTCTTTAAACTGAATCTAACTCTCCAGGGGCATAAACAGAAGAAACCAGGGACCTAAAACATAATTTTGTATAAAAACATAAGGACTTTTGAGGAAAAAGACCAAACAGGATGGCGGGTTAGATTTTTAGAAAGATCAGGGGCTAAACTGAAAGAAACATGACCTAGATCTAATTATTTTTGAACTGGCTTGGATTGCGGGTTGATTTCTAAGAAATCTAGGGGCTTTTCTGCAAAAAGGCGCGGCTGAGCGGTACGCTCGGTTTGACTCGAGTCGGGCTCGATCTGGACCGTTAGATCTCGATCGAACGGCTCTGACTCGACCGCGGCGGCGCTGGCGACCAGAGACGGCGGCCCGCGGCGGCGCTTCGCCGGAGTTGGCGAAACCGGCACTACCGGACTCCAGATCTCGCCGCGTTTGGCTTGGAAGAGAGAGGGGAAACGGGGAATCCGTTTTGGGGGTTCTAAACGAAGGTTGAGAAGCAGAGGGAGCTCGCTTCGAGCTATGGCGGCTCGGCCATGGCGGCGACGCGACGAGGCCTCGAGAGAGCGAGAGAGAGAGAAAGATTAGAGGCTCGACGACTTCCTTACCTCCACGCGAAGCTCGGTGGCGAGTTGGAAGCGGCGAGAAGGCGCTTGAAGGCTAGAATTGCGGCGGTGGCCTTGACCTAGGGTTTGCGGCGGCGGCGCGAGCTAGAAGGCGGCGAAAGCTTGGGTTTTGGGTGGAGAGGCAAGAAGCTCGGGCGGCGCGCTTATAAAGGCCGGGAACAAGGCTTGCGCAAGGGGAAGGCACGGCGGAGACGGGCGGCGTCCGGACTCGGCGTCGAGTCCTGCTCGAGCACGGCTCGGGGTTAGGGATGACAAGGCGGGCCCACACGTTAGCGAGACACAGAGAAAAGGAAAGGGGAGAAAGAGTTCGGCTGGGCCACGCTGGGCCGGCTGCGGCGCGCGGACTGGGCCGGGAAAAGGGAAACCGGACCGCGGCTTAAGTTTTGGGCCGCGAAAGGGAATTGGGCCGAGGGAAAGAAGGCTGGGTTGGGCTTAAGAGAGGGAGAGAAGAGAAGGTTTGAACTTTAAGTTTAAACTTTTGCAAACCTTTTCAAATTCAAACCACATTCAAAATATATGCAAATCAGCATGAATGCAACAAAAACTTTATTGACTTTAATTTAAATGTTATTTAAATATTTAAGAGCTAAGATTTAAATTTGCAACTTAATATTTCCTAAAATATTAAAAACTAAGAAAATTAGTTGCCTATATTACTTTTAATGTGATAATAAAATTAGGGTGTTACAGGTTATATATTGGTTTTTATAAACTAATAATTATTTTGCTTAATGTTCAATATTGAATCTAGTTTTCTGAATAAAACTTGACTAGGTTCATACATCGAATTCTGTGAATAAATGTGAACTTGTTTAATATCTATATCTACTTCATTAGCTTTTCTAATTAAAAGTTAATTAAGGTTTATATCCTGTTATTTTATAAATTAATGATATCAATACAATTAACAATTATTGAACTAGTTTTCTTTATTAAAATTTAATTAGGGTTAAACACCGGTTTCCATCATGCTGACAGAAACAAGCTCATGTCAGCACAAATTCGTCACTTTCCTATGCATTTCGTGTAAGCTCAAAAGTCCCTCGAAAACTTTCCTAGCGCTATTTTTATAAGTGCTACGTTGGTCCACGTTGTTGGCGACGTATTAACAATTCAGTACTGGTTCATAACAAAGTGTTGTGCTTAGTTTCCAAGGACAATTAATTCTTTATTGAACTGAACAATGAGCTGCAGGTTGACAATGGAGCAACTCAAATGTGGACTTGTACATTGGATCTTAGTGTTACTAGCAGTCTAGCACATCTGGCCCTTTGTGCCGATCAGATCTCAGGGTCTAGCTAGCTTTTAGCATGATTTTCCACGAAGCAGATCAAAGACAAACATCAGTCGTAATTGGTAAAACTTTTGATATAGTCGCACCATTTGGGGCCTTGGTACAAAAGAGGAAGAAAAGGGAGGTTACACTCACACCATGCCACTCATCTTTGAAGGTTATATATATTTGTCAGTGGATGGAGATTCAGTAATAGGCTGTGTGTATCTTATATCTGGTCCATGGATTTATTTTATTCTCCTGGCACTCTTGTATTTTTTTTCCATCATACAGATGATATATAGATGCTGATGTGATAATCAACGTCTTCATTTCTCCATTTATGTCTTTATAACTGAACTGTATATAGCTCTATAAGAGAATTGAAAATTATTGCACTTCAAAGGAAAAACTAGCAAGTAAAATAGTAGCAAGTTGTGGAAAACACATCATGTCCAGATAGGTTTGGAGCATCAACATTGTTTGCAGCAAGATATCTTAGAATCAGCTAAGGAAAGAGCATCCATGGATCGGAGCTACAGTGTCGATGAGCTTCAGTTCCAATTTGCAAGGCAACAGAGCAGAATCAGTCTCTCAGACAGACAGAACAACAGTCGTCGCTTCTCCTTGCTCACTAGCAGCCTGAGAGGGGAGCTGATCAGAGTCAGAGGCAGCAGTGGGCGGCAAAGTATCCTGCTCCGACGGCGATTGTTGCTCGGTGGTGGGGTTGGAGGGGAGGCGGGAGCGACAGACAGGGCAGGAGTTGTGAAGCTCGAGCCATGGCACGATGCAGGAGGAGTGGTAGAGGTGGCCGCATGGGAGCCTCCGCGCGGCTGCGGCCATGGGGAGGACCTCCTTGCAGATGGCGCAGACCTCGCCGGGCTCCGACACCTCCACCGTCGGCACCGCGTCGATGGACGCCGCCGGCGCCGGGGCCATCGTCCCGCCTCCGCCGATGACGATCCAGGGCACCAACACCGCGGGCGCCGGTGGCATCCCGACGAAGGGACGACGCCGGAGTTCGCCGCCGTAGATTTGGAGGTGAGGGGTTGCGATGACGAGCTCGTCCATGTCGTCGTCGGAGGACGTCAGCAGCAACTCGTGCTCCGGGGGAGGGGATGGCGGTGCAGACATGGCCGGCCTTCGTGATCGGTTAATTGCTCTCAATTCCTTGAGTGCTCCGTCCCTCTCCGGTTGAGACGGAACTCGTGGCATTGTTAATCCGTATTAGCGCGCGAGCGGGAGCGCCTGCTCTCTTCTCTTGTCGTCTCTCTCCTGGCTCTCTCCCCTGTTTTCGGTGAAATGCATGCAACTAGTAGCACCCAAAATTGATTTGCATAGTGCCTTTAATTTTCACCTAGCTTATTATTAATTGATCACTTAATTAATTAGTAAGGTGCGTGCAGTGATTGCTCATGTCCAATTGTCCTTAGACTTTATGCATGCGTGCCATCATGTATAATGACACAAGCAAGCCCATGTCACCGCATACTCGTCACTCAAAAAGTAAACTCGAAACTTACACGTGAATCTACAGCCTATATCATGTTATATGTTAAAGTTACTTTCACGAGCTCGTCAGCTAGTGCCTACAAACTAGCAATTGAAAAAAAAAGGTTAGCACATCGTATTGCTTAGATTTCCATGGTCATTCATGATTTCATTCTTAATTTGGAGCAAACGATGAACTTTGGAATATTTTAGATGATAGTTTTTGACATGATTTTCCACAAACCATCAAAGGCTACTAACTTTGTGAAACACAAGAGACTTTACAGTTGAGGTGATAAGCATCGATCATTCAGTTAGTTGAATAAGTATGGTTCACTACCAGATAAAACTTATAAATCCTACACTTTGCCCCTACCCCACACTCACAGAGCCAAAAGCAATCTTACAACCACCTCGAATTCTGAATGTAGGCTGTGGTTTAGTTTTTACCGTACCGAATCTGATATCTCTACTTCTTTTTTTTTTTTTGCATTTTTCTTCAACAACTTTGAGGGATATCTGTTCTTTTGTGTTATACAGTATTTGCTACATGCATTGACAAAAATAATGATCATACCAGTTCAAATTATTAGGACATCCTAATTAAGAAATTAGGAAAACTTCAAATTGTTCCACTCAAGTATAGCCAAATTCCACCCCATAACTCTTTTTTTATTCAGTTTACCCTCATAAATTAAGTAATTTACATCAATTTACTCCATAATATAGTTGTTATTTTTTGTTTCTCCAAGTTGATTTTTGCTAGATGATAGCAAACATCATGACACATGTTAGACAAATACATCATGAATTTCTTATAATTATTTGATAACTAAGAATATTATTTAATCCTTGAATTGGGATACAAAATTATGTAGATAATAATGACGAAACATTCATAATATATTTTTTATATGTATTGTGCACCCAATGAATTTTCAAATTTAAGTTTAAGATGTGTATGGAGAAAAGAGGATAAATTGGGTTAGCGAATAAATTGAACCAAATGGTAAAGTTTAGGGGCGCAAACTGAACAACAAAATAGCTTTGGAGGTCAATTATTTAGACTTTGGTTATTATTGAATGGAATGTTTTGGATTTTTTCCTAAGAAACAAAATTGCCTCCAACATAAAGTTGAGTGCATGCTACATATAGATAACTCAAAACCAACAAATTTTATCGACCCCCCAAATATTTTAGGGTATGGGAAATCGATCAGCATTCTCTCTTTCAACTAACTAAAACTGAGGCACCTTTAAATCCAGTAGAATAGCCTAATTTTCCACCATCAACTAAGCATGATCTTAAAATTCACACTGGTGAACTAGATATTATATCTTCGTTCCAGTCATCCAAATTAATGAGGGAACCTTCAAACGCCTCTAGTAATGCTGGCAAGTCCAAATCTGCCTCAAGCTCTTGAGCATTTGTGGTTGTTTGAACCATTTCCCCATTTCGAAGATCCATATTTACATGCTGGCGGGGTGTCTGGGCCATGCTCATGCTATTGCTATAGTCCTTGCAAGTGTGATCACCATAGTACACGACAGTGTACTTTGCACTTTCCTCGCCAGCCATGGCACTACTGGTACCAGTATTTCGTTCTTGTTGCTCAATTGTCTTGGTTGCTAAGCAATTCCTTTCTCTGTAGGCACATCTGTAGTAGTTCCTGCTCAGCCACAAATTCATGTGGTATGATTATTATGTGTCTGTTCATCGGTTTGTTTGAGATCAATTATATAGCCCGAGTTTGCAAAAGCTTAATTAGATATTTTTTTCATGGAACTAGGTAGCTTCTTCATAATTCATGCATTTAATGAAGAAGATAACATGACGTAGATAAGAGATTGAATGGGTGGTTTATTTACCTAGGGTGTTGCCTCCCATTGATGTTCTTCTGACCATATTTTCTCCACTGATGGCCATCATAATGTGGAACATGTGTCACAAGGGACCTCGATCGCTTGTCGTTCCTCCTATACAGAAATAAATGAGCCAAAAATCGATCAATTTTAAGCAAAAATCGATCGATTGATGATGCATGTTAGGATTATGCATGTGCACACAATCGATCAGTTGACGTTTTTTTCCCTGTGCTGCTATTGATGCAGCAGAATCTAATTACAAACCTTCTCTTTTGACCAACGCCATTAGGCTTGGCTTGTTCTGTCGTCCTGCCACCGCTGCCAGCAGTAGTAGTACTGTTGCTCTTCCTCACCAACGACTTATCGTCGAGGAGGTCGTCCACTGGTCCACCTCCGGCTCCGGTAGTCGTCGTCATCATGAGGAACCCTTCAAGCTTAGACGCGACGCTGATGTTGCAGCCGATGACGTCATCGAAGAGCTGGACGGCGACGTCAGCTGAGGTAGCATCGGCGGCGTAGAGCAGGGGGAGAACGAGCGCTCGGAGCTGCATCACAAGCTCCTGCTGCCTCCTCATGGCCTCCATCATCTCCGAGCCGCCATGGCCGCCGCCGCCGCCGCCGCCGCTTACGAGGCTTTTCCCCTTGTTGCGATCCATTCGATCAGTGGGCAGGAGCTCTCGATCTATCCAAGTACTTACCTCTGTTTAAGCAGGTAGTTTTTATTGACTGATCGAATGATCTGATGGAGAGAGCAAGAGCTGGCTAATGCACTCGGGACTCGGCCGTGTCAGCATGCACTTGCTTGGTTATATAGATATATATAGTATACCCGTACAGTGCTAGTACAAGAGCATTGTATTTGCTCGATCTGCCCCCAACAATAAGCAGCTAGCTTCATTGGCTCAGGAAAGTGGCCTGATAAAATTAAGAAGCAGTGAGGCATCAATCTCGCGTGTGTGAACGCATGGGCGTGCCCATGACCATGCCACGCGGTATTTTCATTCCATTCGTCTCCCGAGCACGAGCCAGGGGGTCAGTCGTCAGACTTTCAGCTTTCCCTGCCGCGGTGCATGTACATGTATTTCTCATGGCTCAGGGTGCTTTCCTTTGATCGTCAGGGGAAAACTTGTCTGGGGTAGTGATGACATATATATATTCGACACAGACTGTATCATTTACCTAGACCAGACGTGTGGAGCGTATGGAATCATCTATGCATGGTATTGCTTTGGAACCAAGTGTTGTTTACAGTCCTCTGAGAGAGTGAGAGGACCTCTTATATTTGCTCACCACACCACCGCACAATGCACCGTTCTTATGGATAAATGAGCTAGTTCATGAGCTACTATATTGTGCTCTCTTCTATCATTGTTAACCCCTCACATGTTGAGAGCAATTGTATGTATGGCTGCCTTTATCTCCTTCATAATTTCATAAGAGGATATGGTTTTCATCTTTGCCCCCAACCAACAAATAAAGGAGTGGAGACCAATTTCGGCTACTTAGCCACTAAAAATTTCTCCTCTTTGTATCATAAAAAAAGTCATTTTGAGACTGTCCTAAGTTAAACTTATTAAACTTTGACTGCAAATATCCTTTTATGTGTTAAGTTTAGAATTGTGAAAACGATACGAATAGATTCGTATTGAAATATGATTTTATAAAAGTACACTTTAAATATATTTTATAGTAAAAAGTATTAGTTAAAGTAATGTTTTAGAGGCCTTGTCAATGTCCTAAACGGCCTCTGTCGCCAACCTAGAGGGAGTATGGCAGTGGTGCCTTGCTTGTTGCTATTACAACATGTGGGGTGAGACATGCTGCCTAAACAATAAGCTTGGGGTTTATTCTATCCTTGCATGATCTTACATTACTTGGGGTTGGGGGGTTGGGGGGGGATTAATCCATATAGCCACGCACGTTTGTGGTCAACATGCAGCTGCATATATATAGTACTAGTGCTGCAAAGAAAGATGCATGCATGCATGTCGTATTATATGAGCAAATTATGCACGCAACTTGCAGCTTAGAGTAAGGTAAACACTACTTTCAAGATTTTTTTGTACAGGCCAATTTTTAACCTTAATTAAAATGGTCACAATGCACTGAATTATTAAGGAATGCTGTTATACATATGCTGCTTCAATTCGCAATTATACTGGTCCTTTTTATTATTAATGGAAGGGGAGTAAAAAGAAAATACATGTCCTTATGTACCTCCTCTGTTTCCAATTTTAAGTCGTTTTGGCATATTTGCATGCATAGTTATTAGTATATGTGCTACTTACTTATACACTATTTCTTGATACATACTAATATCCATGTATCTAGATATGCCAAAATTAAGCGCACTATTTGGAACAGAGAGTACCTATCTACCATAATTAATTTGTTGGAGTGGGCATATATAGTACCGATCATATTTCAGTGTAAACATTTTAGAGGATGCTCTAGATAGACAGGGCCCAACTGTAGTATGAAACATTTTAGAGGGTGATGATGCCCTAGATAGGCTATACTCCCCTTAACGAATACTAATTCGTACAGTACGTCATTCCAACTTAGATGCATGCATTCTTGGAAACTGACTATAGTTAATACTAACAACTAGTCCAATTTTCATTTTCTACCTTGTTTTGGACTGACGTGCCGCCACAGCCTTGTCGTCTTATTCATGTATGTACATTTGTACATGCATGTGCTGGTGTGCATGAGTATAGTATACGATGCTAGCCGGCCGGCCACAGGAAGCAGGTCGACAGGATCAGGAGGAACATATCTTTCGTCATTTCATAAGTGACCTTTAATTTGGCACTTTGCATGATATGAGATGCTCCCCATACGGATCGACACAGGTTCCTGCAATGTGAATTTACCGGTTTATGGTGCGCCAGTGACAATGTGCATGCATTTATCTTCTCTTGCATATGCATGGACAACGACAATTGACAGACGAGTTAGGCTTAAGCTTCGTTGCATGTGCACTATATATTGTTCCACTGCCAGAGCAAGAACATATGCCAAACTACAACCATATATACTAGTTTGTACTACAGGAAGATAAGCATGATTAGGGCCGAGGAATCATGCAAGTCGATTGAAAACCCAAGCTTTGCTGCCTCCAGCCAAGACCACTGACCATCATTATCTTAAAACATGCTAGTGAGCTATGCGTACCATTAAGAGGCACATCATTACCAGGAAACAATATATATTTTTCAAACTTGAGGGGCTAGGTAAACAGAGAGGATTCCTTGGTCATACGTTCCTTGCATTCAGGCATTCAGCTAGCAAGCCCCTAGCCTGAAAATAGGAATATGTATTGGTAAACTAAGAGTCTAAGACTGTTTGTGGACCACAAGGATCTATTTTAAGTGCAGGCCCGTTATCTGTCGGTCAAAGTTCGGATGGAGCTCCCAATTAAGTTATAGATCGATCCAAGGCAGCAAGGGGAGTGTATACAGTGACATATGCATCTCGACCGTCCAGCTCTGTCCATGGATATTGAAAGAACAAAGAGAACCATGGTTAGTAAGGAGAAGCAAGACGGCAAACCCTGCCCAAAGACGATGAGGAAGGGGCTGTGGTCTCCTGATGAAGACGAGAGGCTTTACGGCCACATCACAAACTATGGCGTCGGAACCTGGTCCTCTGTCGCCGAACTAGCAGGCAGACACATTCTTACTTGTGTATTTGCATATTTGTTTTAGCAGCGGAATACATTGTATTGTATTAATGCATTATTGTACTGTTATTCCAGGGCTGAAGAGGAGCGGGAAGAGCTGCAGACTGAGATGGATGAACTATCTACAGCCAGACCTCAGGAGGGAGCCCATCTCCAAGCAGGAAGAGGACCACATCGTATCATTGCAGAAACTCCTAGGAAATAGGTAAGTTATTAGTTTTTGTTCAGATACTAATAATCCATCTTCCCTCATAATATAATGCATGCATCTGATGAAGAATCTAGATGTGCTTGTTATATGCGTATATGCAGGTGGTCTGCCATTGCGGCAAGGATGCCTGGAAGGACGGACAATGAGATCAAGAACTACTGGAACTCGCGCATCAAAAAGAAGCTCCGGAGGATGGGCACCGGCCACTACCAATCAAAATCAACAGAGATGCGTCAGATAATACAGAATAATGGCGGTGATAGTAACACTGATGGCAATCTGGATCTGTATCGGCGGCAAACTACAGCGGAGGGTCAGGTTAATCATGGCAACCCAACCTTGCACAACAACTACTCAGACCAGCCAAGTACTCTGTCTACAGTTTTCACAAGTCAACTAGTACATCAACAACCTATTGCTGCCATTCAACATGGCGAGCAGAGAACACAGTCCTTCATCCATGAACCGTTTTCCAAGAGCTATCAGATAAATTTTGTGGAAGACTACGTCGACTTGATCATGTCTCCCCAGGATGATCTACCAGACATATGAGTCTGTGGGTCCTCACCAAGCACATACAAGGTGCGCAAGGGAAGTGAAACTTCTGCAGTTGATTATATGCATCTGTATGTGCAAAGCAAAATATTTTCTAACATTTTTTCTGGGAAATGATTCAGTCGTTATTATACAACATATGGCACTTCTCAAAGTTACTATCTTTAATTAGACTCGCTTGTCTCAATATTATGTACCCAATAACTCACAATAAATCTCTTCTCTCATGCCTTTTTTATGCTTCTTGGAAACTCCTGGACTTAGATCTTTAACCTATGCTTTTCAACATTGTCACTGTGCAATTAAGAATATATGTTACAGCTCCCACTATGCTACTCCGAAATAACTATGGGTGGTCCATTTGATTCGATGACTGAAGTGACCTTTTATCTTTTTGTTAAAAGAGGATAAATTGGCAAGAGATGTTTGGTAACCAATCTAGAGATTTTGTTTAGATTAGATTCACATTAGAATAAAAAAAGTGTGGCATGGATGATTATTTATTTTTTATTTTAATGTGATATATATGCTATGAACATTTTTTAAATCCTTTTTCAATGCAAATACACGAAATTTGAAGAGCAATGTATGTGACCTGTTCATTGTAACTTGATGAAAAACAAGAAACATTATTTGTGAGAGCAAAAGAGAGACAGATGGCAACATAATCCCTCTAAGGAATAAAGGGTGTGGCGACTCCTCCATCAGACCCATGTAGGGATAGATGATTATGTTTCTGCTATCTTTGGTTAATGATTTTATCACATTTAAATTCAAGGGCTTAGATTTATTTGATGTCTTTTTCCTAGGATGCTAGGAGGAGTACCGTAACAAGCTCATTGATTGGTCTTCATAGAGGTACAATATAACATGATATATATCTGTATATATCTACTCATCATTGGCACTTCCACCCTTTGGTATCTCTTTAACCTTCGGTTTCATTATACAATAACCTGTGAGGTTGTATCATTTTGGTCCAGCAAGTAGTAGAATACAAATATGCAAATGGATATACAAACTTGTTAACTACATGCGTATACTGCCACATGTACTCCATGTTGATGTAATTTTCCATTGTGGCATGTAACATGAACGATTTAGACATGTGAACCCCTATCTTTCTCTCCGTTCTCATCTAAATCTTAGACATGCACATAACTATTATTTCTTTCTATGAAAAGAGTAAAAACATTAATGATGTGTGACCAAAACACTAGTGTACCATATTTTTCTAAATCTAACTTATGTGTTAATCTAATTTTAACCTCGTAAATACGTGTACATCAGTGCATGATATATATGAAGCCTCAAGTCAACTTTAAAATTGCTCTCACTTATATTAGCATTCAGATCAGACTTAGTATTAGTGTATCAAGTATATATTTACTTTTTAATTTTTAGATTGTCAGTGATAATATTATTGGTATTCCAGTGATAATAATGTATAGTCACCAAAATTTAGAAAAGAACTATACATTTTTTTTTTGAAATATTGTTACTTTCGAAACATAGCAGCTCCAGGGTGATCTCTTGTCATTAAACTTTGATTTAAAAATAAGATGCTTGACTATACTGTTAAAGTTTTTTAAAAAAAACTTATATGAGAAGGTGGGTCAGAAATTAATAAGGGGTCACATATATAAAAATATCCATTTCATGGGCCACTATAGCAAAAATATATCATGGGCCACTATAGCAAATATCTCATCCTCACGAGTTCGTGTATTCACAAGTTGTACGGTGGAGGGTGGATATAGTTTGCTCTTCGGTAAATAAACATTCCTTTCTGCTGGTGTGAATTAAATGGTTTTAAATAGTGAATTACAAGGAATTAATGGGAAATGACATTCTATTAGATGGTAGAGAAGGAGAGGAACTGGGGAACAAAGTTTGGTCAACGACAAGGGACACCAGATGGGCATGTGGCAAAGACTACTCGAGAGAGAGTCAAGACTCGAGGGCAATAAGTTTGGCAGCTTGAACAATTGATACTATGGGCATTAGTTACGTCACAGACGATGGCATGCACTGAACAGAAGAATGTAATAAGGCTGATCGGTCAAAAGAAATGGAGTAACAATTGATAATCACTCGTTCAATTTGTTAGGTAGTCTTGCAGATGGCCGTGGAGTCTGCAAGATTGTATATGTGTATGTATAGGAGAACTACATACATGTGACGTAAATGACAGAATACATATATAGACATTTGTAGAAAACAAGGATACATAGACGTAAGTAGGATCGAGATGTACAAATACATAATACAATAGTTTTGAATACGGCGTTGGATCTCCTGATGCATTGTACAATTGCACATACATACTGCTGCTGCATGACTATCAGACATTCAGACGCGTGCAGCGGGGAGAGTGGCGTCACGAGGGTGATGTCATGCTACAGAATCGTGCAACTCGTGTCCAAATCCACACAATTTAGTACTGGGTCCATCCGATTGATTAGAGCTGTTTTACAATGCTTGTCAGGTACTAAGAGGTACCCAGTGGTACTTTTTGTCTAATTAATTTCGACCGTTGATCTCGCTGTAGTATTTGGATAAGTATTTATTTTTTTAGAAAACAAAAGAAAGGGTAATATTGTAACTCAGCATGTCAGGATCCTGCCCACGCGAGCCCGTTCCTTCCGATCGAGTTCGTCTTCGTCAATCCGAGACGCGACTCCGCCTCCGTGCAGCAGCCGGAGATCCCGTGCCCAAGCCAGGGCCGGCGACGCCGAGGCCGCCGCCGCTGCGGGAATCGGAACCGAGAGCGGAAGGTGACTGCGGTAGGGCCGTCACGAGCAATGCGTGCAGAACGGAGCTTGCCGTCCGCCTCCGCAGCATGGGCGCCCGCCGGCCGCGGTTCCACACGCGCAGAGCTTCCTGGCCGCCGTGGGCCACGCACGCTTGGACCTTGGCCGTCGTTTTCTGCTGTTCTGTTCAAGGAGAGATCAATATCCCCAAAATTGGGTGCCTGTCGTGGGGAGAGTGACGAGGGCCGCGGTGGAATCTTGATGTGATTTGGCATGGTGGAACTGAAATTGAGTGTTCAAATCAATGGAGTGCTTCAGTGCGTGGGTTGCCAATTGCAATTTTGCAGAGCATGAGCACAATCTCTTCTGCCTACACGCACTGCACCATCTTCTTCGACGACTTCCGCGTGCTGTGCGATTTTGAGAAGCACGACTGCCGGACCTTCGTCACCCACTTTTTTCAGCGTCAACCACAAGGGCGTCCTGAGCCCGGCGGCTCTCTCCTCTGCTCGCCACAGACGCTCATCGCCCACCTCGTCGTCGACCACGGCTCGGGTGTCTACGAGGTCACCTACGGCATGCCCCTCCCGCTCTTGGTTCTGGTGCCCGCAGCAGCGGCGGTCTCAACGTTGTCGGCCCTAGCCCGGGCACGGGATCTCCGCCTTCTGCACGGGGAAGATGCATTGCTGCTCCTAATGACCGGAGCTACTCTGTCCACGCGTGCGATTGGAGCCCCGATCTGCCTTTTTGTGAAAAATAAGATGAAGTCTTGCGAGCTGTTCGATCGGTTTTGGGCGGTGGATCGATGGGCGCCAGTTACGTGGTGCCGTGCTGAAGGAAAGTCGCTCAATATGAGTGCAACGCATATAGAACGGAGAGAACGGCGAGGTTTTTTTTAATTCACGAGAAAAGGGGATCAGCGACAAAAGAACAGGTCCATCCGCATAATACTCTCTGCTAAAATTATCAATTTACCCTTTTTATTAATAAGGACAATTATTTTTGTTGGTACCTCATGGTACTTTACCTCCTGGTACCTCCTGATACCTCTCACCTTAGCACCATTGGATCTTTGAGAATGGACGATTCTTTTTTTTCCAAGCATTGTAAAACTCCTCGATTAAACTAATTACTGGCCGCCCCCACGCCTCTCCAGTCACTCATTCTTTTGACGATGGATATGATGATTTTGTTGGTACACAAGGACCGACTCTTGTGTCATCTGCTGGACTCAATCTCTCGCCAGGAGCCCGGGACCTCCTAATTGCGGTCCATGCATTATCAAGGGCCCGTTACTCGCCTTTTGCTTTTTTTTCTTTTCTTTTTGCCACGTTTAACCCCCTCTCTCTCACTTGATTGTCCCACAAGGTTGAGTTTTCTGCTAGGTTGCCTTGACGCGTGCAAAGTAGAAATACAGTACAAAGCTTTTTCGCAAAAAGAAAAAAAAATACAAGCTTCACCCCGCATCGATCACATATATTGTCGTAGCACGCTAGAACCAACGCGGCGAAATGAATAAAGCAGCTAATATAATATAATGAGAAATGTAAGGGCAAATAAATTAAACTAGCTAGAGTCTCGTTCAATTCATTAGGAGCCTGCTGCATCGAGCATGAGGAAGTAGTGGTCGATCGTCCAGGCATGCGCTGCATCAGGGATGTGCAGCGGTGACCGGATGGGTCCGCTGATCAAGTCCTCCATCATCGTCGTCTCCTGGGCCCAGCTGTCATGGACGCCAAACAGCGGCGGCCCGTAATAGTCGTCGGCGTAATCGTCGCTGCTGCTCCTGCAGGTGATGTCGTCAGAGATGGCCGGAGATTGATCGGCAGCTGATGTAGTAGTAGAAGCAACAGGGGCGACGACGGCGGTAGTCTCGAGGATGACCGGCGGCGCCTCGAGGGAATAATCATCGTTGGGCGTGCAGGTGTGGTCCCCCATGTACACCACCGTGTACTCTGCTGGGACGGCATCATCGTCGTCGTTGCGCTGCACGGTGCGCTTGGCAGGGCAGCCTTGCTGTGCGCTCCGCGTGCACCTGTAGTAACTCCTGCATGCACGCATCAAAATCTATGTGACAATTTGATCGATCAGTGCAAGTCGCTCATTTTATTATTTTTTGCGATGGAGAAATTAGAGAGTTAGCCCTGTAGTAAGCACCTAGCGGTTGTAATATAATTTCTTCTAAAAATATAACTGATGTCTCCATCGTTCGGTCTTTCCCTGTTAATGACACGCGACAAACTAGGCCCAACGTGTATCACGAGAGTCAGTCTTTGATTCGTTGCAGGTAGCATTTGTAGAGAATATAGCGATAGAGGGGACCCAAATTAAAGGGACGGCGGCATCCACTACCAGCTAGCAGCTACCAATTCAAGGAGCTACTTCTACAGACAACAGAGAGAATTTCTACTTGTACGAATTGTCTAGCTCGATACATACTACGACGATAGTGAAATGACATCTGCTTTAGGGCAGCTTTGCTTTCCTGGTCGAGTTCATAACAATGCATGCAACCGGCGATACGGAAAAATTTTATTTTGTTTAACCCAACACAAGCTTGAAAGCTTCGCACATTGCTTCTTTACTCATGGTTTCTATGCATGCCCTTGTCTAAAATTAATTAAAGGCAATAAATTCATCCATTGGATCTCAGACAGATTGGAGCACAGGAATCGGCCAATTAGCTTCAGTTCGATTTGATGATCAATACGCATATATAATGATTCAGAGGAGCTAATAATATAATAGGGGTGTATTACCTAGCGTACATGGCGCCTTCGATTTGCTTCTGGCCGTACTTCCTCCATTGGTATCCATCGAAATCGGGCACTGATGTCACAAGACATTTGCTGCTCTTCTCTTGCTTCCTCCTCCTGCAGCTAGTGCAGACATCGAGATCGATCCATCAGGGAGGAAATCGAAGCCAGGGATCGATGATTATTGTAAAGCTAGCTACCTTGTCTTGCGGGAATGACGACGAAGCTGTGCATCAGCTGCAGGCTCGTCGACGACGTCTTGTTGTTGGTCATGATTGCAAGTCTTGTCGTCGTCGTCGTCACGGCCTCTCTTGCTCCCCCGGCGGCGCCTCCGTCTCCCGTCACAACAAGGAGGCGCTCCGCCGCCGCCGCCGGAGGACTCCACCACCGTCGTCGGAGACGGCGAGAAGAGCAGCTGACGGAGCTGCGCCAGGAGTTCGTCACCCTGCTGCTGTCGCCCTGCTAGCATCATCGATCGACCGCCGCACCGCCGTGGTCGATCAGATCGATAGATGCGACTTGTTATATATTTGTGTGTTTAACGCCGCTGGAAGCTAAAGCTTGCTGAGTGACGATCGACGACGACGATATTCCGGCTGCTTTTTCGTTACCTTCTCGATCTAAAAGATACTCCCAGGAAGGAAGGAGGCTTGACTCACGCTCATCTCACTGCAGCTACCTCTCACTTGTTTATATATAAAGACTAAGCCAGGGAAATCTAGGCATCACACATAGTATATCGATCATCACACGTGGCACTTGTGTGTACCTGTTGCACGAGACCCGTACATATATACTACATAATGTATTGATTCTTAGTATTTCTCATCCTTTTTTTTATGCGACGTTCGTGCTTATTGGTGGCTAGACCGGTAGTGGATGGCCATGCGACGACGGCAGAAACTATTATCCCGTTTTGCTCTATATGTGTACAAACTAATAGAATACATACTTTACAAGATGTGCAAAAAAAGCGTCCCCTACTTCTAACATGATGTTGCATGCATCTTGGAAACTATTTTGCTATTTTCTTCAATATCTCTGCTTTTTTAAGTCGTCTTTTGTTTCATGAGGACAAGGCTTTGACCGAGACTAGCTATTTAATGTATTAACATTTTAGATGCAAAAAAGTACGTATACTTATAAAAATATTTTTATATGGATTTTTGTAAAAATATATTTTTATACAAATCTAGTGACGTCAGTTTTGATTTTTTTTTTTAGGTAATGATATTAGTGAAATGACAAATATTAGTAATTAACAGGATAATCGTCGGTACTCGATATATCAAATGAAACAAAGCAAATTTGAAGGACTACCAGCAATTTCATCGGTGGACCACCTCGTGAGTCATGATGAGTGACCTGCATGTGTATAGCAGGGTTTTATTTTTCGAACTGGTTGCTCGAACCGCCGGCCTCCGGTAGCTGTTTACCGGTCCGGTTTGACCGGTTGCCGCTAGAAACCGGACAAATTCAAATTTTGAATTCAAATTCACATATCCGGCGGTTTGGAGCGGTTAGCCGTTCGGTTTGACCGGTTAGCCGGACCGGTTTGGCGGTTAGCCAGCCCGTTTGCGTCCAAAAAAAAATGGGCTAGAAACCGGACAAATTCAAATTTTGAATTCAAATTCACATATCCGGCGGTTTGGAGCGGTTAGCCGCTCGGTTTGACCGGTTAGCCAGACTGGTTTGGCGATTAGCCGGCCGGTTTGCGTCAAAAAAAAAGGGCCTTAATGGGCCGGCCACTTTTTTTCTTTTTATTTTTTGATTTAACTTGTATTTGCCGAAAAAAATACCCAATGAGCAAAAACTTTTTACACCAACAGATTACACGCACCTTGAAGTATTTTTAGGAATTTTTACGATATTTTTCCATTTTTGAATTTAAATTTAAAAATTTTGAATTTTGCCCGGTTCAAACCGCCCCGAACCGCTACCGGTCCGGAACGGTTTGAGCGGGACCGCTCAAACCGGACCGGTTCCCAACGGTTTAGTGAACCCTGGTGTATAGTTGATGAGTCACAGTAGGCTGCCAGCTGAACGCTTCTTGACGACACACATGCGGTCCAGCGATTACGTCCACACTAGTGACGCCAGCACCATGACGTACTCGCGCCTCCTATGTAGCTAGAGTACTCGTGGTCTAGCGGGTATAATGGACAATATATATCTACGTACTACACCAGCAAATATATATGTATAATTGTGATAAATTAGTTAATGACTACACATACATATATGTGTGCATTAACGATTTTTTTTCTTTTTGTTTTTACCTGGTAATAGATAGTTCAATTCACGTCTTCACAAGTATGGAGTTCTACGACATAGGAATGCATTTATCGCTTATTTGACTAGGAACAGTACTCGATCCTCCCAAGGAAGTAATTGAAGTATATAAAAAAAGAAGAAGAAACAAATTAAGGGAAATGGTGAGCGAAGATAACGTCGGAGCAGCCGCGGAATCCAAAGTCTAGTCCACACGTAGCACTATGTTGGTTCAAACAAACAAAAAGTCTAGTCCACACGTACGGTTGCATTTATTAAGTATTCCAATGTACGTACTGAGTAGCTAGTGGTCACATTGACCAGCAGGGCTAGCATAGCAATATGATTGATGATGAGGTCAAGTGTTCGATCACTAGCAAACATGTATTGGGAGCTCCATCGATCGCCGATCGATCTCAGCAACACGCCAACACCACCTAAAGCACTTAGCTAGCTGTGGGGAAATCATCGAGGAAGAAAGTGGTTCTCGTTTGAGCACGTAGACGTGATAGGACCTTCCTGCTCCCATCCATAACTCACTCGTGCCTCACGCTACACACGTATCGATCAGCAATTCAGCAGTCCACATCATCACCTTTTTCACAACAATGAATAATACTGATATTATCAAGTTATTTGCACCAACGGACATAATTCATGATATTGCAAACTATATTTTAGCAGATGTCGTATAATCAATATGGGTTGTGTGTTAGTATAATCCATCATCCATCGATCTAATGTGTTTCTGGTTAGTTAGTATTAGCATTTGTGCAGGTTTGAGACAAGCCATTTTTGCCGGCCGAGCAGGATATGGGCAACCACATACGACTGGGCCAAAGATCCATTCGATTCCACGGGCCTCCACAAAGCAAATAAGGCCTCGTATTGGCCCAGCAACAAAATGTGAACTCGTCCAACTCCATCACACAACAGTCATGCTGTGATAAGTAGAATGGTTTATTTCACAACCGAGCTGAATGAGTTAGTAGCTATTGGTGACAAGTGATTCTCCATTCCATATGAATAATTCTTGTCATCCAGCTCCACGACCTGAGTGTGATCATCGCATTCTGCGAATTCATCCTTTTTTAAGAATTTTAAAAAAAAATATCAGTAGAGAGCACTCTTCAAAACATTAAGGAAAAAATAAAGAAAGAAGAGCAAATTGTTGGGCCGCCCAACCGTAGCACCAGGCCTCCTGATTGGGTATGTTCTGGGGGCATAGGTTTTGCTCGGCTGTTTTGGTGGATCCATTGAAGCACTTGGGCAAACGGACCGAATCAACTCTTTCTCAAAAAGTTATGAATGCTTCAGTAACACTATAAGTAAGCACAGCACGGTCTGGACATTTTAGCACTAACGGTAATCAGTAGTACACTAACTACAGCAACAAGTTATAGATAAAGCAGGTAACGAAAGAACATATGTTCAAGAAAGATAACCCATGCTGAATTTTAACCTCAATTTTCTTGATCACTGTCTGGTATCATTTTCAGTAGCCACTAGCAGGAGGCAGCCTTTCATTGTCAGGCTTGCTGGAAGGCTCCATGCTTCAAGTTATTTGTATGCAAGACACTGCATCCACGCATTGGACAAGGAGAGGTCGAGAGGAGCAAACAGCTGGAAAGGATGGAACCACTCAATAATTTCACCTTCTGTTTCTTTGTTTGTTCAGGATACACGTTGCGCACATGAAGAGCCCTAGTGCCTAGATATAGAATAATGGGAGCTAAGTGCTCCACACTGATGTGGCTGGAATCAACATAAGGAATCAGAGTATCGAATAAAACATTTGCAGAACAAGCACATCACAAGAATGTCATCATAGCATCACTTACCTTTACAGAGCGTTGGGGTTATCGTACAACAACACCATCAGAAATGGCTGTATTAGCCTGTCCACAGCCAGCCTTTGACACTGCAATAATCAGATCCAACAGCATCATGTGACAACTTTGTCTGCTGTGCTGCCATCATGAGGGACATCGTGCATGTCATTCTAAACAAGGCTATGCACCTGCAAAATATAGTGGTTGGATAGTCCCACCTCCACGCATTTGACAGAACCAACAAAGTGTTATCAATAAATGAAACCGGGTATATGCACAAATTTACAATTAAGAATAAACAATATCTATATACACCGTCACTAAAGAATTTGACAAAATATCTTTTTCTTCAAATAATTCCAACTTCTTTGTGGAACTCATGAAACTATCTGATGGCAAGATGCCACCTTGTCTCCCTACCATAAGGAAGACTTGTACGATAGAACTGTACTTCAAAATTGTTTGGCCTTCCTACTACTTGCAGGAGACCGAAGGTTTCACTTCTCAGAGCAAAACCTCAGATGTTCTTTCTTCTGGATACTCTGCTGGAAACTGGCACCATTGACTCGAAGCTCTCATATCCATCTTCAAACACTCTGCTGTGACGTAACAACTGGCTAGCTGAGTCATACCCCATGAGTCGATGAAGTGCCAAATCAGAAACCTTCTTGGCAGTACTTTGTGTGGCAGCAAGGCTAGATCCAGCTTGAGTAGGCAAGCTTCTCGTGTATGATGCTTCATAATCTCCGCTGATACTAATAGGACCCCCTGTTAGGCACTCAGCGTAATAAGAAGCTATATCCTCATTTTTAGTGATTGTGCTATCATCAATGCCGTATGGCTCTTGGGTCACATCCACATCTACACTAATCTTTGCACTTGAATTATATAAAGCAGGAATGCTAGTGCCAGAACCTTGGAGCACTTGCCACACTGCACTTTGCCGACTTTTGCTTTTGATATATAGATATCTGATGGCATTTGAACCAAATTGAAACAGCTATTGCAGATAGTGAATGGGGAAGCACCTGACAGAGGCCGCAAAATATGCTTCCTCACCACTCGTTTATGCTCCTTGTAACTTGCTCTAAGTGATTCTTGGTCAAGAATGGTGCTTTCAGAATAGGAGGATTGGTAATATGAATTGAACTCCCATGGGTCGTAATTGTGTGGTAGGTGTGTTTGAGCATGTCCAAAACGATAATGTGTGTATGTATGGCTTGGAGAGAAAGTATGTGGTGGTTGCCTTGGTGGCCTTTCATGACCGTAATAGGATTCTAGAGCACAGGAACTTGGAAGGGAATCACCATCCACACCTCGGAGATGGTGCTCGACGCCGTAGCTATTGGATCGTTGCTGGTACTCTAGACCTCTCTTCTGATAACTTCTCTCCGAGCCTTTCTGGCTTGAAAGCCTACTTAGCTGATCTCTTAGCTCATCCATCTTTTTGAGGCGCTCGTGCCTAATATTACTATTGAAGTTCTTTGATGTTCTGTGCACCAAATCGCCATGAGTAGGAGATCCACTTGAAATAGAACTTGAGGTACCATCCATTTGTGACTCCATAAAGTTTCGGATTGAGTTGAAGTCTTCAGAATCCAGTGACCGTCGCTGACAAAATTGATTATCCCGATATCGGTAGGGCATCTGTTCTTTGTTCTTATTGACGCTAGCCAACTTGCATTGAGTTCTCTTATTTGGCAAGCTTGAAAACCTACCAAGAGCTGCGCTGTTTTCTTTAAGGCAGCTGGTCATATTTCCATCTTCTATATAAGCCTCTCTTTTTTCTTTAGTGCCATCAGCCATTGGCTCATCTTGTTGAAAACTTTGTTTGGGTTTGATATGTCCACCATGGAACAAAGAGATGGCTTCTTCATATAGACCCTGCTCTTTCCCATGAATATTCTTTGCTATGTCCTCATCTGCATTAGCAACATTCTCATTTTCATTTTCCATGCAGCTCTCTTCATTTTCTCTAGTGCCACCAGATGTCTCTTCATTTCCATCAACTCTCTCTGCAATGTCTTCATCTGCAAGCACCACACTATTATCGACATCAACATGATTGGTTGTGTTATCATCCTCCATACATCCCTCTTCCATTTCCTGAGTGGCAGCAGCTGTTTGCTCTTCCTTCCCATAAATTCTCTCTGCAATGCTTTCATCTGCAAGCACATGATTATCATTGACATGAACACGATTGGCTATGTTGCCATCTTCCTTACAGCCCTCTTCCATTTCTTGAGTGTCACCTGCCATTAGATCTTTATTTCCACTAACTCCCTCTGCAATGTCTTCATCTGCAAGCACAGGATTATCATTTCCATGAACACAGTTGATCATCCTGTCATCTTCAGTACATACCTCTTCCATTTCTTGAGTGATATTTCCCATTAGGTCATTTCGTTGAAAACTCTGCTTGATTTTGATACTGCCATCATCAACTGAAGAGGCGCTTCCTTCATAGGGATATGCATGTTCCATGTCCAGAGACTGCCTACCCTTACTATGCTCTTTCTCATGAAATCTCTGTGGAATTTCTTCACTGGAAATCACAATATGCTCACCCTCATCAACATAGCTGGCAATTTTGTTGTCATCTTCAACATATTCCTTTACTTGATTGGCATTGCCTAGTAGGCTGTTTTCTTGATGCGAAATTTGTTCAGATATGATATGTCCATCGTCACATGATAAGAGGCTTTCTTCATGTCGATGTGCACTTTCAGCACTCTGAGTCTGTGAATCCATACCATGCGCATTTCTATGAACTCTATCTGCAACCAAGGCATGCTGCTCCATTGGCTCTTCTGCATCGCTGAAAGACATCTCTAGTTCTTCAATCAACCGACTATGTGGATCGTTTCGGGAGGGATCATGCATCTTATTCCCTAGCATAAATCTGCGGCTACCCATTTGTTTACGCAGAGCATCACTAAGACCGTTGCTTTCTCCTTCATCTGAGAAGTAGTCATCATCGCTACTAAATGAAAGAGACCTCTCCAACTCTTCAATCAGAGCTTTATGAGATTCAACATGCATGCCTTCATATGTGTGCCGACTCTCTTTCCTGTGAACAGCCCCAGCTTTCTCATACAGTACGTTAACATCGTTAGTGCCAGAATTATCTACTTTACCTCCATTTGCATTGTCACTGGTGTCAACATTCTCTAATTTTTCAGGCAAAACTGAACTGGAATCAGCTCCAGTGTTTTTTCCCTGTGTCTCTTTGGCCATAACCCCAGAGTTTTGGATATTCCCATCAACTAAGCAGCATGTTATCTCATTCAATTGTTCAGCATGGGTTACACTCTCTGTTATGCACACTGTTCTTTCTTGAGTTGTGCCCTCACAGGAGTTGATATTGTATATAGTGGACGATATGTTTCCATCAGCCATGGCTTCACGAGGCTGATCAGTAGAGGAGATAGCTTTCTGTTCATCTGAGCAAATCGATTTGCTAGTCTGAGGAGATCCTTTCAGGCTACTTGGGGAACTGTTGTGGTCCTCAGATCCTGAACCGGCTTGTGCCACAGGCACAGCTCGATGTTTAGCTGAACCATCCAATGTATAACGATTAAATTATTCTCGAAACATAGAAAGTTTCAGGTTATGGAAGACAGATGGAATGTTTTATACCTCTAAGAACGGTATCGCAGCCACCACACTTGTAAAGAGGAATGGAGGGGTATTCGACAAGAAGCTGATGGCATTTTGGGCATCTGACAAAACGAAGATTATGAGCTTCCATGGTCATTGCTTCCCCAGTCTGTCAACTTGAGAGGCTAGATGCCGGCATGGGTCCCCTGTTGATAAACAAAACTACATCAGTGTTCCATTCTGTGGCCACTCAGCTGAGACTACCATTATCATATCAGTGGAACCAGAGCATCTACACCCAAACATGATTGTGACACTTGTATATTAGACAAGGCATTGAAATCGAAATAAAAATAGAAATAGAATTAAAGAGGAGGGAAGAGAAAGAATAGACAACCATGTTTTTTTTCCTGGGGCTACTCGATTAGTCCAGGACAACTCTAGATTTAAGTAGAAAATAAAACATTTGGCACCAAAACCACCAGCAATCACATCAAGGCATACAGAGTGATCATGTGTTGGAGCGCTAGCAGATCTATAGACTATGTTTGGAGGAACTAATATTCAAGCGGGAAGGGAAAAAAACGAACCTTTTCTTCTTCTCCGCAGACCATGATCATCAAGCTTGCCCCTTTGATTCGACTTGGGCTTGTTTCCTCTTTGGTTCCCTTGTGCGCCCCGTCCCTCACAATCGATAAGCTAGGAACTCAAAATGATTTCGGTGAAGCGCTCAATCTGTCGGCGGCCAACTAGCGGGGCAGACAGGTAAAGAAAAGGAGAGGGAAATTAATGGCCAGGTAGATGTCGCCAGTTTGTCTGGCTAGAGTTTGACTCTTGGGAGGATTGAGGAACGGAGGGGAGGGAGAGCTCTGCAGGCTGCAGCGACAGCGGCAGCGGCAGAGAGGGGACGAAGCGAGAGAGAGACGGGGGTGGGGTGGGGGCGAATGGGGACGAGAGAGACAACGTGGCGGCGCATGGGTGATAGCTGGCGGCCTCCGTGTCCCTGTCTCTCTGTCTCTGACGGCCTACCACGGCAGCCAAACGCTACAACAACGGCTTTGCAATTTTGCTCAACGCTGTCCAAGTCAATAAACGACTCGTCTCTTTCAAAAAAAAATAAATAAACGACTCGACAAAACTCCTTAAGGCGTTTTGCTATATCATCATCGAGCAGGAACTGTCCATGTATATACCACAAGCAGAACCTGCAAACAAAGTGTAAATATGGAGGAACACTTTGTCCTTGTGCACGGTGCCTGCCACGGCACCTGGTGCTGGTTCAAGCTCGCCAGCCTGCTCCAGGCCACCGGACACCGCGTCTCCTGCATCGACCTCGCCGGAGCCGCCGGCAGCCTCGTCGACCCCGACGACGTCCGCTCCTTTGATGAGTACGACGCGCCGCTCGTCGAGTTCATGGCAGCCCTGCCGGACGGCCACAAGGTTAACGATATGGATGCTGTTAAAATCTTATCCTATCGCATAACTTCACGATATTTAACGTTATGGATGTCTAATTCTAGTCAGCAGGATATATATAGATTTCTGCCTTTTTAATATTTATAAAGATTCTATATGTATGATTGGACACGATTCTGAGTTTTAACAAGCTTTGTTTGTTAGGTAATTATGGTAGGCCACAGCGCTGGAGGACTAAGCGTGACTCATGCGATGCATTTGTTCACAGACAAGATCAAGAAAGCCATCTTCATAGCAGCGACCATGCTCCCGTTTGGCTACCAAACAGAACAAGACATCAAAGATGTGATTTACATTGTTTTCCCCTACCCTTTCTTGTCACAACTTTGTTCCTCTTATGCCTGAGAAGTGTTAGCAAATAATGCGAAAACAAGATCGAACACAAGACATGATTTTAACGTGGAAAACCCTTGTGGAAAAAAATACGGACGCCAGCCAGCAAGAACTTCATTATGTGGAGGAGTCAGGGTTACAACGCCGTAGCGGCGGCTTACAAGAATAAAATATAATACTAGGTGGACACCCCCCAGTAGCGACCTGGGCCTAATGGGCCTTTGACTTGTGATGAAATTGGATCACAACTCAACAAACTCCACCTTGAGATAAATTTCATCTTGTAGCATAATCAACACCTTCATCTTGAAATAATAAAGAAAATACTTCTAGCGCCAATAGCCTCTTAGGCTAATCCATCAAACCAACTAAGCTTGAGCAGAGCTCAAACTTAGCAACAAGGACTGGCTTTGTCAACATATCAGCAGGATTATCATGAGTGCAAATATTGGGACCTTTAACTTGTCCTTCTCAATCTCATCACGGACAAAGTTATACTTGATATCAATGTGCTTAGTTCTCTTATGAAACATCTGATCTTTAGTGAGAAATATTGCACTTTGACTATCAGAAAACAGGTTAACACAAGATTTAACTCCACAAAGCTCAGCAAACAAACCCTTTAGCCAAATCAATTGTTTGCATGCTTCATAAATAGACATGTACTCAGCCTCAGTAGTAGACAAAGCAACAACAGACTGCAAAGTAGCCTTCCAACTCACAGCACAACTGCCAACAGTAAAGACATAACCTGTGAGTGATCTGCGCTTGTCCAAATCACCAGCATAGTCTGAATCAACATATCCAATGAGCCCCTTATCTGTCCTCCCAAACTTCAGACAAAAATCTGACGTGCCTCTGAGGTACCTGAAAATCCACTGAACTGTCTTCCAGTGTTCTTTACCAGGATTAGCCATGTATCTACTAACCAAACTCATAGCATATGATAAATCTGGACGAGAGTAAACCATAGCATACATCAGAGAACCAACAGCACTAGAATACGGAACTCTTGACATGTATTCAATATCTTCAGCTGAACTAGCACACTGCTTAGCTGACAACTTAAAATGCGGTGCAATAGGAGTACTAACCGACTTAGCATCATGCATGTTGAAACGCTGAAGAACCTTCTCAATGTAACTGTGCTGACTAAAAAACAACAAACCAACAGAACGGTCTCTAGTAATTTCCATACCTAGAATTTTCTTAGCAACACCAAGGTCCTTCATATCAAACTTACTGCTCAACAATTTTTTCAACGCAGTGATCTCTCTGCTGCTCTTGGCGCAATCAGCATGTCATCAACATATAACAGCAAGTATATAGGAGATCCATTAACAGTCTTCATGTAAATACAGTTATCATATTGGGACCTTTTAAAGTCATGTGACAACGTAAATGAATCAAACATTTTATACCACTGACGGGGAGATTGCTTCAAACCATACAAGGATCTTTTCAACTTGCACACATAATTCTCCTTGCCTGGTACTATGAACCCCTCAGGTTGGTCCATGTATATCTCCTCCTCAAGCTCACCGTGCAAAAATGTAGTCTTTACATCTAACTGCTCAAGCTCAAGATCATGTGATGCAACAATACTGAGGAAAGTGCGAATAGAGCTATGCTTCACAACGGGAGAGAATACCTCATTATAATCAACGCCAGGAATTTGACGGTACCCTTTTGCTACTAACCTTGACTTGAATCTAGGAGGCTCACTAGGAGACAAACCCTCCTTTCTCTTGTAAAGCCATTTGCACGGACAGTCTTCTTCCCCTTTGGCAATGGAACAACCTCTCAAGTACAATTCTTCTCGAGAGATTGCATCTCCTCCTGCATAGCTGAAATCCACTTCTCACGATCACCACAATCAATAGCTTCTCTATATGTTGCTGGCTCATAAGTGCTATCAACCTGTTCACAACTCAAAGCATAATAAGTCATATTGCATTCTTCAATAAGACGGGGTTTAGGTCCACAACCCCTCTTTTGCCTGCGATGAGCAATAGGGACATCCTCCTCTAGCTGCAAAAAAGGAGGTGATTGCTGAACATCATCACTAAGAGCTTCATCATCAACAACATCACCCACGGTCTCCACCTGCACTGGTTCCTCGTCAATAATATGCTCCACCTGCACACTGACATGCTGCAATTCTTTTGCTGAATTTTCTGGAACATGATCTGAGGACAATTTATCAGTAAACATCACAGATTCATTGAAAACAACACTCCTGCTCATGAAAGTCTTTCCTGTTTCGAGATTCCACAATTTATATCCTTTGACACCCGAACCATAACCAAGAAACAGACATTTAATAGCTCTAGGCTCCAATTTACCATTGTCAACATGAGCATAAGCAGTGCAGCCAAAAACTTTCAACTGTGAATAATCTGCAGGTGTACCAGACCATACCTCAATGGGTGTTTTCTTATTGAGTGGAATAGAAGGCGACCTGTTTATTAGGTAACAAGCAGTGTTCGCAGCCTCTGCCCAAAAATGCTTATTCATCTTGGCGTTGGACATCATACAACGGGCCTTCGAGATAATGGTTCTGTTCATACGCTCAACCACACCATTCTGCTGAGGTGTGTACGGGATGGTGTGATGCCTAACAATGCCTTCTTGCCTGCAATAATCATCAAAAATATCCGAACAGAATTCTCCACCATTATCAGTACGAAGCACTTTTACCTTCTTCTCAGTTTGCCTTTCTACCCTGGTCTTCCACTCTTTAAATGCAGCAAAGGTATCATCTTTATTTTTCATAAAGTAAGGCCATACTCTTCTAGAGTAATCATCAATAATGGTAAGCATGTAACGAGCACCACCAAGAGAAGGTTTACGGGAAGGACCCCAAACATCAGCATGTACATAATCAAGAGTACCTTTGGTGGTGTGAACAAAGATATTGAATTTTACCCTCTTATGCTTCCCAAAAACACAATGCTCGCAGAACTTTCTGCCACTCAGAGTACAGCCAGGGAGGAGGTCTCTCTTCATCAATTCTGCCATGCCAAGTTCACTCATGTGTCCAAGACGCATATGCCAAAGGTCAGTCTCTGCATTAGTGTCAGCAGCAGCAGCGGAAACAGAACCACCATGCAAAGTTTTACCTCTAAGAACATATAAATTTGCAGAATTCTTATCACCAATAAGCCAAACAAGAGAACCCTTTGATACCTTTAAAACTCCATCACAACCGGAGTATTTGAAACCTCTTTCATCAAGTGTGCTGATCGAAATAAGATTTCTGGTCATAGTTGGTATGAACCTCACATTCTCCAGAGTGCGAATCATCCCATCATGAGTCTTGATCTGAACAGAGCCAATGCCCACAATCTGACACAGATTATCATCACCCATACGCACAACATCTCCCTTCTGCACAGGTTTATAAGAACTAAACCAATCTCTGTTAGTGCAGATATGAAATGAACATGCAGAATCCAGAATCCATTCATCATGACCAGAAACACAAGCAGCAATAGCCAGACAATCTCCAGAATCAGAACCCTCACCACCAGAGACAACAGATGCCTTACACAAGATCGAACACGAGACACGATTTTAACGTGGAAAACCCTTGCGGGAAAAACCACGGGCGCCAGCCAGCAAGAACTTCACTATGTGGAGGAGTCAGGGTTACAACGCCGTAGCGGCGGCTTACAAGAATAAAATAGAATACTAGGTGGACACCCCCAGTAGCGACCTGGGCCTAATGGGTCTTTGACTTGTGATGAAATTGGATCATAACTCAACAAGAAGAAACGGTAGCATGCACTAAAACTTTGAACTGAAAATGAACAGGGTGTACCTGATCTATCGGATTTTGGGGATGTATACGACCTGAACTTTGGTCTGGGAGAAGATTGCCCCCCCCCCCCCCCCCGCGACAAGCATGGCGCTACGAAAGGTGGCGCACAATCATGTACCAACAATGCTCCCAAGAGGTATAATATATATACTGCATGGTTAATGAATAAATTGCTGCAGTGAATAATTTTGTTAAGGATATTCATTCTCCAGCACCTTCATTGCTAACATCTGTGCAGGACTCCACACTCGATTCCATTCTGCTGCGCCCATTTCCGGCCGTGCTTAGCACTGCGAGGTTTGGTTGCGTCGATGACGGTGCCAATAGCCCTGTAAACACAATCCATCGCGTGTACATAAAAACGGCAAATGACCGCACCGTGAAGCTGGAGCAGCAGGAGGCCATGATTCGCCGTTGGCCACCAAGAAAGGTGATGTTCATGGACACTGATCACAGTCCTTTCTTCTCTGCACCAGACCATCTCTTTGAGCTGATCCTCAAGTCATCGTGACCGTTGGTGAACCATATCTGCAATCCCAGTGGAGGCTTCATCTGTTCATTAAGTTATGCTACACGCCAATTTGAATTGTCATGTATCAATGGATTTTCTGTCAGTTGTCCACCGCAAAACATAATTTTACATCCAAATTAGATAAATACACTGAAAAGGGTTAAGTGCATGTCTATGTCATCTTTACACAGTACAAGGTTTTTGTAATGAAGGATGTACTAGATTTGTGGCTTCGATATATATATATGACAATGAGACCACCAGAGTACTACTGAAAGATAGCAAGGAAAGATTCATTAGGTCAGAAGGCCAAACGCCAATCAGCCGTGCACAAGCGCACAACGCAAGTGAATGGTTTCTGAAACCCCAAGAAAGAGGCTGAATTAGGTGTTCTAAAAATTATTGTTTCAATTGCACATACAAAAATCTATTTAAATTTCTGTGTAAATATGCACTAAATTTTTCTCTGTGTTATTATCTTTACCACACAAAAGTTCCGTACCGTACGCTAAGCTCTGTGGCCCAACATGACAATGCAGTAGTAGTGTGTGCTGTTAATAGATCAGGCCCAATTAGGCGTCATAAATGTAACAAATCTCTCTCTCTTTCTCTCTCTGGGTTTGTTTTCTTCCTTTTGTGACGAGGCACACAGGGATGCTCGAGTTACCAAACACGTACCGTCGTCTAAAAAAAACACGTACGTAGATCAGGTCACTTCCCAAAGGAAAAACAAAAGGAAGAAAACAAACCCAGAGAGAGAAAGAGAGAGAGATTTGTGCGTGTTGCCCATTTCATGAATTGACCTGCAACCGCAATCAGCGCCTATCGTTGATCTCTTCACGTACAATTGGACCTACTATAATGGCACTCGCTTAAAAGTTTATGGATGTATCAATATCAAGTTAATGAAGCTATTTGTTTAGATTGTATGATCAAAAGCCCTAGTACGAACTATCCCAACCCCCCTATTAAGTTGACAAAAGCTAAATAATCCTTCTTGCAAAAAAATCATTGACAAGCTAACCGTGTTTCTTGTACTTTCTTAAGATTAAGCATGGCAACATCACCGTTTAGTATTATTTCCCCTAGGAATAATCATAACCTTTAGGGTTGCTGCAGATGCACAATTAAGTATATATATGATTCAGGATTTCGCGCCCTGATTTGGTTGACATGATTTGCTCATCGATCCATTGTTTCAATTCATCTTTGCTTGCAGTTGCAGCTGCAGCTGCCAGCTGGCATGGCTGTCTCAAACGTACGTAAGCACTACGTATAGAATATCCTGATCCCTGCTCGCCTATATAGACATAAGCATAGACAAATGACTGGTCGTCAAATTAAACAAGCTGAATTAAGATGCAGGCGGACGGCGAGGTTTACAAGGCCAAGGAGCACTTCGTCCTTGTGCACGGTGCTGGCCATGGCGCCTAGTGCTGGTTCAAGCTCGCCAGCCTGCTCCAGGCCTCTGGCCACCGCGTCTCCTGCGTCGACCTCGCCGGAGCCGCCGGCAGCCTCGTCGACTCCAACGACGTCACGTCGTTCGACCAGTACGACGCGCCGCTCGTCGACTTCATGGCTGCGCTTCCGGACGGTGGCCACAAGGTGAGCATCCATCTAGTGTGCACAGCAAAATTTCTTCCGGGACCTGCTTGTTACCTACCAATTCATAAACCCATTCAACATGTCAGTTGCACGCATCAAGCATGAACATCTATTAGTCATACATATTTCGAAATTTCAGACAAACTAACTGTCAAGGAATCACATGTTTTTTTTTATTTTTGAATGAAAGGAATCACCTTATTAGGTAGGTATAAAAGGATTTACTGTAAATTGATGTGCTTCAAATAAATGCCGCTGATTGAGAACATCTAGCAAATCCAAATATCCAATGCTATTACCATAATTTCTCAGGTAATTTTGGTAGGACACAGCGCGGGTGGGCTAAGCGTTACCCATGCGATGCATTTGTTTGGATCCAAAATCAAGCAGGTCATCTTCATAGCAGCAACCATGCTCCCGTTTGGCTATCAAACACAACAAGACATCAAAGATGTACTCGATTCACTTTCCTCTGTCTTCTTTCAAGTACTCCCTTTTTTCTCGTATATATCAACAGCGCCGCCTTCTAAAACTTCCAGTTCAAAATGGCACAGGGTGTACCTGATTTATCCGAGTTCGGTGATGTGTATGACCTGAAATTTGGCCTGGGAGATGCACATCCACCTACAAGCGTGGCACTGAGAAAGGAATACCAGCGCACAATCCTGTATCAACAAAGCCCCCAAGAGGTTTCCATGGTTATAAAGAACAATTTTGGCCAATTGCAAGATGGTTTTCCCAGCACTCTCATTTTTAGCATTTGTGCAGGACTCCACACTTGCATCCATTCTGCTGCGCCCATGGCCAGCCGCACTGAGCACTGCCAGGTTTGGCTGCATCGATGAAGGTGTCCAGAGCACTGTCAACCTGGTACGTCGAGTGTACATAAAGACAGCGAATGACCGTATGGGTGAAGCTGGAGCAGCAGGATGCCATGATCAGCCGGTGGCCACCCAGCTTGGTGATGGTCATGGACAGTGACCACAGCCCTTTCTTTTCTGCACCAGAGCATCTCTTGGAGCTGATCCTGAAATCCTTGTGAATTGCAATCCCAGTAGAGGCTTGACCTGTTCATTCAGCGATGTTATATACCAATCAAGTTATCATTTTCAATAGTAGGGTTTTGCAATTTATCTGCCAAGAAAAAACATACTGTAAATATATGTATCATGGTTAAAAGGAATAAGTGCATGCCTGTGCTATCTGTATGACTGCATACGGTTTAAGGTTTTCGTAAAGGATGAACTACATTTGAGATTTTGATATGCCAACGAACAACAACCAGAATCCAGACAGGTGCCAAGGAGACTAAAAAAATCTATCGGGCAAGAAGGCCAAATGTCACCCTGTCACACACTTGAAAGGAGCAAAACTAGCTGGTCCACACACTATACCTTGATAACCTACCATATTAAGCCATTTTGCATGCCAGAAACGTAGACACCTCCTGAGAGCCTCTATTTAGAATAAAAATCACTGGACGCCTGCTCGGTTTGACATTTGGAATAGGCCATGCAAATGCAGTTCCCCTGCTGCATGTCAATCAAATAGTTAGTATCCATCTGTTGGTACCAAACTTAGATTATTGATAGGCAGAGGCCAGATTAATGGGCATGGCAAAGGAGCACTTTGTCCTTGTTCATGGTGAGGGTCATGGAGCCTGGTGCTGGTTCAAGCTCCGCTGGCTCCTTGAGGGCTCCGGCTCCGGCTACCGTGTTACTTGCATTGACCTTTCCGGAGGTGGCGTTGATCCTACTGATCCCAACACAGTTCTGTCATTTAAGCAGTATGACAAGCCGCTGATAGACCTCATCTCAACTTTGCCAGAGGGAGAAAAGGTACAAGCATTGTTCTTCCTTTTTACGAACAATGTTCAAAAGTGTCAATAATAGAATCGATGTACCATGATGATAACTCTACTTGAAGCTTATTCCAGGTGATTCTAGTCGGACATGGTGCTGGAGGGCTGAGCATAATCCATGCCATGCATGAATTCGTTGACAGGATCAGTCAAGCGTTTTTTGTGGCAGCTACAATGCTACCATTTGGATTTCAAACTGATGAAGACAAAAAAGATGTATTGTTATGAAGATTCTATTTTTTTTCTCTTCCTAAAGCAAAGATCCCCGGCCGCTTCAAAAAAAAAAGCAAAGATCCCCTAGCAAAGTAGAACTGATGAGAATAACCCAGACACTATGCAGCAAACAAACATACATACACAGTACAAACATGACTATCACAAACATTAAGTTTTTTATTAGTAAAAAGTCTATATCACCCCCTAACCTATGGAGGTTGGACTACATAACCCCCAACCTATGAAACGGTCCAGATCACCCCCCGAACTTCTCAAAACCGATCAAATTACCCCCTAAAGCAGTTTTAAAAAATCATAGTAAATAAAAAAAATCATAAAATAGAAAATCAAATTGCGTTGGACTCCAAATGAGTAGATATACACACTGAACATGCAATATGGTATGCTTTAGTACATTTTTTTTACTACAGCTTTAGATCTATGCTTTTCTCCATAGTTGTAAAAAATATATTAAAACATATCATATTATATACTCAGTGTGTATATCTACTCTTTTGGAGTCCAACACATTTTAATTTTCCATTTTATGATTTTTTTGTGATTTACTATGACTTTTCAAAATTGGTTTAGGGGGGTAATTTGATTGGTTTTGAAAAGTTCAGGGGGGTGATATAGACCATTTCATAGGTTGGGGGGTTATGTAGTCCACCCTACATAGGTGAGGGGGTGATATACACTTTTTCCTTTTTTATTAAAAAAACATGGAATGCAATAGCCCATAAAAGTATCAGATTGTTGCAAACAAAAAAGTTGGGTTAATATGAGGACACTTTCAACCAGCCACCTAATATTTCCCAAAATGAACTGATTTATTCTCAGCATAGCCATTTGCATGATAGACATAAAACAGAAAGCACAGAAGATCTATATGAACTTACCTTAATTTGTGATGGATTAACTATATTTAATCTTCTGTGCTAATACTATCTGCAACTTATTACATCCTTTGCATATTAAAATGTAACAGGGGTTACCAACTTTGCCTGAGAATGAGATTGAATTGACACTTGGTGCAGCAGCAGATGATCCTCCAACAACCATTGCCTTGAGACCAGAATTCCAGCGTGATCAACAATCCCAACAAAGCCCTGAAGAGGTAATATGAATTAACAGAGAAATGTGTCTGGGGAGAAAAAGATGGCAGATCTGGGCATGTGTTCACCAAAACCACCTTCTTTACTAAACTGCTGATTACATTACCAAAATCTAAACGTAGTACTACAATATCCAACTTCCAAAAGGATATTATTTATTATTTCTAGTTCATATTCCTGGGCAATCATTTGCTGACAAACTAAGCATCTGCTTCAGTGAAGAGGTGAATACTGATGTAAAATTTACTTATGCATACTCTTTTTTTTATCTGGTAGGAATCAGTCCTTGCTTCAATGCTGATGCGACCGTGGCCTGCAAAAGCTATTAGTACTGCAAGCTTTGAAGGAGATGATGAGAGATTAAATCGAGTCAAACGGATTTTCATAAAGACACAGCGTGACCATATGCTGGACCCTGAACAGCAAGATTCCATGATCAAGAAATGGCCACCCAGTGAAGTTTTAGTCATAGATACAGATCACAGTCCCTTCTTCTCTGCACCAGAGCAACTCTTCAACTTAATAGTAAAATCTCTATGATTCAAATGTGTAGGAACCTACAGAGCGCGCCTGAGTGATCCATGTAGTATTAATCACACACAATAATCAGCACTAGATTTAGGGCCTTATTCTCACCTTTGTAAACATTATTCTCACTGAATATTCAATGTACATTTGTACTAATGGTTTAAGGGTGAAAGTTGAACAAAGCCAAGTTCCTTTTTAAACACGCTCACAGGTCAGGAAAAGAAAAATACAAGTGCCATTTCAAAAAAAAAAGAGGATTGTGATCTATAATTCTATATACTTTTGGCTGATTCACTTTAATCTAACAAAGGCCTTTTTATGATTCTTGATGTCAAAGGTACATACCTGTAAGGCCATTAATAAAAGTGCATGCGTGCAAGGAAGAAAATTCTGACATATCTAAAAGTTATCAGAGGATTGACAATCGAACTTTCACCTCAAACAATTTCATGATAGAAAACCAACTCATGATATAAATGATGAAACAACAGTTTTTGTGCAATCAAGAAAGTATTCCATTAGGTAAGGACATTTTGCAATTAGGTAAGTGCATGCTAAAAGGATGCAATTTCATCTCACAGTTTAAAATTTACCTTTTGTTTACATGACAGAACATTAGTTTGAGAACCAGAGACCAGCATGTAGTATTGTGCTACACTCACACATGATCACTAGGGCCTTACAATTTGCACATTGAACATTTAAAACATGGAACATGAACTTGGTCATATAAGAGATAGGGAGGCAGCACATTCCAGACTCCTCGAGTGATTTGCAAGCACGTTCAACGTGGATGATGATTTTGCAAAAATAAGTGCATAACCATCATCCATGTGCTCTGCACTTTCAGGGAAGAGCTGCCAAACAAGGCAGCCTCCTCCAATCACTCCCTTCCAAGAGCTCAAGAAAATTCCGTAGACTGTCTCCATGAAAGCTTCACGGAAATCATTGCCAAACTTTCCGTCCTTAAGTGATACCCCAAACTCCCCAATCAGAATTGGCATCCCAAGCAAGTTGGCTGCATCATCAATATGTTGCTGCATCCAGGTATTCACAAATTGAAGGTGACTGTCCTCTACAGAGTGAGGCAACCTGGTAAAAGGATCTTGGTCATGATAATCAATCCCGTTCTATGAAGTGGCTATATTTAGCATTTGTAGCTGGCCAGATTAAAATCACAAGGACTGAACCAGAAGGCTTACCAAGTGTCAGAATAAATATGAACAGAAGCCAAATCAATTCCCAGTGCACGATGGTTCCTGATAAAATCTGTTCCAACAGTTCCAGAATAAGCATCTGGGTTCACATGCAAAAGTTCTGGAGTGGACGGACCATAAAACCCTTCGACACCGATCTCTAAAAGGTGCACAGGGTCTATAGACTTCACATAAGACGCCATCTCTTCTACCCAAGACTACTATAAATGTCAAGTGTTAAAACATGTGCCGTACACATACACAGAATTAAAAAAAAGAAGAGATAAAACAGTAGAAAACTAGAACTAAAATAAGGACCTGTAATGTGTCGCCTGATGGGTCTGAATGGCATCGAGGCTCATTAATCAGCTCCCAAGCAAAAATTGTCGGATCATCCTTGTAGGCCTCATTTGTAATTGTATTTATTCTTGTCAGAACAGCCTAAGAAGTGAAAAAAAAAAATTGTAACTGTCACAGTGAGACATGGCAACAGAAGAATATATACTAGTACACAATTGTGGTAGAAAATTAGCTTTTATTAATGACTCAAATCTTGAAGATATAAATATATAATTATGTCTGCTTCACTAATTTTGAGCCAAGCAAGCAGCAAGTTTACCTTAACAAAAGCTTTGTAGTAGCTCTTAATTGTGGGATCAGTAAAGAAGTCGTCTTCAGAAGTAAGATCCAGCCCAGCCTCCTTTCCCCACCTTACATACTGTGCCTTGCCTCCGTAGTCTTTCCAGTTATTACACAGTGACAGTATCAACCTCACCCTATGCTTTCTGGCCTCGCTGATCACGAAATCTAATGCCTGACAGGAATGGGGGTTCTAAGCTCAGTTATCACATAAGTATTAGTAAATGGCACTACTGCATAGGATAAGCCTTTTGTTGAGAGATACAGAAAACATTAATAGATCAAATACAGCAGTCGTTCACGCATTTCATCAGCGTCATGCCCTGCACATCGAAAGCAGAGCAGCCCGTGCTCACCTGGAAGACCTCCTCATCGTAGGAGAAGGGCTTCAACTGCAGGGCGCGGTATCCGCCGTCGTTGAAGGCCCAGGTCCGGCACACGTTGAGGCCCGCGTCGGCGGCCTCGGCGAGCGCGGCGGTGACCGTGGGGCGCGTGGCGGGGTCGGCGGCGAAGTACATGAGCCAGTAGGTGTTGAAGCCATGGACGATGAAGGGCCGGCCGGACGCCCGCAGGTGGGGGCCCTGGCGTTCCACCACCGCCGACTCGCCGGCGTCCGGCGGCATGACGGGGATGCAGGAGGCGAGGAGGATGCAGCGGAGGAGTGACACGCGCGGCGTCGCTGGAAGCGACGGCTCCACGTGGCAAGGAGGGCACACCCAATTCCTCGGCGAGTCCACGGTGGTGATCCTGGGTCAACGCTCATCGAGCCCACTGTTAATCGGACTCCGACACGTGGGACCCACATCGGCCGAAGCCCAACCGCCCCAAGGAGAAAAGTAAAAAAGGCCGTACCTTTCTCGTCTCAAGAACAAGAAGTCTGACCGGCGCGCATGGCGACGCTCCGCCGAGGCCGTTGCTTCCCCGGCTCCTCCAGCATCGGTGGTGGCTTCGTCAAGCCTTCAGCATCCAGCGCGCAACGGCTATGGCGGTGCCGTCGTGGGAGGTGTCGCAGCAGCAATGTTTGGCTTTGGCAGAGCGACAGGCGATTTCTTGATGGAAAAAAGGAGCGACAGGCGATTTACTGGAGATGAAGGATATAGCGAAAAGAATTATCACCAACCTCTTCCTGACTTGAGCTTATCGTCGACACATAGTTTTGTGCAATGCGTATCCACGATGTGACGAATAATCTGTAATTACAGTTACAATAAACTTACAATGGTTTGAACGCGTATTACACAAGGCTTAACAATTTGTTGGATTTCTTCAGGATTTCTAGCAAATGCACAACGGGTCAGAATGTCGACGATACATCACATGCACAATTGATCATATGACAATCAGACCAAAATTGATTCGCCTCACCACAAACAAGGAAAAAAAAAAAGGAATTTGGTTTCGAACACTCCTACGGGCTAATCTCATCTCTCGAATTGAAGGACTAAACTATCCAACACACTAAAGACGAAATTTTTCTCCAAAGAAATTGGAGCGCGTAGGCTCCGGCGAGAACAGATCGTCCAGGTCACCTAGCTCGCCGAACTCGCTCCTCGTCGACTTCGCCGGCGGCATGCAGAACTCTGTCAATTCGAACGGTTCGTCCTCAAACCACCGCAGCCCCGTCACCTCCTCACCCGCATCGACCACTACGGACGACGATTCAGTCGACGGAGGAGATGCCGGAGTAGGAGGGATCTTCGCCGAGCCCACCGGCGACGAAACGCCGGGCAAGACCGCGGAGGAGGACAGCGCCGCGGAAGACGGCGTCGACGCGGGGAAGTTGGTGACGGCTCGGCTGCCGCGGAGGCGGATCGCGGCGGCGTCGTAGACGGCGGCTGCCTCCTCGGCGGTGTCGAAGGTTCCGAGCCAGACGCGCTTCTTCAGGCCGGGGTCGCGGATCTCCGCCGCGAACTTTCCCCATTGCCGTTGGCGCACGCCGCGGAACCGGCGGCCGCCCCTCCCCTGACCCGGCTGATCGTTGCCGGGGTTGTCGACATCTACAAGCTTCTTCCTTTGGGCGGAGGGAGGAATCGGGTCGGCGCAGCGGCGGCGGTGGTCGTCGGAGTCGGTGGCGTCGGCGAAGTCGATGCGGGTGGCAGAGTCCATGGGCGGGCGGAAGGGAATCGGACGGACCGGATGGAAGGTTTTTGCGAGGGTTTTGGTAGAGAGAGAGAGGAGGAGGGTAGGAATGAATTGTGGGCCCTGCCCGTTTCGACTGACGTACATTCATCCAGCTGGGCCTGGGCTGAGGTCTGACCTGGACCTGCTGGATGGAGTCAAAGCCTTGCACGACAACTCATCCCAATTCCCATCCAACCTCACTCAGTTACTACTAATCCCCCTCAAAAAAAAATTTACTACTACTAATGATGATTTGACTGTTAATGAAAAATGATGATTTGGCTGGATCACATTCATGCCACCATACCTCACCATCCTTTCCGTGTTTCTATACTTTGTTCAGGATCGCTACTAGCTTCACTTGTCGGATCATGCATCCATGCCAAATTAAACATGGTTATTCCATATGAAACTGAAATGTGCGGCAAAGCTCCCCCGGAGTTCTAAGCACACAAAATTCATACGGATTCAGGAATACAAACACAACCACAGTGAGCAGAAGCTTTACATAAGGAACCACTAATGATATTGTAACCAAAGGATCTTCCACAGACTTCTCTAGCAATCACTCATACCAAATGTAGAGAGCATCTTTAAATAGAACGGGTGTTTGAAGCAACACCATGGAGTTCAAAAACAAGAATCAGGCAAAGGGCCAGGCATTGCTTTCATGCAGCTCTGAGCTAGTGATATCCAAAGTGCATCGGAGTTTCATGACAGTCTTCTTTCTGTAGTAACACACCACTGCATGGAGATTTCTATTAGCCTTCCTAGCAGTTTCCCTGAGCAGTAGAAGCACCGGCAGCACAAGCCCCTCCACGTTGAAGCGTCCGAGAGTCCTCTTGTTCGGGCTCCACAAGTTCCTGCAGATGCTCCCCTAGTGCTTGCAACTCATCTATCCCACCTGCATTTCACAAGACAACACAAAAATCACACTGTGTTTGTGACTCACATAAGGCTTATTTTTTTATGACAAATAAAACATGCTATATGCCACCTCTAATACCACTGTTTAAAGATATTCTCGAGACAATTTTTTTCTTAAGTTTGCATCAATGATCCATCCTCATGGGTATACGATGTGTCTTGAATTTCTACAACCATATCTACCATCAGAATTCAGTCATCAAGAAAAATAAAAAGGCTACTTCATTCTTCACATGATAGTGGAAATATCAGAATGCAGCACTCATATAATCATCACAATTAGGTAATCTTGCAGGGGCATTTTGCTTTCATGGAAAAAAAAAGCTCCATATTTCAGTATGATGCATATGCTTTATTGCACATCTGCATGTGTCAGCATACTGATTTTGAAAATAAGGATGCTCCGAACCCTGCTTATAACTGCATAATCATATCCTTTTGGTGCTTTACATTATCTCAGAATCTAGTTATTTACTCAAGCAAGAACGTATGGCTATTCACAATCTATGAGCACTCATTTGATTTCGCTGAGAAAAATATCAGGACATTTTATTTTTAATATGTTGCTAAGACTGCAAGAAAAAAGTTGAAAATATGTACCCATGAAAAAAGCCAGGTTGCTGGGACATCTCCACTCTTCCATGATACCGTGGGCAAGGAAGAATAGAATTTATCATCTTTCATGTCATAGACTCCGCAAGATTTAGTTGTTTCCTTCCAAAGCCAGTCAGTGTAATCATCTATGAAGAAGAGACAGTCACGTGAAAGATCACACGGGGACACAATGACACCTCTCGAGCATCCTCGCCCAAGGAACAACGCTCGGTCATTCCCCAAAGTCCCCACTTCAAACCACAAGGCATGCTCAAAGTCAGGCTCAAACACTTGAAACTCACTGCTACTAGCCACAAGAATGCCGCCATCTCATTTCCAGACTTGCGCTCTGATTTGTAAGAAAGCTTTCTACGGATCATTAATAGCGTGCCATGTGATTCAAGGAGGTAGCACAGGCACATGGAATAAACTTGGGATGGCAAGGAGCGTCCCTCAATGACGCGCTCAATTCTAGACACCCTTGGCTTATCGCTGTCATGCTCATCCACGATGTCAATGGAGATAAGATCCTCAGCGTCAGTGTTGTTGTCAAGAGCATAGAGCTTCCCCTGGAAGAAAACCATGTGTGAGAGCCACCTGCAGTCCTCATGTGCACTCACGGAACATGCAGAAGCCCCTGGTCGACACAACGCAATTGTTCCGAGATCCCCAACAGCGACTATGGCAGCAATGAGGTGTGTGGAGCACACAACAAGCGTGAGCACTGACATCTCGTCTGCATCCTTGATGTGCGACCAATTGCCTTGCATCTCATTCTCTGGGGCCAAACAATCTTCGTCAATTTCCACTGGCTCTTCGTAGTAGCAGTATGAAGACAAGCTTGGAATCGGCATGGTGGCCTTGGTGAATGGGTTCATCAAGAAGCAGCTGTCGTCATCCCGCGACAAGAGAAGCCAGTCGCACAAGAGTTGTGGCAGCGCACGCCTGGTGGCAACTGGAAGGTTTCACCATGAGGGAAGCTGATGATGTCGCCCCTAGGAAGCACGAGCCACGGCACTGGCGACGGTAAGGGCAGGCGGCACTGCCGTGCCGCGGAGCACCATGTGCGGCAAACGGCAGGAAAGAAGGCTCGGTCCGCCCGTGTCGGGAGGCGAAGGAACACCAGACCGAGGAGCTCGGGAGGGAGGTCCGACCATGGCGGTGAGCCTTGGACTTGCGCCATCCTGTAATCATGAGCAAGGCATGATCAGACCAAGGCGTGTAGGCATAGAAACAAACACCTTACGGGCATGGAACAGAAGCAAACACCTGTAAAACGTAATTTCTGTATAAATCTCACGAGCGCATCTTGTTCACATATCGCAAGCGCACAACGGCACAAGCACAAAATAATGGGAAAATGTAATCATGAAGAAAAGCTTTGGGTGTGTGTGCGCCGAAGGGACCCCAACCACCGAAACAGCAGATCCGTTCGGGTTTCCGATCTCACACGAAGTAAATGTAGGGAGATGGAGGAGAAGAGAGGCAGAAGGGGCGAAGAGGCGAGTCAGATACCTCGGACTCGTCGGCGGTGGAGTCGACGGCGGTGGCGGGCCGGCGGCGGAAGCCAACGTCCCGGAAGGAGGTCTCCAGGACAGACGGATGCTTGCTGGTTGGTTGCTGCGGGCCACAACTGTTAGTTGGGCTGTAAATGAGCTTCGGGAGCCCAGCCCCTTTGCATCATCATCTTTTCCACCTTGCACGGATTTTTTTTTTCTCCCAAAGGGAATGGAAAACTATATTAGAAAAATTTAGTAAGGTATATTTTGAAATTACAAAATAAAAATATGAAGTAAATTAAATAAACTAGATTGGGGAAAAGGTGTTAAATAAAGTGCCTCCTTAAACTCACACGTGTGATCTTAACACTAACACAATATACACGCAAATCTTCTGTTTTGTTTCAAGCAAGCACACTTGGCACACATTTGTACTAGTATATGTAGTGTACAACATTAAATGAAAAAACAAACACAATAGTGAAACTACTACAAGCCACACTAACTAGCTACTTAGCTAGTCTTCTTTTAAAAAAACAAATTGCACGATCAGATAATGAAGACGATTAGCTAATGGAGAACCTCCTCCTCTTGGGCTTCACCACATGCGTTGTGTTGCTGTGACGTCGTCCATCAGCAGCGATGCTGCTGGCCGTGTCCTTGCCCCACCCGTGGTGGCCTCTGAACGGGTTCAGCCGGCTCAGCGTCCGTGACACCGTCCCCAAGAAGCTCGCCTTCTTCGGCGCCGGCGCCGGCGACGACGACCCGCTCCCCTTGCTGGGTTGCTGCTGCATCCCCGACACGTACGCCCGCATCCTTGCCAGCTCCGACCTTAGCGCCTCGTTCTCCCTCGCCAGCGCCGCGTCCGCCCTCGCCTGCGCGCGCGCCTTCCCGGCCGCCGACGACCCATCGTCTTCTTCAGTGGCGGCGCTGCGGAGCTTGAGCTGATCGTAGTAGAGCGCGCTGAGCACGGCCTGCAGCGGCAGCCGCTTGTTCTGCGACGCGTGGAGGCGCGCCTGGTACGAGAGCCTGAGCGGGTCCATGACGCTGCACACCTTCTCGCGCTCGATCTCGTCAAGCTCCGGATGCGTCTTGAGGTAGATGTCGACGGCCCTGTAGAGGCAGTCGTGCGACGGCCTCGCCTCCTTGGGCACCGCGCCGGCGACCCCCACGAACTTGGAGATCGCCAGCGACTCCTCCGTCGCCATCTCCGCCGCCACCTCGTCCACCGTTTTGGCGACTCTCTCCATCGCCCCCGCCGCGTCGAGCTCAGATACTGATCTGCCGCCGGACATCGACGCCCTCCGGCTCCGCCCTCCGCCGCTCTCCGGCGCGGCATGACGCTCGACGAAGGCGGCGATGACGCGGCGGACGGTGTCGGTGTTGGTGACGCGTTCGCCAGCGGCGTCGAGCGCGACGGCGAGGAGGTCCGGCGCGGTGGCCTGGTCGAGCACGGCGGCGACGCGGAGCTCGAGGTCGCGGCACGTCTTGTGTGAGGCCTCGATGGCCACCGCGGCGTGGAGGAGGCGGCAGAGGAACGCCGCCGGGATGGGCGCGTCGGCGCCGGAAGGGAGCACCTCCACCACGGACTCCACCTTTTGCCGGTGGTCGTCGTCCCCGGCGCCGGCGGGGTCGGCGAGGACCTCGGCGAGGGCGAGCTCGGCGTATGCGCTCGCGGCGCTGGCGAGCAGGTGGGGGTCGGCGTGGCGGCAACGGAGCGCCGTCTCGACCTTCTGGAACGACGCCGGCGAGAGCGCGGCGAGCTCGGCCGTCCACCACCCCGGCGGCGACCGCGTCGGGAACAGCGCCTCGTTGCATATCCTGAGCGCGACGGCGTCGGCCGCCCGGCGAAGGAGGTCGTCGGCGCCCCGGAGGAGGGGCTCGCAGGACCGGAGCACGGCCACGGCGGTGGGCAGCGACCGGAGGGCGGACTGCGCGAGGAAGTCGTCGACGCGGCGGGGCAGGTCGTCAGCGTGCATGTCGAGGAACGCAGCGGCGCACCGGAGCGCGGCGGCGTTGGAAGCGGTGATCTCGAAGTTGGCGCCGTAGCAGTAGCGCGCCGCCTTCTCGAACGCGTCGGCGCCGCCGGGAATGGACGAGAGGTCGAGCTCGACGGTGGCGGAAGGGTCCTTGGTGGCCGCCGCGACGGCCCGGCGGATGTAGCCGCACTTGGGCACCATCACCGCCTGCAGAGGGAGCACAGAAAAGCAGAGTTGGTTCATCCTGATCATGCTTTTGTGAGGCAGAACTTTGTTGTGTCAATCAAATTTGGTAAATTTTTCGAAGGAGATTGTTGCTCTGGACTAGCTGTTGTGTCGTGACGAATTGTTTCATCTTTTTTTCTTCTACTTTTTGTTCAGATGAATCGTAAATTTACAGAGGCGCTAGCAGATTATGTGTTTCCCGCCATGAAACGCCAGTTAGCAGCGTACCTTGTGAAGAGGGAAGATGGAGTCGCCGATCCGAATGGTAAGGTCGGCAGGGATCTCCTGGGACGAAACCCTGTAAACAATCAACACATGCACGTATACAAGCATGAAGCATCAGCTTTCACCATTGTTGATTGTCTAAGCAATCTACTACCATGATTACATGAGTGATGCTGCATGCATACCATTGGGTGATCCTGTCCATGGTGGATGCAGAGGAGATATGATGCTGCAGCTGAGGGTGGGAGGCGGCTTGGAGTATCAGAGGGGGGCAAGGATGAGCTCACACTGACTAGAGCTATGCGAGGTGTGCGCAAGCTTTGAGCAGGGGCAGAGTCTCATCTCATATATAGAGACTCCATTAAATCCATGCTGGCCTCTCTCTTTGGCTTACCATATTATATTAGTGCCAGTAATGGATTCGGGAAGAAGATGGAAGATCTGATGGGGTCCTACGAGGAATTTGCATGGCTGGTGTTTATTCAAGCAAAGCCATAGGCGGCCGACTCGATGAGCAGCAACTAAAAATCAGGCGTCCACTTGCAAGTTGGGGCTTGGAATGGCGTCCTGGTCTTGTTCAACGATGTCACAATTGTGAGCAACTCAACTAGTGGCCACTGCTTGCTGCGAGTCAGTCTCTTGGACGAGATGAGCAGACAGGCCTCCGTCTTGACGGCTCCATTTCCATGTTCACTTGTAAGTACGTACCACTCTCGTACAGTACCGCTAGATCTCCTCACCTTATCCTGCATGCGGCTACGAACCATCTGAAAGTTCTTGTCAAGAACGCTGTTTAATTGCTTATGTATTAGGTGCAACATCATCATCCGAAGTTAAAGCAAACAATGCTTATACTTATACATGTAGCTCTAGCTGTACATACAGTTCCTCACCACTTCCATTCTCTCAATAATAACTACAGTAGTACTTATAACCTGCATCTCATCACACGAAGTAAAATGCTGGCTACCAAGTGCTTTCCATTCTCAGTTCGTGTTTTTGCTCTGCATCCAACAGCGAGCGACACTAGCTAGCTGCCAATCAGCATCAACGTCAACTGAGAGTTAAGTACAGTAGCTTTGCTTTCAGCAGCACAAGATTACCAGACGCAACATAGCTGTCGAGCTTTGTTTGTATCATGCGTCGTCGGTCCGTCTCCGCAAATGAATTACAAGCGACGCAGCTTCGTCCTGTCCCTACGCCGACGAGCAAGACCTCGCCGGAAACGTACGCTTCGCTCCCGTGGACTCCGGCCTGCCACGTCGGAGGATAACGCTGCGGGCCACACAGAAATCCGTCCGCCGTACGCTGTGCCACTGGGAGGTCGCCACGTCGGAGCCACGGCGGGGACCACCATCTATCTCGAGGGTGCAATGCGATACGCGCGAAAGATTTGCAGACAAAGCATGTAGCCATGTAGGAGTGGATCGAGGATCAGATACTGACTGACAGCCTCCTTGATCAAGCCTCCTTGATCAGCTGGAGCTTTCTTCTTTTTCTCTCTAGAGGAATAATTTTTCTGGCGGCGCAAAAGATTCAAATACGATATCCATGGCTTTAGGATTCAGGTGCTGTTCTGAATTCGTCTTAACACAGGGATGAAATCTTTTGGGATAAGGTTCGACTTGTCTTAGTTCAAATTGGCCGCATCCAATCAACTGGGAATATAGGATCAGACACTGATTGATTCAGCCCAAGCATTTTTTTTTTCTCCTCCTTTAGCTGGAGGAAACGGTGGCATCACAAAAGGTTCAAAGAGGTCATCTCTTTTTTTTTTCTTTTGTCAAAAAACTGTACGCTTTACACTATCAATAGATCCTGCAAAACGCTATCAATATACTCTGCAGAGAAAAAGACAACAGTTGGCATACACATCGAAACCTCATTAGATATTTTTCGTTACTGAATTTCACTTAATTATGTATATCTTGATGGTGGTAGAGAAACAGCAGTCACATGAGCTTCTCTCAATTTTCATGCATGCACTGTTATTGGATTTCCCTCCTGAAAATTATCAACTCCTAGCCCTTCGTTCTACCACCAAATCAACCGTTACCGTTACCAGTTGCTAGCATGGCGTAGCAAGGCCATCGATCTGCCTCGCCAATATTCCCCGGTGCCGATGCCGAACAAAACTGAAAAAAATTTATAGGCAAAGCTTCGATTCAGGCATGCATCCAGGCAGATAAGCCCCACCGAAAAACAGCATACTCCGATGATCATGTAGACTACTTACTGCTATTACAGTCAAAGTATATGAAGATGCAGATGCTTGTGTACAGGTAGGTGGTGCTAGCAACATATCCATGATCCTGCTAAAATCTGGCTCACAATTTAAGCTTGCAGCAAGCACAGCACAGCTATCTCGATCTGCAACTCCTCACTCTGCATCTTCAATTCCAACTCAGTATGGGTGGGTGATCAACTCACTGAAAACGCACCCATATGCATGCATCTTCCCCGCCACTGTTATATCTAGTAATCAGTGATTCAGTCGTAGGCGAAGGACGCCGCCTTGTGCCGCCTCCTGCTCTTCCCCTCCGACCACTGCGAGCCGCCGCTCTTCTTCCTCCTCTTCTTCTCCGCCGCCGCCGGGCCCCCGAACATCGTGATCCTCCCAAAACCCCTCGACAGCGACGCCAGGAACGCCCGGCCATTCATCTCCCCGCCTACCCGGCCGTCCCCGCCGCGCATCCCCTGCTGCTTCATCAGGCCCTGCTCCCGCTCCAGCTCCGTCAGCCGCACCCGCATCCGCGAGATCTCCAGCTTGAGCTCCCGGTTCTCCCGCCGCAGCGACGCGTAGTTGTCACGCTGCGGGGACACGCACGAGCTCGGCACGCCGCTGCTGCTGCACATGAACCGCTGCGACACCCCGCCGTCGCCGACACACCCTCCCGAGGAGAAGGACGACTTGAGCCGCAGCTGCTCGAAGTAGAGCACGCGCACCACCATCTGGATCGGGAGCCGGTCGTTCTGCGCCGCGTGGCTCGATGCGTCCTGCGACAGCTTCTGGCAGTCGATCAACTTGCACAGCTTCTTGCACTCCGATTCTGTCAGGGACGGGTGTGCCTGATGATGACGAATATAAACACAGGATATACATGGTCAGACATAATAAAACGATCGATCAACTACAAAGATGTATATTTTTTTTTTCTAATGTAATGTCCACTTTACCTTTAGGTATATATCGATGGCACGGTAGAGTCCATCATCAACAATGCGTGCATAATCTGGCAGTAGTTCAATAAGTGCCATGAACTTCTGTAGTTTCAGATATGGATCTGGTGCTATCTCTGCAAGGTAGCCATCCATCAGCCTTCCAACCTTCAGAACTGAACTATGGCTTGGAGATTTTAGTCCATCCGAATCATATCCACAAGGTGACAATTCTCCTGAATCATCTTCGTCAATCCTTTGCAAGAAGTTCACCAATATGCGATGCACAGTGTCAACGTCAAACATTGAGTCACTTGTTTGTGTGGAGGGGATCAGAAGATCATCTAGTGATGCCATCTCAAGCTGGAGGCCGATCCTTTTCTCGACTTCGATTCTACAATCTAGACTTGCATCAACTTCAATTGCCATCCTCAGCATGCCAAACAAGAAGGACAAAGTAACCGTCGTAATGTTTTCAGTGGCCAACAAATCGATGAGTGTTTCGACAATCATTCTTTGATCGTCTCCAACAAAGGGACCTGAATCCCACACATGGCGCCTTTCAACACCCTTCAACGATATTTGGGCATAGTGCGCAATAGAGCCGCCAATACTCTCTGGCCTTACCCCATTTCTCCTCATTGCAGTAATCACACGCCGATAGTGATCGATTCTCAATGCAGAAAGGTCTTCAATCCACCAATCCTGGGAGTGAATATGCAACTTTCCAGATCCCACATTACATTCCAAGTGCGCCAAGCCTGAAACCAGCTGCTCCTTGCTTGCATTCATCGCAATTGCATCCACACACCTTTCTACAAGCCCGATTTCCTCCACTATTGGGTCCAATCCATCACATTTACAAAGAACTTCCAGGGATTTATCAAGATTCTTGAGCACAATCTCATTTAAGTATGTCTCGGTCCTAAAAATAAGGTTCTCATCCTGATAGTCCTCTTTCATTTCCAAGTACTCTGCAACGCATCGGAGATGGGCCACATTTGCTGTGGTTATTTCAAAGTTACTACCATAACAGAATTTGGCAGCAAGTTCAAAGGCAAAGGCTCCTCCTGGTACGTTTACAAGCTCCAGCTTTAAGAGATCTGGATCCTTGGAGTCCACTACCATTTTTCGTATTCGTCCACAGCGAGATACTAAAGGAAACTGCAAAACAAGTATAGGGTGAAGAGTGAAGAAAAGCATATAACTTTGCTTCAGTTTATGTAGTCTACATGGACTATACAGAATTGAAGAGAGCTTAGTCAATAACTTTTTTCATAATTTTGAAAAGCTCAATAAAATTTCTAGCATAATTGAAAAGAAATATAAAAAGTGGATTTCCTGATGTCTCTCTTAAATTATTAATTATTCACTTTTCACCCATTAGAGAAAAGCTGATACTGCAAGGTGCAAACCCATTGTTTTTGCAAGTTGATACATTAATGAAATTGTCAGAATGAACTACTAACAGCACTACACATGAACTCTGCTGATATCACAACCAAATTTCCAGGGAAAGCCCCATTTTTTATGTGCTGAAATGACAACCAACATTCATTTGGAACGGGCATTGGTTCTTTTGTCAATTTACTTACAAGTTACATCCCTGTGCAATCTAGAAATAAATTTGGTACATCTATTCTCCAAAAAGGTATCTTGGGATTCAATTTGCAGTGAAGATAAATAAAATCACCCAACTGAACAATCTTAGAATATGACCTAAACGGCTGACACTTTAAGGTACTAGATTCATGAGAGAAACAAACAAAATAGATGTTGTATTAAAAAGGAAACAGAAAACAAAGACAATGAGTAGAAGCAAAATCTTTTAAAAATGAAACCTTGTGCAGTAGAAAAGATTGTCCATCCACCGACACGGTTACATCCTCAGCAACATCTGAAAATATCCTGCACAACAGGCAATTTTCAGCAAATTTTAGATACCAAGATTTCCATTTGAATTTGGAATATACATTTAAAGGGTTTTCAACACCACTTTGCCATGCACCCGCAAGAACATCAAAAGATGAATAATCAACGAGAGGGAAAAAATTAATTCAAGTCAATGCTGCTGGTACTTAACGCTGCTGTTGCCACAATGTTGATGATGTGTTTCTTCAGAAACTGCTGATGGCAAATCTGGCATGTCCCAGACTCCTAGTCGCCAAGAGACATTAACCTAGACAAATCTTGTGACCTTCTAAGGAACACAAAAACCTAGAAGCACCATCTGATGTTCTTCATTTTCAGGGTAGCAGTTTGATGTTTCCTTACCCGAAAAAAAAAAGAAAAGAAAAAGAAAGAAAGGAAAAAGAACTGGCTGTGAGACCGAATAGGGCCTCCTCCATCTCCGTGGTTCCGTTCCGCCGAATGCGGCGTGTTCAAAGAAACAACCGGCGGCGCTAGGGCGGCGTCCAAACTGTAAGTAGCTGTAATCAATGGAATGGAATGCAAACTTGCGCCTCCGCAGCATTAAATTCTCGAAGAAGATAAGCCGCAGCAGCAAATGGTGGGGGTGATCTGAGACTAGCACGGCATTGCAATCTGTTTCTCCAAAGCCGTTGAACTCGAAAAAAAAAAGGTGGGGAGAAAAGAGCAGGAGATGGGAGATCACCTCCTATGACTGATGGGGTTGCAGAAGCGCGGGGACGTCGTGGTGGTGGTGAAGGGGAACGCAGCGTTGTCGCTGCCCATCCCCATCGCTCCTCCCCCCACTCTAAGTTGCAACGTATTTCTCAAATGTGAGCAATGGAGGAGATGACGCGAGAAAAAGGACGAGGGGAGAGAATAACGGCTGCTGCGAGTGCAATAAACAAATTTGAGACACAAGGAAAGAAGAAAGCAACAAGGTGACAGACAGCGGCAGAGTATTCTGTCTCGGTGTGGAGAAGGATGAACAGAAAAAAGCGACCCAACGGAGCGAGGGGAGGAATAGTTGGGTGACTAGGGAACAAGGCCTGCTCCACTGTCAGCTTGTTTGTGCTTGATTGGAGCCTTCAAAGGTGACCTGATCTTGTGTGGCCCTTCTCGTGTAGCCATTCAACTTACTCCAACTGTCCCATAAAAAATAACGTTATGGGATGCGTGCACGTGTTACTTTCTCAACTTTAACTCGATTTAAAGATAAATATATGTAATATTTATATCTCTAATAATTTTGTTAAAAAACTAGATTCAAATATCTATCTAATGATACTAATGATGCATTATAAATATTAATATTATTTTTTATATAATTGTTTAATGTTGAAAATGTTGTTTTTCTTGGGAAGCGAGAATGACATCTATTTTGGGACAGACGGAGTAATTTTGAATGCTTGGAATAGCCTTAATAACCCACATTGCTAATGTGATGAACTAGACAACTACTTTTTTTTAAGGGATAAACCTTTACACGCGCACACTCGTCCCCTTCTAGTGCTAAAAATTAATTGGAGACACGTAATTTGGAATGAATTTCTTAATTTGCATAACCTTCAAAAAAAAATCTCCAAAATGCCTCTGTGCGCGATTGTAATTGTTATGATTATATATTATAATAATATAAACAGAAGAGAGGCAATAACAATGTACTAGGTGGCAAGAAATATAATTCACGGGGCTCAGCCCCTGCTGTTCCATAAAAAAAACTATAATTCACGAGGCATACAAAACAAAGTAAGAGTAGTATAATATACTCTATGTTGCAGCAAGACAAGAGAGTGGAGTCGGGTAGAAAGTCGGCTGTCCGTGGATGAAGGAAGGAAGAAAATGATGTTGGATCAGGTTCGGTTGAGCATTGTCCGTCCACCACCGATCTATAGAATGGAGTGGACACCGGTGCCCTTTTCACCTTTCACTTTAATGGAGAAAGATAAAGAGAGGCTGATCATTCATGAGCATTATATTGGCGCACCAGGGAAACATCGAGCTTGCTGAGCCTCGGCAGGAAAGCTTTCTCACAATCGATATTTTTTTAACTATTGATGCACTCAACGACCCATTAATCTTGGCATTATGGCATACTTGGTAAGTTAGTAGAATATGTCCATGCTCTAGTATCTTATACTTAAACACTAAAACACACACAGTGCAGCTACAACACATATATATGTTCATTTACAAACTTTGAGTAGCACTAATAAAGAAGGCCCTGGCCCCTGGCTATGGGTGAAATCGATCTACGTAAAATGCTTGGCACCTGACACTTTTAAGGGCACCAGCAATGTTTATTGGGGAAGTAGTAAATAAGGGTGGGACCCAGACAAGTAGTAAGGAGTTAAGTGAAATTTCACAACAGTTGTGTTGTACAGCGGTAAATAAGGTGGGTCAGGTGGGTCCTACTCAGATTAAAAAACTATCTTTCTCAACCTCCGCCAGAGCCTTCCTCCTCGTTCTCGCAAAGCAACAGAGCCTGTACGGGGATATTATATTTTAGTCTCGCTTGCTGCCGGCAATAGGCTTATGACCTGGTAGTAGTAGTTTCATGCGGCTCCCATAGTGTTTACTACTCCCTCCGTTCCAAAAAAAAATATAATTCTCATTTTTCGAGGAGTCAAACGGTTTCAGCTTTGACTACATTTATATAAAAATATATTAACATTCATGATATAAAATAAGTATCATTAGATTAGTTATAGAATATATTTTTATAATTAAGTTATTTAGAAACATAAATACTAATACAATTTAGTATAAAGTTGGTCAAACATAAGATTTCTTGACTGCCACGATTCCCATAGTTCCATTCTTTTTGAGACGAAGAGAGTACCAGGTAGTAAGAGGTAGTAAAGTAGAATTTATTGCTTACTACTCCCACCGTCCAAAAAAAATGCAACTATGGGTTGCGTGCCAACTAAATTGATCCTTGTTTGACCAAGTTTGTAGGAAATAATATTCATCGTTATGACCCAAAATAAATTTATTATGAAACTACATTTTGTGATTAATCTAATAATGTTTATTTCATATCATAAGTATTAATATTTTTTTAATTTATAATTGATCAAACTTAAGCTACTAACACAAAGTACTATTCTAAAGTTGTATTCTTTTGGAGACGGAGTTAGTACCTGTACATTGCTGGTGCCCTAACAGGAAGTGAAGTCAGTGCACGAGACGAGAGCACTAGGATCAAGAATAGAATGATGATTCCGGATGAGCAATGAAAGCAACAGCAGCGTGACATGGTCGCAGGACCGCGCAGTATGCGGACGGGCACGGAACTCGAGAAAGTTTGATGCTCTGCCGAGAGCTTTGCTCCTTGCCGTCTCCATCCACCATCTAAACTCCAAAGGATTTCAGTATTTGACGAGCGCGGTTTTGCTATGCATTCGTTCTCTAGCTACCAAAACAACGGTGGTTGATATGATAAAGTGACAAACACCATGGTGCATGGACTGGTGGTGTTAAGCTAGCTCTGATCTAGTTGTTGGTGTCATCCTGCGAGTTGCTAAGAAAAAGCTAGCCATCATCTTCGGCCCCAATCAGTAGCTGGGATCGACGATTAGGAAGGAAGGAACTGCATGCATGTGCAATATGGCATCTGTAGACCGTCTTTACGTGTTACAGTTATTAGCTGCTTTATTTAGCCCTTTTGTGTCGCCCTCGGTCAAGGTCCTCGATCGATTACCAAGGACGACGTGCATTTTGTAGCTCGGGATCCAAGATGGCCAACACATGGGAATGAAACCTTCTTTTTGCTCTCTTTTTAATAAACGAAAAATCTTCTCTTTTTTCCATCTAGGTCGTCGTCCTTTAAAGTCTCAAGTTTGAACTCAAATGATGAGACCGCAAACATTTTGGAGTCCCCTACCTGGTTACCTATAGCCTGTGTAACAATGAGCCCCGATTTGCCCTGTAAATGAGACCACATAATTTTGGGGACAATGCTGGGTTCAACATTTTGGATTCATATGCATTCAATTTTTTTATTAAACTAGATACAGCATTTATTCCCAATTAGCCCCACGCATTTTTTTTGTTTTCATATGCATTCCACCATTTTGATGAACCATTATGAGCACCTCCAACCCCCTTTAGTATCAATATTTGTACGAGTTCTCTAAAATTTTAGAAAACTAGTACAAATATTTGTACTAAAGAGGGCTGGAGGTGTCCCTAAGGTGCACCATTTTGCACCCTTATGAACCATACATAGTTAAATATTGAGTAAAATACACCATAGGTCCACCAACTTGTAAGGGGGTGTCACTTAGGTCCATAAACTCTCAAAGTGCATTTTTGGGTCCATGAACTTGTTCAGTCGTTCACCGTAGGTCCATAATGGTTCACATGTGCTTCTAACGGTGGCACAACATGCTGACTTGGCTCCTCAAAGCATCTCCTAGTTGATGCATTTCATCGAGCAGCGAGGCGAGCTCCAATGAGCACGAGGTGAACTCCGGTGAGCGGCAAGGCGAGCTCCAGTGATTAGCGAGATAGAGGTGCTGGCGGGGTCTATGAGCTCGCCTCTTCACTAGTAACAATCTCCATGAAATGCCTCAACTAGGAGGTGCTTTGAGGAGCCAAGTCAGCATGTCGTCTCGTCGTTAGAAGCACATGTGGACCGATACGGACCTCCGGTGAACGGCATAACAAGTTCATGGACCCAAAAATGCACTTTGAGAGTTCATGAACCTAAGTGAGACCCCCCGTACAAGTTGATGGACCTACGGTGCATTTTACTCTTAAATATTTGGGGGAAACTTGTTGACCTTTTTATTAACTAGCAAAGTCGCACGTGTGACACGCACGTGATACAAATGATATAGCTGACAGGTAAGAGACCGAAACGGTGAGAAAAACATTTACTCCCTCTGTCATTTTTTAAATCTATCACCGGGAAAGCGTGTTTGTGATAGAAACACATCACTTTAGATAAAAAGGGATAGAGGGATTAGTATTTATTAGTAATACTCTCGAACACGGAATTTGCTGGGTCTGCACCCCCCCCCCCCTTCTCATCTTCCTTACATGCAGGTCTAACATTCAGGTCTAACATGGTGGATACCATGGTGGGATTCGATTTGGATAATAAACTTTTCAATTCTACTTGTTTTTTTCATCGAAAATAGTTCTTGAAAAATGTGCAAAGATCATTAGGAATAATCACATGGTCCATACTTTGACTTGGGGTCCATGGGAATCAAACAACATTGTCTATAAACTTTCTATTACGAGAGAAGGCCAATAAACTTGCCTTATAGACAAGCTACATCATTAATAGACAAACAGTATAACAACCGAGTTAGTTTCTCGCGTATTTATAACTCTCATTCTTTATGTTTATGCGGGTCTCACCACTCACCATCGTTATCTTTTGCTTCCCCCTTACTGTGAGACGTATTCAATACGATATACGAGCTGAAATTTCAACCACTCCGCCGCCTGTTAGCTTGTTGCGTCAAGCTCGGCGGTTTCCAAGGTAGCACGCCAGCACCCAGCGTGGAGTCCGCGGAGAAGCAGCAGTAGTTAACGGCCATGGATTATGTTTTCGTACCGCCTAGAGCTCATCATCGCCCCGTTCTGCATCGAGGTTGTTTGTCGCAAATCGCTGTCTCGTACTCGCCGGTTGAGCAAGCCTCCCTCGCCTCTCACACGATCGACCTCGTTGTTGAGCAGCATGCGGCTTGCCGTCAGAGGCCACGATGCATATGCTCGTCGGCCTCGAGCGCCGCCCTGCCGGCGTGGTCAGCGTGTAGGCCCAGCTGTGCCTCGTCGAGCACGTACGTCGCTCGTGATCGTCCGCGCCACACCACACACGCGCGTCCAGCAGCTCATCGCTGAACGGCGCTAGTGACGACTGACGAGCCGATGTCTGATCCGTACGGCGAATACGGGTGTCGGGGGATGTGGTATGGGTACGGTGGGGGCTAACAACGATTGTGGTGAGAAAATAATTATGTCTCTGGCAGAAATGTTTTCTAAATATCAGTTTTTGTGGGTTTGACCTCCTTCTCACCTTTGTTGACCCTTACAGGTGGGTCCGGCGTGAGGGGTAAGGTGGGTCTAAGTTGGGTGAGAAACGTTTTTAATTGTACTCGTTCTTTTATAGATAGATTTATGTTTAAATTGTGGAAATGTAATAATAACTAAAATAGTTTATAAGAATGTTTTTTTTCATAAAATTAGATATATCTTGATCTATTGGATATGCCATATTGTTGCATCAATATATTTGTACTAAGGCTATTTTGAGATGAGATTAAGTCTTTAGAAATTCACATTATTAGAGAAACTAAGAGTCAAACTTATTTTTCAGCTCTAATACGACAATCATTTTTGGACCGATGGACTAAACAACAATACGACTCAAAAGTCAAACGGGTATACAGTTTAAGACAAATTTGGAAAATAAGATCTTCCCAGCGCTTCTATCTAATCTCATGCAGTAATGCTGACATTAGGTAGAGACCGTCGTGTGGTTTTCAATTCCCTGCTCAAGATGGAAGGATCAAACCGCATGTTCATCTGAATCACCTATTCCAGGCAAGCTCCAATCGACAAGTGTGTGAGGACTGACAGAAAAAAAAAGGGTATAGTTTAGCAAGAAGAGTTAAAATGTAATATTGCGGCCCATTGGAACACCACTAACGTTCTCACAAAAACTTGAGGCATGCATGCATAGTTCAACAACAGTTGATTTTCCAGTACACAGACAGCAGCTTGCAGCGTTCCCCAGCAAAGCCAAAGCAAATGGGGCGGCAAGGCCAGGCCAGCGCACATGACCTGTGCTGTGCGTGTGACCCCGTGCACATTGACAGCAAAGATTCCGCTACAATGCCGAAAGGCGCCAGCACTAGCTTCACATTCACAAACCTCTCACTGCCACAAACATTTTCACCAGTGATATCCTTTTATGATTAGTTTGATTATAGCTGGAGTAAATTGTTTTTCTGAGTAATGTAAATTAGTGAAAAGATCTACACACATGGTGGTTTATTCTGAAATTTGCTCTAAGTTTCTTAATCGTCTGAGTCTACTATTTGTAGTATCTGTCAGAGTCAACTCTAGTTTTGATGCGAATTATCTGTTGTTGTTTGACCAGCCTGTTATAGTTAGAATCTTTTTTGACAAATCAATTCCTAAGGGTACTGTTTTAGTGTTTTTTTCGTGTAATATATCTTTGTGAAAATGTCTTCACACATGGTGGTCTATTCTGAGATTTGCTCTAAATTTCTTAATTGTTTGAGTCTACTATTTGTAGTATCTGTCAGAGTCAACTCTAGTTTTGATTCCAATTCACTGCTGCTGTTTGACCAGCCTGTTATGGTTGGAATCTTTTTTGACAAATCAATTCCTAAGGTGTGTTTTTAGAATGATGGAGTACTGTATCTCTTAGCTTCTGAGGAATACATGCTGGTTAAACATCCTGATCTTATGTGGTTAACTCTAGATGAGAACTTCAATTATAAAAAGGTAACTGCTTTTTCATGTATTTGCATTTCTGTAATTGTTTCTTTCTAGTTTTAATATCTTTATTCAGTTTTATATTTTTGGTTTTTGAAGCCTCTTGAAACGGCAAGAAAGTTCATGAGAAACTTCTGTCCAGTGAATGAAAACTGGAAAGAAATGTTGAATCAATTTACTGAAGATTTGGATAATGCACCACCACCTTCCCGTCAATCCAAAGCTGTGAGTGAGGATGAGGCACAACCAGACGCTGTGAATGAGAATGAGGCGCCACCGCCTTCCCGTCAATCCGAAGCTGTGAAGGAGGATGAGGCACATCCAGAAGCTGTGAATGAGAATGAGGCACAACCGCTCTTCCTTCAAACAGAAGCTGTGAATGAGGATGAGGCACCAACACAGGGCTTAGGTGACAGTCCAAAACCTATTGAATTGACACAACCAAAGATAGTTGTTGAGCGTCGATTTCTGCGTTTCATGAAAAGGTTAGAATTTTAAGCCTCACTTTTAATCATGACATCCTTATTAAGTTAAGTGTATATGTTGTTTTGTTACTGTCATGTTAGTCTCACATTTAATCATGTTTCTTATGCATTCTATCTCTTGATTATCCTCGTGAAGTTGATGTTTTTTAAGATTTGTTACTCCTGTTGTTAAATCTGTTTTTTATTCAATTTGTTAATTAGTAGTCAATTTTGTAAGATATACTCTTGTTGTTAATGTATTATTGTATTCTAGGCGTATTGTGACTTTTAATCAATTCACCACCTATTATGAGATGTTCAAGATTTATAAATTTCAAGGAAAACAATTTTGTTCAACTTCCCATCTCGGTAGAATAATGTCCAAAGGGTTTCTGTTGTTTATATTTGATGCCCACAAGTCTTCTTATTCTTGGAATGGAAAATCAAGTCAGATGACGTGTTTATCGAGCTGGAAGTAGTTGACGGTTTCGTTGGTGACATTAATTGTTTTATCACATTAACACCGAATGAGGCTTACAGAAAAAATCATGGGATTGCTGATCTTGATACATTTGTTCAGATTTTATTCCCGGTACATTGTCTGTTTTGAAGATGATATCGATGGCATGCCAGACATTGATGATCCACCAGAGAAATTCAACATGTTTCACAAACGAAATGTTTCACAAACGAAATGTTTCACAAACGAAACATGTTGAATTTCTCTGGTGGATCATCACTGTCTGTCATGCCATCGATATCATCTTCAAAACAGACAATGTACCGAGAATAGAATCTGAACAAATGTATCAAGATCAGCAATCCCATGATTTTTTCTGTAAGCCTCATTCGGTGTTAATGTGATAAAACAATTAATGTCACCAACGAAACCGTCAACTACTTCCAGCTCGATAAACATGTCATCCGCCTTGATTTTCCATTCCAAGAATAAGAAGACTTGTAGGCATCAAATATAAACAACAGAAACCCTTTGGACATTAATCTACCGAGATGGAAAGTTGAACAAAATTGTTTTACTTGAAATTTATAGATCTTGAACATCTCATAATAGGTGGTGAATTGATTAAAAGTCACAATACGCCTAGAATACAATAATACATTAACAACAGGAGTATATCTTACAAAATTGACTAATAATTAACAAATTGAATTAAAAACAGATTTAACAACAGGAGTAACAAATCTTAAAAAACATCAACTTCACGAGGATAATCAAGAGATAGAATGCATGAGAAACATGATTAAATGTGAGACTAACATAACAGTAACAAAACAACATATACACTTAACTTAATAAGGATGTCATGATTAAAAGTGAGGCTTAAAATTCTAACCTTTTCATGAAACGCAGAAATCGACGCTCAACAACTATCTTTGGTTATGTCAATTCAATAGGTTTTGGACTGTCACCTAAACCCTGTGTTGGTACCTCATCCTCATTCACAGCTTCTGTTTGAAGGAAGAGCGGTTGTGCCTCATTCTCATTCACAGCTTCTGGATGTGCCTCATCCTCTTCACAGCTTCGGATTGACGGGAAGGCGGTGGCGCCTCATTCTCATTCACAGCGTCTGGTTGTGCCTCATCCTCACTCACAGCTTTGGATTGACGGGAAGGTGGTGGTGCATTATCCAAATATTCAGTAAATTGATTCAACATTTCTTTCCAGTTTTCATTCACTGGACAGAAGTTTCTCATGAACTTTCTTGCCGTTTCAAGAGGCTTCAAAAACAAAAATATAAAACTGAATAAAGATATTAAAACTAGAAAGAAGCAATTACAGAAATGCAAATACATAAAAAAGCAGTTACCTTTTTATAATTGAAGTTCTCATCTAGAGTTAACCACGTAAGATCAGGATGTTTAACCAGCATGTATTCCTCAGAAGCTAAGAGATACAGTACTCCATCATTCTAAAAACACACCTTAGGAATTGATTTGTCAAAAAAGATTCCAACCATAACAGGCTGGTCAAACAGCAGCAGTGAATTGGAATCAAAACTAGAGTTGACTCTGACAGATACTACAAATAGTAGACTCAGACGATTAAGAAACTTAGAGCAAATTTCAGAATAAACCACCATGTGTGTAGATCTTTTCACTAATTTACATTACTCAGAAAAACAATTTACTCCAGCTATAATCAAACTAATCATAGCACACCTTGCAGACAACATGAAAATCCTTGCCTAGCAGTAAGAGAAACAATTCCTTTTCAGCGACTTGCTCACGCAAGCAATCCAACCTGCGAAGACACCAACAGTTATAGAAGAAAAAATAATTAGCCATGTACGGTTGCGGTATACGAAAATTTTCTAACATACCCAGATGAAGTGAACCCAGCGCTGTCATATTTCAAAAGAAATTCTTCGATCTCTCTCATACTGTCATAGTATGAGGGTTCTTAATTCTCCCCTTTTTCAAGTCCAGCCTTATAGTCCTTGGATGTTTTATGCAACTCAAGAAAAGACTTATCATTGGTAGCGTTGTATAGAAGAGTGTTCTGAAAATGAATTTAGAGGAAAATTAGTCAAGCTGCAACTAAACATCCAATGTTTGAAATAAGAACATGACAACTTTAGTAACTTAAGCTTGAAAAAAGGTACATGACACACCTTAGTATCAGGAATGAATGCATGTCTGCAAGTAACACCCAATGAAGCGCACACATCATCTGACATTTTTCTTATCCCATCAAAGGTCGTGGTACTGTCATGTATTGAAAAAGATCAGCAACATTAGTGAAAATAGATCAGCAACATTTTGCCAATGAGAATTAAAAAAGATCTGATCCATAAAAACAAAACGAACCTTTTACACACTGGGAACAATCCGGGATCGCTGCACAAGTCAGCCAAATGAGTATCACTAGACCAGGATGCGCGCTATCGCGCGCCCTATTCACAAGTCTTATTTCTGAAAATTAAAGAAAACGTTACATCCATTTTTTATTATCAAATCCAAACTATCAGTTGCAGTTGGCCGTGGCTGTCCCCAAAATCAAACCATAGAATAACAAAATGAATGTTGAGAGTGATAGAACCAATAATTTATCATGCATGTTAACATTTGTTGACTGCATTGTGTTTCAGCCCAAAGTTTTTGTCCAGCCAAATATTACATTTACACAGTTTAGCAGCCTTGAGGCTTATAAAATACAGATAACTGATGATGATCATCATTAGAGACCATCACCAGGTCTTACAAAGGGAGCATTAAGTAGCAAATAATCATATGTAGGTCAGACTTGTGGGCTCGTGGCTGCAATTATGTAAACACAAAATGAGCTCATCTCCTTTTTTTTTTTTGCATTGGTGCTTAATCTAGTTGAGGAACATCTGTCATTTCTTTTTCGAGCCCATTTTGATGGCAAATATATCTGAATGCAAAATGAAGTCTGCTGGTCAGGAGACAGCCATGTTTTAAAGGGTACATTAATTTTCTAATCAAAGAAAGATACTGTGATCTAGCAATTGCTTAACCAAGAACACAAGTGTTTCACCTGTCGTGTAGCAAGAAGATACCTCGCAACATGAAGAATTATGTAAGATGATTTATTTATGAGAGGAGAAAATTGTTCTTTCCACCGAAAAATTGCCAAGATCTAGTGCAACTAAGTCAAGACATTCAGCTTTGCAGTAAAATAAGGTAAGTTCAACCGATTAAAATTATCTTTGGAGTTAAATGACTTGTGTTATGTTTAGGAAAGTAGCCACCAAGGTCAACATAAATATAGAAGGAACGAAAGGAAAACAAATAACAAATGCAAGACGTAGCAAAACTAAATCCTAAGCACAATACTTTCTAAGAAATGTTGGTCCCATGGCCCAATATGCAAGCTTTTTTTTGCTACAAGTCCACTATGCAAGCTTTGTTATGCCAGCCAAGAAACAACAAAAAAAAGTATATCATTGCATTTCTGCAAGTTTTGTTTCAGAGTTCTGGTAAAAAAAAAGTTTTGTTTCAGAGATCTAAGGTGTTCCCACGATTTGACTGAATCTATAACCAGTGAAGAGATAAAGATGCAGATTGTGTAGTCAAATGGTGGGGAAGAAACACCCTTAAACAGAATAGAAGGAAAATTTAAATATGGTGACCATTTACATATGCTAGACCCTACAATCAATGGAAATGAAAATCGACAGGTTCTTCAAATTGTGAGAGAATTTATCAAGGTAGAAGCTGATCATTACCTAACACCAGCCCTCTTTGAGTTCTTTCTGGTGATACCACATAAATACTGAATTTTTTCTGTGACATTATGCAGATCATGAGGGAAAAAACTAAACAGAGATGTCTAGCAAGATATAAAAACCAGACCTATACACTTAATACAACTTTGACATATATGCGCACTACAATTTGGCAATTTTCTTATTAGGTCCCTAGAAACAAGGTGAATTTGTAGCAAAACAGGCGATTGACCAAGTAAAAGACAGTTACTCGATCACAACATTGTATGGGGGGGGGGGGGGAGGACCAAAGAGTAAGGTGCAAACCTCCCTACAACATTAACATTATTTACCTCTGTAAGCCTCCACGAATAATGTTTTATTCAATCTGCATAGAATAAAAACCTTTATTTAGCTCACGAAAACACAAGATCAATTTTCTCATTCATTACTGATGCTATAAAGAATTCCTGACGATTTATAGTCATCCTCTCCCCCATACATTCCCTTTGTTTTAATCCAAAGCTGCACTAATATGGTGGCCTTGGATCTAGGTGTAAGCAGTACATCTATGTAGCAACAACATAATCCAAGTTCATAGATCAAAGAGCCCTCTCTGCTAGTATGGTATCGAGCCAGCAGTTCTGCCTTTTCTTCTAACATTTGTAAAGCTATTTCCCTACTTGAGGATTAGCTAAATTGTGGAAAACAAAGTTGCCTAGTATTTTCTGAATAGCCACATATGAAAATCCTCAGTTAGTATTAATATGCTTTCTCACCAAATTGGACATGCTTGACTTAACTTGGTATCTGCAATTGGCATCTGCAATCCCATTAGGCGTCGGCTAACACTACAAAATAAAGTGCAGGAAAGTAGCGCCCACTGTCATAGAGAGTTGTGGACCCGGACAGTATAACAATCAGAGTATCCCAATGTATATTAAACAGGCCGAGATTTCTGTGTCGTTCACAATTTCATCATGGATTAACAAATCTGAGTATTGTGCAGTAGGATGGTAAAGTTAAATCTGAATGAGTATCACATGATGCTAACGACAAATCTGAATAGGAGTATTACGCGAGTTTTGTGACTGCAATAGCCACCTGGTTACAAAATGAACAACGTAGAAGCTGAAAACATTTCACATGTCCCTTGCACAAACCAGACCAACCATCGTGACTGATTCCGAAATGTGCCCATCTATAAAAACATAACGCAGGGTGCTGCCTGCTTCATGTTTAAAGAAATACTGGTTTGAGGACAATAGAGGACAGAGCAACTTTCTTCTGATCCTCAATGCAAGAACATAAACATTCAGTGTCACACATAACGCAGGGTATTGCTCTGTCCTCTGAAATGAAATCAGGAAGATCAGAAAAATAAAGGTTCGATTGTACCTTGCCATATGTAACTTGCCCTGTCCTAGCATCAGGTAATTCTTGACCACTCCACTGCGAGAACATAAACATCTCATTTTATACAATGGCAGTATTCAAAGGTATGCAGGGCACAAGCACCATAAAAGTTCAATACTAATACATGTAGTATGTAGGGAAATTCGATGGCATGGATGGTAATGAAGCTGATGCGTTTTCACTTGCCAAAGTTCGAGTGCTCGTACCTTGAGAAGTTGGGCGAAGAGACGGAACATCTAGTGGCATGCAAGCCCTGCGAGAGGTAGAGCCAGAGGTCGATCCTCGAGGAGCCCCGCGGTCTCCCGAGCAGCAGACGACAAATCCCGCGATCTTAGCCTGCGCGGTTGTGTGGCCGATGCTGTCTTCTCAAAGAAGTCAATCTTGCATCACTGGTAAATGTTGGCAGCTTTCACTCCGGCAGCAGCAGAACCGAGGGAAGGGGAAGGAAGAGAGATGATACGGTACCTAGGATTTTGGGTGCCGCTCGAGTCGTCCGTCAGGACGGCGCAGGTGAGGACCACAGAGCACATGCACCAGGACGAGCACTGGCGGACGAGTACTGGCTCGCCGCCACGCCCTTCTGTCGGATCCATAGCTGCAGTCGCTCCCTTGCGACGACCGCCGCGACCTCTCATCAGACCCCAAGGCGCAGCCTTCCTCGCGCCAGATCCGGAGCAGCGTGTTGCTCCCCCGCGGCGACCTGCGCCAGCGTGAGTCTGAGCGTCGGCGGTTGAGCCCCTGCCCACCAGCGGTGGGGTGGAGGCAGGCGGAGAATGAGAAGGTGAGAGGAGGCGGAGGAGGCGGCGGCGGGGAGAGAGAGCTGGGAGGTGGGTTTGGGGGAGCGCCAGGTGAGAGAGCGCGCGCCGTGAGAGGTAGGAGAGAGGCCCGGACGTGAAACGATAAAATTACAGTGAATGGAAACTTCGGGTCCGGAGGGGGGAACGTGGCCTCTCCGCTGTCGAGCACGTCGGCAAGAAAACGCGTGGGTCGTCCTGGAGAGAGCAAACGGCAGGAGATTTTAACCATTGCGATACTTGGCCAAAAGTGATTCTTGGACCGGACCAGTAGATTGAACAACAATGTCTCGAACAAAAGTTTGCAACCTCTTGAGGTTCATGTACTTTGTTCCATCATCCATTTTCAAAGTATCCGGAGCTACAGTACCACATCTTGTCAGGAGGAGCAGGTTACATAGCCCCAAAAGTGGGCATGGACCCGGTTGTGTGCGGCAAACCATCAATGCCGGTTTCCCATGGAAACTCTCCTCGTGTACCATGTACACATTACCATGTACACATTAGCCGGAGGCTTGTTCTTTGGCTTTTTTGGCGGCTTCTTGTTCTTCGGTGGCATGGCTGGTAAGATTGAGAATGGGAATGGTGAGAATGGTAAAGATGCGGGGGTCCGAGTAGTCGATGCACTAGCAGTCTAGGGTTTATGGTTTAGATCGAGAACAGTAGAGAGGGTGAGGAAACAGACAATGGGCGATGCACTAGCAGTCTAGGGTTTAGGGTTTAGATCGAGAACAGTAGAGAGGGTGAGGAAACAGACAATGGGGAAGGCAACTTACTGGAAAGGAGGAAGAACTAGCCGGTGTGGGGTTGGGGGGGGCCGCCGTCCGCAGAGGCCCTTTGCCGTCGGCCTTGCGTGCGGCGGCGCTTGCTTCTCCAGCTGCGAGCAATGTCGGGGTCGGGGAGGACCTGCTGCTGTTGCGTCCGCTGGGCTTGTAGTTTGTGTCGAGGTTGGGAACGAGCGGTGTCCGCTCGGCTTGTTGGGCCGATTTGCCATGAGCAGATGGCCCATGGCTCCCTCCCTGCTTAATCAATCCATTGTTCATTTCGAATACAGTTTTTTTTTTTTTGTGAGGAAGAGGAATTTTGAAGGGAAAGATGAAGGCAAAACGTATCATGTGCAAACCAACATCTCCGTGCAAACTATGCAAACCTCTCCGTGCAAACTATGCAAACCCGAATCTAAGCCACATGATGTTGATCCAATAATGCACTCAGTGGAGGTGGGGGGTGTGATTTACAAATGCACTTCTAATCACTCTTTGTAAATCACCCCTTGCACCTTACAGATCACCCCTCTCACCTCCCCTAGGTGCCCCTTTGGAAGTTTGCATAGTTTGCACGGAGAGGTTAGTTCGCACTCGCCAAAGAAGAAGATTGACATCTGCCGTGGAATACTACAGCCCTAACAACACCTCCAGGACAGCCCTAACAACACCACGATAGATTAGAGAAGTAAAAGAACATCAAGTACCTTTGTATACAAATCTAAGCCCTAACAACAGCTCGAAACAAAACTATCAGTGCCTACAAAGCGTAAACACTCGAAATAAGGAATCCAAACTTCTTCTTTTTTTTTTTGTAGTAGGTAGAATAGCAGAGAATATCTAAATCTATCTTACAGGAGGTGACCTTTATTTATTAGGGAAAAAAAATTGGTTGTCATCTCGGGAGTAGGACACGTCAATTTGACGCCTCACCTACCAAACGCCACGCCACCAGACGCGGTCTAGGCACGTGGGACCCATTGGTTAAAGGAGCCGCACCAGGCGCGGCCTCCCACGAGGCACCGCACGGATCGAGGTGGACCACTGAGCGTCGCCTGCGATTCTAGCGCGCGAACGAACGAGAGCAAAGGACAAAAACAATAATAATAATAAATGGGACGCGCGGACGAACAGAGAAACGATCCGGGCCGACGGAGAAACCAACGCGCGGACGAACGCGAACGCAAACAAAAAAATCACTTGAAAAAAAACAGCTAACGGAGAAATGAACCGGCGCGACGGTTCAAAATCGACGCACGGAAAAAATATGCGCCTGTGGTCCACACACCGCACCAGACGCGGTCGGTCTCCCACGAGAGGTGGACCCACTGGTGAATGGCACCGCACCAAACGCGCCACGAGACACGGATCATGGTGGACCACTGGTTAACGGTGGACACGGATCAATTGAATTACAGTTGATTGCAGGCGAGCAAAGTTGGCGAACGAACCAAACCAACCATGGCTAGCAAAAACATTTATGGCACTGTCTAAGAGCATTGCACAATTAATTTACCCATAAATTAACCAGTATATAACTTTGTGATTTGGTAACAGGCAGGCATGCTTTTACAAACAGTGAGCAGGCTGTTTGGCTTTACATTGTGGTAACTGGCAGCCATACTTACGCGCAATGAGCAGGCTTATCATTCACCCTAGAATGCTGAAGGTAGTTTAAAAAATCTAAAAACCCAAGATTCTAGTCTTTTAATACAAAACTTCCACCATTGTTGAGGCAGAGTTATACAAGTAGTTGGACAAGTAGTTGGTTAAGCTGAAGTGGACAGAGTCAATGGCTCGAAGTTTTTTAAAGGGAAGTAGGAACCACACGAGTGAGCCTCAGCTATTTTTGACAAAATTTGGGGTTTATTATTAAACCAAAACTTCCACATATTCAGTGCAAAGAATTCAGTCGACTCGTTAACTTGTATCAACATTCTTTTGTGAAAATTTGGATTACCCACACAATAAATCATGTATTAGTAATTGGCACTAAAAAACAAATATGTCACTTGTGATCTTATAACTTTTGCAAACATAGTACTGCCATGTCGTATCAGACACCATAGAAGGCAAAGAGATTTTGTGCCTGTAGGAACATAATGGCTGCACCATGTTGAAGGCTCTTCACAGATGATGAGATATAAGGTAGGATGTATGAACCAAGAGTCTTTTCAGCATAGCATATCCTATGTTTGAAAATGATTAAATCCTATGACCTATATGGTCCTCTGAAGTTTACAGCTCATTAACTTATTTAATTAGAGTGGAGAAGATGGTAAGTGAGCAAGTTACCAGGAATATTCCAACACTCTTCCCTTTGCCTGCCTCTCTGTTTCCCTTACAGGACTATAGCTGGAAGATACGAAGGCTATATATTGCATACAAAATGCAAGGCTATATAGATCCTGCATAAAAAATACACCAGCTCATTCGTCCCATTTATTTCAAGTGCACTAAAAAAAATCAGAGGATGCTCATACAAGCAAAGTGGAGCCAGGTAAAACATTTAGCACACCTCTGTCATACCACTATACCAGGCACAAATATCGGAAATAACATACTCTATTTATGAACTCTCAAATTTATAGAGAATAACAAAAAGGTTACATAACAAATTCATATGATCTCATCTCATACAGATCCAGATAAACTCATGACCTGTGACAGTTTTAAGCCGATGGTTTGTTATGTGACAGTTTTATTCATCAATACAAAAAACTGAAAGACTGATAGTAAACAAACGGGATAAAAACAGTGATAGGATCATTTCAGTAAAATATGAGAAATGGCGGGTGACAACAGGGCTACCTGAGACATAGAGAGTCATATCGAAGCCTGTTTGTCATTATGGAAAACCCAGAAATTTGTCGGCAGTCCTCTAGATTAGTATTTTTTTTTATATCTGAATCAGTAAAGAAAACAACATTATTTTTTGCAAGCCTGTCTGAGAATTAACAGCGAGAAAAGGTCAAAATTAAAATCTTAATAGAAGAATTCTAGAACAAATAAACTAATCAGATCATATGTATTGCCAGTTGGCTGCGAACCATCCTTAACACTTGGATCCATATATGCTAAAGCGAGACCCATGTATATCAACTCGATGAATATTCACTGGTGCCTAATAAAAAATTACAGTGGTTAATGTTGATGGCAGCAGCTTAAAATTCTACTCTTGATAATTCTGATCCTTAAAATTTACTAGAACAGGATGCACGCTATCGCGCCCTCTCGTACTCATGTAAGCGCAAGTATTGAGTGTAATGACATAAACATCATTCATACTTTCTTTTATTTTTTATTATCAAATTCAAACCAGCAGGCACAATTATCGTCCTCCAAAATCATGTGACAGAATGAATGGAATAGAAAATAAACATTGAGAACAATAAATTTGTAATAATATTGCATGCAAATATTTCAATAGCATCTGTACATCTGAGTATTGATTGAATGGTACTCTCCACTCACTAAATCAGAATAACAGATGTTAAAGCAGTAGGTAGGGGATTACACAGTTTTGCAATGGCAGTTGTTTCTCAGTGCAAGTTTCAATATCTGCAAATATAAATGAGTTGTGTCAATCCAGCTCTAATGTATCATTCTACAGCTAATGATTCCAAAGGTACCCGAGGAAAAAACAACTGAGAATGTTAGGCTTCTTACCAACAAATTGAAACAATTTCAAGTCCTTCTGATCCTTTCCAATCTGAGAAGGATTCGGACTCATATGCATCATCAATTTCATGGCTAGCTTGCACCCATCTCCTGGGCTCTTTTGCAATCAAAGTGCATTCAGCATGTATCCAATCAACCATATCCCTAACATGAATACACGATGGCTTTAGTTATTGATTAAAGCATGTGGCGAGGAATGGAACACAATGTTGATTTTAGGATGGTTGTCAGGTTCTTACAGGATCTGCAAGACAGTCTTTGCGGCATCACTCAACCTCTTCGTTGCTCGGAGAGCCTGCCTGTTTCACATGCTGCACTGCCACCTGTTCCAGATAAGAATATAATATAATATATAGCTGGTTAGTTATCCAAATAACTAAACCCACATTTTGAAGCTAAGATTAGATATCAAATGGTATAAGCAGCAGTCATCCATATATTAGTAACCAGATGACTGCAAATTATTCATAGTACAATTGCACTGCTAGCAAAATTTTCAGTGTATATCAAATGGTGTGCACAACTTTGTTCCCGAATGCAAGAAATAGTTCATTGCAAAACCATGTCTTTATGTACATTCTAAGCTGTTTGTCTCACTGAGACCTAGGAGATATGGACAGATCAAACATACCATCCAAATACTATGTTCAGTTAAAAAAACAGCAAAGCAACATATAAATTTTTTATCATAAACATAAATATTTTATATCACTATGGAAACATGAAAACTGTCACAATTGCAATAGAGACCAGATGAGCTATAATATGATAACCATGCACAGTTACTATTTGAATTTAATGGAGGTGCACCACCCAGCATCAGGTTCATGAAAGAACAGTGAGGTCATTCGCACGCCCTATTATTTTAACCATCAAATAGTTTAATTTATGCAAGTTAATGAAAAGAAAAAATCACCATGAAGTAACAAATTAAATTGAATATGTTCAATTCATTTGAGCTACCAAAACCTTGCCTAGCCTACCTAGCTAACTGCCAAAAGTTAAATTAGTTTTTTCATATTGTTTCAGAAGATTTTGATAGTCTGTGGATATGACTTACAATATGGAAAAGGCTCACAAAATCAGAAGCCATATTTAAATTCATGGAGTCCCTAAAATAAGACCACAGTAAAAGGTCAGAGCTTAATCAAGATAAGGAAGAAGGCACGATCGCATCTGAAAAGGTTTAAATCTCGCTACAAGCACACGCACCTTTGCTCACCATTCTTGGCCTCATGTCACCTACGCCTTCTTGGTCTCAGGCCACTGCTGGCATAGCACGCCTACCAGGCTACCAGCACAACAAATAAGCATGGTTCAAGACAAGGGAAGGCGTATTTCAACAACAAAAGAGTAGAAGCAATGTATGCCACTGTCAAGCAACTTCAAGAAACGCACGGTATAACTTGGACATGTAGAGAGGACATGACTAAGTAAAAGGGGCAATCAGAACACAAAACTACTAACACAACCTGTACAATAAGAACTCACAACTTCAAAGCATGAGTAAAAAAACAGAATACACATTATTTACCTCTGTTGTACAATAAGAACTCACAACTACAAAGCATGAGTAAAAAAAACAGAATACACATTATTCACCTTTGTAAGCCTCCACGAATAGTGTTTTAGTCAATATGCCTACAACATAAAACCTTTATTACAACACGAGATCAATTTTCTCCTTTATTACTGATGCTAAAAAATTCTTGATAATTTATAGTTATTCTCTGTTCCATTCATTCCCTCTATTTTAAATCTAAAGCACCACTAATACAGTAGTTTTGGATCTAGTTGAAAGCAATAAATATGTAGCTACAAATAATCCATTAAACAAATTAGCTACTGGCCACGTACCTCTCATTTGAATGACTCACTACATCTAAAAAAGAGTATGGAACAATCTAAACAAATCGAAGGATGAAAGAAATTTAGGGGAAAACAAGAACAAATCAGAGAGTTTAGGGGTCTCACCAAGTCTGATGTTGGAGGATGGTCCACACTATGGAGTCTGGATCTTTGGGAGATGCGCAGGTGGCTTGCAGATCTTTCTGCCCGGCGGCAAGAAGCTGCTGTTGACCATGGAGCTGAGGGATTCGGTGGGGCTCGGTCGTCCGTATGAAGGGAGCTGTCGGAAATGGGGAGGTGGCGTAGGTCACCATAGTGGCCACCGGACTTCCCAGCACCGGAGGTGCCACGGGGCACGGGCCCACTCCACCATTGCTCGGCACAGAGCTCCGCCTGCTGCATCCCCCCAATCTGCACCGCCACTCACCGCCATGTCGTTGTGCGTCTCCTGGCCCATCATCGCGTCAGCCCGCAGCCAGATCTGAGAGAGAGAGGGGCGGCGACTGCGTCCATGGCGTGGACGACACGGCGGCGCATGCCGGTGGAGACCCTGGCCTCGAGCTGCGGGGACTTGAAGAAAGCGCCGGCGCGGCCATGCATCAGGCGCTGGAGGCCACCACCGAGCACCACTGCACCAGGATGGAGGACTCACCCATGAACTCCATGAGCGAGCGCGGGTACCACGACATGAACGCCGACGCGTCGGCCAGCAGCAACGCGCGGTTCACCTCCGGGTCTGAGCTCACCACCACCATCGACGATGGATCCGCAACTAACGAAGAGAGGGCCAGGACAAGGGGAGCGGAGGTGGCGGCGGGGGGAGAGAGAGAGAGAGGACGGCGGGGAGGAGGGTTGGAGAATCATTTTTGTCGAAGCCAAGCCTGGGACGCGTGGGCATGCGGTGGCGTGGTGAGGAAGAGCCGGACGTGGAAACGATAAAACCGCAGCGGAGGAAAAGTTCGGGTCCGGAGAAGGGGACGTGGACTCCGCGTTTTTCGCCACGTCGTCCTCAAATGCCGTGGAGAGCTGTGGGAGCAGCAAAAGGGTGTGGCTTTTAACCATTGCGATTGATGATGATAGCAGCATAAATCCATATATGCTACAATAACATCTTGTAAGATACGCACGCATTTCACTATGAAGATATGGCCAGAACATCATGGAACCAAAACCAGCACGAGTAAAGGCAGCAGGGACTCCACCTCTGCAAATGGATGGCCAGGATTCTAATGCCTAGTTGCTCCTGTCACCCTTTACTCATTCGGAATGATGAAACAGGATAGAAGGTAGCTCTATCTTGCCTAACTAGAATGATAGTGAACATGCCTGCAGATTTTCACCGGAATCAAATAGCACAATCGTGTTTTTGTTGTGCCATGTAGAGGATCTGGAGCAGCCGGTCGGAGCTGGTTGGGCTTGATACACCGCAGGCCACCTCGGTTGCCTGCTCACCATCAGCATGACGCCGCACTCAAGCTCAAGGTCGCACCGCCATAACGGAGCTTGCCTTTCCAACAAAAGGCATAGGTACCTCACCTTTCCGTATGGACAGGCTTCCCGGACATCAGGCCATCGGCGCCATGGCCAGCTTACCATCTCTACAAGCACAAAAAGAAAACGGTAGATCAGGCTAAGTCATAGCAAATCCGATTCACCAACAGGAATGCAAAATACAATGAAAGGAGGGAGCTCACGGATCTGCGCGTTGTTTTGGAAGCGAAAACAACCAGAGGGAAGAAGAGAGCAAATCACATATGAAAGCTCATCGATTCAAGTTGTGCGGCTGCCTGGTAGGGGAACGACGGGGCTTAGCACGAAACTGAATGTGAGACAGACGGTTGGGGCACTCGCCAACGAGGTAGGAGTGCGGGCACGACGGAAGGAGCGCAGGTCCGTGGCCATGGTGGGTGGCGGAGCTCCAGGCCGGGGAGTAGCAAGCGGCGAAGCTTCGACCATGGCGGGGCGGGCATGACGGCGGCAGTGGCTTCCCGGATACGGACCTCGTCCGTGGTGAGGCATCGGAGCATGGCCTTGAGGCGTGCCTCCTCGGACGGGGACGCCGAGGGTCATCTGCTCCTGGCCGGCCACCGCGTGATGGTTCCAGCGCCGGGAGCCGCCGGCGGAGCGGGGGAACGGAGGCGACCGAGGGGAGCAGGGAGAGAGGGAGGGTTCGGGGGTGCCACCCGCGACCAGCCGCCCTCCCTCCCTCACTGCCAGCGGGCTCAACGGCCCGACGGATCTAGCAGTCAGCGGCTGAGGCGGGGCAGTCGCGCGCGACCGCTGGCGCCCGCGTTCTCCCCAACCTGGTGCTACGTGGAGAGCCGTGGAAGACGCAAACGGGGCTATGAAGTTTGATGGTCACCACGATTAATATACACATCAATTATCCACATCACTTTTTCCCACGATGCCCATTCAGGTGACCTATATACACCCATACCAAGTTGTTGTTACTAAATGAGCAATTTAAAAGACGATGTTCCACTCGCCAAGCTTATGTATTAACAACGCAATTAGCTCTAAAAATTAATTGGAGGTACGCAATTTGGAATGAATTGCTTTATTTGCATAACCTTAAAAAATTCTCCAAAATGCCTCTATGGACGATTGTAATTGTTATGATTATTTATGATAATAACATAACAGAAGAGAGGCAATAACAATGTACTAGGTGGCAAGGAATATAATTCACAAGGCATGCAAAACAAAGTGAGATTAGTATAATACACTTCATGTTGCAGCAAGACAAGAGAGTGGAGTCGGGTAGAAAGCCGGCTGTCTGTGGGTGAAGGAAGGAAGGAAATGATGTTGGATGAGGTTGGAATGGAGTGGACACCGGTGCCCTTTTCACCTTTCACTTTACTGGAGAAAGAGAAAGAGAGGCCGATCGTTCATGAGCCATTATATTGGCGCACCAGGGAAACATCGAGCTCCTCGGCAGAAACGAGTAAGGTCCTGTTAATACACTACTCATCTAACTTTTCACTATTCATCTCATCTCTTCTACTCACAGAACACTATTCATCTACAGTGTTTTTTTGGTGAACAGTGTCTTTTTAGGGAATCTTTCCCCAATCTAAAGGTCAAGCAATGTGCATTCTCACGATCTGACTTCTTTTTTTTTTAACTATTGATGCACTCAATGACCCGCGTTAATCTTGGCATGCTTAGTAAGGAGAGTTAGTATGTCCATATGCTCTAAGTATCTTATACTTTTTTTTAAAAAAAACACACAGTGCAGTTACATCACATATGTTCATTTACAAACTCCGAGTAGCACTAATAAAGAAGGCCCTGGTGGCACTTGTCACTTTAACAGGAAGTGAAGTCAGTGCACGAGACGAGAGCACTAGGATCGGAATAGAATGATGAGAAAGAGCAATGAAAGCAACAGCAACGTGACATGATCGCAGGGACCGCGCAGTATGTAGCCGGGCACGGAACTCGAGAAAGTTTGATGCTCTGCCGAGCGCTTTGCCGTCTCCATCCAAACTCCAAAGGATTTCACGAGCGCGGGTTTGCTATGCATTCGCTCTGTAGCTACCAAAACAACAATGCCACTTCCTTTCGCAAGGAGGAAAAGAGTGTGATATGATAAAGTGACAAACAACATGGTGGTGTACTGTTAAGCTAGCTCTAGTTGTGGTGTCATCCTGCGAGTTGTTACTAGCTAGCCATCTTCGGCCCCACCAATCAGTAGCCGGGATCGATTAGCAATGTAGACCGTCTTTACATGTTACAGTTAGCTGCTTTATTTTGTCGCCCTCGGTCGTGGACAAAGATTTATAGTGCCTGGCTATCCGGGTACCTGGTATATAGGCCGTCCGATGATGTACCAGGAGACCTCGAGATATGTTCCAGGTAGGGTGTGATATCAGGTCCCATCCTATACGTACACGTATTTCTACGATTTCGTACGGAACTGAGGTGTGGAGGAGCGTCTCTATCCTCTCCATTCTGCTGGGGGTACCGAATAAAATAGCAGCGCTCGTGGTTTCAAAATCATTTTTAGGCCAGATTCCCAACTATTTATTATTCATTCTAACTTTTTACTATTCATTCTAACTTTTCACTATTCCTCCCTCACAAAGATTCCCAACTATTCATTATTCATTCCAACTTTTCATTATTCATTCCAACTTTTCACTATTCCTCCCTCACAAAACACGTTTCCCAGCGAATGCTACAGTGTTTTTCCTACAATCTAAACACACCTAGACCACATCTTCGTTCCGTCCCTCCTCTAGTCCTCTCTCCTCGTGCGGCGCTAGATCTGGCGGCGACCTCGCCGGCGTGCCGTGCCGTCGACGGAGGAGGACCCGTTGGCGGTCCCGCATCAACAGCATCAGCGCTGCTCCTCGGAGACGTCACCCAGGCGACGGCGACTTCGCGATGGTGCGGTGCTAGTACTACTACCAGCCGGAGCTCGGGCTTGTGGCTGTGGCAGACATCTTGTTGGCGCTGCCGTCGGCCCCATCCTCGACATCGGCGGCGCGCTTCCGGTCAGTCCCTGCTCGTGCCTCATGCCGACCGGAGCAGGCCAGACGCCAGCAGCAGCACCCAATTGTTTGTTGGTGAGTTAGGTGGCAAGCACTGAGACACAGCCAGGTTCCTCTACTCTCGCGCCACCTCTCCCTTCCCCTTTCTTGTTTCTTTCTTGGTTTTCTTTGCTGCTGTGTGTTGCTTTGCGATGTGCTTCTAACAATCCTTGTGGTTTCGCTTTGCGTTTGTTTACAGTTGCGAAGATGCGATTCCAACCGCTGGTGCCATTGATGTCCCATGTTGTGAGGAATCAACAGCAACCCTGTTTTCCCTTTGGAAAGTAGTTATCAGTGTCCTTGTTTAAATCATGATCCAGCAACGTTCGGAGTTGGACCATGCGACATGATTTGATTGCGACAAGCTTAGAGAGCAGCTAGCTCGGTCATCGGTTGCCTGGTGGGACGAAGCAGACAAGAGTTTCTCTGTGTGTGTGGTCTATTTTTTTCATCTTGTTTGCTTTTGTTCCTCACAGAACTCCCTGGATCCCTACTGCTTTGAGAAGGATGAACAATTCCTGTTCTTGCCGATTTGAGAGAGAGGTGCAGATGGAGCCAGCAGGTACTCGCTGTCCGCCACCTGGTACTCGCTGTCACGCTGTGGTTATCAGGTGAAGAAATAATATATGATGGCTTAAAATGAGTTTTGTGCATATGTATATCCTAACTAGGTACTAGGATATATGTCCTGTAATTCTAAAAAAACAGTGAATGAAATGAACAAAAAAATTGTTGACTTTAGCCACATGTACTTGGTACTAGGATTCAGCTAGTACCAGATGAAATGATAAATTCGGTATCAAGATTCAGCCGATACCAGATGAAATGGTTTTCATCATCAACCTGGGCCAAGGTAACGTTAAAGCAGTATGTATGTGGTGATTGGCCAGTACATGTTCAACCTGGGCCAATGTGAAGACTTGCGTTGCTTGGTACCTATAGTACCAATTTTTTTTTTTTTGTTATTTGGTATCATGGCAGTTGCATGGTTTCCTTCAAAAAATATACTGATCGAGTTAAAAAAATGAGAGCACAAAATAAAAGAATATTAGTTTCAACGGTTAAGATCATTTCAAAATACAAAATCGGCAGGAGCGTGTGTCAGCAAGAAGAACGTGTGCAGGTACGGTGAACAGATGACCAGAAGTGTTGCACTGTTGCAGACGATGAACAAAATAAAGTGACTTTTTGTCCAATCATTTCCCTGCTTCGGTCGATGTCACACAGTAAGATTCCCCTCACATGCGGTTCAAGAAAAAATCAAAATACAAATAAATACACTCACATAGGACAAGTTTTAACACATCTCGATACGAATCCAACGTCCACGCTATCGGGTATCCGGAGTGCCGGGAACCAGAACGATTTCCCGGCCCTCGGTCAAGGTCCTGCATCGATTACCAAGGACGACGTGCGTTTTGTAACTCGGGATCCAAGATTGCCAACACAGAATGAAACCTTCTTTTTGCTCTCTTTTTAATAAACGGAAAACCTTCTCCTTTCTTTTTCCCATTTATGTCGTTGTCCTTTAAAGTTTCAAGTTTGAACTCAAATGATGAGACCGCAAGCATTTTGGGGTCGATCCCCTACCTGGTTACCTATATCTTTTTTTTAGAGAAACCAAACTCTTTACCTGGTTACCTATAGCTTGTGTAACAATGGCCTTATTGACCTCGGTCATGTGTATTTGGGACATTAGGCCTAATCCTAATCCTACACTACTCCCTATTAGTTGCCTTTGATTGGAAGGCAAACACAGCCCATTTAGGGTCCGGCCCCGCGTCTACAGCACTATATAACTAAAGGGAGACCCCTAGGTTTCCTAATGAAAATTAATCTCGTGTTAATCACGAGTTAGCCTATAGGGCTCATTAGAACCCTAATCCTATCAATCACTAAGGGTGCTGGAAGGCGTGGAACCTCGGTGTCCCGATCTACATCGATATCTGGGCGTTCTGCTACGTCTACTTCCTCTACGGCTCTACGGTGGCGTTCTGAATCCTCTGCTACACCTTGTTAAGGATCCATGAAGGGATCAGTATGACTGGTAAGTAAAATTCCACATCAAGTTAAGTGCTAGGCGTGATCTCTGCTAGACTAGATGATCCTGTTTAGTTTCTACTCTAAGTATAAGATCAATTGGATCTAACAGAGACCACATATCATTTTGGGGACAATGCTGGCTTCAACATTTTGGATTTATATGCATTCAACTTTTTTTTATTAAACTATATACGACATTCATTCCCAATTAGCCCCAGCATTTTTTTTGTGTTCACATGCATTCCATCATTTCCATGAACCATTAGGGGTGCAAATCATCAACCTTTAGGGGCACCACAAGACCTGTTTATTTGTACGAGTTCTCTAAAATTTTAGACAACTAATACAAATATTTGTACTAAAGAGGGTTGGGGGTGTCCCTAAGGTGCACCATTTTGCACCCCTACAAATATTTGTACTAAAGAGGGCTGGGGGTGTTCCTAAGGTGTACCATTTTGCACCCCTATGAACCACACATACTCCCTCCGGTTTGCTAAAGGAAGTCGTTTTAAGATTATCCTAAAACTTTTTAAACTTTGAATGCAAATATTTTCTAATGTGTTAGGTCTAGAAATGTGAAAATGATATGAGTAGATTTGTATTGAAATATAGTTTCATAAAAGAATATTTTAAATATATTTTATAAATATTTATACTAAAAAATATTAGTCAAAGTATTATGTCAATGTTCTAAACGATTTCCTTTACCAATCTGGATGGAGTAGTTAAGCATTCGGGGAAAAGTTGTTGTTCTTTTTATTTAAATTATTGAAATGTAATAATAACTAAAATAGTTCATAAGAATGTTTTATTTTCATAAAATTAGATATATCCAGATATATTGGATATGCCATATTGTTGCATCACTATATTTGTACTTAAAGCTATTTTGAGATGAGATAAAGTCTTTAGCAATTGACATTATGTTATAAGAGAAATTGAGAGTCATTTGAAAGACTTTTTTTCTAGCTCTAATATGACTACATTTCTGGACGGAGGGAGTAAACAACAATACGGCTCAAAAGTCAAAAGGGTATACAGTTTAAGACAAATTTAGAAAATAAGACCTTCCCAGCGTTCCATCTATCTGACATTAGGTAGAGACCGTCGTGTGGTTTTCAATTCCCTGCACACGATGGAAGGATCAGACTACATGTTCATCTGAATCACATATTGCAGGCAAGTTCCAATGGACAAGTGTGTGATGACTGACAGAAAAAAAAAGGACAGTTTAGCAAGAAGAGGAAAAATGTAATATTGCGGCTGCAGCCCATTGGAACACTACTATGTATTGACGGGCCACCTTGTTGAGGCCCATCTTGTTCATTAGCCTCCATCTATGGGGCGCTATGCCGATTGCCTAGCCCAACTGCGATTTGCTTGCTGCAGGATGACTACGTGGACGTACCAACGAACTTCTGTACTTGCACTCATCCCATTTAATTAATTATGTTCTCTACTAGGGCTTAATAAATTAATTCAATTCGAGAACTAACCTAAACGAGGCACGCATTTGCCACGCACGCACCTAAACGCTGACTGATTTCTTAGCTTGATTGCTAATTACTCCGTAGTACTTTATTTGCCACCTCGCTCTTCAGACAGAACAAGTAGTTTTCTGGCGATTCATTCAGTTTACGGCACACAGTAATCATCAGCTAAAAAACTTGAGGCATGCATGCATAGTTCAACAACAGTTGATTTCCCAGTACACAGACAGCAGCATACCTTATTGCAGCTGCAGCGTTCCCCATTAGAAAACAAACATACATTCCAGCAGCTCCACTTCCACCAGCAAAGCAAATGGGGCGGCAAGGCCAGGCCAGGCCAGGCCAGGCCAGCGCACATGACCCCGTGCACATTGACAGCAAAGATTCCGCTACAATGCCGAAAGGCGCCAGCACTAGCTTCACATTCACAAACCTCACTGCCACAAACATTCACACACCAAAGTTGCGTCGCCACATTTTCACAGCTCATGGTCATGGATAGCCTTCTCCCTTCACACCATGGATGGAAGTATGTGATGATAGATTAATGTCAACAAACAAGCAGACATGCAGCCACGAACGCTTGGCCTCAGGACACTTGTCTTTCTCCATGGCCAACACCAACCTGGTGTGAGCTTGCTTCTCTTTGTTTGTTTCCAGCTACACATAGAAAATACATGAAAATTTGTATGCATTCTGGCTGGCATCCTAGGCGCCCTCGCCTGTCCAGGAGCAATGGTCGGATCATACTAGATACATACACATGCTTGCAATTGCCGCAAGTGCTACTAATTTACTACTCAAGGTTGCTTCTCGCTTCAGCACCGTGCTGCCATATGCTCACCTCAAACAAAGGAAACCAACTTTTAGACATCATGGCATTTGCACCTAATAAGTTTCAAGTGGCAATCACATTTCCAACGCTAATTATAGACTACAAGTACAGATCACATCTCAGTATGCTCATGCCCCCATGATTCCAGACGCGAAACTGAACATGCACAACAAACTATACCCCCAAAAGAACACAGCACGCTCAGAAAGTGAGCCTCTTAAAAGCTCTGGCCAGCTCTCATATTGATACTCACCACAGATTGTTCATGCTCTCTCCTCATGCAATCTTTTTCTTTTTCTTTTATTTCTATAAACACTACAAACTAGTACAGACTTTCAGATAACCTGATGATGCACATTTAAAAATCTGCTTGTACAAAAAAGAGAGCAGAATGGGATTCCATAGGTTCCTCTTTCCTGATTCCATATCGGTAAGTGTGATGAGCACAGAAAATTTTAAAACAAATTCAAATGGACTCAATAAAACAAATGAAAGCGCCTTCTTTTCTTTGGTCATCGTCTAGGTCCCCACTGACAGCTCATTCGAAACTTATAATATTTCTAACTAACATGACAATTGATGACCAAGCCAGAGAGTGCTACAAGAGAAAAGATAAACTTTGGAATTTTTCATATGGAATATTCTTCAATCCCTCTACCAAATTCATATTTATTTTGCAGACTTGCATTAACCATACCTTCTTAATCCTTAAAATTGGACCGCGCCAAAGTGAAACACGATAAACTCAGCATCACACAAACCAGATTTTGTATGGTCAACAATCATATTGGTAAGCAAGACTCCTACAGAGCTAGTGAGGTAAACAATGGTACCATGATAAGAAAGTTTACAGGTGGAAATTAAATTGTTTCTCAGAGGGCAATGAGAAGTTTTAGCCTTCCAGAACAAACATGCACAGCAGATGTAAAAACAAATGGCCATGAAGAAACTTATCAGAATCAGACTAATTACCACAGCACAAGATAGGTAAAATCATGTACATCACTACATCACATTAGCAGAAGCCTAAAAATGTGAAGACAAATGGAGAAGAAAAAAAGGAATGAATTCGAATCGGAACTTGATGAATGAATTTCACCAACAATGCAATGTGCAATGAATGTTACCTCAGCTTTATTGCCAAGCCCATTTTCTTTTGAATACATCAACCCAAAAAAAAATAACTGAGGATTCCAAATCTGACATGACAAACATCTCCCCTCCATCGCTTGCTTGGAGATGAAAGGGCCTCCCCACATATGAACATGGCAACTATGAACATGAACAATACCATTGCTTGCGGTACAGAATGTGACCTTCTGAACAAACCCATCAAAAGAATATGCTGAACCCCAATGGAGCAGAACCTGATCTCTGGAATCAGCGGTTTCCGGTTAGCATTGCCCTCATGGATATGGAAAATTTGCCGCCTCCAACTAACTGATGGATAACCTTGTTGCCAGCAACAATTTTTCCATCAGGCATTTCTGTTACTTGACTAGAACTCTGCAAAAAATCTCAAAAGAATACTATGCAGCATAATCATTCTCAATCACAGGTTGTGTCCGAGTCCCCAAGGCCACAGGTGCTTGTGTCCGCCCAACCTGCGCCATCCGCAATGTCTCCCCAACCGCCGCGTTCCGTTCCATCACCTCTAACTTCTTATCCCTTTTGTACCTAACCAAACACAGCAGAAGCGCAGCCAACATCCCCAATGCCACGGCAGCCCCAACCACGCTGACAGCAATCTTCCACGCCTTTGAGTTCCCCTTCTTATTATGACCTCCCTCGGTCGGTATCGGCGGAGAAATTGTGCCATGTGGAGGAGCCGGAGCAATCTCACTTGAGTTCACCACTATTGAGATGTGCCCTTGGCGATAGGTCGAGCACACATTGTTTGCCTCCATGTCCCGGAACTGCGGCACACCATTCAAATCAAACATAACACACCGCGGCGCCGCACTGCCTGCCGGCACCACCCGGACATTGCTGAAAGTCACAGAAATCGGACTCCCTGACGCGACAACATTGAGCTCCTGCAATCCCACGGCCGACAAGTTGGCCGCATCGTAGACCAGCAGCCCGAGCACCGGCGCGAGGTAGGTGTAGCCGGGGATGGGGTAGTAGTAGTCCGACTCGTTGCCGAGGTTGTGGTACACGAGCACCACCCGCTCGACGTACGGCTGCACGACGACGCCGGTGGGGACGGCGAACTCGAAGTAGTCGGCGAGGCCCTTTCGGCGGAGGCTGCCGCTGCGCAGGCGGACCGCGGAGACCGCAATGCCGGTGAGGTTGGTGGGGAGGGTGGCGTTGTAGACAATGCCGGTGCGCGGGCGCACGAACGCCCGGTACGCGTAGTCCTGCAGCATGGCGTCGAGGATCCTGCCGGGCGAGAGTGGCTGCGACTGCGCCGCCACACCGGAAGAGGTGGCCAGGAGCAGCAGGTGGAGGAGGCAGGCGCAGATCAAGAGGCCCATATCAGTGGGGGAGCTGAGCAGCCGCCGGAGAGCCTTGCCTGCCGTGCCGAGGCAAGTGGAGTCAGGACGGCGTCCTGCTCATCTCTGGCCACGCGGATTGGGGAGCGTCGAAGAATCTTCCCCTGCTCTTAAGTGGGGGGGAACAAGGACGAGATTTGGAGCGGGGAAGGCCGGGATCCTGTGCACGGACGGGCATTAACGGAGCCCGGCCGTGGCGAGCCTCCCCCCCGAGCGGGTCCAAAAAAGCAGGCGGCTTTAGCAGAGAGAAAGGGAGGGCGGCAATGGCGATGGGAGCGAGGTGGACTGCACAGGACGGAGTCCTACAAGAAGCGGTGGGAGTCGACGAGGACGACGGCAACAAATCGGGGAGAAGAAGCAGACGCGACCCAGGCCAGATGTGGGGACGGATAGAGAAATAATTGGCAGGGAGGCGATTACTCTCAATCCAAGCGGAGGGACTGGATTTCAGGATTAAAGCGCGGCGCCCCACGAAGTGAATGATTGCGACGCGGGCGAGAGTGAGGGAGTGGAAGAAGAGAGAGGTGGGGTTTGGTTGGGGATTGAAGACGAGGGAGACGACGAGATTAGAGGCCAGGCCTGCAAGAGGAAGAAAGGAGAGAGATTTCCAGGGTTTTAACTGGAAACATATTAATAATTTTCTTCCCGGGAATGAAAGACACGCACGGTCTTACAGTTGGCACGGCGTGTTGAGTTTACTGATTTGCCCCTGGGCGGCTGACCCGCGTGGAGATTACCGTTTCTGGTCGCTGAAAAGTGGGCCACGGACATCATAGGGTTCGTTGTCAGTGTCTGAGGAGAGGAGCCTTTTGCTGCTTTTGCCCTGTCATGTCCTCTTTCCCAACGTTTCTATTCTTCCCAGGGGCCTTCTTGCAACTTCTGTGTGAGCTGACTGACATGTGGGTCCGGCGTGTGCGTGGCAGCTCCTTCCAACGTCCAGCTAGCTAGGGATGGAGGTGGATGGATATGGATGGAAACGGATTTGGATAGCACCTTTTATCACATTTTAAAGCGGATACAGATTCGGATGTTGGCGGATACGAATGCAAAACAGATGTCTCGGATACGGATATGGATGCGGATATTTACTTGTTTTGACACATAGCTACATTTATTTGTTCTATTCATTATAAACACAATTTAAGTGTATAGCTAAATCATTAATCAACAAGGAACTAAAGTATGCTTGTATAACCGTTGTAGTTAAAAAAAAAGACAATTCATCAAAACATATTTGTTCATAAATGTTTAAATAGTTAATAATATTATAAATTATAAAATGCTAATAAATAAATATTTTAATTGAAATAACAATAGTTACAAGAATAAATAAAATAAATGTTTAAATATTTTACTAAATACAACATTATTAATATTAATATTTTTATTAAAATTAATTACACTTAATATTTATACATAATTATTAAACCAAGTAGCATGTCTCTCTTAGTTCCACTAAATACTTTACTTGATTTGAAACATACTATATTTATTTACTTTATTCATTATAAGCACCTTTGGAATGTGTCGCTAAATCATTAAGCAATAAGGGATTAAAGTATCATTATATAATCATTATGGTTAAGAAAAAAGACAACTCATCAAAACGTATTTATTTCTAAATATTTAAATAGTTAATAATAGTATAAAATATAAAATTAAGTAAACAAATATTTTAATGAAGATAACAAAGAATAACTAAAATAAAAGTCTTTAGAAAAAATTTATTACAATACTTTTGGCTAGCAACACTTGGAAGTCTAACCGTGGCCGCGCACGTGGGTGCGGATGTGGATATTTTTGCTTCCACATCCGTTTCCAACAACAATTCGGATATCCATATCCATATTTGCTTTTGCAAAACGGATACGGATACTTCCACTTTGGCGTCCACATTTGAAATGGATATGGATACGGATATCCATATAGACGTTTATGATATGGGATAATCAGATATCCGCTTACCATATTCCACCCCTACAGTTAGCTGTCTTGAACTTGTCCTCCGGGTGCTCATGTCATGTCAGGCGACGCGACAAGCAGCAAGGAGCAAGCTTACAAGTCACAAGAAGTGAGCGTCTTTCACCTGCCAAGTGGGACCACATATCTATGACCCACCGGCCTGTGAACAGAACACTCATGCGTATTTTACTGATACCGTGCTGCACGAATAGTAGGGCTAACCACAAGAGCCCTCAACCACAGTGCGGCATTTCCCGAAGTAATGATCAGGTTTAGTTAGTGCACCTGTGTAATCCTATCAGAAGTGATACGAGAACTCTTTTTCTTCACTACTTGTTAGTTACTTTTTTGTAAGGTTCCATGCTTTGACAAAAATAGGCTAAATCCCCATGCCGGTTTTCTCTACTTTACTTTGGTCCCGCACAAATGTGGAATTAATGAATGTGACAACCTAGAGTTTCTCCAAGGTAGGAAATTGCTAAAATGTTTCTTAATTTATTATCCACATATAATTTCTTTTTCCAGCCTAACTAAATATATGAACCTCGTTCCTGTATAAATCCTCGCTGGTATTGATTGAACAATGTGACAAATGATGTGTGGTTTCTGTCTTTCTAGTGCTAAGGTACACTATATTTTCACCTTTTTTAAACAAAAAATCACATACATAATATGTTATCAGACATCTCATATTTTCACTAAGATTGCCATATAGTTTGTTGAGATGATTTTTTACCATGCTTTCCGCAACACTACATGCACAGGCTCTTCCAGGCAACACACATGGCTTCACATTTGCTCCGTACAGTAACATTTTTCCATGCAACACTGAACCTGTCGATGATCTTGGTTGCGTTGTAGATCACACATCATCATCTTTTTAGATAAATTTGTTGTATCTTGTATATGCCTTTGATTTTGCTGAAGAGTGAAGGTAGCTTGTGCATAGCAGTACTCCTTTACATCATGACGCGATGATGTTTTGGCTGTGACGTACGCAACATAGTTAGCACTTACTAGTTACTACCACGTAGGCTTTGTATCATAGCATATGTGTTTTTGCATAGCCTTTTTAATTATCATTGATGCTCTCTTAGTGTTCAAGGGATCAAAAGACACAGCACTACCCATCTACTAGAAATGGAAGGAGCACAAATAAGCACGCAATGATGATGAGGGACCATGGTCTGTTGACTAGCATCCCATGAACAAGGAAATCATTAGCTCATTACACAGATGTGACCAGCAAATAGAGTACTTAATGACGATCAAATAAGTGTTTGGACGATGACAGATGGTCAAGTGGAACCGCCCGTTTGCACACAAGGGGATTTTAATGTCCACCATTCCAATCACGATCAGCATATGATTTTGTATAGCCTTAGTACACACCACTTTTTATTCCACATTTCCCCCACAGCATGTATCAACCAATAATGCAGTTGACATTTAATTCTCTATCTGATATGCTCCTTCACCTGATCAATTATTGCTACTTAATCTTAATACCAAATAATTGTGTTTAAAAGAATGATCAAGTGATAGTGAGTTAGTGACAGTCCAATAAATATATAAAAGGAGATGGTATGGTACATACATGCCACAAGAAGGTAAAACACCAGGTGTTACTTTTGCCGACTCTGCTGAACCTGGATAACCGATCTGCAAAAACAAAAAAAGGGTCATGGATATGTACATGGATGCGTAGCAGATACCCGTGTATCTGTTTATGTGTTTGGGTAGATTATTAAGCACCAGCGGAACAAGATTTTCTGTCTTCTTAAGCACGCGTACACCAAAACTACTGTCCATATATAGCAATGTAATATGAAATTGAGTATCAAATGCAGACAGATGCAGATGCGTAGAAAGCGATGCATATGCGCGTGGTCCTTGGGTTGCATTGAGCAGAAAGGTTGATGTAGGCATAATTTCGCCCATAAATATGTGGTCTCTCCATTGGATGCAATCATCTGTATGTTATGTTTGTCTTCTTGGCCAAGGGATTGCTAGAACGAAGGACCATAGCCAGCCGGGGAGAGCAAGCACAAAGGAAATTCAGAGAGAGCTTCTTGCCTACTCGCTCGTCTATTTGCAGAGTCACACTATCCATGTGATCATGTATCTTCAGAGATTGTACAAAAGTTATCATCATTTTGGAACCGAAGCAAGTTTCCCACCAAATTGGTCAACTTGGAAGGTTGTCCTGTGAAATGAGCTAGAGAGATTCATCTAACAAAGATGAAGCACAGGTTCTGAAAAGGCTCGTGATGGTATCTTTACTTGTACACTACTACCAAGGGCCAGCTGAAGCATGAGGATGATCCACGTGGATGCGGCACGTGGCAGAGTTTATCCTTCTGTTATGAGCTGGACGCTACGCTAGCTAGAACGCAGCAGATGATCGCCCGACCCCCGACGTACGTGTGCAGGCAGCCAGGCAGGCACTTGTTGGGTGGAATGGAAGCTGGAAGCAGCCGCCGACGTCATTTGTTTCTTTTTGTTTGATCCAACCGTTGACAGTGACAAATTGCTATATTAATTTTGGACTGGGAAATGGGAGGCACAAAACAATAAGGACAAACCCAACGCAAGCTATCAAAGCATTAGCCTCAAATGAAAAGTAGTGGCCACATAGGTAGATAAGTTTAAGGCTGTTATGTCCGCATCTCAAGCTAATGCCCTTGCCTCAGCTCTTGCTTCTGAGCACTCTGTCACAGCAGCAAAAAGGAACATGCATGCTTGAGAGAGAGGGGTGGGTGGCTGTGGTCACAACTCTTACAACGCTTTGCCTGGTGATAGCTTCATGCTTTTATCAGACGGAGCTCTCGCTACCCCTGCAAGCCTCCCTGACAAGCTGCGAGGCTACTAGTCCATCTGAGGTGGCTACTGGATGCACATGTGGAGCTTGAGACCACTAGCCACAGTGTCGCGTTGGGTATGGCCTAAGATCCAAAAATTTATTTTTCCTGTAAAAGATTTTTTTTTGTCTGTCTTGGATCTTGCTTCACCTAATAACATGAATGAATTGTAGAATGGCGGTCGCTAAAAAAAGCTGTAGAATGGCGGTCGCTAAAAAAAAATTATAGAGTGAATTGTAGAATGGTCTCTGGCCTGTGTCATGACTCATGAATTCATGATTATGTATCCGGGCTGCCCCGTAAATGAGATTAATTTGCTGCTACATCTGCAGGCCCGATCGACTGACCACATCCGGTGCTTAAACTCCTCACCAACGAACAGTCCGGTAGGTGGACACTGGGCAGTGGGCACCAACATGGACAACCGGTCACTTGCATAAACACATGCAACTTGAAAATGGACCATTTTTTCCCTTTGATTCTCCCTCTCTTACATGCAGCGCACCGACAGGAATTCCACATAGTTTAGAGAAACATTTATTTCCTTAATCCTAAGATGGTACCAATCACATTGGTGAAGGCTGAGTAGAAAGGAAGCGGATAGTATAAGTCAGAATCAATGAACGTATTGTAGTGTCTTTACGACATATCTACAGGCATATGAGGAACATCAATTCTATTCCTGGCTCTTAATAAACACAGATTGGGTCTTCTCTCCACTAGAAAAGAGGTTGCTGTTGTCCATTTAGATTAGTGAATTATCAATGGCCTGCTCCAATAGGGAGCTATCATTATCAATGCAGATGATCATATCATATAATGTGGTAGCAGTCTCCTTGCAATTTTACAGCCAAATCCAAGGGCCATTGCTTCAACAACTTAATTCATGGAGGATTCTTTTTCTCACTTAGCTCAACCAGACAAATCAAGAAATTCAACACTGCAAAGTCGGAAGGCAAAGCAACCTCTGCGAGTGATCGCTCGCAACGGGATGTAGTGTGTGCCCAAGCCTGTTAAAACTCTGAACTCTGTAATTTCGCTGTTATTCAGTAATGAAATTCGAGCATAGCCCATCATTTTTTTTTTTTTTTTTTTTTTGCCTATTCACAACTGTCTGATTCAACAATGAAAAGTACAATGTACATGCGAACCAAACCATACACATTATAGACTCGCCATAATCACAGCAGTCCACGTTTCACAAAAACACCAAATGAAGGAAACCAAACTATACACTTTATACACAAACTGGAACCAGTAACTATATTACAAATGCAAACCAATGTTAACAAAGAATGGACAAAATTTTATGCACACAAGAACACCACCAAAACCACTTGAAATCCCAAACAAGATGGCGATATAATTCATAAGAGTCAAGCTGTGTCAGATGCTGAAGGATTCTGAGAGTTGGTTGACATGGGGGATGATGCCTCCCCTGGTCTGATAACCGGAGATTCAGGCCTTGAGGGCACCGGGGAGAGTTCTTCATCTCCTGAATTTTCTTCAACCACAGGTACCATATTCTCAGTGTAAAGGAGGTTGCTTTCCTCATCTGGGTCATCGTCTTCCATGTCGCCATCACCTAGGGAGACAACGTCCTGGGTAGTGCTAAACTGATGAAAATCTACTATCTCACGCAGGAAGCGATTTTCACGGGCATACGTTGAGTTTTCCTGTGCCAGCCTTGATTTCTCGGCCAGTAAGGTCTCCAGTTGCAAACGAATCTGATTCAACATCAGGTTGATCAGAGAGAAAATTTCAGAATATTGTAGAGAAAATCATGTTCACGTAAGCTACATGACGGGTTCTGAAGGAATAGTGGAACTCTTCAAATGTAGTTACAAACAAGCTGGCAGTAGCAACAGTTAATATCTAATACCAAACGAGATGATGGATTTGACTTGTAATCACTGTACAATACAGTTCATATGAGGAAAAGTACTGAAAATTTATGCGATGCTGAGTCTTGAAAAGAGGAAAAGTGCTGGAAATTTGGCCATTTCATTCTAATGTTCAGAAATGAAATGAGCATTAACAGAAAGGTGGTGATAAATTAACAATTTTTGCACACAAGAATCACAAAGTGAAATTACCAATTCGGTGATGAATGATCACCCATTCACTAATCTTGATATAATGGAAACTCAAGATGTATGTAATTCCTAAAAATAAAATAAAAAAGAAAACAAATAATGTTTGTCAGAAAAAAATTACCAAGTCATCATCCTCTTCAGTTTTGCTTCCTTTCTGCTTTGTTTCTCGCAATAGCTTGTTCTCTTCTTCTAGCTGAGCACATCTTTGCTTTGCAAAAGCTAGATCAGCTTTAATGGACTTCAGTTCACGGAGTAGAAGTTTTGCTTTAGCAGCCATTGCATTAGCAACCTGAGAAAAAAAGGAGGTAAGAGAAAGACATCACCACAGCAAGTTGAAACAAAAAGGCTATACGTTTAATTATTTGAAATTTAAATAACTATGGCGAAAGGCTGCTTATTCTTTTATCCTGCCAGGACCAAAGCATTTCTGGTAGTTTATTGTAAAAAGAGAATAGGGTTTATGGTGCCAATTAAATTATTACAATACTTATATTCAATTACACTAGAAGTCAAATAATAAAACAATGGCCAACTTAAGTAGGCATCTTCAGTGTTAATCCTCAACCACACTAATAAGCATTAGCCCATAAAAAGAGCTTATATTAAAGGCAACTGAAGTAGAAAATATCTCAGCCCAAAAAAAAACATTTTTATTTATTTATACTGATAATTAATACGCACAAAATTCATAAGAATTAAAACCATTACTTAGGAATTGAACTGAATAGAAGAACAACTAAATGCTGCAAGTTTTTCCATGCAAAAGAAATTATACTTTCTCTGCATTGAATTTTTTGTAATCACAGGATACAACATATTTGTCATCAAGATATAAGTATGTGGCACCTTACGTTCCGAGAAGCTTTCAAGTGAGTCTCCTCAGGTGCAGCTTCAGCTTGATCCGATGACAGATTAGGAGTGCTGACTGCATGTACAGCTGAATTCAACATATAAGAGTTCGAACCGGCAGGCTTCCTTCTGATTTGAATTTTCTTTGTTTCCTGAATAATACTGGATGTCTTATTATCCACAATTGTGAGTCCTTCCTGTTTAACCAAGGAAGCAACAAGTTGTTAAGTCTCCAGAGGGGTATGCCATTAAGAGGGGCATAGAAGAATATATGTACTACAAAGCCAAGTAAAAGTCATTACTTCGAAGGCATTTTTTATTCTACCACTAAGCTGGTTGACTGAAGCAGAAAGAGCCTCTGGCCTGATTCTAGCTGCAGCGTCTCCGGTCTTCCAGTGGTTTTCAAAAGACCAGCGAGACTGAGGTGCCTGAAATTACAAACAGTTGCAAGAACTGTAAACATAAAAGGCAGCCTGGAACATTACTTTAAGAGAGACAATGTTCACTTGTGAGTTGTGACTGTCTGTATGAATGTTTAGATGTTCAGGTACACCTGCTGCCTGACCTGATCAGCACTGGAGTTGCTCCGTGGTCGTTCTTTCCTGAAGTCCTCAAACTTATGCGCTAAGGCATCCTCATCGAGAATTCCTTTGGCTTTGCTTGCCAAAGTTTGCCACAGTCCAAGCTTGGGCTCATCTATGCTCTTGAACGATGTGTAACTGTATGATGAAGTAGAGTCCTACAAATTGAGTACATCATTATTATGCCGTTTGGCAACCGTTAGAACTGTGACAGAAATAAGGCAATTGTGTGCGTATCAAATCACCAACAAGGCGTATATGCCATGATTTAGGACATCTAATTAATAAGTAGGACCTAAGCAATCTGCAGTGATCTAAAGATATGGAACAACACTTGCTGAAAATCAACTAAGCAAGGAGATGGGTTTGATAAAGCAAATTTCTTTTCTTCATACTTTTGTTCATTCAATTCAGTGGTGACAACAACACTCGATCAGACTTGGATTTGAGCAGTACCACTTCGGAATCGGCAATGAGGAATTGGTACGGTACGTTAGAAGGAAGCCTACAAGCAAAGCAAAAACAATCAAGCGGGGAAGAGGAATGCGTGCCTGAGGATAGGAGGCCCGTCGATCGTCGGCGGCGCCCTGCTTCCGGCGGTAGGCCATGGGGATCGCCGGATCGGGGAGGCTGCTCTGCTCTGCTGGTGGTGGAGCCTGTCTTTGACACAGGCACACGGCACACAGCACAGCACGCCGCGCCGACAAAGAAGAGAATCAATCAAGCAACCGTGGAATCGGCGACTCGTCGTTGCCGACTGACCGGACCTCCTCCGTGCTGGTGCTGATGGCCAACCTAAAGCTGGCGACTATTTGATTCTCTTCTCCCTTCTCTTCCTCCTTCCTCTATGGCTGGCTGCGACAGCGACGGCTGTGCATAACTTCGCCCCCACCAATCCAACCAACCACTCGACGACCGACGATGGGCCGCCGGGCTGGGGTTTTTGTTACGCAGATGGGCCAACACGAACGGGCTAGGCCCAAGTCGACTAATCGCACAGCCCAACCAAGTTCTCTCTCTCTCTCTCTCTCTCTCTCTCTGCACAGAGAGAGAGACGGGGAGAGCTTTGGTGCTTCACACACAAATCTTCCACCTCCGAATCCCTCAATCCAATACAGTGATCCGCCCCCCGTCGTCGTCTTCGCAGATTCGCCTGAATCCGTTTGCGGTCTCCCCGTTCCAACTCTCATCGAGATCCCAGCTCAAGGTGAGGAAGATCCCCTACCGCCCTAGGTTTTTCTCCATCAATTTTTCTCAAATCACCCCTCTCTAATCAATTACTTGTCCTTTTCTTACCTTATCTGATGCCTGCGGCTTGGTAAAATGCCGCCGCCGCCCGCGCTTAAAAATCCCGTGTATATCCTGCTACCTGTTCTTCACGAAATGGAACTGTCTTATTGTGTCCATTTTATGGAGCATTCCGAGCTGTTTTGTCAAGCTCTATAGATTTTTACTCTTCTATCTGAGGTGATTATGCCAAGCTAGACAGGCAGACACTACTACGCTACGCTTGACTGATTGGTCTGGTTCCGTAGGCCTCCTCCCTTTGCATACAGTTGAGTGCCACGATGGTCAAATACTTGCTCTATTCTGTTGACGTTTCTTCTTCTTTTGTTGAAATTAGACCTCAAAATCTGTTAACCGAATGAAAGGAGATGTTTCATTTACTTGTGTTTGAATCTGATTTCACTCCACGGCTATCATAACCATCTTAATTAATCTGTCTGTCATGCAACATTTCGATACCTTATTTCTGCTTGATAACCGAACCAGTCACTTTTGTTCCTTTGACAGGTTCACATCGAAGCAAAATTATTGCCATGTGTTTAGTGATGCATAGCATGAGCACCTGATCCAGCTATCCAGCAGAGCAGTATCCTGCTTGCTTCGAGTTCAGTTCATGTCTCAAGTTGAGTTCCTATCTGCTCTTTTCTCTGGCGCATTGCTACAAAAAAAACTGCCTCCCATTTGACAGAACCAGCTATCCATGGCTGATCAGCATAGGCACCCCGGCAGCTATGGGCTCCTTGCCACTCAGCCAGATGTGCAATGCCTAGTTTGCGCACGACCTTTTACTCTGGATACCGAGATTGCCGATAGCTTTGAAGCTTTAGCCATATGCAGGGAGTGCAAGATGACTGTGCTCACTGGCAACTACAGGGATGATACTACCAGAACTAATCGACAAAGACGAAGACAAAGGCAACGGCCGGTCACAAGCCATGAACCCATGGAAGACGCTTTCTCACAGCAGTTCTCCCAGTTGATCGACTTAGCTAGACAAGGTCATGAAGCAGATGTTGATTCACCGACAGTCCCACGTCAGCGCACATCATATATTTCTACACCAAATCGATCCCAGAGATGGCACAGTTCAGATGATGAGAGTGATGGCCTCAATTATGCTGATTCCGTGTTCGGTGAAATTGAATCAAACATCAGTTTTGATGATGATGACGGAGAATCAAATGCTTCAATTGAGCATCAAACCACAATGGGGAGGGAGATTGTCATTCAGCTTGACAGTGGGAGCTACGTGAACACTGATACAGATATTGATCCCATGAATGCTGGAGTAGACCATTGGGATTCAGATGATCCAGAAGATGAGCATTCAGAAGACTCTGATTTGGATGAAACAGGTGACACCATGCAGGCACACCGGCAGCAATGGCATGATATCGCCCCAAGTGGATTGTATGAGCAGGAATCTGAAGATACTGTGTGGACTTGGAGAACAGCTAGAAGCCAAGGAGTAAACAGGACCAATTTGAGGGCAGACATGGAAGGACGAGAAATCAGGAGAACTTTTATTGGGAATCCTGGTGATTATGTTGATGCTAGGCAGTTCGAAATGGTTCTTGAACAGTTTGCAGAGGATAACAATACCACAAGAGGAGCTCCACCTGCATCGGCATCTTCCATTGAAAATCTTCCATCTGTGGTCGTCTCCACAAGTGGTGATATAAATGGTGGTGTAACCTGTCCTGTCTGCAAAGATGACATGCCTATCGAAACTGTAGCAAAACAGCTACCATGCATGCATCTATATCATTCATCGTGCATCATCCCATGGCTTAGTTCAAGGAATACATGTCCAGTTTGTCGATATGAGCTTCCAACAGATGACACGGAATATGAGAGGTCCAAGCGTGCCACAGCCAACGAGGGCGGCATCTACGTGGTGGAGCATACACATCCGCAGGAATCTGCTGAAGAAACTTCTTATGAACCTGAGGTTGAAGGAAGTTCTAATACAGTTGGTGGTACAATGGAAGAGACTAATACACGTGAAGATTCTGTGTATTCTGCACAGCAGCCAAATGGAGCACGTGGGCGCCATAGGTGGTTGTTTATTGCAGCAGCTCCAGTTGTAAGTCTTGTCAGTTTAGCTCTAGTTCTGTGCTTCACTAACACTTCTGGCAATGCTAGAAGACAACTGTGCCATAGATCCCAGAGTACAACTACGGCACATGTAGATACAAGAAAAAGTTGGTGGTCTATGTTCTAAATATCCAGTACATACCTGTTGATCCAAATTTCTGTGTGATTGTTGCCAGTGTCATGCCACTTTTGTGTCAAAACTTCAAGTTTAATTTGAAGTTCAAACTTTATGTTTGCTGACGTGATCCAGCGAGGTGTTCTTGTAACCAAGTTCCTAAACATTCATTTTTTCATAACTTTGCTCAGTTCAGCAAAGCATATGCTGATGCTTCCTTATGTTCAACTGTTACCCTGTGTTTGGTAATTTTCTTATATCTGGTTGCTGAAGCTCTGCCTCAAAGTTTTCCCATGCATTCTTCAGTAATTGCCTCAAAAATCAATTGTCTTGAAGAATTGACGTGCGTGATCCTTGCTATGGTTTGGCAGGCACATATTACTGAGTCCTATGCTTCAATTCTAAACTGTGCTTAATTCTCCACTCTAAGACTCGATCCATGTTTTTTTTTTAAAAAAAGGATCTAATGTTGTTTTTTCTGATGTTTGTCTTATGTTAAAAAGCATACCAGTCTCCAATGCCGAGATAATTCTTTATCTATTATTTGAAGCTCATGCATATCATTGTATTTGTAATTTTGTTCCTTTTTCGTTCTGACGTAGACATCTTTCTAGGTAATCTAGTCTCATGTGCCATGCCAGTTACAGATTGCAGAGTTATATATACTACTAGTACTACTGTGTAGGTTGTATGTTTTCACAAAGCAAAACAGGAAGGGAACATTTTACTAGCAGAGGGCCAGATATCAAGGTGCTACTAGTCTACTACTTGCTGCATTTTCAAGGTGGTATCTGTCCTGCACCCAGGATCTGAAAGGGTCAGTACTCTCAGTAGTCCAGGAAAAGGACAAGGTCAGTAGGTCAGGAAAAGGACAGACATCACTGATATATTCAAACCATCACTTGTATGTTCAATACTAAGTATTCTAAGCTAGCACTATACAAGCACTGATTGCCTTTGTATATCTGACATCAGACTCTCAATTTTCCTCCTCCCATACTTTCCCCTCTCTCATGGAGAGACTACTTGAGATGGTTATAGTTCTTCCGATTATACTCGTTGGCTTAGCCCTAGTTTACTTGTATGACATCCTATGGCTGAGGTTGGAGAAGATAAGGAATAAATTGCGGAGGCAAGGCATAAATGGCCCCAAGCCTACTTTCCTCTATGGGAACACCCAGGAGATGAAGAGAATCCGACAAGAGCTCAAGTGTGTGCAGAGGCAAAGGAAAGACACCAACATGAACAGTTACATCTCCATCATCTTCCCTCATTTCATTCATTGGAGGAAGACTTATGGTATGTTCAGAATCCTTGTTTTTGCTTGTCTGTGAGGGTGGCTGCAATGAAACTGATAGCATGGTCATGACTGTTTACTTCATTCTGGAATCACAATGATATTTGGTCTAATTTGGTCCATACTCTTTATAAACTTTCCACTTACAAAGCTAGAGGCATATTATTGTTTGTAAATGGCTAGACAGTAAGGTTAATCAATTATGCTTTAAAATATTACTCCACATCGGTTTGCCAAATATGGGGAATCTCAGAATAGTATCCTTTACCCAATACAGTAACTACTTTTTCATACCATACATCATAAAGGTAGTATTTAAGTAGGTCTTAGACGCCTTTGTGACGTTAATAATCTTGTTTGAGCATAATTTTAATACCCAGAAAACCAATGTGAAAATGATAGATGTTGATGGAAGATCATAGTCTTTGCCAGTATGAGGAATTAAGGATTATATTTTCTTGTTTCAGGATCACGAGCTAGAATACAATTTTAAGTATCTTATCCGTTTTACTATCTGTATGCGTGCAAAATTTTGTATACCTGAAGCTATGAACCCTCTCCATAATTTCTGAACAAAATATTAAAGTCTACTATTCCAGAAAAAAATGCTGAAGTTTACTGAGCCACATATTCTGAATTTATAACTAAGTTTTGTGTCTAAAATAGTTTCTCATATGATCAGATAGTTCTTAATCATCACCTGTAAGTTCAGAGAAGACAGAGACCATGACGCTCTGTTTTCACGGGGAGCAAGAAAAAAAAAGAATGGACACTCTTTGGAGTTCAGTACTGCAAGTTTGTCCATGAGTAACTAAGTAGGTACTATAGAAACCATGGTCTACCATAGTATCATTAAAGAAAATCGCTTTCTTAATGATAGAGTAGCTCTCCTGGTAATATGGAATCTTGTAACCAAAAGATGCTTGTTGCTTTGGTTGTCCCGTTCTACAGACATTCTGTTTAAATTTCACAATCAATGACTGAAGTAATAAGATATTGAATTTTGATTTAAATTTTAATTATATATTGCTCAATCACTGTCAAAATTCAAATCCATTGAGCCCTGTGAATGTTTCTCTGAATATAGTAAGTCTTTCTATAACTCAGATAAATTTATCCCATTTGTTTTCCTCCTGTAACATTATTGAATACTTTACTCTCATTGATAGACGAGGACTACCTCCCTATCTCTTTCTCTTTCCCAGTATGCTTCATAGTGAAACCAGAACCTCTAAAGTGTGGGATAAATGATGGTTACCAAGGCCATCTTCTCTTTATTCCTTAACTTGTGTGCCAAATTGAAACAGATTCAATATTTTATGTTTGGAGTAGAATGTACTATTGTGAATGTTGTATCTGTATTTCTTATTCACTTACATATTGTGAACTTTACATTTGAGTGCTAAGTATTCTGGAATAACAGCTTTCATTGGTTCATTTTGCTGATTTTATTCTTTTAATATGAGCTTTACTGTTTCCTGCCGCAGCCACTCCTTCACTATTCATTATTTCAGATTTATTATGTGATTGCATAGGGTTTGGAAATTGGAACAGGGCCCGTATTCCTTTACTCAACAGGAACCGTGGAGATATTGCATGTCGCTCAGCCAGAAATCGTGAAAGACATGGGCCGCTGGACTACATCAGAGCTTGCGAAGCCACATTATCTGATGAGATCACGTAAGCCTCTCTTTGGAGAAGGTATATTGTCAGCAAATGGCGACCTTTGGGCCTATGAGAAGAAGATCCTTGCACCAGAGTTCTTCATGGAAAAAATTAAGGTTTTAAATTTTACTTAAAAGCACACTCAAGATTCAGCTGTGTTCGTGACGAATAACTGTGCTGTTGCAACAAATGATAGGGTATGATAGGGCTAATTGTGGATGCAACAGTTCCACTGTTACAAGCATGGGAGAATATTCTTGATGGCGCAGGAGGTAGTAAGGAGATCTATGTTGATGGATACCTGAGGAAATTTTCAGCAGATGTGATTGCTAGAGCTTGTTTTGGGAGCAGTTTCACAAAAGGAGAAGACATATTTTGCAAGCTTAGGCAACTTCAGAAGGCAATTTCTCAACAGGATACATTTGTAGGATTATCTGCATTGTGGTATGGAACTTTGATTCATTGAGAAACTTCTAATCTCTGCTCCTAAAAAGCACGTAAGTGGGTCAAAATTGTGGTACGTCGTCCACTTCGACGGTTTTCGTCGTACGTCGCCCACCACCACCACCGCCCGTACAAATCTCACCCTCCTTGCCCTCGGCCGCCTCCCCCGATCCCCACGACCGCTAGCCAGCGACAACATCCTGCGGCTGCCGCTCGCCTGATGGCCTGCAGCGTCGCCTTCCCCTACCGCTCACGCTCGCCGGCAACGCCCTCCTGCCGGCCGCCGCCCTCCACTCAAGCCTGCCGCAACGCCCTTTGCCCACCTTCCCCGACCACTCGACACGACAGGCACTCGCTGGCCGTGTCGCCCTCCGCCCATGCGATCGTCCAGCCCTGTCATATCCTTCCGCCTGCCGCTAGCAACCTCCTTCTCCGATCTGATACCTCCCCCTTCCCGTCCGGAAACCCGCAGCATACCCATGCTCTCGCCGCACGTTGCCCTCCTAGCTAGCGATCCTATTTTTTTCCCTCGCGCTCTCGTCCGCTGCCCTCTCCGTCGTCGCCGCCGTGCGTCGCCTCGCAGAGCTAGAGGCCAGGAAGGGTAGCGACTGTGAGCCTCAGGAATTCCCTTCCATCCGCTTTGATTTGTTTTAGATTTCCTATAGAAAACTTGCATATACATCTCTAGATGCCTGCCTGCTCCCAGTATTCCCTCCTGCATCAATCTGTACGTATTCCATGCCTGCGCAGGCTGTTGCCAAATCCCAACGCCAGCAAGGAAGGTACTGGATGAGAAGGCAAGGTTTCACTTCATCTTCATGTATAGTTGGCCAACAACAGATTTGGTAGTGCTGGTATGAATAAATCCCCTAAGATTAGGGTTCGTTTTGTGATGTGTAGCAACAGAAGCAGAAGAATAAATCACGTTGTTTGCTTTCTCTTAACTATATGCATTTGTTTCTGAATCAAAATGCTATCTACTATCTGTCAAAGTAACTGAATCATGTAATTTACGCTTGTTTCGAGTGTCAGTGTGGCAATGATGAATACTTTTATTTTCTATAAAGATTATATATGCTCAGAACTCAAAGATGATAAATGATGAATACTTTTATTGTCCCCGATCTTTATTGTGTCTCCTGGGTTACCAACTACATATTATTGTCAGACATCATGGTTCTGGTTGAGACGTTCCAAAACATTCTTGGTTATGTAAAGATTTATTTTGAACCCTTGGTACTTCATTGGTAATCTTTCTTTTAATATAAATGCAGTGCTTGTTGAATTCCAGTTGCAATATATTCCATGTTGAATATTTTATAATGATATCTGTCGTTTTGTGTTTTTTTGGACTCTGGATTAATAGATATTTCTAATTCAAATGTCAACATGATAAAGTTAAATAGAATTTTCATTTCAATCATTCACATTTTGCAGTTATTACATATGCCATGCAGCCAGGAACCAAGATGCAGATGCATTAGCTAAAAGGGCCGGGTACACTGAAAAGAATTTGAAATGTGAGACTATCAGTACAAATAATCGGAGGTCAATATATTCTTTTGATTATTGTCATCCATGAACTAGGATGGAGATGCCTTGGGCCTTGAGGGAGAGGTTGTGATCAGGATAAATATGCTGGAAGGAGAGGCATGCCATGTAGTCAAGCACATGGTTCCCTCTGGAGTGTATATTTCAATCTTTTCTATGGTAAGTTGAATTTATTTGCGCGGCTTAAGGCTAGCAGAATTGTTCCAGCATCTGTGTATACATGTTTCTGCTGCATGATTAATAAATATATCAAGGCGGCACCTACAACTTTTAGATATAAGTTACAGATTGGTTGAGCTTGAGTTGTCCTTTCTTTATAGATTAGTTAACTGTGGGGTTGCCTTTCTTTGAGTCAAGGATGAAGAAAGGCATATTATTTCTGTCTAATTGTCATATTACTAACTATGTGCCCTTTGCTTATAATCTCCAATTCAGGCTTCAGTCAATGCTGGATTTGTAGACTCTTCATGGAATGGTTTGAAGAAGATCACACACATTTCATTTCTTAACTGAAACTCTTGGTGCCATCATAACTATATTTTGAATATATCAATTGATTGTCATCTACTTTGATAATTAGTTTGTTGTTGAAGATATTCTCTCACCTAAATTGATGGATTGCCATTTTATTTGTGGAGGCATGTGGCCAATTTAAATAGTTTATGATTTTTCATTAAAAATTAGAAATTGCTATTATGCATTCCTCATTAGTTCTTGCGTATTTATTTTTAGCTGAGAGATCGGTGCAACCTCAAGGACTACTTCAGGGATAACAATTCTGCAGGGCTGCAGTGTGCAGCTTGTCGTATATAAGAACATTGACCTTCATGCTCTGAACAAAGTTGCATATTTCTTGGACCCTTCTTTAGTTCTTCCTATGACAGGTAAGTGACGCTAGCAGCAGCCGATATGAAATTTTGTTGTAATCTAAGTTGTAAGTGAAATTTTATCGTTGTCCTTAATTGGAAAGTAATTCTTGCATGAAGTTGCATGAATTAATTTGTGAAATTGAGTTCTTCTCTTTGTAGGATTTGCCACATGAGTGTTTTGTGTAGAAATTTATTTATTTAAATTGTAAATCTTAGTTAGCCTCAAATTAGCATGTTGTTAATATCAATATTGTGCATTTGCATATTTGGTGTGTATTGCAATAAAACTGTTTTGCCACCCCGTGGCAATGCACGGGCACAAACCTAGTGCTTGAAAAAGAACAGATTGAAAAGTTGTCCTTGTTGTTTTATTGCAGGAAATACTTGCCTACCAAGAGCAACCGTGAGATACGGAAGCTAAATCAAGAAGTCCGGTTATTGATCCTAGACCTCTGTAAGGAACACAGGAGCAGAAGCCATGGCAATGATGTCATACACATGTCCACACAAAACAACCTTCTTCATGCCATCATCAATGGTGCAGATCGGAGACCCAGCTATTTTAGTGGCACAGAAGATTTCATCGTTGACAATTGCAAGAATATCTACTTTGCTGGGCATGAAACTGCAGCAGTCACTGCCACATGGTGCCTGATGCTACTTGCTGCACACCCAGACTGGCAGGTTCGTGCCCGTGCTGAGGTTCTAGAAGTGTGCCGTGGACAGACAATGCTGGACATCGACACCCTTCGTCAGCTGAAAATAGTAAGAGAATCTTGACTTTCGCCATTCTTGTGTGTATGAATCAATATTGATAACACATTAACACTTGCATTAAATCTTTTGAAGATTACGATGGTGATCCAAGAGACTCTCAGGCTGTACCCTCCGGCATCACTGATCATGCGCGAAGCCCTGACGGATGTCAGTCTTGGTGGAGTTGATGTCCCTTGTGGCACCATTATCCAGGTAGCCATTTCAATGTTGCACCTTGACAAGGATGCCTGGGGCCCAGATGCTGATGAATTTCGTCCAGACCGGTTTGCAAATGGAGCTGCTGCAGCTTGCAAACCAGCTCACATGTACATGCCGTTTGGATATGGACCTAGACTGTGTACTGGGCAAAACCTAGCAATGGCTAGTTTTTTGCGTGTTCACTGGTGCTCGTTTTTTTTTTTCACTGCACGCGCGCTCAGCAGGTCCGAAGCTTGGAGTGCTTGATCTGTTTAACCACCTCGTTCTCTTGTTCATCTATGACAGGGCTTAGCTTGTTTGTTTTCTTCTTCCACTTCTCCGTACGCCTTTTTATGTGAATGAGAATATCAAACCGAAGCGTCCGAGACGAAACGCATAATGCTGGGCGGCGCGACTAGCGAAGGAACAGGAGACGAAACGTTTCCAGGGGAAAACGCGTCCATGTACAGCAGTACGCAGCCTCGACGACATGCTTTGCGAAAACGGAGTCACCGCCTAGGACGACTTGCGACAATCATAGTGGTGCGACGCCACGCAGCCAAATTTCATCAACTGTGGTAAACTGACACGTCGTAGTAGTACACCGGCATGACTACTCGACCCATCGACCTCACGACTCGACTCGACCGCCTAGGCTAGCTATTTTTTTTAAACTGCCTAGGCTAGCTAGTTATATAAAAACGGAAGTTCGGTGCGGTGTTTAGATTTTTTTTTTAAAAAAATACTTTTTTTAAGGAAACGTGTTCTAAGAAGCTAGAAAATAAATTGACTTCTTTAACATAGCTCGGGTGCGGCAGCAAGCGATTATTCAATCCAATGACCCCTCAGGAAACGTGTTTTCATAGGAGCGATGAATAGGAAAGTTAAAAAATAAATTTAACTTATTTAACACAGCTCGGGTGCGCCAGCAAACGCTTATTCAATCCAATGACTCCCCTTAGGAAACGTGTTTTCATGGGAGGGGTGAATAGAAAAGTTAGAAAATAAATTTGACTTATTCAACACAGCTCGGGTGCGTCAGCAAACGCTTATTCAATCCAATGACTCCCCCGATCCTCGGCCTCGATCGAGCATGATAATTGTGAACCGTATCCACCCGTCGTCCGAGACGATTATTCCACGCCGCCGCGCCGGAGATGATGTTCCTTTCTTTTAGATCACGCCATGCGATCCAGATCCACTCAAAAACCATAACGTGTTTTTCTTTGTTTCACGTTCAAATATTTCATAGCCCTCTGCAAATGGCAACTACCTCTGCAAGAGCAAACAGATACTGCAGCCAAACAGGAATGCACATGAAAACACCAAGCATGCATGCCAAAACGTCAAAAAGCTTCCAAACAAACAAGATGATTTGTTTCCTCTGTTATGGCTTTTGCCCATGAGAAATTGTTCTCTTCATGCTTTGGAATACATGTTACTGGCTTCCACCTGTAATATTGAAATAGGACAATGGCTGCGAACTAAAATAAACAGTGTCATGTCCCCCGGTTATTGCATTGGCCCACTAGTTTTGACCAAGCAAAAGAACTTCGCTACTACCAATGACACTATGTGACAGATTCTCCAGGAGGCAAGACCTCTTCTCCATGAGGAAATGCTCACTTGGCAGAACAAGAACAAGCAATCTTGATTCTTGGATGGAACATGATTTTTTTTCAGTTAATATACCGAGGCCCAAAGCAAATAGAATATGACACAAATATGGAGCATATAGACCTCTTCTCCATGAGGAAATGAGCGGCTGCTTCTCGGTTGTGGGCGGATGGAGGCACACGGAAAAAGGCATAGAGCCCAAGAAGAGGTGAGAAACCCTAGCTCAGCCAGGTCCTATAAATAGCACGAGACGATGAAAATAGCCGAGAAACGCGTGAAAATAGCCAAGAAACGCGTGATTTTTTTTATTTTATTTCCTAGATAGAAGATATAATTAATGCTGGCAGCCATCTCTAGGTCGAACCGGACAGGCGGACAACCCAACTACTATTTCCCTCCTTTCACTTTTGATTATTTTATTTTAAAAACTCAAATTTTGGCAATGATAGTTGTATTTGCTATTGTCATGGACTATGATAATAAATAGTATTAATAATCAGGAATTTCTAGTTATAATATTGGAGGTTATGAACGACGTTTTTTTATCGTCCTCCTTTAAAGATCTGGTGGTACCCAGAATAGCAATAAATGAAGCAAAGGAGAGAACAACCGGGGGTGCTATCGACAACTTCGTCAATATGGGGGAGACTGTAGGGGTCAGGCTTACAATGCCCGTTGAGATTGGTGTAATCAACGCACATCCTCCATTCTTTATTAGGTTTTTCTACAAGGACTAGATTTGCCAGCCAATCGGGGTAGTACACTTCCCTAATAAAGCCTGCGGCTAGAAGCCTTTTGAGCTCTTCCTTTATTGTTTTATTCCTATCCTGGCGAACCGACGTAGGCGTTGGCGGCGCGGCTTGGCGTTCTTCTCGACGTTCAAGGCGTGCTCGATCAACTCCTTTGGGACACCTGGCATGTCAGATGGCTTCCATGCGAAGATGTGCCAGTTGGCCGTAGGAAGTTGCGAGCGCGTCTTCCTATTTGGGGTCGAGGCCAGCCCCAATGGTGGCCGTCTTGGATGGATCGCCGGTGTGAAGATCGATCTCCTTGGTGGTCACTTCATCTGCTGGGGAGACCCGCTTGCCGACCTTCTCTGATGTGAGCTTCTCTTTGGGTTCTTCTTCCACAGGAGGGGCGTGGAGCAGGAGGGCTTCCTTCGGTGCAGCGTCAGCAGCGGCCTTCATGGCGAGGTCGACGGCTTCATTATCGCACTCGTAGGACTTCTTGAGGTCACCTCGAACAGAGATGACCCCTTTGGGACCTGACATTTGGAGCAATAGGTATACATATTGGGGAATTGCCATAAACCTGGCGAGACCCGGACACCCAATGATGGCGTTGTAGCTGGTGGAGAAGTCCACCACTTCGAATATGATGAACTCGATGCGGTGGTTCTCCTCTGTCCCGAATGTGACGGGGAATGTAATTTGTCCCAGGGGAATGACGACGTTTCTCGGGACGATGCCGTAAAAGGCTGGATCGCCAGGCTTGGGATCGGTCTCAACGTCAAGGTCCATCATCTTGAGGGTTTTGGCGAAGATAACGTTGAGGCCGCTTCCTCCATCGATGAGCGTCCTTGCGGCCCGAGAACCGCTCATGATGGGATCCAACACCAGAGGGTAGCGTCCAGGCTTGGGGAAGGAACGCCACTGGTCGGCCTTGGTGAATGTGATTGGGACATCTGACCACTTAATCGGTGTACGGACTGCCGGCTCTATGGCAAGGATCTCTCACTCGGTCTTCTTCTGGCTTCGCCCAGAATCGCTGCCATAGTTGCCGTCGAGGATGACGTTGACCTGGTTGTTGACTTGAGAGAAACCATCATGGGAGAGAGAGAGAGAGAGAGGAATACGGGATGACGGCAAAGATACGAAGTATCTTAGCAATTTTGTAGTGCAGCCCTTGGTATAGATAGATCCTCTATGTAGGTGGAAATTGGGAAGGACATAAAATGAAGTACCAAAATAAATTATAAATTGCACAACAAAGCCATTTTGTGTCGTAAATTAGGAATGTAGGCTTTTTACAATGGCTCACAAGGAATTCCCTCTATATTCATATGATTCAATACTAAAATATTGGTTATCCAAACTGTTATGGCTTCTTTCTTATCGTTTGTGTGGTTTTCAATTTGGGATATCGGTACCAGCTGATATAAATATTATAACGATTTGATGGTTTCATTTTCGATGTATCAGCCTTTTTGTTATCGCTTCCTGATGTATTGTTTCCATGTCGTTTTCAAGAGAAAAAAATGATACGAAATGATTATGAATATTCTTGATGCTTCCGATCAATTTCATCATGAGTCCGGCGAGAAGCTCTCCCACGAAGCTCTCCCACGTTACAGCATTCTTTATTTAGGTGATTCTGAGAAATCTATATAAGAAGTTTAAGCCATTTGGCATGTTAGACACATTTTCTTTCCATCATCTTTAACATGGATTTTGCTACTGAAATTTACGGCATACACAATGTATCTATTGTCTTCTTATCATGAGATTCAAAATTATTTTGTTTTTTTAAATTTTGTGTACCCGTAGCATCGCACGGGCCTTTATCTAGTACTACATAATCTTGAATTTTGAGAGCCAACTTTGACTTAACAGGAAATAAACTACCAGGAACAAACGGAAAGGAAAATGCAAGGGCTTCGTCCATATCAGTACAATGTTTACCAGGAACATATTCAAATATATACAAGACAAATTGAAAGTTTAAAAACCTGGCCTGAATAAATATACCACTGAAATAGTGGAATATATAATTAGAACCTTATACATAGAAAAGAAGGCCACACAATCAGGTTTGTGTTTCGCTAATTAGAAATTAGAGTTATATACTCCCGTTTAAACATCAATTACGGTGTAGCGCACAGTCATTCAAATATGTTTCGTATGTAATGTAAGTCCCACTTAAAACTACTCCCTCAGTCCGAAAATAGATGTCATTCTCGCTTCCCAAGAAATAGAACATCTTTCAACATTAGCCAATTATACATATAAAATCATATTAATATTTACAATATATCATTAGTATCATTGATAGATATTTGAATGTAGTTTTTTAACAAATTTATTAGAAATATAAATGTTGCACATATTTTTCTACAAATTGAGTTAAAGTTGATAAAAGTAACACGTGCATTCATCCCATAATGACATCCTTTATGGGATGGAGGGAGTACACATTAAAGATATAAAATATGCAAAACTGTGGCTTGGCAACCAATCAATTACAGTGTAGTGCACAGTCATTCAAATATGTTTCATATGTAATATACAAGTCTACTAAAAACTAAACATCAAAGATACACATGAAAAACCATGGGCTTGGAAACAGCAGTTTCAAAATTGTAAGCATTTTTTTATTCCGTCAAAATTCTAATCCTAACATGCTTGTCCAAATTAAAAGGTACCGCCCCCCCCCCCCTTCTCAAAATATAGTAGGTAATATATTATGTCACAAGCAGTGAAATCAAAGGTGTATAGCAGGTAATCTATTATGTCACAAGCAGTGAAATCAAAGGTGCACGCACACAAAAAGAATGGCAAGAAATCCCCATAACAATAATTAGCAGATCCCCATGACGAAAACTAAAGCCATGATCAAAACGAACCTGGCTAACAAGCAAAAATAACCGGAATGGCATGAACATTTGAACCAAAATAAATTGCACATGCAAGTGACATCACCATGAATTTGTTAAACCACACACCATACCCAATAAGATCAAACCGAACTGCAGATCAATAAAAAATGTAAGATGACAGATGACATATGGGAACTAATATGCAACTATAATCTAGTTATATATTACCTGTGTAGCCTATGAGATATCAACAGATAACCACCATAGCCAAAGTTTCACAGATAATGGTTTGCTAGTGAAAAGAAAACATATGAAGAAACTATAAAATGAGCAGATATTCATATAATTTCTATGATAAGTTAAATTTCAAAAAACCCTGAGGATTGCAAAGGAAAAAGGACATCATAAGCAAATATAAATATTACACAGATATTTTCTATGGTGTCAACACATTTTTTATTTTTGGAATCCCCATCAGATGCAAATTTCGAAAATACAAATTAAATTATAATCCGGGAAACGAAATTTATTTACATAAAAATAGAAAGCAAATGACAGTACAAGTAGCACGGTCAACAATTAAAATGTGAACTATCGACTTGAAACAGAACATTAATTATATAATGAAATTGACAAAATAAATAGAAGTGTGGTAGGAGCAAAAAACTTGATACTAATTAGGAAGGGGCAGAAGTACCTTATTGCAAAAGAAGTTAATTAGGATCACAAAATTAAATTCTGGCATAGATAATGCAAAGAAATAAAAACAAGTACCAAATTTGATCCATAAGAGAAGATATATTAGTTTGGATCTTACCTTGCAAGTGGTATGCAGTAAGGTGTGTCTCAAGAGAGCACCTTGAATTTGTTGCTTGTATCTCATACTACTATCATTTTATTGCAATGAATAAAGTCCTTGAACAGGACATTGATGATACCATTTCAGTCAAGTATTAGAAGTTCCTTCAAAAGGTAGATAGTCTCAAAAGTCAGACAAGACTTCTACTGACGACAGAAACGAAAAAATCAGCACCCAAAAAAAACTCAGCACAATTAGCTTGGCCTGGCAACAGCCCCATTGTCAGTTAACATCCGCAAATCCTGCATCAAATCTCTCTACGCTTCTTACTTGAGGGTTGAGGCAGTGAGATAAAAACCTAATTCATCTTCTTTTCCTATTAGGATAAGTGAGCTGCCATGCATTTGTTATCAACTATGTTTCCTCTTTTTCATAACCAAATGGATGGAACTGCACTATGCTAAATTCACCAGAAACCTATGGCCAGAAAAAAGGAGGTGTTGTTAATCTAACTTTTGCAAAAGGGATCACTAATACAGACCACTTTTCATCAGTTCCACTTCAATTGCCTCTACGGATCTCCCCTGCAGCATGCGAGACTCATGACCTTGTACTACATAATTATAGTACGTAATAAACTTTAAACGAATACAACTAAGTTGTAACTGTATACAAAACCTAATTATCTGCTATAAACCCACAAGCTCCAGTCAGACAAATCCCCACAAGATGGAAACCGCACAGAAGCTGGTTGCAATTGTTGAAAACTTGAACTGCAACTGGAACAGAGAAGCCAGTGGGCAGTAGAAGTGTAGAACTGAACCATAAAACTGTTACCAGTCTGGTGGAGCATGAGTGCAGGACAGTAATGCAATTGTTGTTTGCTGGCTGCAAAGACGGAAAAAAATACAAATCTTGTAATGGACCTGGTCAGCTAATTTCAGCATAGAGAAAAGGCCCATCCTTCCTCCAAATCTTTGGACAGGCCATTAATTAATGCCATCAAGAAATGAGGTTCTGCAAGAAGAACAGAGTCACTAAATTGCTACAAAACATTTAGTGATGGATTGATATCAAACATACATCCCTATGGTCTGACAGACAAGAAAACAAAAATTCAATTTGTTCATCACCACATCCAAACTCATCTGATAGATCAAGCAATCTGTATAGTATATAGATTCAAAGAAATTAATAAAAGAATACTAGAAGTGTTTGCCTGTGATAAAATAATCTCACCCAACTCGAATAGCACAAACTGAGAACTGACGGACTCCAGCATGTTACAATTGGGCAGGAGTGTGAAAGAAACCGAATCTGCTACAATTGGGCAGGAGTGTGAAAGAAACTGAATCTGCAGAAAGAAAACAGCTCATGGCAAAACATACTCATTCGGGTTAGGTGTAAGACTAGGAATCTGTACAAAGACTGTTGCAATCAGCACAAATTGCTCGGAGATTCACTAGCATAAAACGCATCCACCAAACTTGCTGGTTCAATTAATAACATGAGATTCACCAGTGCCAAGTTGAGTAGTAATAACACCATGACCGTAAATAACATGGGAACCACTAGTTCGAGTTGATTAACACCAAGACGATTATTACACATAGCAATGAGCAGACACTTGGGAATCACACACGGATAGTACTCCAACAGGTTAGGTTTGCCATAGACACAAAGGATACTTGCATATACTAATAATAATGATTAAAGCCATTTACTTCCAGTTCTAGTTCTCCTCGGCATCGTCCTCCACCTCGACCTCCACATAGCCCTCTGCATTGGCATCGGCAGCGTCGACCTCCGCATAGTCCTCTGCATAGCCATTTTGACGGAACTGCTTGATGATGGCCTGCCTGTACTCGAACAACTTCTCCTGAATAGCCCTACTTTCGGCATAAGATTCACGGAAGCTCTGATCACGCCTGCGCAACTTCTCCAAAGGGTAGCCGTCATTGTAGGGATCGCGAAGATTCAGTATCATGTGATCGATGCGGTCCTGCGGCACCCTCTGCTTGACCACCTTCTTCGCTCCGGACGGCCCAGCCGACGGGGGAGGAACAACCGGAAGGAGGCTGGGGGATCGCACGGCGGCGGCGGCGAAGCCCCAACCAATCGGGCCTTGATTAACTCCACTAGGGCCTTGTGTCTCACCTCTTCGTCCTTCTTGTGCGCCTCTATGTCAGCCATCCTGCGATCCAGGAGAACACGCCACTCCCTCTTGAGCTTGATCATCCGAGACGCTTCCGACTGGCTGGCTTCCTTCAACCGCTTCGACCTCCTCCGACTGCTAAGATCTCCGCCCGCCATCGGATCCGATCAACCTCTCCCTCTCGAAATCTTCCAATCTGGGTTTGAGGCTGTCCGTGTCGCAAAAAGCTCTGCAGCGGAGGACGCTACGCTAGCGCACACAGCATCAGACGTAGGGGTGAAAACGATTACGGAAATCCCCGACCGACCGAGCTTCGTTTCCGATAAATTCAAGAAAAAATGGTGAAACGGAAACGGTAGAGCTTGGAAACGGTACGGAAACGGAAACGATACTGCGTTTTTACCGCCGAATGGCTATTCCGACCGAATTTATTCGAAAATTACCGTCGAAATTTCGAATCCTAGCAGAAGGCCCAGACCATGAAAAACCCACAAGGCCCAACAAGGCCCAACCGCACCAACCCTAGGCATAGTTGGCCATCTCTCACTCAGTCACTCCCTCCAATCTCCCCAGTCCCCGTTCATCCAGGTCCAGCAGCCGCCGTCACTCCTCTAGGCCATCGGACCTCGCCCATCACCAGCAGGCAAGTCCCCGCCGGCGGCCAGCAGGCCAACTCGTCGGCGTCCAGCTGCTCGGGATGGAGAAGACGGCAGGAACAAGGATGGAGAACACGTGTGGAGAAGGTGCAGATTCTCCCTCCCTGGAACCTAGACTCAGTGAGCATCCGTAAGATTAGGAGGCCCAGGAGGTGTTGCAGTGGGAGGCAAGAGGACTCGTCTCCAAGATATGGCCTCCCGTGGTCTGTAATCGATGTTGGTGAGATGGATGCTGACTTGCTGAGAGCATGCAGGTCGGCTGAGAAAAATCAAGTGAAGCAAAGGCTGCAGGCTACTGTCATTTGCTTGTGTTATGTGTATTATCTAGTGTAAGATCAGTGATCTATGAACTTATTTGTTAGCTGCTATGACCTTTGAACTTGTTGCCTGCAAACTTACCGCTACGCTGTGAGTCGTAACTTGTGAGATGCAACTCACATTATTTATTGCTATGGTTTGTGAACTATTAAGTACTGAGTGGCACTAGTAATATTAGTATGTTGGGCTATTCATTACTTGCTTTGGTTGTGATTTGTGATGGTGGACTTGTCGCATATATGTGCATTCATGTCCGTGGGATTTCCGATTTGAGTTTCCGATATCGACTGATATCGATACATTTTTGATCCGATGATTTCGTTTCCGATGGATCGATTTTTCCGTTATCGTTTTCGTTTCCGAGTGTATCGTTTCCGAGTAAAAAAAAAATATGGTAGGAAACGATAATGGATATTTTCGATCGTTTTTGATCGTTTTCATCCCTAATCAGACGCACTATTCCGAGCGTCTTCCCGTCCGCCCGTCCCTGCGCCAAAGGCAACGTGGCGCCCGCCCCGGACCCACCGTCCCATCGCCGCTCTGCCACCAACAACTTCGCATAGATGGACCAATCAGCAAATACCTTGTGGGTGTTGCTGGTGGAGGCTCCATGGTGGCTACTAGGACGACGAGGGTGACATCCGCTGGTGCAGAGGAGGTAGAGGAAGTAGAGAGAAGTGTCGACGCCGTGGTTGCCGACTCTTGTGGGCTGGTTGAGACCCGACATCGAACACTTGGTGGGTGTCGTAGGAGGGAGTTCCGTGGTTGGGATGGAAGCAACGAGGGCGGCGTCCCGTGGTGGAGAGGACGTCGGCGAGGAGGAAGGTGCTGACGCAGGCATGACGGAGATGGTGGGGGCGCTGCGCAGCACAACGTTCGCCTCCCCAAGCTTCTAATTCATGCCGTCCAACATCTGGAGATTTGCATCCAGCTTCTTCTCCAGTTCCACGAGATTCACCCAGATCGCCGCCATCTCCTCCTTCGTCAACTGCTCCATTGCCATGTTCACTAAACCTAAGCGGTGGTGGTAGTGGTGGCTCTTAATACCAAATGTCACGAACCCAAATAGGATTCAAACACTTATAGTAACATATTACAAGGCTCTTGGAGGGTTCTGGAAGATTCTAGAGGCCCCTATAATTCTGGGTACATATAGAGGGGAGGAAGAAGGAATGAAGATGGGGATAATCGAGTACAAGACTCGCCTCGAGCTGCTGCTTGCCTCGACAGAGCATATGCTCGTCGCCGCCGGTTCCTTTCTCTGGTCCTTCGACGACCTTCCCTTAGCTGAATCTTCTGTACATATAGCATCAAGTGTTGTTGGCTTCATGGGCCAAGACCATTTCAATAGCAACAAAACAACCTGTTACGACGGCCCATGTCCACGCACGTGCCGCTGCAGAGGCACGACAACCTCCATGACAACCTGCAGCACCCCTACGCCCATGCCGCCGGGCTGCTGCGCTGCGCCCGTGCGCTCTCGTCGCCGTTCAGCGGCGGACCGTAGCGAGAGATGCGCGGCGGACCGTAGCGAGAGATGCGCGGAGGGAGCGAGAGTTCGAGAAAAAAAAAATGATTATGCTATGCCTTGAACATCCGGAGACCGTGAAATAAATCGGACGCCTTCTACTCACCACTTGTTAGCAATCTATTTCTCCCACGCCCACCACAGTTATCTCCTTCCCTTTTTTAGCGGGTAGTTATCTCCTTCCTTCTCCTATCTGTTGTGCCCTCATCTCCAACCTCTATCCTCCCTCCAGCACCATCATTGATGGTGTGGAATCCTAATGGATTAAACAACCCTGGCAGGCTATCCTATGGGCCGGCCCACGTACAAGACTTGAAGGTCAAGACAAAGATTAGTCCTAGTTGGTTACAATATACTGTATAAGAAAATTAGAGATTAACTTGTAAAAGTCTCCCGTTCCTAAATGATTTCCATGTAACCCTATCCTCCGACATATATAAGGGGAGACAGAGAACCCCCCTCAAAACACATCAATCAATACAAGATACACCAAACATGACGTAGGATATTACGCATATTGCGGCATGAACCTGTCTAAATCGTCTCTTGTCACCTTCGGTTCTAGATTCTCAACGGTTTCTCCCTAAACCCTCCTCTCGGGGTACCCCTCGAGGACCTTATCAGCATAATTTGCCGACAATCATGTGGCTCCCCAACCTCCTCCTCCTCCTGCTACACTAGTGGTGGAGCCGCATTCGTCCGTCTCCTGCTTGCGACCACGAAGCAGGTTCACTGCAGGCAAGCGGTGGCCCCCGGCGGCGGAGCTACGCCAGATGTGCTCCCACAGGGAAGCTCCTAGCTTCCCCGCCGACGCAAGCCCACATGGATGAGGTCCACGTCGACGCCCCTGCGGGCCCCAAGCGGCGCACCCCCATGGGTGAGCTCCCCTGCATCTGGGGCTCGAGGGCCTCGACTTCGGAGGTCGGCAGCACACAAGGGCCTTGTCACCAGCAAGATCTACCGTGTGTTCCTCTCTATGGTCGGCGACCCCTGGCACGAGCAGGAGCTTGCAATCCTCCTCCTCGATGTTGTAATGTTTTTTTTATGTTCCAACGTTGCAATGTTTCGAGTGGTATAACGAGGGCGTGGGTTCAGATCCCACTTCTCCCGTAATAAATCTGAATTTATCATTTTTTTTGCTATTGGATTATGTGGAATTGAAACTATATTTTGGCCCCAAAAAACATAGTGAAAAACAACTTTGCCTAAACAACAAATGAACCCATGCATCATTGATCTGTTGTATTCAGTTCCCAAGTTCCTCTCATTATTTTTTTTTTTGCCTAAAACAACAAATGAACCCATGCATCATTAATCTGCTGTATTCAATTCCAAAGTTCCTCTCATTATGTCGTGCAGCTAGTTCATGTAGCAAGCTAGGAATAAGAATATCGCCATCATGTCAAACCAAGCAAAGTGCAACATGAATGCACAATTTTTTTTTAAAAAAAAAAATCTGCGTGCTTAAGACCCAATAGTAGATTAATGTGGGTGTTTGATCAAGATACTCTTTTTTTCCCTGCTTTACCGAAAAATAAAGATTAATTAGGTCAATTATATTTTGCAAAGTTAAAAAAAAAGCCTTAAAAGCTATACAACTCGCACAAAGGGAGATAGACCTAGTTGCAATGAGAAGACGACAGCAGTAGAAAAGGAAAAAGGTGATGAAAAAGAAAGTGTGTGACCTAGATGCAATCCAAACAAAAAGCGCAAGCACCTGCATATCCATCCAATCAGCCGTTTGTGTTTATATGTACATACAGTGGTACTAATGACACCTGGTACAAATGAAGAGCTAGAGTATCTAGTAATCTACCATCATGGCGGCTGCATAACTCTGACACAAATACATAGTACACTACTAACAACCTATCGAGTATACTGTAGCGTGCCTGATGGAGCCGACGAATGGAATGCCAACGCGACGCCATGAATCATCGATGAGAGGAAGAGCGTGTGGTTATCCGGTGCCGACGGTTGGCACCATGTGACGTGACGTGAACTCGCAACAAACAATCACGGGCCGAACCATCGGTGGATGAATCGATCAGAGCTTTGTCCGGTCGTGGCACTGCTGGCTGCGCACCCCCATCTCGGCGACGCCGAAGACGAAGCTGCAGTCGGAGTAGGCCACGGCGTGGCGCTTGAAGATGCCCAGGACGGTGACCCTGCCGGGGATCCTGGTGCTGGCCTCCATGGCGATGGACCCGGCCTCGACGTCGGCGAGCAGCTGCATGAGATCAGCAGCAAAGCGGTCGGCCTGGAGCGTGAGGGCGAGCTTGACCTCGCCGTCGCCCTTGCTGGGGATGCGGCCCGGGTCGATCTGGGCGTCGCCGACGTGGGCGCCGCGGTAGGTGAGGTCGGTGTGTCCCCCGGCGTCGTAGTCGAAGGAGGCCGGGTTGGGGTTGTGCACGGCGACGGTGAGCAGCAGCGTGACGTTGAGCTGGACGGACATGGCCGGGAAGCTCAGGCGCGGGGCCACGCCCGCCAGGCGCGTCGAGACGAGCCGCGTGGTGGGGTCGCGGACCTTGAGGACGGTGAGGAAGAGGACGAGCAGGGTGATGGCCAGGGCGAGGAGGACGGCCAGGGTCACCAGGAGGCACACGCACAGGCAGCGCCGGCGGCGGCGAGGGTCCTCCTTGGTGTCCGTCTTGGAAGAAGAAGAAGAAGGCCAGGCCGGGGCGGAGGGGGCGGCGGTGTGGGTGGGGAGGACGCTGCCGTTGCCGGAGGCCATTGCTGCGATGAGATGTCGGGCGATTGCAATCGTGGCAACCGAATTAAATGTGGGAAAGCACGAGATTGTAGTTTTAGGCTATGTTCAGATTCCCAACTTTTCACTATTTCAACTTTTCACTATTAATTCCAACTTTTCACTATTAATTCCAACAAATGCTACAGTGTTTTTGTTATGTTACAGTTTTTTTCCTACAATCTAAACACACCCTTATGGAAAAGAAGATGTAGCAGATCGGAGCGCGGAGGGCGGCCGGCGGGAGTTAATGCGGAGAGGAGATGGACGGAGGGCGGTTGGGGAGCAAATTCAATGAAATTTTTGGGAGAATAGGACGATTGGAAATTTGGATTCCCTTCTTTTTCCAGCTATCCTGCTAAATGCGCTGCGTCTTGTTGTCGCAAACCAACATGCCAGCAGTCAGAACGTACTGATGCAGTGCTGTCCCACACGACTCCACCAAGGTTTTCGTTGGCAACAGACGCTCAAATAACAAGCACGGGAATCCTGTTTTTGATACGTCTTCATGCTCTCTCTCTTCAGACAAACTTTAACACAAGAGAAGAAAGGAGAATCAGCTGAAGGTCTGCTTGCATTGCACCTCTCATGTAACCTTTTTAATTTTCTTTTCTTTGATATACAATTAACAGATTCCTGCTTGCAGCTCTCATGTCGCAGGAAAGTATGATATCAGTTCCAGCGCTTTAGCCGGCACAGGTGCTTGGCTTGCTTGTGTTTCAAAAAAGAAAGAAAGAAAAAGGTGCTTGGCTTGCTTCTCATCCATGTCGCTTTCGGATCCGCCGACCTGTCTGTGTGAGCATATAGATAAAAGTCGTCGGGTTTCGTTTCATGTCGCCGTCCACACCATAACTCCATCAGCCAGCTTACTCTCGGCCGCAGGCGGTCTCCACACCCAGGAACCGGGACCCTTCAGGCCGACGTCAAATGCTCCAACGACTCATCAGGACAGCACGGGGCAAAACTCTGGGCTTCCACTGTGCCAACTCGTTCCCCCGAAGGCCGAAGACTTTCCACTAGTCAAACCCTTGTTTAAAGAAAAACACCGCGCCTCCTTCCGGCATATAGCTTGTGTTATAGTACTGCATGAAAATTTACAATGAAATTTTCTCAAGTGATACTGAAAAGCATGTTGTTCATTTGAGTCACACACAGCAATATTCACTGTAACAGTTAAAAAAAACATATGTGATCCTGACGTGAAAAAGATAGGCAAGCCAATTTTTAAACATCGGTAATATTATGAAAACCAGTTGCCTAGATGGCAAGTGAAATTCATAGCTCCATCACAACGGACGCTTCTTGGGGGTAGCATCTTTGGAATTGCATGGTACAAGAACTAGAACTGGGACTTGTCAAGGCTGTCGAAGTAGGGATGCTCCATCGCAGCGATAGCTGATATCCTGTTTGATGGATCAAGCTGAAGCATTTTCTGCAAAACGTCAATCACAAAACTATCAGCTCAATATCTTTCTTTTCGGGGGAAGAAGATCAGTCAGTTTCTTGCTCCATGGGAATGGTCAAGTGAAGCATCCTGATAATGACAGAATTTTTCCCTTTCAGGACATACAAGATACTGATCTAGGTCTGATTCAACAATTTAGCCAATGTTGTCAATAACAACAGGACTAACAATCTGAAACGCAGAAAGTTAAGACACCAAAAGAAAATATGCAGAGACAGCAGATCCATTACAAATATGAGGAAAAAGAAAAGAGATCAATTTCAGGCTAGATAATTGAGGAGAAGGTCTCTTAAGTTGGTGGATTGACACTTTCAGCAACAGAGAACTTACTGATAGCAGGTCAATGCCTTGAGGTTCCAGTGTCGGGACAGCACGAGCCAAACTCTGCGGCTTCCACTGTGGAAACTCATGCCAATCCCTCAAATCACTCACGCCAGGCCACTGCTCCTCAGAAGGTGTTCCCAACAACCTTTTCCAGAAACAAATTTTGGTCAATAAATAGTACAATTAAAAAGAAATCCAGACTGAGGTACAATGTTGTTGACATGTGCTTAATTGGATATTTCTTGAAAGGTAAAACAATCAAGGGTGCTAGAAGTGTCTAACATAGAAGAGTGAGTAAAATCAAGCTGTCATGCAAGAACTAATTTAATCCAGCATTCCTTCGATTTGATGAGGGAACAATAACATCATGATCAACAGAATGACGCTATCCTAGCAACTAAGCAACGTGTTATTCATATTGTGGCACCAATATCTGAATGCTGAAGGGAAAAAAAGACCTGAAAATGTGAAGCAACTGTTGCAACTCAGAGTCACCAGGAAAGAGAGCCTGTCTTCTGACCATTTCAGCTGCATTAAAAAGTAATGAACACCACAATTCACAACAGGGTAAAAGTTCAGTACAAGTGTCAAATTCTTTAAACTAATTATCTCTTAATTAGACCTAAGCGCAACATTTCAAGCCTAACCAGAAAATGCCTTAAGCATCAATTTTTCGTACAAGACAAGGGACTTGGGCTGTTAGGCGTGAAGACTCAAAAGGAGAGCAGACATACCAAAGATACATCCAACGGACCACATATCAACACCAGTTGAGTAATGTGTTGCTCCAAGCAAAACTTCAGGAGCCCTGTACCAGAGTGTCACAATCTACACAAAAAGGAATATGAAAGAGCTTACTGAATCATGCTCATAAACTATGTTAAAATGTTAAATCTGCATCAGACCATCCAACTGCCCACATGATAACCAGTACCTCATGGGTGTAGCTTTTCATTGGCACAGTGAAAGCTCTACCTAGCCCAAGATCTGCAATCTTCAGTATGCCCTTCTCCTTGTCAACCAGCAGGTTTTGAGGCTTTAAATCCCTGTCATATTGAGCATAAATAACATTAATGAAAATGCAATGCTGCATTTGTTGATGAGCTCAGAAACATAAACGAGACAAGTGAAAACCGACCGGTGAAGGACACCATGCCCATGGCAGTGCGCAACTCCTTTGCACAACTGAAACAAAAAATTCTGGAAGAAAGAAAAGAAGGTACATTAGTCCAAAAGCAGCCAAAGGAGAATGAACTTCGAAATTGGACATCTAGTAATCATGAATTCATGAATTAACTACAGATTATAAAAAAAAATAAGCAAGTAGTTAAGAGAATGAAGGTTGCACAGAATGCTACACTGATGTATTAAATGTTCCACTAGTCAAAATATGTTCCATGTGACCGAATGCTAAATAAGGAGAGCAGGGGGGGGGGGTGATCAATATTGGTCCTCAAAAATATGAATAAGCAGCACTAAATAATTGCTTCCATATAACTTTCTTGCCAAAAATTGGGAAATTTTAAACACAATTAGTCACATCACTTAAACAACTTACTGCAAAACATAATCAATATGTGTCGGTTTGCTATCTGTAACTACTGAACCTGGGAAAGAGTTTAAAGCACTTAGGTGCAGTGCAGAATAAGTACAACTTGCATACACAATATCCATTTCACAGTGAAAACCTTTGTTTTTTACATTTGATGGACATTTATATGGTCCAATGTTTTCACCTTACAGTCCAATTAGGATTGCCCATTTGTCAGATCTGAAAATAACACTGGTAAATGATAATGCGCAGGTCTATTTTCTCTGATCACTCAATTGCTCAGATTGATTGGAGAATCAGCATAAAAGGCTTCATTTTTTTCCAGTCTGATCAGAATTGTGCGGTGCTCAGATTTTTTTTTTAAAAAAATGAACAGGTTATTTGATCCTGAATCTCCGATCACAAAGCCGTCAATATCTCAGATTGGTTGGAGAATGAATCAGTACACAAGGTATCATTTTTACAGGGGACGGAATGGAATTGAGCAGTCAAATATAGAAGAAGAAGTAATCAGAATTGAGTGAGTATCGTCGGTTGGTTACCTTGACGAGGTGCGGGGGGAGTGGCCTTGCGTTGGGCCCCTTGCGGTAGACGTCGAGGTACTTCTTGAGGTCGGTGTCGAGGAACTCGAAGACGAGGTAGAGGATGGGCTTGCCGTTCTTGGCGGCCTGCTCGACGGCGAGGAGGCGGACGACGTAGATGGAGTGGGAGAGGAGGTTGAGGAGGGAGATCTCACGGAGCGCGGTGGGCGGGATGCCCTCCTCGTCCATCTCGAGGCGGGTCTTCTTGAGGGCGACGAGCTGGCCCGTGGCCTTGTCCTGCGCCTTGTACACCTTGCCGTAGGTGCCCTCGCCGACCTTCTCCAGCTTCTCGTACTTGTCCACGATGTTGATCTCCATCGCCTTACCCGGATCGCGAGAAGAGGGCGCTGCGCCGCAAAGGCAAACCCTAGCAGGGGAGATGGATTTTTTTGAAATTGGGGAGAGTGGGAAATGCAAGCGATGAGAAGAAGAAGAAGAAGAAGAAGAAGAAGAAGAAGAAGAAGAAGAAGAAGAAGAAGAAGGGGAGGAGCGTGTGGGAATTGGGCCAGGGTGCGCAAACGGTCGGATCGGCGGCGGCGAGCAAAAGCCCATGTGCGCCTTTGCAACTGACTGGGGTTGATCTTTTTTTTTTTTTTTTTGCCCGAATGGATTGCAAGTTTTTTTGTATCACAATGCTCAAACATGTTTCACAATCCATATGTTACTACAGTCACTCGCTACATGGAGAGCTGCAACAATTCTCGTTACATGGAGTAGTACTGGTACAAATTAATATGCGCTCAGCGTTTTTTTTTTTTTGTTAGGCGAAGGATATGTCAGATGCGTGTTGCTTTGCTTTCCTTCCTAATCGTCAATGTTTAACTCCTTACTGCTGCTGTTACATACAAGCAAATTGGAGAAGCAGCTTCTGAACTATGAATGTGATCAACACTGCTGATGATTAGAAGCAAGAAACATTCTCTACTCCTAGAGGAAACTGACACAGAGCTCTCAAAAGCAGACCCATGTGGCAATGACAAACCCATACGGTCACTGATCTTTTTGGATTGCGAAAGAACCATTGTTAAGTGGCGGCTGCGCTTTCCTTTGGGACTTGCCACATTTTGATCTTCAAACAAGTGGAAGCCCACACCCACCCACATAGGTACGAGCAGTTTGTAGTGCACAATTAAAATTTGCACAACTGTCTAACAAGCAGCATCCTTGCTTCTAGTAGTCGTCATTAACACAATGCATGGACACAAATGCAGGAGAATGTTATCTATCGAGTGGTCAACAAAAAGTGCACACACTTTCCTGGGGGAAGTTCTCCCATTTCGGCTAGAAAAAAGTGCAAAAGCTCGCCACCTGAAAATGACAATATGCTTGGCTTAGAACGGGAGACTGCGTACGTTGTACTGGTCAGTCAACATCACTACAGTAATCCTCGTACTAGGATAGGAGAGATTGATCGAGAGGGGAACACATATTCCACCCGGCATCTTCTAAGATGGATTGATTGCTCAAGAATAAACTATGCCCTGTAACAGCAAGTCTCTGTCTGTGCTGCCTCTATGATGTTAACAGCCTCCCTCCCAGAGCAACACGCATTATGTATTATGGTCGAAGCAAATGCAGACGGAGAAGGAGTTGTTATATCCAACAAAAGAGTTTAAGATCTCAAGTCAAGAATTTCCGTGACATCTTCACACAATCAGACGGCTCTGCCATACAAATAAAGCTGACTCGTAGACGGGATGCAAGGTTTAAAAAGAAAAAAAAAAAGAAAAGAAAAACAGAGAGGGTAGCATTCGGATGGCTAAATGTCCAGAAAATGGTGGCTCAACAATATTAATTAATAATGCATGCCGTAGTCATCCTTCTATATTTTCGGCCGCGGACTAGTCTGTCACTCTGTCCTAGAGCTCTCTCCTGTTGCTGCTGCAATGAATGGACTTGGACATATTTGGTTAATATCAAAGCTTTAATCAAACACGGATAATTGAACTTAATCCACAGCAAGCTCAACAGGAATATACTGTATATGCCATCGTCTTTATCTTAATTTCCGAGGCCGTACGTTTCGACCGGTGAGCTGAATGGCCATCATGTATCTGGATAATATCATTCTGCTTAGCTGCTACGCATGCCATGACTCGCATTCCATGACTTTATGCACGGGGAACTATATATGCATTTGCATTGTTGTTATCTCTTCACTGTGCGTACGAATTGTTGGAATTTTTGTCGGGTTGGCATGCATCGCTAAGAAACTACTACCATCAATCTTTTCGATAAGGAAAAGTGCATAGAAAAAGTTTGACACCATCGCATCTGAATATGAGATGCATTTGTTTTCTTATGTGGTCCTTGTCCTTTGGTCACTGAATACATGGAAAAAGATGATAGAGCATGAACCTAGCTGGCTAATTCTTATGCGTCCTTGGACACATTTGTTTCGTTTTAGCTGTGGCCTGTGGGCACACGTACCTACCAGCTTGTGCGCGCGTGCTCAAGGACGCACATGACACAAGAGAGAGTGTTGTGAAAACGCAATGACGATACAAAGAATATAATGGATGAGCAGAGAAATCGCAGAGTAGTTTCGAGTGCTCCACAGATTAAATGCATGTGCACAAACTAAGCTGCATCCTTGCTTCTTAACCTTGGACAGAAGGTCATGAAATGCAGGAGTATGTTAGTCAACAAAAGTGCACACAATTTCCTAGAAAACTTGTCCTATTTCGGCCCGAATACAAAAAAGTGCAAAATTTCATCACCTCTGAAAATGAGACTTACTGGTCAACATCACTGTTTGCCAAACGAGATGTGGCTAACCTGGCTAGCTAGTCATACATACTAGGTGAGACTTGAGTGGAAAGTAGAGCACAAATTCCATCGATCGATATTATGATGGGGAAGGGATTGTTACATGAGTTCATCAGCCAAAAATGGTTGATATCGAGCTGCAACAATTTTCGTTACATAGTATTACTCTACAAAATTCATTTACACATATTACTGTATTTAGCGACAGGGTTTAAGGTGCAGAGTATCTAGGCTTATGTTCTTTTGTTAGCCCAAGGTAGAGGCGTGTTGCTTTCCTTGTACTAACTGCGGCTGGCATGATGTTTAACTCTCCTTGTAACTGTTGGGCTATACATAGAAGCAAAATAGAGAGGCAGGTTCAGGTTGTTGTGCATTCTGAAAGTCTGAATGTGATCGATGTACTGCTCATGATGTAGAAGGACCATGAATACAACACATTAGTAGACGCGGAGTTGAGGGTTGGACGAGATGGTGAGCAATTTGCACGTATTCCTCATTGCCATTCGGCTTCGTTCAAACCAAATAAAACAATTAAAACGTGGCTCTATATATAGCGTGATTGGCAGCTGGGGCAAATTGACAGAGACGGCACAGGGAGTAGCAGCTAGGTTGGCATAAGGCCTGGCCGTCGGGGCGGAGGGTGCTTTTCAGCGGTTTGGTCGTTAGGTTGGCCAAGTGTTTTTGTTTCGTGCTATGCATGTTATCTGCCAAATCATGCATGCTGTATGAGTGACACTAGGCGCATTGCAGTACTGTAGTAGGCAGCTAGTGTAGCAAATATCAGCAGACCAGAGTCTCCAAGACCCCAACAACATATGAGCTATCTGAATTATAGAGTTGAATCAACAAACTGAAGCTCGAAACATTTAGGATGTGTGTTTAGATTGTAGGAAAAAACGCTGTAGCATAAGAAAAACATTGTAGCATTCGCTGGGAAACGTGTTTTGTGAGGGGGGAATAGTGAAAAGTTGGAATGAATAGTGAAAAGTTGAAATGAATAGTGAATAGTTGGGAATCTGAACATGGCCTTAATCAACAAACCAAAAAAATTGAGGTGTGCAACAGACGAAACTAAGCAGCTGCGCCTGCAGAGGTGACTAGTTGGCTGCCTCTGCCTGGTTGTTATTATATCTTGAGATGATCGACGGGCACGCACACACAAGCAGAGCGCAGAGGCAGAAGCTGCTGCTAAAAAATAGGCCGCTGCTGTTGGGCCTCTAGAGATGTGTATGTGTGGTGTACATGCATATATCTTGTCCCTTGAATTGGCAGCGTTGCTGATGACACCGCGCGCGTGCTACGCCGACCATGTCCTGCGCAGCAGCGAGCGCGCCGAGCTGGTTCCGGTGAACATCTCGTCGAGGGCGATGACGAGGCCCATGGCCAGCGGCGCGCCCAGGCGTCCGGGGTGGGCCACGAGGCGGAACACGTCGTCCCCCACGAACTCCTTGCGGCGAACCTCCGCCACCACCGCGTCCCCGCCGGCGTCGCGCACGGCGCAGGCCCGCCGCCCGTACGACCCCTCCACCACGTACGACGCCGACGACGAGGAGACAGCAGAGCCGAGGGTCGTGACGTGCGCCAGCGCCTTCTTCTTATTGGACGACGCTCTGACGAGGCTGGCGTGGCGGCGCACGGAGAGGAGCGGCTTCGCCTCAGCCCCCGCCGCGGCGTCGCCGTCGTAGATGACCCACTGCTCGGCGAGGCTGATGAGGCTGTTGATGCGGCGGACGGTGAGGAGCGGCTTGCCGGCGGCGTCCATGAGCACGACCTCTGCGCGGCGGCGGTGCCTGGAGGAGGCGTAGCAGTCGACGCGGAAGGCGAGGTCTCCCCTGGCGTCGAAGACTGTGAAGCCGTCGCAGTTGAAGAGCAGCGACTTGCGCCACACCGTCAGCAGCAGAACCTCCTCTGACGACGACGACGAAGAAGGGTCGCCAGACGAGGCGTTGGGGTGCACCTTGGGCGCCATTTTCGTTCCTCGATCTCGTGTCGACGGTGTCGTGTGTGTTGCGTATATACTCAACACCATGGTTGGATGGATCTATCGAGTTGCTTCCTGAATTTATAGCGGCCGGGCGGAGATATGGCGCATGCGTCGCTGGACGGACGGCAGGCACCGGTGGTTTCGCGACACCCGCGCCACGCTGCCCTGCCTAATGCCTATACTATACCCAAGGGACGGACAAATAACCAACCATTGCATGCTTATTTGCGTGTCACGGCTAATGATCTAGCGTAGTAACCTTTAAAATATAAATATACCAAAATGTTTGTCGCCATTGGCTTTTGATTCATCTTACTTAAAAAATTATATGAGTACAAAGGTATTTTAATCCTACTTATTTTTTTTTTGTACTTTCAATAAATTTTTAAACAATATGAATAGTCAAACGTTGTCAAAAAAGTTAATAATGCGATAAATCTTTTGATATAGAATATATTCTATAAACTCCAAAAATATTTATAGTTATTATGGTTGGAAAAAAAAACTCATCCTTATGCATGAAACAAATCATCAAGGAAAATATTATATATGGTATTCCGATGCCTGCAGTGCAGGCCAATTCATTCATTGCCACTATGCATTAATATTAATTTCGCAGGCGGATGAACTTTGTTCCTTGCCGGCAACACACCCCCAACAGCCCACCCTTACTATTGATCTCATCTCATACACTTTGTACACATGAACATGAAAAGTGCTTCTCGATAACACTACGGAAATGGTCGGTCGGAATGGAAACAAAGGAGAAGGTTTGAGATAACGAGGAATGGCCTACATACCGACTAAAGTGCAGTGAAATGGTTGCCTCCAAAGCAACAGGACGCGGGGGTCAACAATGTGACCATCTATCCATCCCCACGGTTGCTGCTTCTTGATCTACAACAAGCTATGTATCAGTATGTATCCTCGCACATCTTATTTCTATGAATATCTACCGGAGAATGAACTACCTGGCATATTTTAAAATTGAAAGATTCAACACGCTGAGCATTATGTTATTGGTGGTGTTTCTCATATCTTTCAAATAAATAAAAAGGAAAGAAAATAATATCCTAAACAATTTATTTTAAGATTTCCTCCATGTATTAATCATGCAACGGGATGCTTCGATTTTGATCCTTCTCCACTACTAGTCTAAAATGCAACGTTGTAAGTAACCGAAATCGTAACAAAATTAAATAACATGAGAAGTGGCATGATAAATGCGACAGTACTATAATAGTAGATATAAGTATGAGAGTCAAGAGCGACGCAGCTAGAGGAAGTTCAGATAAGAAAGGATTGCTCGTGAGGGTGCCATGTGCAACTCCCTTTTTATTGTCTGGTACCATTCGGAGCGCAGATTTTATTCCCTTGCAGCTTTTAATTTGGTCAAGGAACATGGATGAGCTTTCTCTAGTCCTTTTGCTTGCTGACGCGTGTATGGGTATGGTCTCTCCCATGGAAATGTGTCCTTGGATTCTGTGAGATCAGTCGTGCTTTGCTTGTCTTCTCTATATGTGTTGCGACATTATTGGAGCTATCTCAAACGTTAGAGTTTCCTTCGATACACTCTATTTAATTTCACCCCTCTTTTTCATTGTTTCATTTTACCACCTCTTGATCAAACAACCATGCCGCAAAGCCGTCTGCCCCCTCTGGCGCCGCCAGCTGCTGCTGGTTATGCCGGACGACCACGACTACGAGGAGGAGGAGGAGCACCAGAACCAGAATAACAGAGGAGTTTGCTCAAAAAAAGAATAATCAGAGGAGGAGGAGGACTTGATATACTATATAGTTTGCCTGCCTTTGCTAACAAATTGGTCTGATCTACAAAAATATTACATTGTGGCAAACAAAAATATCATGCACACTCTTACACATGCAAATAACGTACACTGCACTAGGTCGATCATCTGCAATAGCATCCAGCATCGATCAGGTGTGTTAAGTTGGCCGGTGCTATGCATGCATGCATGCTCCGAGATCCCTAGTACCTATCTTGAACGACACCCACATACTGATACTACGCGCTTTCTCTGGTGCATGCATGAAGCAATACAGACCATGGGATGCATGTGCTAGTACATGGGAACAAGCAATGGAATATGGAGTATTGCGACTTTGCAGGGGACAAGCAGGGAGACCCAATGCCTGCTGCCATCTGGGCAATCACTGTATGCCCAACACACATTGTACATGCATCAACTACAGCAAAAATATCACGAAACACTGTTACACATGCCGCACAGATGTCGATGGTCGCACGCCAATGCGAACTCAACTCACAAGCAGGAAGAGCATCCGAGCTGGCAATTCCTTCCGCAGGCACACGCAGCATGTAAACTTTGGAGGGGACATTGAGCTCCCCAAGCCCCATCTGTGCGGTGCGGCATGTGGCCGCTGCAGCTGCAAGCATTGCCACGAAACAGATTCATCCAAATTTCATTCGTTCTATACGTTGATTAAAAACAATATATGAATATTATCCGGCCATATAGAGCTAGTGCATTGCTTGTATATGCAATCCAGCGCGCACACCACAAGGGAAGGGGCATGGGTCAATGCTTAATTCATCCATCCATGAACCAAAAGGCATGCAGCTAATCAAATCTAGGCAGCTATAATCGTGAAGTTGGTTATGATCGCAATCGGTTAGTTGCACCTGTTGACTCTTGATGCATGCACACTTTTATATATAGTATAGTAATTTGCGGAACCAGCTAGTAGCCTCTACTAGTTGGATTACTTTGTTTGACCAAATTCACATCCATATATGAAAGCAGCGAATAGCTAGTGCGACGGCCTTGTGCATGGATCATTTGTCATATCAAATAATCCAAGCAAGGGTACTGTACTGTCTGTCAATGGAAAACCCACGCAGCATCCACTACCAGCATCAGGATATATAGGGTGAACAAAAAAACACCATGCATATATGAGTTGTCTCTCGTGTACTAGTCAGCTAGAGCACCACAAAAGTAAGCTAGTCCAATAGCCTGAAAACGAAGACCGTTTCAGTCTACCGGCCCATCTCCAGAGACTTCTTTATCTGAGACTAACATCTCAATTCAACACAAGAGATTTGCACCATGGCACCGTTCTTCTCTTCATCACTACTCTTTGCAAAAAAAAAAAACAAAAAAAAGAAAAAAAAACAAGACTAGTAAAACGATCCATGTATTGCACTGCATCGATTTTGCTTTTTTGTCTTTGAGACAAGTGCACATGTAGTAGCTGAATGAATCTGATGCGGCACACTAAAACACTGGTAGATCTGCTGCAGCCAGCATGCTAAAACTCCTGCTGGCGCTAACAATCGATCGGTGTATCATGTACAGTAGAGTACACTGAGTTAAAATGATACTAGTACTACTACAAGTAGCGATCGAATTGGCCATGGTGACATGTGGGGCCAGCTAACTAGGCCGCCGACCATGTCCTGCGCAGCAGCGAGCGCGCCGAGCCGCCTCGGCCAGCGAACATCTCGTCGAGGGCGATGACGAGCCCCATGGCCAGCGGCGCGCCGAGACGCGTCTCAGCCACCAAGCGGAACACGTCGTCGCCCACCGACTCCTTCCGGCGGACCTCGGCGACCGCATCCCCGCGGGCGTCGCGCACGGCGCAGGCACGATGCCCGTAGGAACCCTCCACCACGTACGCCGCCGACGAGGAGCGCTCCGCGGCGGATCCGAGCGGCGTGACGTAGGCCAGCGCCTTCTTGGACGACGCGCGGAGGCTGACGTGGCGGCGCACGGAGAGGAGCGGCTTGCGCTCAGGCTCCGTGGCGTCGCCGTCGTAGATGACCCACTGCTCGGAGAGGCTGATCCTCCTGCGGCGGACAGTGAGGAGCGGCTTCCCGGCGACGTCCATGAGCACGACCTCGGCGCGGCGGCGCCATGAGGAGCCGTAGCAGTCGACACGGAAGGCGAGATTGCCCTTGGCGTCGAAGACGGTGAATCCGTCGCAGTTGAAGAGCAGCGACTTGCGCCACACCGTCAGCACCTCCGCCTCCTCGCCGGTGCCTCCTATGGCGGGCTCTGGCGCCATGGCGTTGGGGTGAACCTTGGCCATGGCTGCTCCTGCTGCTGCTCTGTTTTGAGCTTGATAGAAGTAGGATGTTCTTTCTTGCTGCGATTGGAGCTTGGGATCGAATGGTTGGGAGGAGTCTGGAGGGAGAGGGGTGGGGAATTTATACCGCTCAGAGTTGGTTGGGTGCGTGGGCGGCGGAGAAGACGGCCAGCGATGAGAAGGTGGCTGACGCGGGCCCTTTGCTCTGCTCTGTTTCTGCTATGCTCTGCTCTGTTTCTGCTCTGCTCTGCCCCGTGCGTGCCCAATTGTCTTTGCCGACGACGTCAGTGCATGGAGCACCAGGAAGTTGTCAAGCTGCATCCTGCATGTGATGATCGAATATATTTTGTACCTCTACTGGAGTCCGATTTCCATGGATGAGATTAGACGAATAGTCTGCGTGCAGGAATCAGGACATTCCTACATATACAAGCTAGCTCGAGCCAATTCATTATTCCTTCATTCATTCATAGCTACCATAGGAATAATGCTGCATTTCGGTGCAAGAACTTATTCCTCGCCGCCCCCGCACCACACCATTATATTCCGACCAGTTAATCCTCTTCCGTCACCGAACATGCAACGCAAAGTTATTCTCCATTGATAATGTCGGCGAATATATATATATATATATATATATATATATATATATATATATATATATATATATATATATAAGCAGAAAGGAAACGACTTTGAAATACCATGCAAATGTTGACGAGAGTAAAGTTGTTGCCATCCAAATCGATAACACCATCATCTTCTTCTCTAGTGTCACATGTCCTGCTTCCAATAATTCCGTATATGCTTTTGCCTTTTCACCATCACATACGTCATGGCTTCATGTTCCACAAGGATTTCCTTCTTGAGGTAAACATAGCACAGACATGTAGTATTTTCTTATGCGCACGTACCCTAACCAATATGACTGTTCATACCTTTGGAAGAGTTCACGGTACAAGAGACTAAACCAACAAATCTTTAGAAAGAAATAATTAGCAAGACGGTCACCTTCTTCTTAGGCGTCACGTGTACTGTCTGTACATTTTTGTATCCGCTTTTGCTTTTCCGTGACTGCATAGGTCATGTCTTAACTATGTTCCATAAACATTTCCCTTTTTTGGGAAACACAGTACAAACACACATGCTTTCATACACACATGTAACCTCACATGAACGCCAACATATCCTTTACAAGATTTTACGGCTACAAAAGACACTGCACCAACAGATCTTGAGATAGAAATGGCGAGCGGAGTAAAGTTGTTGCCATCCAAATCAACATCATGGTCATCTTCGTCCTAGGTGCCACATGTATTGCTTGTACAGTCCTATAAATGCTTTTGCTTTTTTTAAACGTATTGGTCTTGACTTATGTTCCACAAAGATTTCCTTTTTTAACTAAACATAGCGCAGACACTTAATGCAAGTAGAGTGCAAGCACATACCCAGGCTTTAGAAGAGTGTTTGGCTACAAGAAACTCTAGCCTTGGATATTTAGAAGAGTGATTAGCTACGAGAGACTAACTAAAGTTGTTGATATCGAAATCAACAACAGGGCCATCATCTTTTCAGGCGTGACATTTGCTGCTTGTACAATTCCATATATGCTTTTTCGTGACCGCATAGGTCATGTCTTTATGTTTAATCATGATTTCTACTTTGTAAAGCATACCATAGACACAAACACTTCCATACACACACACGCTTTCACCAATATGACACACAAGCACATATACCCTGCCTTTAGAAGAGTTTATAGCTACAAGAGTTTGGGCGTTAAATCTTAAGATCTTATAAGAATTTTGTAGTGATATATACACTTACACTAGAGGTTAGGTCAAAAGGGGTGTGGACGTGCTAGTATAGAACCACCAGCACAACTATTTTGTCGAACAAAAAAAATCCTCCTAGCTTACATATCGGTTTTGCAATTTTTCATGCTTACATAAAATTCTGCTAAACTTGTCTACGAGACCACGGCATAGAAAAGTATATTTCACTCTTTAGATTATTTTTTATAATGATATGTCATGTGGGTATTATAGTCAAAATTGATTTTTTTTAGTTTGGATACTATTTTTATAATGGTAGAGGTGTGTAATTCTGGAAAATTGATGCTACCTACTTTGATCTTTTGATTTGGTTGTACTTGCACGTACGCTTCGTGACCTCGCATACTTGCAACTGCCTGTCGTCCTTAATTTCTTTGGCTACTGTTACCATCACACATATAGCAGTTTCATTATAATTCCCTCTCATCTGGCTCTCTGCTTCTGCTTCTCTTTGTTTCTTTGATCGCGCTTTAATCTGATGAACCAACAGTGCAAGCTTACACCAACCACCAAGGTCTTTTATTTTGGCTACAACTTGCTTGTACAGTATATATAGTATAAATAGTATATCATGCATTCTTGTTCGTTGCTGATCCAGTGACCTACTGTATAGTATCAATGTTATAGTTATACATATGTATAGTTTACCTATATATTGGTGGACATCCCTATTTTTCTGATGATGTGTAGCAACTGAAGACATGGGCACCAGGGCATATGCATTGCACGTAGAAGAAAAGTGCTTTGATCTACAATGATGAGCTAGTGATCGTCGTTTCTTCAGTTACGTTACTATAGTATTATATCTGGATATGGGTGCATGTTGAATATTATCCGGTATGTGTAAAGAATGTTTGAGCAAACGGGCCGGGCATAGAAAGTCTCTTGCTAGCGTAAGTCCTACGATTCAGATAAGAGTATAATACTTTCCAATGATAAATCTTGGAGACAGCAGTCTGATGCTGCTCATCATGGGCACTTTTGCTTGGAACAAATTTTGGTTGAACTCTGGTGAAACTATGCCAAAGTTATTTTTTGGGAAATGGTTGGAATTCATTACAAACATCTGCTTACAAGCTCCAAAGATTTTGTAAAACAAAATTTACATCTGTTACAAGCTCCAAACATTTGTAAAACAAAATTTACATCTGTTTACAAGCTCCAAAGATTTGTAAAACAAAATTTTGAGCACGCCATTTCCTTACTACTGGAGATCAGATTTCTTTTTTTTTGAGACGCTACTGGAGAGAATTGGGACTGTATGCTCTACGCCCATGCAAAATCTGAAGTTGTAATAAGGCCAGGGCATGCATCTTCCCCGCACAGCACTGCAGCTTCAGACTTGGGAGCTCTCGGTACTAGATCTGCATTCGTATTTCGTATAAACAACAAGAAGATAGATGCATATGTATCGGTGAATCGAGGCAGGCCGGGGTGGCTACACATTTCCAAGCGCGCGCGTTAGATATCGATCCGATGATCCTAGCTGCCGATTCAATAATAAATCTTGCTCCGATGCATTCATCTTTCGATCCATTAATCCCACTCCCAAGCCGGTACATGCATGCACTACGTACCTCTGATATACCACAGATGATCGATCTACGTTAAGTCAACATGCTCAACCTGTGTTGGATCCCTTGTAAGGAGCAAGCAAGCATTCTTTAGTCTCTTGTTTGCAATCAAGCAGTGAACAGCAGATTAGCACTCACTGATCACACATGACGAACCTGCTTATACCTAGGAAATAAAAGATGATCGAACACCCACATGCAGGACAAGCAACAAACAGGCACGCGGCATTCTGTAAAATTGGCAGGGAATGATCGCGAGCTGTTGTGTCACTGTCGCAGCACAAAGCCATCCAAACAGGGACATGTGTATGTGGCCGTTCCAGAACTAAAGATACTGCTTTCGCTGTGCACCACTCACTATCGATCGTCACCACAAGTATATAATTGGGGAGGGGCTAATTAAGCTAGCACTTGCTGGCGCTGCTCGCATCAGTGTAGGAGCGAGCCATGTACATGTAATGGTACCTTTTTTGTTTTGTTTTGCAAATAGCTAGATTATAGCGCACCACAAGGAGGAATAGAAACTTTGGAGCATCTATCCTATCAAGCAGGAATAGAAAAAAAAATCCTTTAGAGCATCCAAGAGCGCTAACTAAACTTTTTTTTTTGAACGAACGAGTGCTAACTAAACTAGGGACCTAACAAATTTTACCCAGATAATTATTGTTTATCGCACGCATGCATGCATCCTGTTACTGATCGATTGCTGCTGGCTGTTGACTTGTTGAATTGGTGTATATACTAATTACATCGCATAACTCTTTTAATTTGCTTTTGTTTGACCAAACAATCCCCATGCATCCAATGCAACTATAGTGCGTGCTTCGATTCTCGTATGTGTCATCATATCAAATCCATGCATGCCACGATGATTCGATGTAAACCGACGCGGAATGCACTACACGACTTGGATAATATAATGTCTGCTCAACTTATCTGCTCAACAAATTAAGTGCTGTGCATACTGATCGAAGCTTTCCGGTCACGCAGGGTATGCCAGTGCGCTGAACTCTGACAGCAGATTGCCTTCCTTTATTTCTTGCACAGTGGGTGTTGCATCATAGTACCGTATTTGCCTTTGCTGCATGCGACCACAAAGTCAACCTGCTAAATTCAACGCCTTTTTTTCGGGTCAACGCCTTCTTTATCGCACTCTGCTCATCATTCCCTATCCCTTTTTTAACTTTTTTTTTTTTTTGAGACAGCTTTTTGAGCTTGCATGATGACTATGGTGGCAGTGTTTGGTGGGCTGCAATGCATGTTTACATGGCCCAGTAGCATCTCTCTGGTTAGCAGCCCAAAGCAGCAAAAGCTGCCAGGCCCACTTCACTCCCTAGCAGGAAGTAGTAGCCGCTTTCCTCTCCGGGCTCCGGCTCCGTCGCCTCCCCCTCTCCCCTCCGTCGAGGCTGCCGTGAATGCTGCGGGGTTTCACTTCCTCCGTGCTGTGCTCGCGTGCCATCCTCCCGCTCGCTCCGCCTCCTCGCTTCCTTGGCCGCCTGCCGCACCAGCGCGCTGTCTCCTCCTGTTCCTCTTCCTCTTCCTCTTCCCCGCTTCAGCCGCCGCCGCCGGGGATGGAGGTCTCCTACAAGTTCGGACCCTACAAGATCGACGCCAGGGAGGTCTTCCACGCCACGCCCCTCTCCTACGCCATGGTCAACCTCCGCCCGCTCCTCCCTGGTAACATTCCCTCCCTGGGCGCCCTCCTTTTTCCCCCCAGCTTCGCCTTTCGTGATGCTGGCCTCGTTGTTGTAGCCTTTACGAGTTGGAACATTAGACGTCGCGACTCGCGAGAGGAGAGGAGGAGGAGGAGGAGGAGGGGGGGGGGATCCGGATTTTCTTGCAGAAACATGACTGATGGATGCCATAATTTATCAAACGTTGCGTCCAAAACGCTAAATAAAACTTGTGTATCCGGAATCATAGCTCTCCCTACAATAAATTCAGCCTGGCTCCAGTGTACTGTGTACCACACGACCATTAGTGATACTGTCTATAGGCAAGGATTGTGGGCAATGCCTTCTGGTTGGCTGGGAATTTGAACTAAGCTCCCTGCAATCTGATGGTACCTGAACCAATCTGACTACTGACTAGTGCTTCTCTTGTGGGCATTGCATTCAAGCTTTGTTTTTTTATTCTAATAATCACCCCCACCACAATGCATTTCATTTTACCAGATTTTGTTTTGCAGATTTTTCTTAACCACATAATCTTTCATATGCAGGTCATATCCTTTTGTTTCAGCAAAGTGGCATCTGTGCTTTCTTGGAAATTCGATTTGGGCAGTTACGCAGTTTTACCACTTGCATTCCTGTGCTACTGGTTTCTCTAAAGATCGCTGATTAGACTTGCTTGAATTGCTGGCTTCTGCTTCATGTAAAGTTCATAAAGAGGGCTCCGTCAAGTATCAAAGAAATTCAGCAGTGACATTTTTCGTCAAACCTTTGCATTGATTCTACTCTTTTTGGGCCTGATTATCAAGTCTGTCTAGAGGATCAAGTTAGCTTTTGGCATTTATTTAGTATAAGATTAACTGTATTTCATTGAGCCATTGACTTCATATTTTGTTGATCTTCCCATAGAGATCGTCTGCAATTTTGTGCTATTATATTATTTTTCTTTCAGCATGCAATAATCCACTTGAGGCACAACTGTATTTCTGCAACTCCAGTTGACTTTATTAGAGAAAAAGGTTACCTGAATCAATTTTCATAGTGTTTTCATTTGATGCAAAGCTGACATAACTCATAACCCAACCTGAATAAATTTATTTGGCTTAAAGTTTGATACGTCACACATTGAGAAGATGTGTTATTCTATATGCATATTTTTTCTCCTTGACAATACATACATGTTCTGGTTTGCCCAAAGCGTGAAGTGAAAAGATTCGCTGATCTAAGCTCTGATGAGACAAGTGACTTATGGATTACTGCAAAGGAAGTCGGAGTATGTCTCGAGCAGTATCATAAAGCATCTTCACTTACCTTTGCTATTCAGGTGAGGTCTATGGTTTAATTTTACTGCTTGATTTCATCCTCTCAGTACTCAATATTCTAAATTTGTGCAATATAAAAGGAGTGTCCTATTTGGATATCAAAATTGTGAGATTGGTGAACCTGGAAAGTATCATATAGGAGTATATATTTATACTATGCCATACATGCTATGCTAACTTCGTTTCTTCTCGTTTACTATTCATACCTTTGGTTACCTTGTTATGGACTTTTTTTTTCGTTAGATTCTATGAATGAAGAACATGAAGTTGCTTATTAACTAGTCATATTACTTATCAGGATGGTCCTCAAGCTGGCCAAACAGTTCCACATGTCCACATTCATGTCATCCCAAGGAAGAAAGGAGATTTTGAGAAAAATGATGAAATATATGATGCGGTATATGGCATAGTTTTCATCAATTTGGTTACTTTCTTTTGACAACTGATAAAAAAAACTTACTGCTTTCCTTGATATAATAGATTGATGTGAAAGAGAAGGAATTGAAAGAGAAGCTTGACCTGGACATTGAGAGGAAAGATAGAAGCATGGAAGAAATGGCTCATGAGGCTAATGAGTACCGTGCTCTTTTCTCCTAGAATTACAACTAGCGTAGGAGTTAGTTTATAGTTGAGCTAACTGTTTGCCATAAATAAGGCTGTCTACTTCTTGTTATTCACTGTCACATTTCACTGACATTGTGAGGTGTCCACTGGTGTGAGCTGGAATCGTGGTGTGTCATGTAATATGGAGAAGTAGTCAGTGGAAGGATTGCATTCTTACTGGCAAACCTTTAAGATTAGAAATTACTTTGTGTACTAAGGAGCATCAATTGTTGTTCGAATTATATCTTTACTTCAAAACTTTCATATCTAAATATAAGAGAGGAGATACCATTTTCTGTTATCAAATTTTGGCAGCCATTAGTGATCGGCTGTAGACTATGACTTAACGCACAAATACTATGGCCATTTGTTATTTTGGCTCAATCATTTTCTGAAGCCGGTATGATACCCAAAAAGAAAAAGTTCAAGTAGAAGATTTTGTGGCACATTAGAATCATTTAACCGTTGTACTTCATGTCTGCAGTTTCAATTTAGACACTGACATTTAATTGAGGTTCAAAAGCAATGCAGTAGCCTTTCAGTGAAAATTTCTGTCAAACTGTTCAAAAGCAACGCAGACCCTTCAAACTGTTCAAAAGCAATGCTCTGTTCTTTCTACTTCAGGAAGTATATTGATATTGTGTAGTTAGATCTGTACCGTAAATCCTTCCAGTGAGTATTTCTGTCTTCAACATAAAGTCTGAACAACTTAAATTACATAGCTGATAGTTTAACCAGTTATACTGTTAAACAAAATATATTAGTACAGAAAGGTTTGTGCAGTTATTTTGCAGTGAGCTAAAGTTTTATTCCTAGTGCCGAATATCCACTATGTTTGTGCTTTGGAGAATCTTGGCTGGCAGTGTTCTTTTCACTGAATAAGTTGCTTAGTAGCATGGTGCTTCTGTTTTTGACTTTTTTGCATGTTTGTTTAAACATCAAAAGTTAAGCTCATTTGTGAAGGCAAGAATTTTGATGATCTCAGGCTGACTCGGTTAAAGTTTATTCCACGACACCATTCTGATTGTAAGTTCTTGACAACCTAAATGTTCTGGTTGAAAAGTATGCTCATTGTTTCTGCTTTGTATCCTTTCTTAGCATACAAGGCCCACTGTTCTTTTTTTTTTGTCTTTTCATGATTACATTTTTGTGAGTATAATGGCTATTGATTCCAATTGATGTGATAATAATGTAAGGAGGACACTGTTTTTTCTGAGTCTTAACACTTGGGCTTGCTTTACCCATAGGTGAAGACATCTCTTGTAAATGGTTAGATCTTGCATCTTGAACTTGATTAACTTTAGTCGTTACCATTCTTTTTTATATGCCATCTGCTTGATATCAGGATCACTTTGTCCCCACGGGATGCCCCTAGCTTGGAGCCCATTGTCCATACACACGACAGTATGCCCTGGACTGAATAACCGTGACCTTTGTGTTTGCCAGTGACCTGAAAACTACATTCTGAGAAGCTTGCAGCTCCCTTAGTTTACCATCAAAGTGCACATGATGCAAGCTGTGGTTTGGTTATGATTTGAGGGCAATTAGGACGTTCGTGGCTATTTCTCTTTGAACCTTGCTGGGGCAGTTGGTATGCCGTTATCTCAGGACATTGCCGCTGTACTAGGCAACATGCAATTCCTGGTTACAATGGTGCGCTTGCCCTGGAGTGCTTGACATGCATTGTCAGCAAGTGTCTGTTTCTGTGGTGGGAATCGGGGCTAATTGTTCAGTGGCGTTGTTGAAAATGATCCTGGTTTCTAGAACACGAGTACCCTCTGAGATTGTCAAGAATTTTAGTGATTCAGGTATCCACTAGGCACTAGAAAATGCAATGCCATTTTCTCCTGTCCTCTGGAACCTGAGTCACATTACGCGTACCTGCATTAATTAAACCAGAAGCTTCTATACATTTGTTTTTCTTCAAGATAACTTTTCAGTGACGCAAAACGGGTTAGGGAGGATTCGCTGCGTTGATATCTCTCTTGATCCAGCTACAAGCCTAGAGCTACGGTTTTACACTGTCTTTGATGTCTCACTACGCCTCTACTGCGAAGAACACACCATTGGCGTGTAGGGTCTGTGACAGATCCTATCCATGACAACGACGATAGCCATGATGGTCGCCACGTCAACTCCCGGCCGGACGACGAGGCTGAACACGTCGTCACTGAGCGTCGCCACCGGCCTGGACGCCACGCCGGCGTTCTTCCTCGTGATCCCCGCCGCCTCTTTGCCGTCGCTGCCACGTCGAATCTTGCAGCTCCTCCTGGAGAATGACCCCTCGATCCGGTAGGAGGGAGCTGCTGGCACCTCTGGGTGTTTGCAGCTGCCAGATGATGATGATGATGCTCTTGGTGCTGCTGCTGACAAGTGGACCTCTGCTTCGTCGCTGCTCTGCAGAGCGGAACACTTGCTCATCGTGAAGACTTGCTGCCGTGGCGTTGTCGACGGCGTCTTCCGTTGCGGTGTAGCAGTTCCAGCGATCGTGCAGGCTCAGAAGCTGTTTAACAATGCAAAATAAATAAACAGTTACCCTGGTTAATAGCTGTGGTTTAGTCAAAAACTAACTGCGGAAAGGACATTAAAGGCCGGTTCAGGATCATGCTTATGCTTCACGTGTTGCAAGTTCCAAAGAAAAGGTTTTTATTAGAGTCGACAACAGAATAAGACCTTGTATATCAGTACATGATTCATTTTCCTTATGAAATAAGCATTTTTGTTTGCTTGTTTTTGTAGGCGAATGCATTCATTTTCCTACTTGGTGGCCCCTAAATCTTCTTTCAAGTCATCAAATCTTTGAATTAATCTGAACGTACTACTTAACAAAATTAAGCTTAAATGCATTTCATCTGACGGGCCACTTAGGGCGCTGTCATTTTCCAGGACAGGGAAAATCATATCAATTGGAATAGCGTGAATAATAAAGGAGAAAGCAAAATGTAAAGCTGACATTTTTTATCGACCACTGCATGTTGGATATAAATAATTGTTTGATCTAGTCTTGTATCAAGCTTTTAAGGATTGCTAATGCAAAATTCCATACTTTAGCTATTACTTTATATTGCCTCCAAGAAATTAATTGACAAGCAAGAAAAGAACATCGGGAAGGATAACCTCAAGAACAGCCATAAAGTCACTTGATATATAGTATGTAGCAATGCTTGTTTTGATATCTTGATCAAGGCTAAGAAACGTACTTATGATTCCTTAATTAAACCTGAGGAAATGAAATGCATTTATCTCCCAAATTAACAAGCAGAGAGTCATTTGCTGCCTCCAGATGATGCAGCAGGAATGGTGGGTAGCGAGGAATCACGTCGTACCTGTGGCCTGAGGGCGAGGAGCGGCGTGCCCTGGCCATCCATGAGCAGCAGCTCGCCGGCGCAGAGCTTCCGCCGCCGCGAGTAGTTGTCGACGCGGAACGCCAGCCTGCCGGCGTCGTCGTAGACGCAGAAGCCGTCGGTGCCCTGGAAACCCAAGCTCGACCTCTTCCACACCGTGTACACCACCGCCCGGCGATCCGATGTTGCCGCGGGACGAGCACGGCTAGCAGCGTCCGAAGGGTGTATCCTATTGCTCATGATTTCTTGGTGCGAGAAGGAAGGGGATGGGTGGATGGACAGGTAGGAAATGCATAGGTTAGGAGCAGGGGAGTACAGTTTTGACGTGAGGTAGCAGGGAAGGCTGAGGCAGGCGTCTGAAGAAACTCTGAAATAAAGCTGGTGTGGTACACACTCTCAAACCGAGTCACAATCCGTGGCTTTCACCAATTTATCTTCATGGCGTACGTGCACGGATGCTTGTTGAAATGAATCTTTGCTTGCTTGGATGCCCACCACCTTAGCTTGCATTTGCATTGCATGCCGGATAACGCATCTAGTATCTGAGAATGACTGCAACGGTCGTCGGAGTACGACTCTGCCCTCCGTGTTCGAATACCTGTTTTTCTTTTTACGGTTTAAGACACAAACGGGTGCTTTCAACTGCGATATTTGTACGGGACCATTCATTCTGTAGTGATCGCCTACGCGCGTTGTGCATGTCAGCATGTTTATCACCTTGTGGTAGCCTCGAGAAAGAGAAACCTGACTGAAACTAAAAACTATCACTACTAACGACACGCGGTGTGCACGTGTGTATCATTTCACAATCTCAGAATATGATATGGCAGAAATAAAAATAATTCATTGACGACGGCCGACATTTTTGGAAAATAATTGCAAAAAAAAGAAGAAGAAGAGAGGACGCAGATACTCATATGCATCTCAATGTCTTCAGGTATAACACACATACAGGATTAATTTAGATGTTTTCAAGTCCTTCCAATTCTTGTTGTTGACCGATCGTTTTATGTGGTTCACATGACAACCGCATTGCACGGTCATCAAGCATAGTAGAGGACGACAGTCTAAGGCATACGTGCTTCCTGGTGCCGCCATGAAAATACCAATCTTTCTCCCGCTGCAGCAGAGCAGGTCCTTGGTTTAAACGAAAAAGCCTTGGTGCCCATGAATGTCATAGCTGCAATTTGTATCGTATACGATTTGCTGAGCTCTGCGCCACATTACACACTATTCTTCACCTTTTTCAAATGGAGACCGAATAATGTATTTGTGTTTATTTTCTTCCCTTTCGATTTCCCTCAATCGATTGCATGGAGTGTCAGATTTGACGGCCTTTCCACCTTTCATCATCAGCAGCAAACTTTGCCTCCAAAAGTAACCCGCAGGAAGATTCGAGCCAAGAACCGATTCCACGGAAGATTCATCTTCGTATTCCTCGTCTGCGTCCACAGTCTAGCACGGAGCTTCAGCCAGCAGACCTCCTTATATGCTCATCGCCCATGGCTTCGCCGATGCTGGGGTCACCGGTCCTCTTCCTTTCTTACCGGATCGATCTGCAGGTAAATGGAGAGCCTGAGCAGGGCGACGAGTGGGGTGGTGCTTCGCGCTCCCGGTCAGGGCGGAAGATGGCGGCGGAGGCGGCAATCGGCGTAAGTCGGAGCGCCGGAGGAGGAGCCGACGTCGAGGGGGCACATTGCAGATGATTTATCTAGAAAAGGGGGTTGTTTGTAAATATTAGGATCGTGACTATTAATCGCGATGGCGTTTTATGTAAATATTTCGGATCGTGATTATTACTCGCGATCCAATCCAGGGGCCTTACTGACAAAACTCCAGCCCGCGCCATGGCAATCCGGCGAGGTCTGCGGCGCCGCCGCCGACCTCCGCTGATCCGCTGCCAGCGTTCCGCCTCTCGCCTCCGTCAGATTAACACGCTCCGCACTCCCTCAGGTCGCTCAAGCGAACCTCCGCTCAAGGCCCCAGCTTTTCCATGGCAACCGCGGTCGCAGGGTGCCGTGCCGTGGTCGGGGACGACATGTGAAGGCGCGCTCGATCAGGCTAGCGTATTGCTCTGTCAGTTCCCCTCACAGGCGGTTGGTTCCGCTCCTCGTCTCCCCGAGACAACCGGCTGGTAGCGGATTCCATCTCCACGTTCAGGTATTCTGAACCCTACAACTCTGCCTAAGCTCCTGCTGCTCAGAGCCTCAAGACATCTCCTTGATGCAATCATATCTGCGTTTGGGTTTGCTCTGCACCGCCCTAGGAATGACACTTCGTACAATGAAGAAAAGGAGTGTGCAATTTGATTTGATGTATCAATGAAAAATGGCACTATCACAATTGTCAGCAGCCTGAACATGGTGTGCTCTTTTTGCAGTACACTTCCATATTGCCTACCTTAATGAGAATGTGTAAATCTTCAGAGATGCAGTGCAACACCCAGAGAGGAAAATCAAGTGAGCGTTCCTGTTTCTTCGCCTTCTGTACTGCCAAATTTTGATTATATTATTTTTCAGGTTGCTCTTTTAGGACTCAGCAGCACACATTGGTCACTTTCGTCCTCTTCATTGTCCTTGAGTCCTTGTCATTCATACTACTTATTTCACAAGTTGCATCTAGGTGTAAACTATTAACAATTTACATTGATACTGCCCTACAAGAACAATGGGTAGCAGCTCATGCCAGAGTTGGTAGCCAGCTGATTCGTGGAACCAGTAACAAACATAGCAAAGTTGCAACAAGGACAACAGGTACAGCTGCCTATTGCGACCGACACCATTCTTTTTGCCTTGCCTTTCTATTTGTTCCTAGGCAAATTGTGATAGAGAGCATCTTTCTTCTGAGCATAGGACCCCCAGGAACTTTCCCTAAAAGATTCTGGTTAAATTGCAGAAATGCGATAGAGAGCATCTTTCGTCTGAGCCTTGCAGAATTGCAGTCTGTATTTCAATTGCAATGTCAGATTCTGGTTAAATTCTGAATTCTCATCTTTTGAATTAAAAGAGTTAGAACTTGTTGCATGTTGGCTCCAGTCAATGAAATCTGCAATTAGCAACTACAACTTGGAGCTACCTCTTAATTTACTGCCTCAATTACTCATTTCCCCTGCAGCATCCAACTTCTTGATCTCAAACAGGCCTTCGGCACCATGAACTATGCAGCAGAACACATCAATGGCTTATATGGTTTCTGGCATATCCGGTCCATAATGACGACGAAAGCCATGATCATTGTGCAATCGGCATTTGGCATGACGGTAAGGCTGAACACGTCTTCACCGAGCGTAACTGACTCCGACGTTGATCTGGCCTTTTTCGTGGTTATCCGGGCCACCACCTCACCATTGATGCCCCGAATCTTGCAGCTTCTCCTCCAGAAGCTTCCTTGTACCCTAAAGCTTGGAACTTGGGCATCGTGTGCTGATGAGGTGGGGCATCCTGATCCTACCATAAACACTTCTGCTTCGTCAGTGCTGTTGGCTAGTGAGCATTTCCTCATGGAGAAGAGGTGCTGCCGCCTGGAAGAGCTCTTGTCACCGGCTTCTTCTGATGCTCTGTAACAATTCCATTGGTCGCGCATGCTGAGAATCTGTCATAGCAATAGCATAGGGAAGAATGAGAATTAGTGTCATTGGTAATAGCAAAGTTGTTTTGCTTGGTCAAAGCTTGTGGGCCAAGAGAAAGTAACCAGGGGAGATAATACTGATGCTGTTACTGTGTTTATTTTGGTTTGCAGCCATTGTCCTATATGTTGCAAATGACAGGTGGAAGCCTGTAACATGTATTCCAAAGCATGAAGAAAACAACTATGGGCAAAAGCCATAACTGACGAAACAAAGCATTTGGTTTGTTTGGAAGCTTTTGGTTTTTTGCATTCATGCTTGGCGTTTTCAGGTGCATTCCTGTTTGGCTGCTGTATCTGCTTGCTCTTGCAGAGGTAGCTGCATTTTGTGGAGGGCTAAATACGATATCTTTGAACATGAAACCAAGAGAAATATGTAGACTGGATTTGGACAGCATTGCATGATCTAAAAGAACGGAACACACCACATCAGCAGATGTCCATCTAATTAACAAGTAAGATTTTGCGCTTCTTCTCGGGGGATTCAATACGATCGAGATGAGCAGCTATAGTACCTGTGGACGGAGGGCCAGCAGGGGCGCGCCATGGCCATCCATGAGCAGCAGCTCGCCGGCGAAGAGCTTGCGGCGCCTTGAGTAGTTGTCGACGCGGAAGGCGAGGGCGCCGTCGGCGTCGTAGACAGAGAAGCCATCAGTGCCCTGGAAGCCCATGCTGGACCTCTTCCACACCGTGTACACCGCCGGCGGCGGCTGTCGTAGATGGTCATCTGCCGCGGCGGGGACGCTGACGTGGGCGGTGTCGGAAGGGTGTACCCGCGTGGTGGTGGCGGCGGCGACGTTGGGGCTGGAACGCGGAGGCACTGGGCGCATCGTTGGCGGATGAACAAGGACGACGACGGCAACAACAAGGACGATGCATCGTCCTCTGCTGCTTATATATATACTACTACTAGAGTACTAGTCAGGCTGTGGTGCGTTCATTGTTGAGTCCGGCCGGGCCAACCCAATCAGCAGCAGGTAGCTGCTGGTCGGCATGCATTCCCTCTCTCTCGTCGATGCTTTATTGGATTGGATCCATCCGCAGTATTGTGACTGACTGCTGCGTGTGCAGCTGAGCTGAGTGGAATTTTGCCTTTACACCGTTTGTGTGATGAGAGGAGGAGCACAGATCGATGAGACGTGGTTGCCCCGGCCTGCTAGCTCGTCGCATTATCATCATTCAGCTGTCGTACGTACGTAATGTTAATTTCCTTGCAAAACGTAAAGTTCACCACAACATGACATGAGCAACCGTAGTTCTTGTTGCAGCTAGCGTTCTCTTCCCGCGGCTCTTCGGCAAACACCAAAATGTATATTGCTCCTAAGTTTACACGTTAAATAAAACAGGAAAACATAGATAAATTTATAAACAGACGACTAATAAAATGGCAAGAGGGAGAAAAAATGACATAGACCCGTGAGACACAAAATGCCCATACTATACTCAAGATACACGCATATATAGCATGCATGCGCTGTATTATTCTGTCAGGTCAATAAGAAATACTATACATGCATGATTAATCCTGGATCAAGCACATTATTACAGCATGATTAATGATCCTAAAAACAACGCAAACACCAAAACGTATCAGCAATTGATGACGACATGATTACCCCCTCACACACTCTAGCTAGCTAGCTAGCTAGCTTTCATACTCTGATCCTCATCATCGTCCATAATAATCTATTGGTGGTAGAGTTAATGGTGGGTTTGGTGTCCTTGCTTATTATGAGTCGAAACAAGGACAGCGTGCTTCAAGAGCAAATAATAAGCGTGTTAATTTGCAAGTTGCTATTTAGTTTTAGATGATAATCTCCACCAAGTTGGGTGTACTAATTATATATATTGCTGCTGCTTATATCACTCAATAGTCAATAATGTGCATGTTTTGTTGGTTATTTATGCATTGAGCAGTGCTATTTAGCCATCAGCTGGTTTAACGTTTCCTGCAAAAAAAAAAAACGAATTCAGAGTATGGAAACTAGTACCCAGCTCTTTTATATGCTTGTGTAACTTTTTTTTGGATCCACGTGCTGACTAGCTTTTGAACGGTAGGTGCATCCATCTGGAGATGAGACTTGATTTGCCGCTTATTTGAGTGCATGACTGAGACAGACAGAGACGAGGTGAATGTTTGATGACAAGGCCACAAGATCATCCATCGGGGTTTTAGAATGTTTGCAGCTTGTACATCCATTTCAACGCCGCCCCGTAATTGGCTACCCTACCCGAAGCAACAAAAAGCTGTACGTGCTCAATTAACTTAACCTTGGGTGTGAGATGAGCCAATTGCAGGTAGATATGCATACATCAGCTGATCTTCAGTCGAGGACTATGTAACTACTTGACCACAACTACCTATTGATTGCACCTACACGTCTGCAAAAGTGATTTAATTAGAAAATACTATAGTAACCTTACTTACCTGACGACGCAGGCAACATCGCATGTTCAGTCACATCGATCTGGCGTCACATCTGAAGTTTCCTTGTGCTTAATGGATCGCCGTAGTGGAGGTCGTAATGGTACGGAGAAATTAAACAAAGAGGAATAAGTCGGACAGGATTCGAACTTGAGGTCTCTATCTAATATTTGTACTCACCAACAATTCGATTCAAGTTTTTTTTTGTCTTACACAATTGTTACTACATTCTAGTTCCTTTCTCTGGCTGAGCTTACGTTTTGTTTGTTTTTGCTGAGTAATTTTGTGCTAATTAATCTCTTTGCCATTAGATAGTAGGATTTGCCTGGCACAAATTCTTTAGCAACATGTTGCTTAATTTGTGCAGTTATACATATAGCCGATATGGAAAAACTATCTTAAAAAATATGAAAAGACTGTTTGCATTGTGAATACAAGACAAATGATTAGTTGTAACATTCCCTAAACTTTGTCTCGTACAAAGCTCTCATGCACTGTATATGATGTATATGCTCTTTCGGCAATATATGCCAAATATCTTGTGAATACTTTTTATTTATTTGGACAGCAGCAGATCTTAACAGATGAAATAGGGAGCGCTACTAGTTGGGGTTCATCTTCAGCTAGTGTGAACACAACTGGTTAACTGGATCAAGTTCTCCTTTACCAGCAAACTTCTCCTTTTCAGGATTGGACAAGAGTTGGTCACTTTCTCTCTTTTCATCTGAAATGCTGCTTCCAGGTGGAAACCACTAGCATAATCCTGCTGCGACATGTGAATAATTGGTTATATGACAAAGTTGCAACTCATACTGTTGATTCTCAAGTTGCATTCCTCAAATTGATGTTACATTTAGTCCAAAGTTCCCTCATCAGGAAACCAGAATCACTAGCGCCTACGAGTTCTATATCCAAATTTGAAAGGTTAGATCTTGGTCAATTGTAGCCAATTTACAGCTGTGTTTTGCTGACTATATTTTCTTTCTTTCTTTCGTAAATTACCACGCTCTATTTGCTTCAGTGATCATGCATAGTAGCCAGAAAGGATAGAACTCCGTCACAACAGACTATGAGGAGCAGATCATGGGTGTATAAGGCCTCCAACAGATGCGGTCCAGAACAACGATGAAAGCCATGATCATCGTGCAATCCACGTTCGGCTCAACCACAAGACTGAACACGTCATCACCAAGCGTCAAAGAAGTCGATGCTGCTTCAGCTTTCTTCCTCATTATCATGGCCACCTTTTTGCCGTCACTGCTGCGGATCTTGCAGCTTCTTCTCCTGAAGCAGCCCTGGATCCAGAACCTGCTGGGTCCTTGGCCAGTATGGTCTGATGCAGTGCTACATCCTGACATGGACACTTCTGCTTTATGACCTTTTAGCAAAACCGAGCACTTTCTCATAGAGAACACTTGGTGTGATCTTGTCCTCTTTCCTTGAACTTGTTCGGATGCTGTGTAGCAATTCCATTGGTCGTGCATGCTGAAAATCTGTTCCAAAAAACGTAACTTTTCTTAGCTTTTACTTGGCACTACTAGTTCTAGTGAATTTGCTGGCCATGGCCCGTGAGAGATCAGTAATACTTGTGTTCTGTTGTACACTCATAACTAGGGGGGAAAGAGCTCTAGCGAAAGAAAGAAATGAACTAGGAATAGATGAACGAACGCTTAACTTTGAATTTAGCTCTGCACTAGATTATTTAGCTCAGACTATGAAGAAGTTTCAAGAAAATAACAGAGGCTGGTAGGATTGAGGTATACAGCAAAGAATGCAAGTTTAAGCATATTGTGTCAGTTCTGAGCATTTTGTATTTTTCTTGATAGATTGAATTTGTTGCATGTCCTGTAAAAAAAAGTGCCGTTTTCTTCTGGTCTGAATCTTGTAATGGGTTACCAGATGTCTGCACTCTGCAGTGGTGGTACACTGGTACTAGACAAGAGAGGCTATAAAAATTAGTACAACCTATTTTGCAGGCATTATTATAGGGAACAACGAAAATGGTTGGAGGATCAAAGAACTCCCGTTCAACCAGAAATGCTGTAGATGCTAGTGCAAAATAATGAAGCTTTGGATGACCGTTTTATTCCCCATTTAAAAATTATATGCATCTAGATTAGAAAGGATTAATCGCATCTAAAAAGATCAGTTGAAAGATGATGACCAGATAATATATCATGTTGTTGATGTTGAATGATTCGGGCCTCAAGTGGTTGTAAGAGTAGGAGATGAACATCTGAATATCACGATCGATCGATGCGTCCACATCAGAGCGCAGACTCAACACGCCGATGAATTCACAACTGATAGATGGATCACCGTAGTACCTGTGGCCTGAGGGCTAGGAGAGGCGATCCTTGGCCATCCATGAGGAGCAGCGCGCCGGCGAAGATCTTGCGGCGGCGGGAGTAGTTATCGACGCGGAAGACGAGGGCGCCACCGGCGTCGTAGACGGAGAAGCCGTCGGTGCCCTGGAGCCCCATGCTGGATCTCTTCCACACCGTGTAGTACCGCAGCGCTGCCGAAGAAGACGACGACGGCGGCGCGCGGCCGGCATCTTCTCCGGCGCGGCGGAGGGGAGTCGTCTCGGAGGACGGGTGGATCCGGCTCACCATCATGCTGGATCGAGGATCTGGGAAGGCTGGCGTCATTGAATTGAAGAAGAAGCGTTCGCTGGCGCACCCATTTCCCCTTTTTATACAAGATAGGCAATCGAGTCTTGACATGCATCGATGCATGAGTGGGTCGAGTCATGTGTCACTTCCGGTGTACTACGTACTGTAGGTAAAAACGTGCCAGTTTGTCGCAGTTGGAATTTGGCTTTTGCATTGGTATAAGTTGTGACTTGTGAGTGTGTAACTGCGTGGCGTCGCACCTTTATGATCGTGTTGCGTATGCATGATGGAGCCAGAGTCAAGATTCCCGTGCTATAACAAGGACATGCCATAGTACACAAAGCTTCTGAACATCAAGATTACTGATTTTTTTGTATACAGAATTGTTGTGTTGAAAAAAGTTACCACAAATTATTGGGAAAAGTCCGGCTCACAGCCTAAATCAGTCTGATTTTCACACTGTAACTACAAAACTAGACACTAAATATCATCCAACTATCAATACCAGACGAATTTGGTCCTTTTGTATGTTTTAAATATGGTTTTCTATTTTATGAGAATATAAAAAACATCGTCTAACTTAAAAATTCATAACTAACTCCTTTGAAAGCAAAAATAAAAATGAAACCAGTGCCAGAAGTTTTTTTTTGTCAAAAATGTAATATACCCTTTGGTACATTGTTTAAATTATTTAGGTATTATTTATCTATGTTTCTAGTGTTTTATTGTTTTTACTAAAATACTAGCGATAGTAATAAATAAGATGCAAATAACTTCAAATGGTGCACCAACATATATGTTACATTTTGGAAAAAAAAACATGGTACCATTTTTTGGATCCTTAAAATGCATACATATGTACAAATCTAGAGGAGTACAATATACCCTATTTATGTCCTACTGCACTGGCTTATTAGTCGTTTATAGGTGTCTCAGCCTCCATTAGTTGTTGCTCAAGTCGTTAATTGGGCGTGTCAACATGCCATTATATCACCCATGCACGCTGCTCTGCGGACTAGCAAGAGATGATGCTAGACGAAGCAACAACTTGGATTGATAATTACCCGCGCAAGTGTTAAAGCCACTAGTTGATATAGTTATTAATTTTGGGTTCTCTTTGGTTGGGTGGGTGGGTAAAGTGGTGGAAAAGTGAGATGTCACCGTCATGCTTGCGTGCATGAAGCCTAGCTTCTCTCCTGGTTCCAGTTGCTAATGGTACGTGGTAGCCGTATCAAATCCAAAACAGCAGTCAGAAACACGAGGCTAGCTAGCTTTACTACGGTCTACATGAATGGCTAGCCCCAGATCACCACAAATTAAGACTAGTAATGACTCCCTGCTAAATCGTTAATCCCTAATTGGTCTCTTGCTTGCTCTTGAGAAAAGCACGTCCTGACATCAAACAACTGGAACCATCGGTCAGCTAAATGTCCACTACAATCCACGTTATTCATGGTGGCCTCGTCAAGAAAGTTAAGAGTGAAAACAACCACCTTACAACCGCTCTATACGCTACTGCTTATTATTTACTATGTCCCTAGTCAGCAATAACACTTGCGAATGCAATTTTGGGCAACATGGTAGTGCTTATTATTATTTATTTAACAAGCGCACAAATGAACCTCCTTGTTTTAGATCTTTAACTACAACAACATGGCCGTTTTGCCAATGTATATTTGCATGTTTGAAAGTTTAGATATAGGGCAATGTTACAATAATAATAGAGGAGAGATCTTGAACAAGTGAGGACGCCTTCGGGCAGGTCATGCATGAAAAGACATGGACTCGTGAGTATTAACTAAGAAGAGAATCATCTCGTGATCTTTATTTTACCCTTGCTAAACAGAGTTAGTAGCTAAGTCACTGCTGAACGATTCTTGACGTTGCTTGTGACGACGTCTAACCCCATCATGGTCTAGATCATGATCTCCACTGTTTAGTATGGTAAGCCTGGCCTAACCGGTGGGTTTATTTGGTGCTCATCACATGAAGGAAAGGACACGAGGGAACGTGATAATCTGCAAGTTGTAAATTTAAATTTGATTCACTACTGGTTGATCATTATTCGGTTGGTGTAGCAATTGAGATCAGCGATTCAACTAATGGTCGTCCAGGAATGAAGCAGGTGGAAAAAGGTTAAACAAACGTATCATGGCATATATATAGGCATGTGTTCATTGTTCTGGGAGGATGTAAGCTAAGCCTGTAAGTGACCAACAACAACACGTATGATGCAACTATATATCTAGACAATCTGTGTGTTTTTTCAAAACCGACAAAAAAATACTAAATTTTCTGTGCGTATTTGAAAAAGCCCTCAAGAAAATTAAGCACACACAGGAAAAAACGGTTTCTAGTAGTGCATGCACAGACAGTATTATATATACTGCTGTCTGAACTCCTAAAGTGATTGCGAGTGAATGTTTGCCCGACACCAGGCCAGCTTGTTGTACACCATGCATTGACACAAATAAAGCAAAGAACAAAAAAGGGGAACGAAGAGGAAAGTTGCGTACATGTACATTTTTTGGCTGCTATATCATATATACTTAGTGAGCTCTTTTACAATGGTTGGCAAGTACCATGGTACTACCAGGATATAGAATCTAACGGTGGAAAAAATGTCTAAGTACCTAAAAGTACCCATCCAAAAGTACCAAAATTGTGGGACCAAGTACCAGATAAATGGGCCTAGCTAATTATTTTATTTTATTTTTAAATTAAAAAAAGGGTATATACGTCTTTTCCGCCGATGTAGGGGAGGAGGCGGCAGGAAAAAATTATTGTGATATGTTGTGGGAGGGTATATTCTAATCAAAGTATATGAAAGTACTAATATACCCTTATTATTATTTATTTGATTTTTTAAAATTCTAGTTAAAGTACCGGTAAGTACCAGGAAAAATACTTAAAGTACCTGCAAGTACCTGGTAGTATCAGCTGGTACTTGCCAATCATTATATATTAGTTTGTTACTAGTATAGTGTCCGTGCGTTGCTACGGGACTGAAATAATTGTATAACAAATCACATTGAACATTACAGAAGACAATAATTCATTGTTACAAGTTTTTGTTGCAAAATTGAACAATTTACTCTATTAAAAATTTAAATCGGAGATGCGATTAAGATATTCTTTTATATCTGCTGGAAGTATATCTTTCGATATATAATTGCTTCATTCGACAAGAATTCAGTGACGAAATTCTGTCACATTACGGTCGGATCCTGTAAACACAAAGAATACATGCGTAAGTATCTTATATATGTCTAGCACAAACGTGTCCCGATTTTTTTGGTACGCAATTCAAATCATTTACGATGTGCTGGACTATGCTAAAATGGAACTCCAAATACATGGATTTATTGATTTATTGAATATAATTAAAAAATTTAGTCAAGAGAAAAAATATTTACAGAACTAATATGTATATTACCTTGTTTATGGCGTTAGAATCTCCTTATACACGATCTTTTTCGTGTACATACCATTAAAAACTGGTGTTTCTATCTTCTCCTCATTTATTTTTTTCCTCCCCTTTTTATTTGTTTTTCTTGTCGCCTTTTTTTCATTTTTTTCCCTCATCCTCCTGCTCCTCTTCGGCATTAGGTGGGAGGGCGAGCATCTTGATGTTTGTCTTGGCGGTAGCTCTTGACATTGCAACATACAACTGACCATGAGAGAATACAGGATCAGGTAAGTAAACACCTACATTTGGGATAGTTTGCCCCTGTGATTTGTTGATTGTCATTGCAAAGCTCAATCTGATAGGAAATTGCTTCCTCTTGAACTGAAATGGAAACATCTCGTCATCTGACGGGCACAACGGGATCCGAGGTAGGAAAACCCTTTTTCCAGCATGCTGGCCTAACACAATTTCTGCATCAATGGTATTTTTTTGGAAGCCTCGTACCACCAACCTCGTACCATTGCAAAGTCCATTTGCAGGGTCTATATTCCTTAGCAATATGACTGGACAACCAACCTTTAGCTTCAACACATGCGGAGGCAGCCCATTAGGGGTCAAAGTGTTAAGGAACTCCGTTGGATAATAGTTATTTGGGTCATCTATTGTAGAGTCAAAACTGTGGTAGACCATCTCACCCCCTTGGAACAACCCTATCATCTTCATATTAATCCTGTCGACCCAATCATTACGTGTAGACAAAATTGCCCTTGAGGTGATGTAGTCTTTGTTTGTCATGTTTTCATTGAGCCTTGGATATATGCAATCAATGAGTCTATCAAGGTTTTTGCCATCTGCTGTATACGGTACGCAAATATCATCAGGAAGACGAACATCACCATTAGAGTTAACCTCCTCTGTGCCACCACCAATGCGCAACAAATAATCCGCAAACCATGGGTCACTCTTGGCCCGCATGTTGCGCACCAACTTTAGGTGGCGCATGGAACCCCATAGGTAAGACCTCCGCAGCGAGGCATCGACTATCTGAGCCCTCGACCCCCTTCGGATCACCGGTAGAACCTGCCTGAAATCTCCACTGAACACAATAGTCTTCCCACCAAACGGGAGATCCAGTCGATCCATTATATCTCGCAGGCTGTTGTCGAGTGCCTCCACTGCCTGTCTCTTTGTCATAGAAGCCTCATCCCAAATTATCAGAGACGTCGCCCGCAACAGTTTGGCAGTACCACTTTGTTTAGTGAAACTACAACAACCACCGTCGTTGATAGTAAGGGGTATCTTGAAGCGTGAGTGGGCCGTCCTACCACCAGGCATTATGGAGGCAGCAACACCAGACGTAGCTGTTGCCACAGCAAGCTTGTTTTGACTCCGTATGTTTGCAAGCAGGGCCCTATATAGATATGTTTTTCCGGTGCCACCAGGGCCATCAACAAAGAACAAGACACCACGATCAGTGTCTATAGTAGAAATTATCTCATCATAGGCAGCTCTCTGTTCATCATTAAGAGACTCTGACAAAGACACGTCGTTAGTGTTATGCTCAATAGTTGCCTCCTCAACTATCTCTTGAGGTACACCGTTGGTATCGTCGTAAGTGGCATCAATATCCGGAAGTGGTAATGGCTTTATTTCCTTGCCCATTGATTGCAGCATGTTTCTAATATCAATCAAAACCATCTGTTGCACGAGGTCAGGGGATGGGTTATTGCGATGATAGTCCTCAGACATTGCAGCCTGATGTTTGTGCCATAGTCCGAGAACATCGCTCGGCTCGCAGAATACCAAAATCATGGCAAATAGTCTTCGTAGAGATGATGGCATCTGCAATAAAGAAGCTTCAGTCAGACAATCATCCAGTGTGTTGTCTTGTTCTATCAGGCCCCTTCTTTCCGCAGCTTCACGGAAGGTAGGTTGGATGACACCATCAATGGTCCTCAGATGCTCATAGGAGGTAGCCCCAACAACATGATTTAGCAGAACTCAAAGATAGTAACGTTCCCCCTCAACTGGATGAGCCGAGATGATTCTGCCAACCTGCCCACCCGTGTCATATTTTCTTGGTTGCCAAAATTTGCCATCTGATTACCAAGTAAAAAACTCTGGAAAGTCACGGTACAAGATAGTACGAGCATTCTCATTCACCCTATTTGCATCGAAGTATGCAGTTAGCATTGACTCATCGGAACCTGGACGATTGACCACCCGTTCAATCTTGTCACGCTGCTGAAACGACGCCATATGCATGTCCGGAAGATGAAGTTGTAGTTGTTGTATGGGTGGATGATTCTGGCTCAAGTCAAAGCCGTATATCCTCCACAACGCTTCTGGAGGGGTCACCCAGCGAGCATCTCTATACAACTTGATTTCATCAATATCTCCATTGTCGTTCGCCTTGCCGGCTTCCCTCACCGCAACAGACGCCCTGTCGTGGCCCTTGTATATGTACTTGAATAAGTACTTTACAGATTTGATGCTCCCACATGCCTCAACATTAATGTGACAATTGAATGTGTGCAACAAGTTAGGGTTCTAAGGGACGACCCATCGATTATTCAATTCATGGCCTTGAACTTTAATGCTCTTCCCATCATCCCGTCATCTATAAACAGGATATGAATCCTTGCCCTGGGAGGTAACCTCGCAGAAAGGACGTGGGTAACGGTTCTTGCATGAAGCACGACCCGTAGTGCATGGGCATGCAGGATTCAACAATCCACAGGGGCCATGCATCATATGTTTTGTGATCATCTTATATAGCTCAGTGTATTTTTTCTTGTTTGGGAGCTCCGCTGAGATGAGGTGGTTATATTGCTCGGGACATGTGAGTTTGAACTTTCTGTGCATGATTAGCAGAAAATGGGCATGCGGTAATCCTCTCTTCTAGAACTCCACTACGTACACGTATGCCCGGACCATACCAAGTATGTTCCGTTTCGTTAACCTCCTCTTTAGTTCCTCGAGCTTCGCCCTGAATACCCGAGTGACGAGATCTGGACGGTCCTGAGGTATCTGACCGGGGCAAAGTTCATTTTTAATCTCATCCCAATTTGGGTTGCATCTCATTGTGAGGAAGATATCCGGTTTACCATATTTCCGCACCAGAGCCATAGCGTCCATGTACCGTCTCCTCATATCACGTGGACCTCCGATGAATGTCGTACCCAACACAGTACGCTTCCCAATTGCATCAGCTTTTTCCTCACCAGCAATCATGCTATCAACAAGGCCCTTGTACAAATCAGCCCTTAAAGTGTCCTGGTTGTTCCAAAAGTAGTCCAATCGTGAGCTTTCAATCTTTATGTATGTGTCGACTGCAAACTGCTGGAAAACACGCTTGCCAAAGAGTATTGGGTTGAATATCCCTGGCTGCATTTGGAACTTGTAGCAGTAGTAGTCACGCACGGACACACAATTGTTGCCAGCAGACCCTGCATGTATCCATAGTTAGGGCCATTGTTATAACATACTATATTATAATATAATCTTGCAAGAAGAGCAAATACAATGGCATCTAATTACCTAGATCGTCATCATCGCCATTACCCTCAGAACGTGCTTTTGCACGGGCTTTGCGTGTTGCTTTAGTAGCTTCCACCTCCTCTATGGTGACACCCCTCTTTGGAATGTTGTTGTGCCACCCTAGTTCATCTCTAGGAAAGAAGAGGGGGTATGAAAGTGCGTCATAGCAGCCATGATATGATCGGATGCCATGTATAGACCTATCCTTCCCCTGCAAGAGAACACTATTCTCAAATTGCCCTCGACGTTCACTTCCTTCGATCCAAATGGCAGCAGCCTCTGATGTGATAGGCACATTATATGTTCTCTGGTCTAGCCATGGGTCAAGGTTCAATGCCACATGATAGTCCTCGAGCTGTTCAGCCTGCCCCATGGTCCAAGATGGTGTGAGTAGGGATTGCCAGTCATGATACCCACCAGCTGATCAATGACCTCCTTGTCCTTTGCTATGCACTCTTCACGACACTTCGCATACCGGTGCTCAAGCGATGGATCATCATCGTAGAAGTAGAGCTCAAGATGTCTAGCTTCCACTCCATCCTCTACCAAATGACCGTATGTTATGGTAAATTTGGCCATGAGCACGGAATGTGTAGACACCACCGTTTCTCACGTCGGTGGTCTTACGATCTAGGTGACAGTAAAGAGAAGTGTCCATTGAAAAATCTGATGTTTGAACAAAAGTGCCTAGCATCTGAGTCAGAACTTGTCCACAACCTCATGAGCTCAGGTGGGGTGTCAGGTGTGGAGAGAACAATCTTTCCTCCACGATAGCAGAATGCGGGCGGCTCAGACTCAAACCTCTTCGCGCTGCAGTGCTTACAATTCTCCACAGGCTTAAGCATATGTTTTTCAGATGGAACATTGGCATAAACCACATCAAATGGATCTGGAGCATCCGACATGTTGTCATTGTGATCAACATCAACAGGTTGAATATCTTGTTCTTCTTCGTCATCTGAAGTTTTAATGATCACTTTCAAGTTAAACCATGTTTTTAAAAAATATATGTTTCAAAGTAAGGTAAATAAACATATGCGTACCTTGCCCAGCAAAAAGGTATCCCTCATCCTCTTCCTCATCATCTGAAAATATGATCTCATCGCCAGCCATCGTTGGCAGTCCTTAAAAAAACACATGGTGCTGTTAATATCTGAAAAATTATATTTCAATTATTGAATGCAATGTAATTATCAAGGTGCTACAAATTTAGTACCATCAATAGTAGGTGGATGTGTCTGAGTTGGTTCATTCGTATCAGGGATTCGACGGGTGTACTCTGTAAAATAGAATAAGGATGAGTCATGCGTAATTTTGTGAACATTTAAGGATGTTGAAATGTTTTGGCATACAAGTGTACAGATACCATTTTCATTGTCAATAGGTACTGATGTGTGTAGCGAATCACTATCATCACTAACAGAAGTCATAGTTTCTGTAAGACAGAATAGAATATATAATCCCATAAGAGGATGGTCCTTCCGGTCATTATACATATACATAATGAATTGCAACAAATAAGAATGTGTTACTGTTGCTCATTATCGTAGAATGAGTCGGAGTCTTCTCCAGTCCATTGATGACTTCATCCACATATCTATTAGCTCTTCTTGAAGAACTTTCAAACATTTGATTCCGATGTTGTAACAGTGCATGCCTCTCACCGCGTGTCACATGATGTCTGTGCGTCATGCGACCAGCATGCTCTGAAGGGGTCTCGGCATCCATACGTAGTTCATCTTTTGACTGGATATAAACCGGACATCCGTTTATAGCAGGAATAGTCCAATCTGTAGCGCTTATTCTGGGCTGATCTCCGGTAGGGTCTATAAGCTCAGGAATGAAATGTGGATTCTCCATGGCGATGGATTCAGGATGCAAATTATTGGCACGTTCATATTTTATTCTTTTTTTATAAGCTTTCCTCCCCTCTACTTGGGACGGTGTATTATTTTTTCCCCTCTTATGCTCACTCCTTGCAGCCTTCTCAACCTGCGTCTTCGAATGATATGCTTCACGACGCTTCCTATTTCTTTCCTCCCTCTTTTCGTCAGAATTTACTGCACGCCTAGATTCAACTCGACCTATAGCCATATGTTGCTTAGGTTCCCTTTGATTGAGCAATCGCGGGGGAGTACTCAAAAACCTGGTGTCACCTATTATTATTTGATCGTATCCACATTAGTCATATTATTATGTATACACACATACTTAAAATTAATAGACAATATGATATTATTACGAATGTAAACATAAATCGCATTGGAAATTTTGGTATACCTGCACAGGGAGCAGTGATGTTTTCACTCAGGTTCATACTCATGGTGTCATTTCCATCCACCAACCTGTTGACCCCTATTTTATATAGTAGTCGCTATATCAAAAAATGAGATAACTACTATACAGCAAAACACATCGATGAGATATAACCACTATAAATGAGATCAACACTAACAGTACCTTCTAATTGGCTGGAGAATATATTAGGAGTAAACATATCATTTCTACGCAACCAATCATCGTTAGGATCAATGTCTCCTTTTTTTTTACGATACAACAGAATCATCTTCAATTTTTTTTGCCTTCCCATTATTTCTTGCATATGCCTCACGACGCTTCTTATTTTTCTCCTCCCGTTGTTCCTCCGTCAAAGCTGCATTCCGTGCTCGTTCCCTCTCTCGCTTACGTTCTTTAGGATCAATCGTGGCATTTGTCAAATCTCGAAACGGCAGCCGACCTTTATGACTTTTATCTGACTCCATATATGTTACCGTAACGTTCAACCTGGGTAGTTAATAAGTAATCAGCATCCACAAGGTAGCATCTCCTATAGACCTTATACAGAAATCCCGTGACCAGATCTCCTCATGCACTATAGGTAGTGTGGTTCAACATGATAAGAATTCCATGAACCGAAGAATTCATACCTACAATAGATTTGTCCCACTGTGGATAGTGGTAAATGAGCTCCCAAAGTACGAATCCAGAGAGCGCATCAGAAGTTGTTCCCTGAACATAATAGAACGCAAGTCTTTAAGTAGACATATTTTTCAGTAGAAAGTGGAGTCAAACCTTTTAACAAAACCTGTTCCAAAACTTAGTTTACATTGTTCACATACTTTTAGAACATTTAAAAGAGTTCAGAAGGATGCAGTTCCAAAATGTAGGACTTACAGGAAACCCCTCTCCTGCTTCTAGAAGCAAATGGGCTAAATCTAGCTACCGAAAGTCTTGAAGAAAAGAAATACAGTTTCAGTCAATAGTTGCAACAAAGTTCCTTTTGAAAAAGCAGCGATACACGCGTTTCCTATGTTGCATCAAATCACACAATGTCTACCAATTATATCCTGCATCACTTCTCTAGCTACTTTAGCATAAGGTAACACATCAATGCCTCCTATTATATAATGCCATGCATTATCTACGGATTGCCATTGCATGAAAAGAAAAATTATAATCCTGTTATTTTACGTGCAACTATCCATGACGCACCATTTATATGGCTGACACTATCTTCTTTAATGTAAATAAATATAGTAGAATCTAAATTTCATACTGTTTTTTACTTCATCAGCTATATTCTGAACAGTTAAATGCACTCACAGGAAGACTTGAGCAGACTTTTTAATACAAGTTAGATTAGAAGTTTTAACAGAAACTGGTAATGTAGGCGCATATCTGATTTGCCACACGCCTGCTTGCATCCCAACTTTGGTTCACAAAACCAACCGGCGCTGTAGTGAGTTATCTTATTTGCTGTGGCAAGGTGCTGAAAACACTTAAACACTACAAGGTAGGACCAAGACGAAGCCAAACTGTAATTTCCTTGCAGCTTCTCTGAGTGGCGCGCAGTTTTGCATATAGTTACGCGTGACTAGGATATAAAAGATAGCCAAGATTAGCCGCGGCAAACTTGATCAGCGCTTCTAGTAACGTCTGCTGAAAGTTGTGCACCATTTTTGAAAGGTTGTGATGTATTGCTTACAAATTTCATAATTAGGCACGAGAAGTACCTGTTACATATTGTTAGCAATCTTAATCATTTTGAAGTAGAGACCATGCGATCCCGATTGAATGCTGAAATTTTAGGCAGCTCAGTCATGCTACTGAATTTATCCGTCTAATTCAAGAACCCTTTTTTAGAACAATCTAATTCAAGAACTGTCAAAAGATGTGGAACTTGTTTGACAGAATTAAAGTCGGACCATTCAGGCTTGGCTGACACTATGGGCTGTTGGGCCGTATTCCTAGCGCTGCGTTCAAACTGGACTAGACACTTTACCACTCGAGAGACAAACCAGTCTGGGCTTCAAACTTATGTGCGCTCTGGGCTGCGTTCAAACTGGACTAGACTTTTACACTTGAAAAAGCAAAAAGTCCTTTTAACCTCCTAAGACATTAGGTCGAGTTTAATTTGTCTTCCTAAACCGTAAAACCGGGTAACCAACCTCCCTTAACTTTAAAAACCGTTCATTTTAAAAACGATGAGCTAATTATTGTTTGCTTCAAATGTATTAAAAAAGTTTATACTCATTCGATCATGTATAACTTAGTTAAATATTTATTTATGACAAAACATACTCTAAATAAATCTAGAACTAAGTTATACATGATCCATTGGCTATGAACTTTTTATCTAGCCGAAGCATATAATAACTAGACTGATATAAAAAAACAGCATGATTGGACCATAGAATATGCAGTTATGAATTATTCCATTTAACTATAGTTAAAAATAGATATAAATCGTTTCCTAAAAAAATAGATATAAATCTATAATAAAAAATTTTGTACTAAAGAATACTATATTATATAAATTTTGTGTTAATATACTTATATGAAATCCAACAAAATTGGATTTTTGATTTTATGATTTTTCTTTGATTTACTATGATTTTTTAAACTTTTAGCCTAAATAAATAAAAAAGAGAAAAGTCAAAAACACCTTCAAAACCGCTTATATCCCGCTCAAGGAGGTAAAACAGACGATTTTTAAAGTTAAGAGAGGCTTGTTAACCCGTTATACGGTCTAAGGAGACAAATTAAACTTGGTCAAATGTTCAGGGAGGTAAAACGACTTTTTCCCTTGAAAAACGACGAACCAGGCTGGGCTTCAACTTATCTGGGCTCTCACAAAATTTTGGCTCCATCAAATGTCTCTCTCTAGTCTCTCTTCTATATCAGTGGTGATTTCAAATCGACGAAATATAGTGAGGAAATATTGTATGAAATTCGACAACACTAACTGGGTCGTTATCGTGCTGTGCTTGGTCAGGTACAGTGCTTTGGAAAAAAATATTGTATGAAATTCAAGAAAAAAATAAATACAATGATTTTTGTTTTATTTGACCTCTTCCTTTGGAGAAAGGGTTCAGAAGGTACAGTGCTTGGTCAGGCCTGATAGATGCTTTTTCTAAGGGTTAGCTGCATATGATCTGACAGATAAACTGAGGGTGAGTTTAGATCATCCAACTTTTCCTAAAAAAACACTATTCATCTAACTTTTTTCTATTCATCACATCCCTCACACTCACAGAACACGCTTCCCAGCATGCCCTACAGTGTTTTTTTTAATCTACAGTGTTTTTTTTCCATAAACTAACCTCACCCTGAATGTTATGTTGGTTGTTGGGCAATAGGTTCGTACCTTGTTTTGTGTGTGTTTAGCTTTAATCCTGCAAGCTGTATGAGTACGTCACGTGCGTTCTTGTCTTCTTGATACTACCCCTGCTACAGTTTATTTTATATGTTTTTAATTCTGTAGTAGGATTAAGTGTACCTTTATTAGCTAGAGCACTTGAATCTCGAAGCTTTGCATTATCGTGCTAATTAAGCTGCGAATACTAGTAGGGTGTAGCTTGCAAAATTAAAGCAGACTTATAGCCTGATTTGCAAGTGTTTCTGTGAATGGATTCATGTTGTTGATGTATCTGTAATTCTGTAGTATGCATGCATCGGTTGGAGATATCCTAAAACAAGCATGAAAGCACAATTGTCGGTGATGCAAGTATACTTGTGAGTTGTAAACCAAAATGATACTATATGACAAACAAGTTAGGCCGCCGACTGTGATGGTACATGCAGTCCGGGGTAGTTGTGTTGCTTCGTTGCAAGAGTCAAATCCCGCTAGCAGCCGCCGAGTCTGAACGATGCACAAACCAAATCCATTGCGACCTAGTGGAAAGGTCGTCTACGTACAGAAATCAAGATCAAAATCTCTGAAGAAAGAATGCAGAAACTTTAGCAGTATCTTGTTATTACATAACAGTATACCGATTTCTCTGAATTAATCATCTGTATTATTTTTTTCAGATAATTAGTAGGTAACAATATAGCGCGCTTGTATAGTAAAACCCCCTGATAAAAAGCACAAAGGTATCTGTATTGCCACGTCACGATCATGTGAACAGAAGAAAAAGGAACACACAAAATTAATTGAGATCTGAAAGTCATCAAAGCAATAGCATCATCAGAGAATAGCACAAAAATTAGTAACCGAATCAGTACTTCAGTAGTACTACTACGTTTGCAATTGCATCATCAAAGGAAACCATTACATCTTCTGTCGATTGACCATCAGTAGCAACCTTTCGTTTGTCAGTGAGCTAGGAAAAGCAAGCAGAGGATGGGATCATGGGATCAGGAGGGCTGGGTGCAGTTGGAAGTGGAGGCGCAGCCGCAGGTGTGGGGCGTGAAGGCGCAGGTGCCGTAGGGCTTGCCGGGGAGGTTGCAGTCGATGGAGTAGCAGCAGCTCGTGTCCACGCAGCTGCTCGCGTTCGACGTCGAGCAGCACCGGCATCCCTCGCACACCTCGAACGGCTCGTAACCCACCGCCTCCGTCGTCGTCGTCACCGCGGCCGGCAGCGCCAGCGACCGGTACACCACGCTCCGCACCGGCACGTATTCCGGCTGCCGTTTCTGCTCGCCCAAGTTGCTGCTGGCTCCAGCTGCTTCTTTATATGTTTACCAACCATGGGAGGATCAGAACAGAACAGAACTGAATCATGAGAATGATCCGATGGAACGACAGCCGGCTATAGCTAATAATTGATGCTGCGTACCTTGCGCTTGCAGTAGAGAGGTGAAGAGGAGGGCGAGCGACAGGACGGTGAGGGAGGTCATGGAGACACGGCGATTCTGAGCCATGGCGCCTATGGTTTTCGGTTAGGCGAGAGTGGAAGAAAGAGGGACAGACTAGCAAGCAATTAGCACGACAGGAATATACAGTTGCTGTGGCTGCTTTCAGCAACATAAACTAGACTACTCCATAAAACTTATCCTGAGATTTATCAACAATGGCCCGACTCGAAAAAGTAACCGATCACTTTTATATATTGGAAGAAAGAAAGAAAGAAAGTTGTGACGCCGGCCATGGAGCAAAATGGAACCGAACAAATGTTAGTTGTGCGTGCCAGTTATTGAAAGCGATTGACATTTCTCTGTCAGCAAAGGGAATACAGTAATTGCGCATCCATCTCGATCGCCAGCCAAACATGGGCAGAGTAACGAACTAAAGCTTTCCATTAATAATAAGAGTCTGAAACTGAAATTACACCATCAGGGTACCATTTTGCATTCTGACGCACACATAAAGATTATATTCAAACAAAAGTACTACAACATACTGATAAAACTGATAATCGCTATTTGATCGGAAGAAAAGATTATTCAATCAGAATAAATTTAGAAGAGGAGATGATGCGATGAAGGTGGTTGACTGGGGCAGGAGCCGCAGCCACAGGTGACGGGTTGGAAGGCGCAGGTGCCGTAGGGCTTGCCGGGGAGGTTGCAGTTGATACCGAAGCAGCACGGCGTGTCCACACAGTTGCTCGAGTTGGACAGCGCGCAGCACCGGCACCGGCCACTGCACACAAGGAACGGCCGGTGCGGCGTCTCGTCCGCCGCCCACACCCATCGCCGGTACACCACTCTCCGCACCGGCACGTACTCCACCGTCTCCGACGACGATGGTGCTGATGATCTCCACCTGATGCTGCCATGCTTCTGCTCACCGCCGGCCATTTCTTCTTCAGCTTTGAGGGAGGTGAGGAGGAGGACTAGGAGGATGAGATAGATCACGGGTTTTGGAGGATTAGGCATGGTTATATATTACCTTTGCGAAGAGTGGTGGTAATTAGCTAGCTAGCCAGGGAATTACTGTGACTGTTAGCCTGCACCCTGCAGCATATGAGGGGCCACAACACACAACACCTAGTATCTGTATCGAAAGGGACAGAGGAGTGGCAAGTTTTATTTGGGGGACATGCATTTTACCTAGGAGTAAATAATTTCAAAATTAAATCACCTCTAAAAAAAGAGTGTCAAATTTCAATAGTCATATTAACTAGGAAATTATTAGCTTGTGAGTAGAAGTAAAATAAAAGCTTGCTCCATTCAGCTTTAAATTAGTTGACCAGAGAGCTGGTTCTAGTGCCTCCTTGGATAACCAGTCAAGCATGAAACGCCTACATGGATTACAAACAGCCAATACAAATATTGACTGTGGCCAAATACATGTTTTTTATGTCATAATTTATATACGTTCAGCTAGGAGGAAATAAACTTGCATATTAATTAGTTGCCTCTAAATAAAATTGAATATTCTACCAAAGAAAGCAGAAATAAAAAAAAACGGCAGATGTTGGTCAGCTTCACATTGACCAAAACAAATGGCTAGTGCATCCCTGGATATATAAAAATCTACAATGACCATGAGAACAACTTACTAACATAGTTATAGCTTACTATAGAGTGGTCTAAAAATATTAATCCTTCACTATGGAAGCTTAATTGTGACTAAAACATTGGAAAAACAATATGCTCATACTATATGTGTGATGGTTTCACCAGAAAATTATAGAAGATATATCTAGAACTAGACACGCAGAAGATTCCGACCTTTACCAAGATGCATGCACGGTGATTATTTCAATATTAAGGTATGCAGATGTCCTTGACGTTTTCCTTTTGTTTAAGATAATAGCTCAACCAATAAAAAGCAGGTTGCGCACTGGTGATCACCTATAGCTGCTCTAGCTACCAGGCATTATTTTCTGAGTCAGATTAGGTACATGAATGACCCAAATGGTGACACTTGTTTGGTTTCAGCATTAGTTCCATCTGCTTTATGCTTTCCATGGACATACAGACTTTTTGGATTGGATGATACACTCCCCCTTCGTTATCAACCTGGGAAATAAAGCGAACACACTTTAGTTGCCAAGGCTTATTAACATCTGGCCTCTTCTCCACGTCACAAGCGGACGCCACGTAGTGCGAGTGATGATAGCGATAATGACCAAGGCTCGAAGGCACTGAAAATTGTTTATTGTTGAGTGGTTATGTTATATAGTGACTGCAAATGACATTAATTTACTGAGCAATTATGCTCTGGGCTCTCTGATCAGAGCAGCTATATAACTATGAATGGTGATGAGATCAGTCTTGAAAATGTTAGGCTGGGGGCTGTCATGCTGGAAAAAAGAGAGTATTGTAATACCAGTCCCTCAGTGTCAGGGGCAGGTTTCTTAGCTGCTAAAGTAACAAAGATAGCAATTTTTGCTCTGAATTCTGAAACCAGCTCAAGTCATGCATGCGTGATCATATCAGATAGGTTGTTGTTATGGTCATCCGGCCTGAAGATCACTGTATCAAGTCGCCGTGGTCCTCCTCCTCTGGCCTTGGTGCTGCTGCTCCTCCTCCTCCTCCTTGACGTCGTGGTCGTCCGGCATAACCAGCAGCAGCTGGTGGCGGCAGAGAGGGCAAGAGGCGTTGCGGCGTAGCCACTGTGAGATGCAGTCGTAGTGGAAGGCGTGGGCGCAGGGCATCGCCCTCAGCGTCTCGTCGGCGCCGAAGTCCTGAAGACACATCACCGGAGCGAGAGGCACCGGCCACGTGCACCAGGCCCTGCTCGATGGCCTGGGTGGTGGCGGCGGCGAGGGCACGCTTGCTGCCGCGGCCGCCATCAATGGATCTTGTGCCAAATCTTCGTCGAACAGGATGTCCGGTGGGATGGTGTAGTTATATGGTAAGGAGGACGCGGGGACCCGACGCACCCCCGAGATGGAGCCCCCTGGCCCCAAGGTATGCACGTACGAATAGCGTTCGCCGCCGGCCGCCGGCTGCTGCTGCTGCATCGTCGTATCGGAGGACCCTAGCGTAGCCTACTTGAGATGAGATGAACAATCAGACTAATACTTATAAGCGGATTGGATCGATATATGTGATGATGGAAACTCACCTGTATATATAGGCGGAGGAGGCGGCGGAGGCTCCCGACGGCGGAGTCGGAGTCGGAGAAAATTGGCTGTGCTGCTTCGGCGATCTCGGCCCAGCCAATTTTCCACCGTCGCTACTGCCGACCTGCTCTGCGTCGCCTCCTCTCCTCTTGTGTGCATGTGGATAATTTGTACACTTGTTTTTCCCAACAAAAATCAGCTATGATTGTTTTGGTGCATCTGCTTGGACTAAGCTGTCATATTGTTTCTCCGTTTCTGTCTGCCTTGGATTTGGTTGAATCCCAATCCAACTGCGGTGTGCCATGTGAACTCTTTTTCTTAAAGACGTGCATAACACATCTTTCATTAAAAAAGAAGAAAGGAATCACAATAAATCAATTTTAGAAAGTATATAGCACGTTTGGCATTAACAAGAAACTATTGCAAGGTTTCTCGAGCAATTTAGTATATGCATTCAGTACAATGTACTAGTAGCACTAGGTTGCGCCATCAGTTCAATCCACTACCTCTAACTCTAGTACAAATTATCTTAATAATTTGGTCATCCCGTACATCGCTTCTTTTTCTAGTTCAGTCTTGCTAGTGCATTTCTTATCAAATCGGATTAAGTCATGCACCGGCGGCTGCTGCTGCTGCATCGTCGTATCGGAGGACCCAAGACTACTTGAGATAAGATGAACAAACTATAGTAACTAATGTAGATGTCTTTTACAGATCGGATCGATATAATGAGAAGGAAACCTACTCGGTTGTGTACCCATGTGCTATAATATAGGAGGCGGAGGCGGCGGAGGAGGGGGTTCCCATCGGCCGAGTCGGAGTCGGAGATGATTCGGCGGAGGGAGAGATTTAAATGGAAGGCAGGCTAGTCAGAGTCTTGTATATGCTCTGGGTCCTCAGAGCAGCTATGACCATGAATGATGATATCAGTCTTGGATTGTTAGGCTGGGTTGTCATGCTGAAAAAAGATTACTATATTACCATTCTATGTCTCGGGGGCAGGTTAGGACTGGCAAATTTTGCTCTGAAATTATGAAACCAGCTCAAATCATGCGTGATCATATCACAGAGGTTATGGTCATCCCAGAGTAAGGTCACTGTATCAGCAAAACTGTCAAGTGCGAATGATTAATTATCAGTGTCCGTGATCATGTGATGGGAGACGATGGCCACTGCTGAATAAGAAGACTAGGAGAAGATGCTGAGGCGCATACAGCAGAGATGGTGATCCTTAAGCGGAGGTGTCGAAACTGCAAAGGATCATCTCTATCTATCTCATTCTTAACAGGGGAGACGTGTCCTGATCCAAAAATCAAAGCAATACCTATGTTAGCCAGCAAATCAATAAGTTTACAGATAACAGGCATCAGGCATGAGACCAAGCACAAGAAGCTGGCCCCAGCATCCGTATTGCCCATGTCAGGCAATATAGTAGTAGTGTAATGTAATCCGTTCATGTTTTGTTTATCATAATTCATACATGTTCAGCTTGGAGGAAATAAATTTCATATTAGTTGCCTCTTAAAAGGTTTCAAATTGAATATTTTACCAAAGAAAGATAGCATAAATAAAAAAAAGGTAAAACCTGATATTGCATTGGTCAGTATCACATCGACCAATTTTTTTTTCCCCCTAGTGCTTCCCTGGATATATAAAAGTGTACAATGACCATGAGAACAACCCAACCTAGCTCTGAACTAACATAATACTGATATTACTACAGACTCCCTAACATATTGACAGATGAGTGGCAAGTTTATTTGGAGTTTGATTTGGATTAGTATTTGTACACATTCATAGATGTTGAGATTTGATAGCACCATCCGGTTGAGGGCACCAGCCCATTCGGGCACAGGATATTTTGAGTACGATACTAGTAGTTTGTACAAAGTTTTGTGTATATAGCAGACTGATTTCCAGATAGCTTGACACAAACAGACTGCATTGCATGCCCCCAGTTAATTGCATAGGAGCATCAAAAGCATTTTGTTACACTAACTAAGCAAATAACATAGGACGAAACTTGGAGGAAGTTTTTAGCAGCAGCAGAAGAAGGGATTGAAGCATCGACCGTCCTCGTCGGGTTCAAGTGGTAGTCCTCCTCCTCTGGTTCTGGTGCTCCTCCGCATCCTCGTCCTCGTCTGGCAGGAGCTGGTGGCGGCAGAGAGGGCAAGAGGCGTTGCGGCGTAGCCACTGGGAGATGCAGCCGTAGTGGAAGGCGTGGGAGCAGGGCATCGCCCTCAGCGTCTCGTCGGCGGTGCAGAAGTTCTGCAGGCACACGGGGCAGTCCTCACCGGAGCGACAGGCACCCGCCACGAGCACCAGGCCCTTGATGGCCTCGTTGCTGGCGGCGGCGCGGGCGCGCTTTCTGCTGCGGCTGCGATCAACCTCGTCGAAGAGACGATCGACGGCAGCGTCCAGATCTGGGTTGAAAATGAGCTCTGGTGGGACGGGGAGATTGATGGATCGTATGGAGGACGCCGGGACCCGACGCATCTCGGGCTGTCACGTACACATACCGTTCGCCGCTGTCCACCGCCTGCTGCTGATGCTACTGCATCGTCGTCGTATCAGAGGCGGCGGCGGAGGCTCCCCTTGGAGTCGGAGACGATTCGGTGGAGAGAAATCTGGAACCGTGCCATGCTCACAAGTGGGCTTCGCTATTTTGCCATCCCGCGAATGGGATTCGCTGAAATGCCATTATCAAACGAGGGCACACCACTACAGTGCCTTTTCGGCAGTTTTCTATCTATTTTGGAGTTTTCTCATGTGATCTGACCAAAGTGCCCCTGGGCTCAATTTCTCCCAGCGCTCTCGCAATCTCGGTCCGCCGCCACGCCCCCAATCCTCCGACACCGCGGCCATCGGTCCCTTGTCCGCCGCCTCCCCCACCCAGTCCGCTGCCTCCTCCTCAACGACGGCAGCAGAGAGAGCACAAGCCTCCCCGAGCAAGGCGGGATTTGGTGGACGCGAGGAGGAGCAGCGAGAGAGAGGCCGTGAGAAGCAGCGAGAGCGCACGCCGAGGAGGATTTGGTGGACGTCGGCGAGCGCGCGAGGAGAAATTTGAAATTTTACCATTATCAAAGGTGGCCTTCGCCAGTTTGCCATCCCGTGAATGGGATTCGCTGAAACGCCATTATCAAACGAGAGCACACAGCTGCAATGCCTTTTCGCCAAATTTCTGTCTATTTTGAGCTTTTCTCCACCCAATCTGACCAAAGTGCCCTCTCCTCCCCTTCTTTTTTTTCTTTTCTTTTTAGTTATCTTTTTTCATCTTCTTTTTCTTTATATTTTATTTTTCTCTCACTCGATCGCTGGAACCGAATCTCCGTTCGAACTGACTCCTGTCTCTCGCGAAAATCTTTTCCCACCTTCGATGCCTCGCCCAGACTCCTCTCTCTGCCGCCGGACCACCTCCGGCGTCGCCTTGCAGCCCGCCTACTCTCTCTAGCTCGACCGCGCAGAGCAGCTTCCCCACACCGCGGCCACCTTCCACGCGGACCACGCCGACCAGGCCGCGGAGGACATGGCCGGCCTCCGTGCTGGCTGCTCCTCAGGACGAATCCTCTATCTTTCCGCAAAATCCCTGAGCGAATCCTCTATATTTCTCTCCATCTTAATACGTGATTAATAATAAATTGAATCAACGCTCTAGTGAAACTCCCTGATGAAATGCACAAATTAAAGCTATCTGTATTTTTACGTCACATGTGAACCAGAAGAAAGAAAAACAACACAAAAATTGAGGAAACCCCAGAGCCCAATCTCTTAGACCAAATTTAGATTTGATAGTCAACAAATCAATCGCATCATCAGAGAATAGCAAACCAATGAGTAACCAAAGCATATTAGTACAACCGCGTCATCAGGAACACAGCCAGATTTGAAAGAAAAAGGACTGCCCATGAGATGTGCATACAATCAGGTGGGAACACCAGTAGCAGTTTATCAGGTTAACATTCATACTGCACCACACAATTCTGAAACCTACATATCTGAGATGAAACTCAGCCAGAAACAACGAAGGCACATATACAGGGGGTAAAAAAATAGGCTAGAAAAACAGCAGGAAGGATGGAAATGCTTCTAGCCTAGCCCCAAGTAATCGCCTCTGCTTGTCACTCATTGGTGTTGTGCCTGATGCGTCCTAAGCTATGTCAGCAAAAAAAAACATCCCATGCGGAAGAGAAGGTAAAACTCTTGATCCATAGCCTTTGTTAAGGAATTTTGGAATCTCGAATGATCTTGGTAACAATCTTCATCCAAGTTGGAATGGCCAGTTGGAACTTACTCCCCATGCACAAAGCTTTTACCCTCATAGTACTTCTTCTCACTGGCTTCCTTCTTCTCGTTTAGCTTCTGCATAAAGGAAAAATAATAATGTAAAGCACAACAGATCCATGAACCAGAATAATTAAAACCACAAACCCACATCAACATTCAAAGAACACGTTGCCAAGTGTTACATAAGGGGGAAAGAGCCAGTATTTAATGCAAACACGCAAGAACCTATACTGAAGCAATAATGCATCAGCAGCACTTCTAAAATCGGTAAACAATAGCTCCCATATGCACATCATCCATATGAACAGGACAAAAATCAACATGTATGTAACTGAGAATATGTACTGTATACTGTCTAAATGCTGCATACAGAAGACTCAGCCATCTGATCACGTTACTTACCTGGTAAGCTTCATGATTAGCAACAATTCTCCTGATAATAGTACTTGTAGTGATATCCAAAGGGCTCTCCAGCCTATGGTAAATGCCCATAGCCATTGGAACAGCATATGGATTTGAATCATCCTGATAAATGCACAATTCACAATTATTTTGTGCTAAGATGTGTGTATTCAAACAAAAGCACAATTTGATTACCTTTGCATAGTCCATATTCTCAGCAATTGTTCCATGAACAACCAACGAAATATTGAATGTGGTAATCTGCACCAAAACGAGGAAGTTAGATGGCGTTGCATAACCACATAACTTGATAGACAACTGAAATAGCAGCAGATTATCATTTACATGGCCTTGGTCAATAATCATACATAACAGGGCAAGTTTAACCTTCAACAAAATTATGTACATGGTATGTGCCTTCTACTTGATTTGATGCAAGCAATTCAGATTTTAGACAAACTGAGGACACCGATCATATTATTCTGGTGCACAAACTCTGAACCTGTGTCTGCCCAGTTAAGCTAAGCTCAAATCATGTCTTTATCTTAAGCACGTACAAGGAAATCATGCATTCTATACAAAAGTCAGGTAATGTCATCGCCGAAAACTCACCATGTCTTTTGAAACATCCCATGGAGCACCAATGATCACCTCATCAACATAACGACAAGCCAAAACACTCAAACTTCTTTCATGGAGATTCATGATTGGGTGGTGTCGCCCTCGCGTAGAGCTGTCAAAGTATAATTAACATAAACAGATAAGTAGGCTGAATATCATGTTTAAGGGTAATCGTTCAAATGTAATGCATTATGCATCAAAAGAAATGCATCCGCTATAAATAACAACTACTACAGACCTGAACTAAAATTAACTTGAGCACCTCAACTTGTAAAGAATCAATAGGGGAGAATAAATATGCAACCATCACATTACCTTATGGTCTGATATGTGTGAATGCCCACAAGCAAAAAGTCTCCAAGTTCACGAGCAAGTCGCAATATTTACACAGAAGAAAATATCAATACAAGACTGCCTGAATCACTGGAGGGTTAAATCAGTGTGCTTCCATGAAGAAACAGAAAAGGCAAACCAACACAGGCATAAATAAGCATTTGTATCGCTTCTAAGCTGAATTATTAGCTGATGTATGGTTTTCTCCTCTTTCATTATTTTCCTCCTTTTGTGTGGTTGGGCATGTGGAAGGAAATTCGCATTTACTTCAACATGTCCATCATGGAACAGATCTCAAATGCACCATGTATGTAAACTACCTGAGAATCTGGACCTTGACCCTGCATCGCAAAAGTGTAGTCAACAGAAAGAACAAGTAGCCATATTATAAAATCATGTCTAGAATTTAGAACCAATTGTTGTACCAAGTAAACAAAACCAATAATTTTCAGAGTCCAAGAAATGGAAGTATACTATGGCCATCCAAATTTTACATTCATTTAATGAATAGTTTTGAATAGTTGGTCTCCAATACATGGATTTTTCTGACCATTCAAGGACTTGTCAGCTTATATTCCCACTGTTATACTTCCAGAATACACCAATACTATGGGCATGAAAGGTCTCCAATAAGCACTTTTAATCATCAGTTCTTGTAATGACAATAATTTGTTAGTAAAAAGACTATTTAAAAACAAGAATTAAATGATATATTAACAAATGTGAAACTGCAGATGTCATGCCCTGCTATTTGAGAACTGAACTATTCGCCTCGATGTAGGAAGGAACTCAGCACAGTTAACTAGAGTTTGTTCTAGTGCCTCCTTGGAAAACCAGTCAAACATGAAATGCCTACATGGATTCCAAACAACTCATACATAGAAATATCTAATATATAGAAACATAAATCATGGTGTAAAACCGATTATTCAATTTCTGATATGATATTAACTGTGGCCAAACTAGCGGAAGGCAATATAGTAGTAATGTAATCCATACATGTTTTTTGTATCATAATTCATACATGTTCAGCTAGGAGGAAATAAATTTCATATTAATTGCCTCTAAAGAGGTGTCCAATTGGAAATTTTACCAAAGAAAGCATAAATAAAAAAAATAAAACCTGATATTAGTTAGCATCACATTGACCCAAATGGTGACACTTGTTTGGTTGCTGTGTTCCATGTGCTTTATGCTTTCCGTGTACAGACAGACTTCTGGATTAGATGATACACTCCCCTTCATTATCAACCTGGGAAATAAAGCAAACACACTTTATTTGCCAAGGCTTAGCATCTGGTCTCTTCTCTTCTCCACGTCACAGGAGGCACCACGTACTGCGAGTGATGATAGCGACAATGACCAAGGCTCCAGAGCACTGAGAATTATTTTGAGGTTATGTTATATAGTGACTGCAAATGACACTAATTTACTGAGCAATATATTATGCTGTGTGTTCCCAGAGCAGCTGACTATGAATGATGATATCAGTGTTGAAATGTTAGGCTGGATTGTCAATTGTCATGTTGAAGATTATTGTATTACCATTCTCAGTCTCCGACTCTCGGGAGCAGGTTTCTTAGTTCCTAAAGTAAGAAAGAAAGATAACAACCGCCAAATTTTATTCTGAATTCTTAGTTGCTAAATGTATCAAATTGAATATTTTACCAAAGAAAAGTAGCATAAATAAAAAAAATAAAACCTGGTGTTGGTCAGCATCACATTGACCTTTGTTTTTTGCATAGTGCTTCCCTGGATATATAAAAGTCTACAATGACCATGAGAACAACCCACCTAGCTCTCACTAACATAATGATATTACTACAGATTACCTAACATATTGACAGAGGAGTGGCAGGTTTATTTGGAGGACATGCATTTTAACTAGGTGTATATAATATAATTTCAAAATAAAATCCTGTCTTAGAAAAAGGGTGTCAAATTTCAAATGTTATAATAGCTAGGGTGCTTCATTCGTAGCTAATTCAGCTTCTAACACTTCTTACTCTGCATTCCCTCGTTTGGCCAAATCACTAGCATAAACATCAAATAGCTTCTCAAAGTTCATCATACATAGGTTTCATGTATAAAGCAGCTACTCAATCAGGTTACTACAAAAGAAATGCTTTTCAATAGAATTGTAACAAAAATGAGCAAAATGCATAGTTAGCAATAAAAAATATACAACATACCTTTGCTCAACCCATGTATGTTCCTCTACCCTCAACTGCAATCTTACTCACATAATCCCATCCAAAGCCACTTCAATATTGATGTCAAAACTTTATGGAAACTTTGACTTATAGTTTCAGTCAACCGCTGGAATTCCTTACGTATAGTCCGGTCTTTCTGATCATAAACATAGCAAGCATTTCTTCCACTTTCATCAATTCCTAGTATCTCACAACCCACCAAATTGACGCCCTAGAGAACATGTAGTACTCTATCTAAAGCAGTCCCAGCACCTATTTGTGGTTGGTCGATGGATTCTCTTATCGGTAGTGAAAATTTTACTCAGACGTTGAGACCGAGCAACTGGGGCATACCAGGAAAACTGCATAACTTGAATAACCCTACATCGATGCTTCCTAATTAACACTAAGCATATATGGATCAGCATATACTACAACATTATAAAATTTCACTCTATGATTATCTCATTGTCTAACGCATATTCGGATTTTCTGGTTGACTGGTTGGTTGGAGTGCCATATCTGCCTAGAAAATTTGAGTGCGATTTGATTTGGATTAGTATTTGTACACATTCAGAGATGTAGAGATTTGATAGCACCATCCGCACGAGCCCATAAGATACTACGCTGTACAAAGTTTTGTGCATATATCACTGTACTGATTTGCAGTTAGCTTGACACTAGTACAGACTATTGCACGCCTGAATTAACAGACTAACTAGGAGAAAGTCTTTAGAAGCAGCTAGCAGAAGAAGAAATTTAAGCATTTGATAGATAATACAGAGAGCCCGGCCGAGCTGTTTGCAATGAACAAGCAAGTCTCCATAGCAAGTGGAGTATATGTTTGCATTTTACTGCTACAATTACATAATACAACAACAACAACAACATAGCCTTTAGTCCCAAGCGAGTTGGGGTAGGCTAGAGATGAAACCCAAGAAACAAAGCTCAAGGCTCAGGAACGTTGATAGCAAGTCTCCAAGCGCTCCTATCGAAAGCTACCTCCTTGGAAATATTCCACTCCTTAAGGTCTCTGTTTATCGCTTCGTCCCAAGTCAATCTAGGTCTACCTCTACCTCTCTTTATATTATTGGCCCGCCCTAGGACCCCAATACGCACCGGCTACAATTACATAATAAATAACGAAAAAAATGTCTGCTTTGCGGTGTACAGTAGAAGAGTGGAGAAATAGTTAGCAGCAAAGCAGGGGCAAGCAAGGCAGCAAGGTATCTATCTATCAAGTCATCCTCCTCCTCTGGTTCTGATTCTGGTGCTCCCCCTTGGCTTCCTTGTCATCATCCGGTATAACCAGCAGCTGGTGGCGGCAGATAGGGCAGATGGCGTTGCGGCATAGCCACTGTGAGATGCAGTCGTAGTGGAAGGCGTGTGCGCAGGGCATCGCCCGCAGCGTCTCGCCGGCGCTGAAGGTGTGCAGGCACACGGGGCAGTCCTCCCCGGAGCGAGAGGCACCCGGCACCTGCACCAGGCCGTCGATGGCATCGGTGGTGGCGGCGGCGCGGGCACGCTTGCTGCTGCGGCTGCGGTCAACCTCGTCGAAGAGACGATCGACGGCGTCGTACTGATCATCGTCGAACAAGAGGTCCGGTGGGACGCGGAAGAGATTGGCGGATGGTAAGGAGGACGCGGGGACACGCCGCATCTCCGAGACGGAGCCCCCCGGCCCGAGGGTTGTCACGTACGCATAGCCTTCGCCGCCGCCGGCCTGCTGCGGCATCGTGTCGTGTCGAAGGACCCTAACCCTTCCCTACTTGAGATGATGAACAGACTACTTACAAGCGGATGGGATAGGATGGGATCGATATATATGATGATGGGAACTCACCTGTGCATCCATCCCTTGTGCTTTGTATATATAGGCGGAGGCGGAGGCGGCGGCGGCGGCGGCGGCGGCGGCGGAGTCGGAGACGATTCGATTCGATGGGGATGGACGGACTCGAGTCGGAGTCGGAGAGGAGAAATGGAGAATGGATCCCTGTGTGCTGGGCTGGGCTGGGCTGGGCTGGGCTGCTTCGGCGATCTCGGCCCATATCTCCACACGGAAATCTCCACCGCGTTCCCACCCAGCGCGTTCCTACTTCCCTCAAAAAGAAAAAAACGCAGCGCGCTCCTTCTCCACCGCCCTGCGTCGCCTCCGCTGCGCTCTCCTCCTCTCCTCCGCCATTGCATCTCGTCAATCGACCCCTGCATGTCCTGCTGTTACAGACTCCTCCTTCAGGGATCTGAATATCCTTTCCTTGGGGAACAAGAGCTAGCTGATGCTACACACTCCTGACTCCTCGCCGGAACTGAATATCCTTGATTTCATGCAGGGTTTTTTCTATTCCATCTATGATTTTTTTTTTCTGATTTTGACTGCAAATTAGTGTGTTATATATACTAGGTTTATTAATGGATCTCGAATAGTCTAATCCGATTCATATATATTTTTTAGATCCACTTGTTGTGTGCATGTGGATATTTTGTAGACTTGTTTTTCCCAACAAAATTTAGTGATGATTGTTTTGGTGCGTCTGCTTGGACATGCATTTGGCAAATGTCAGTGTTTCTAAGCTGTCGTATTGCTTCTCCATGTTTGTCTGCCTTTGATTTGGTTGAATCAAATCCCATTCAACTGTGGTGTGCCATGTGAACTACTGCAAGGTTTCCTGTGCAATTCTTTGTGCCCTTGTAGCATATGCATTTAATACACTGTACTAGTAGCACTAGGTTGCGCCATCTGTTAAATTCACAATCTGTAACTCTAGTACAAATTATCTTAATAATTTTTTCATCCGTGCATAGCTTCTTTTCTAGTTCAGTCATGCTAGTGCATTTCTTATCATAGGATTAAGTCATGCACTCATAAGAGTTCATTTTGGAGTGGTACATTTCAAAGTGCTGATATTTTGGAGTAGATTATTATGTGTAAACCAGGTCTGCATTTTTTTGTATGTATAGTCTGGCTGTTGACCGTTTACAAAAAATAGTCATCATTATGTTTCCTCGTGAGATATACATGTACACTATCAGACCATGTGACTGAAAGAAAGGTGTTTCTGTGCTCTGCTTTGCACGTGCACCAGGGGGGTCTAACACGTGACCAACACAGACCTGCCTCCCAACTAATCTAAAACGGAGGTGTTTGCAACTACTCAATCTGAGATATTCTTGATTTCTTTGTATTGCTTTGAGATGACCAATCTTCAATTCAGCATCTTTTGTGGAAAAATTTCTGTGGTTCATTGCTGCTATAAAGATAATTTATTAATCCGACTCTTCGTGATCAACTATAAACTTTTATTGTCTTTTAGCGATTCATGATGAAACCACAGATGTTGCCATTATGTCTTAGCTGTTTACCTTATAAAAATGAAAACATAAACTTTTCATTTTTGCTCGTGGTTCTCTGTGGCTTCTTAACATAATGATGGGGTACCCACCTGCCAGTTCGAGAAAAAAAAGGATAAATGCTATCAATACTAAATTGTAAGAGTAGGCAGTGCTAGGGATTTAGTTTGACTTTTTTTTTTGTAATGTTCCTTCATTAGAACTGAAGAAAGTTTGTATCTTTTTCTGACTGCAGGGCAGAAAAAAAATCTAAATACAGAGGCTGATGATGAAATGTCTTCACTAGTCAATTCACCTAGTTTGCCCTTCCAATTTCGAGAGGCCAATCCTGACATTTTTGTTATGTTTTAAGGTTTCTGGCTAGTTTTGCGCTCGCCCTAACTGATATATCTATTTCTATGGCTAAGTGCAGTTGTCTCATCCTTCTTTTACTTTCAGGTATGTATTCTAAATATGTATATTTACATGCACTGTAAAGCATCCTTGTATGCTTTGAATATATTCTTTTTAGTTGCGTGACCAGTACAAAGGACTCATCAATTGCTGCTAAATCACCTCTTCTCCATGATTTTCAGAAAGTAACATTTGCAGCTTTATAGCATTTTTTTATTCTCGCAGAGCAGCTCACTTTGATGGCATTTTGTTCATCTCCAAACTATCTTCAGTAATCTATTTCCATGTATTCCCGTTACTGTGTCAATGAGCCTGCATATCTTTTTTTTACCGTAATGTAGATCTTGTATACCAACAATCATGAGAAAGAAATGTCAAATGTGTACTTTTTGTAGTCTGTTTCCTTAGTTCCATTGATTATCTTCAGTCATCCATGTCCAAGTTCTCTCATTACAACGTGAATGAGCCTTCATTCTCAAAATAACAAAGGGAAAAGTCTCTTTTTCAACCTCCAACTATTACAAAAGTCTTATTTTGAACACACAACTACAAACCGGACACTGAAGGCCCTCCAACTATCCAAACCGTGCAAAATTGGCCCTTTGGGTGGTTTTGAAGGTGGTTTTGTATTTTCCAAAAAAATTAAAAAATAATTTTGTATTAAAAAATTCATAACTAATTTATTTTGAACTAGAAAAATTAGAATCTGGTGCAAATGTTTTTCTAAAAATGTGACCTACATGTTGGTGCACCATTAGAAGTTATTTGTATATTATTTATTTTTATCCTAATTATTTTTAGAAAAACAATAAGACACTAGTAATATAAATATATAATACCCAAATAACATTAAATAGTGTGCAAATAAGTTGGTTACATTTTAAGAGAACTTTTGGCACTGATTTCATATTTTTGGGGTCTAAAATGAATTAGTTATGGTTTTTTAAAGTTTAAATAATATTTCTGCTATTTCTAGAAAATCCAAAACCACCTAAAAGGCCAATTTTGTATGGTTTGGATAGTTGGAGGGGCTTTAGTATCCGGTTTTGTAGTTTGAGGTTGAAAATCAGACTTTTGTAACAGTTGAAGGGTGAAAAATAGACTTTTCCCAAAAAGAAAATACCTTCATGTAGATCTAGTATGCCAACCATCATGAGAAAGAAATGTAACTGTTGTAGTATGTTTCCTTAATTCCATTTTATTGCCATGACAGGAGACTCGTCCAACATTGCAAAATTATCTAATTTGCATTTATAAATGTGACCTTAAATATTTTCCATAGAATGGATTATGTTTTACCCTTCCTGAGCCCATGCGAGCTTAAATTTTTTTCCAATCTATATTTATTATATTTTAAATGATTCATGTTGTGCTTTTGCTTATCCAAATTCCAAAAACAGAAGATATTTTTCACTTTCTATGTGCTCATTATTGATGTGGTTTATTATTATGGACTTATCGAAATTTCAAATATATAGTACTCCATGATAATAATGTCTTGACCAAACAGTAAAAAAGTCAGCAATCATTGATGAGGCTCATTATTTTGAAACTTTCTTCATGTCTGTAGTCACAAAATTCTTGGGTTAATGATTCCTGTTATTATGTAAACAAACATATCAGGGGCATATCCTTACTGTTGGTGGTGTGACCATTGCTATCTGTGCATCTCCACTTGTTGCAGCCTCAAATATGGTCGCCCTTGCTGTATGGCCAACTTGGGTTACCGTTGGTATCACTGAAACAATTTGAAAGGTATCAAATGTTCGGTAAGCTGTAGTCACAAAGATGGGTTTGTATTAGAGAGCAACATATCTACTTTTTCCTATGGTTCACAAGCTGAAGAAATATCTTTTGACGTAGTTTTGTTTCTGTCACTTGCTAATACTCGTACTTCTTCATTCAGTTTCATCTAGAGCAGTGCGAAATTACACAAGGTTTTACAGTCTGCTATGTTCAAAACTCATCGTTTAGTGCTACTTTGCCATAGATGTGGTACACCTTACAACATTAGGTTTATAGTTGTAGGTCAAACACTCAAACTTGATTGATATGGTTTGTCGGTGCAACAGGATTATTTTTCTTCATTTACCAACGCTGAGTCAGGGCATAGCGAATTGCAACTTAATACCAGGTCGAGCCTGTTGAGTACATATTCATTGTTGTATATACTTTGTATGTTGTTATATTCAGAATCTAAAAGGTTGTACTTGGTACATAGCTGCCTCCCCTTTGGCTACGCTTTTGCAGATCCTGACCCCCACATGAAGCATCCATGCACAAACTGACAAACAAGACCCTCCCCTCGCCTCACATAACAACCTGCACCTGCTGTCAACCAATTTAAAAAGAGACACGTGACATCATGGACGACAGGGAGAAATTGGATCAGCAGGTGTTTTTCAAGCAGACGCTCTCTGACTTCCATATCAGTGATCTTGCTGATCCAGCCCATATTTTAATTTGGATCGATGTTGTTTGTCTCCAAGAGGCCAAGATGAATTCTATTCCTCGTCGGGTCATATTGACCATGCTTGGTTTAGATTTTTAACAATTGTATCAATCTACCCCTGGAAGCTGCAAGTGGTGGTATTCTTTTAGCTTGGAGAAGAAAACTGGGAAACATCAGTGCCAGTAGGATTGATACTTTTAGTGCTTCAGTCCAATTCTCCCAGGTAGCAGAGAACCTTGGTGGTTTACATGTTTATATGGGCCACAAGAAAACAGCGAGAAGATTTCCTTCCTTGAGGAACTGAGACAGACTTTTTTTACCAATGTGCTGGTACCTGGATGGTAGTTGGGGGATTTCAACCTTATACAATTCAACCATATCTAACCTCACATTGCAAAGAGGAGGACAAGAACCATACGTGCTATGGTGGGAAAGTTCAGAAAATTCATTGGTGATTTTGCCCTCAAGGAAATCCCCATCATTGGTAGAACACCTGATTAAAGAATGTTTCTGAATTATGGTATTGTTTTAATTCCTCAGTTGTCAGTAATTGGACCATTGCTCAAAAGAAATCAGATTCTTTTGTGATAAATGCATGCGCTTCTTCTGTTTGCTCTCTCCAGTTGATAACACATGTCTGCTAGCTAGAAATGGTCACCTATTTGATATTTAACTACATGTGGTCTTCCACCACTTGCACATCAGGAGCAGGTAGAGCTCCAAGTCCTGGTCATGCTCAGCATGTTGGCTTTGACAGCAGTATTGGTATGGCTTACAGTACTCTAGTAGCAGATCCTAGTGTTGTCTTGTACATCTGCAATGGATAGGAGCAGCTGCAGCTCTAGTTCTGTACCACCAAAGGACTTGTATTCTATATGTTCTGACCTCTCTTTCCTCTGCATGTGTTTGCCAATGGGAATTGAGAGGTTTACCTAGGATGCCTTGAAGATGGTGCTACAGATTCTGATGCGCATGTCATTGCTAGTAGCCACTCTTCTGGTAGCTAAGCACTTGATCTTTGATGCCTACTATGTCATTGCTCACATTTTTTTTTTGACAGACCCATTGTTCACACTCGCAAACCTTTCTTTGAAAAAAAGAAACGGTTATTCTTGGAGTTGGAGCTCATTTTTCTGTGTTACGTGCAGAGTGCTGGAATTTATTTTGTGACAGACAGGAGGTGTAGTACTTCTTTTTCTGCAAATACGAGGATAGCACAATTGATCCAGAGAGCTCTCCAGCTGATTGCGTTTGCACCATAGGCATTCACAATCTCGCGGTGTCACTAATGTTGTCTGAATTTTGTCCGGGGTGGAAATAAGTGGGAATAGATGTATGAGAATCTAAATTATGTGGATGTAATAATGGAAATAACTTTTTTTTGTTAAAATAGCTTATATATGATGGAGGCAAAGAATTGTTTGGATTTATGATACTTCGTTCCATTGGATGCTGGATTTGTTTCCGATTTTTTCTGAGAATTTTGTGCCTGTGGAATTCTTCCCATGTCCCCCAGGCGGCAACATGGAAATCCCAGTTCCCTTGGCTGCAAGCAAAATGCACTCCTCAGCTCCTTGGAAAAAAAAAAACCACCCCACCCCCAAGTATTTCATGAATTATTAATTATATATTACACACCCTGGCTGAGAAAGAATGGCCAAAAGAAAGAATTTCTTAGTATTTATTTTTTTCGGGTATTTCCAATGAAATAAATTGGCACCGTTTGAGGGCCCACGGCTCCTCGAATTCGAATCGGATAAGTCGGTCAGTTGGGAGGGAGGATTTAAAGCTCAAAATTTTCGAAAGCGCAACGGTCGAACGAAAACCCAATCCTAAATCCCCCAAATCGACATCAGATCCAAGAAAGGCTCAGGAGAAAGAACACGAGACAGAGCACCCAACTCCAATCCCCAAATCGAGATCGGATCAAGACGAGCAAGAAAGATCCCAGAGAGGGAGGGGAGATCGGATCAAGACGAGCAAGAAAGAAGCCAGAGAGGGAGAGGGGAGATTGGATGAAGACGAGCAAGAAAGATCCCAGAGAGGGAGGTGGATGGTGCGGATCACGGCAGTGCGGGGTGAGGACGGCCTGCGCGAGCTGGTGGTGGTAAATTCGGACCGGCCCGTTGCCGAGGCCTTCCCGCTGCTCGGTCTTCCCGCCGGCCTGCGTAGCCTCGCGCTCGCCTTCTTCACCTTGTCCAACCCCCTTGACGCCACCCACCTGACGCATCTGTCCGAGCTCAGATTGACGGGCTGTGACTTCTCCGGACTGGCGCTATCGCGGCTCATCCCAGAGCTGTGCAGCCTCAGGGTGCTCGAGCTGGGGTACTGCCGGCTGACACAGCAGTGCCGCCCGGAAGGCCTCACCCTCGTGTCCAGCTCCCTCGTATGCCTGGACATGTGGTCGTGCACAGCGTCGGGCGGGGTGTCCCTCCAATACACCCCCAAGCTGCAGCTTCTCTGCGCAGGCGTGCGCCCACAGGACCGCGGCGGCGCCAGGATCAACATAGAGATTCGCACCGCCGGCGCCTTGCGCGGGTTGGACGGGCTCGTGTTACCCTGGCACGAGTTATCATACATCACGCCGTATCAAGGCAGGGTACGGTACCCCCAATTTCATTTCAGTAAATTAAGTTCATAATGGCATTGTATTGCATTCTTCAGCTGCATGGCATTTTAATTCGGGATGATAACAACAATACACTTCAATTCTATAGCATTGTATTGCATTCTTCAGCCGCATGGCATTTCAATTCGGAATGATAACAACAGGACACTTCAATTCAATGGCATTGTATTGCATTCTTCAGCTGCATGTCACTTAATTCAGAATGCTAAATCTTTCAAAAATATATATATATATATATATATATAATGCTAACAACAATACTTGTCGTCTGATTGCTTATGCAGCTGGAAGGCAGACGCATAGCTCCGCTGCCATTCCTCACGAGTCTCAGAGTGTGCCTGAAGATGGCTGACATCCATCAGATGATAGACCTCCTCGACCTGCTTCGCCACCTTCCCCACCTCAGCCAGCTCATCCTACTGGTACTGCCACCATGCAATTACCATGCATTCTGCATTGTAACCTGATATCTTCAGTCACTCATCGTGTATATATGTTTGACAGCGCATCGATGGCACCGACCCTACAGAAGCCATCCCGAGCGAGAGCCTATTCAACATCCCAAGTATTACCAGCAGCCTGCAGGTCCTTGCCCTGCACAACTTCAGGGGAGGAGTGACGGAGATTGGTTTCGCCAAGTCCATCATCTTCAAGGCTTGCCAGCTCAAAACTGTCGAGCTCCAACCCCACCCTGTGCTGACACCGCTAGCTTCCAGCGAAGCAATCACGCATCTTACCGTGTGCCCTAGGGCATCACAGCAGGTGCATGTGGCATTCGCCCTCCCTCAACATGCTTCTGATTGACAGGATCTCCTTTTCCTACTTTCTGGGAGCATATTGATATAAAACGAAATGTATGCTACTTAAGGGATTGCTTTGTGCACAAAATGTATGCTACTTAAGGGGTTGCTTTGTTCCATAGCATGCTATTAGTGGAAGATACCTCAGTTGAGAAGTGTAGTTGCAACTCTTTCCGAGTTCCTGTGCACCAAAACGACCTGGTTCATAAGTAATTATGCACAATCCAATAAAAGAAACATTCAGCACAAAGTCGCAGTGCACAAACCTTTGCTTTGGAAGTCCAAGTTTATGCTTGACGTCCTTGAATTATTTTATTCTGAAGTGGCACAGGTTGTGCTGAAAAAATTGCATTAGCACAGCCAGTGTCAGGAGATGGAATAAGGTATGCCTAGTGAAATGTATTGTATCTAATCCAGTAAAAGAAGAGGCTTTGTCCAGCCTATGACAGCTGCAAATAAAGGCAGTGCAAAGGGCAAAGAGAGGGTGGGAGGTGTGGTGGTGGTGGTGGGGTCATAGGTCTGAGGAGCCCAAGGAATTTAGGAGTCGCGCATCATAGTTTACTGTGTGCCATATACAAGAAGAGAAGTGGAAGGAAAGAGTAGTACCTTGCAAATGGCTGCATCTGGTGGCGCATGGTGCAAGGGTTGGATGGGGGTGCAGGCAGGCAAGCAGCAGAAGGGATTCAAAGGAGGCAGTGAAGCGGTAGCTGGTAGGGTTCCAGAGGTCAGAGGAGAAAAGGCCGGCGTCGCAACTCTGCAAGGAAGACGAAACACATGCTGGGAAGGACACCAAGGCCCAACGCACATCTCAAAGCAAAGAGCCTCTAGAGTTGTGTTTATCTGCTTTCCTCTCATTTGCTGCTGCTTCTCCCCTATCCAAATCTCCAATTCAATGCTGTGCTATCTAGCTTGAGTATACACTTCTGCAGTATTTTGATTCAGGGAGTTATTATGTTTTCTTCATACAAGGAAAAAAAAAGATGAATTTTGACTGAATTGTATTTGATATCAGATATATGTTTTTTCCATAGACCTGGAACAATTGCTCTAGAGTATGAGTTAATGGTCATTTTTGCTACAGATGCTACAAGCAATTAAATTTTAAAATGTTTGGAATTATGTTTCATCAAATAGTAAGGACAGACAAATGCTCCTCCAGGCAGGATGTGCTAGAGCGGGGAGTAAAGAAGCGATTTTTTACTGCCGTACCTCGTCACCAGCTCCGGCGGCAGAGGGAGGAAGAGCGGGGCGGTGGCCAGGTACCTCGTCACCAGCTCCGGCGGCAGAGGGAGGAAGAGCAGGGCGGTGGCCAGGTGCTTGAGCGACGCCCCCGATGAGTGGCTGGCGTAGATCTCAGTAAATCAGTACACATTCAACCTCCTTGTCAAGTTCATATGTCAGAAATCAACAATCAGATCTCAGCCCCAAGTCTCATTCCCGAAAGGCATACGAGAGGACGGGAATAAACAAGAGAATAAAGGGGGGAAATCTAGAGAATCAAATAACCAGGTAGCCGGAGGTCGGCTTGCTGGTGCTACCTGATGCTGCACTGTGAGCACGGTCGCTCGCTGCTGCATGGCGGCGTGGGGGAGGAGTCAGGCGCGGTTGCCGCCTGCTGCTGCTGCTGCTGCAGGAACGCCGTCAGCCAGATGCGCATGGCGGCGTGGGGAGGAGTCGGGGAGATCGGGGGGAGGGGAGTACCGAGAAGGGTGCACGGTCAGACGGAGGCATGGAGCTACAAGTACGAAAGACCGATGTATTGGGCTGTTTGTTGGGCCGAGGTTTATCGGGCTACGTACGTATTGGAGCTCTCGTTTTGGCTCGTGAGCCAGCTCAGCTGGCTCGTTAGAGAGGTTCTCTCTAAAGAAGCTAAACCTTAACTCAGGCTCCTTGAGAAATACAAACGAGTCGAGCTGAACCACTTACCGAGCCACGAGTTTTTAGTCCAGTCCTACCTCTACGGAAGAAGTGGATGAGTAGCAGGAGCAAAGTTGTCCTTTGCTAATAAAATATACGTCTTGTTTAATTTGATTCCAAACTTACCCAATAAAAAAATTTCAACCAAAGTTTAGGTAAAAAATTTAGATGTGTTAAGTTTAGATTCCAACCAAATGAGGTTAAAGTTTATGGGCTTGCCTCATTTTTGGCTTGGCATAAAAACGAATAAAATATAGTGAGAAATATGCGATTATGATATTAGTGTATATGTATCCTATAAGATGGCATTAGTTCACTGAGCAATTATGCTCTGACTTCTCAAAGCAGCTATGTTTTTTTTTCCATTTTGTTTTGAAAATTTGTGGTGCTTAGTGTCGCTAAAGGTTGTACCCGAGGACCTGACCATTCTCGGCTGGGCTTGGACGGGTATGGTGGCCGACTACGAGGCGATCCAGAGGCGCATACTGCACAGATGGTGATCCTCAAGCGGATGTGTCCAAACTGCAAAGGATCATCTCTCTCATTCTCTCTTTGCTGCTGTTAATGATCCAATCAGAAAGGGAGAAAATCATCACAGGAAATGATCGGAGACATCACCAGTATTGTAGTGCCACCAGAGATGCAGCAGCACCTTGTCATGCATGCATGCGAGTCAGATGAACGACATACAGAAACAGGGGAGAAGTGCCCTGATTCCAAAATCAAAGCGAAACCTATATTGGGCACCTAACCTAATGAATAAGTTTGCAGATAGCAGCACGAGACTAGGCACAAGAAGAAGCTCCAGCGCACCCATGATCCACAAGAGAACATGTAGCAAGCCCGGCTTCTCTAACAGCGTGCGACATCACCGACCAAAATAGTATTTTAATCGATGAACAATATAAAACATATAAACGTAGCTCTAATCTAGCGATAAGCTTCTCCCCCTCACACGCACATGTCCCAATGCAGCACTTCCATTCCTCACTCCCCTGCATGTGGATAGCGATATCACTGGTGGTAGCTGTAACCGCTCTTCTCAAGAAGGGGCTATAAGCTAGTTTAATTGTTAGCGGTAACCGCTCTCCTCCAAGAAGGGGCTATAAGCTCGCTCTTAATTGTTTAATCGTTGAATAATATCAAAACCGTACCAAAACAGTGCACCGGGTTAGCTCAAAACCGTACCAAAACAGTGCACCGGGTTATCTCTTTATTAGCTCATAGCATTTTCGATTTATAGATCAAGCTCTTCACTGCTCAATGAATAGAAAATGCAATGAGATAGCTAAAAACTAGCAAAGAACCAGCTCGGTGTACTGTTTTGATACTATTTAACGAATAAACAATTTAAGAGCTACCTTATAGCTCCTCCCCAGATTCGCGAGAAAAAGGACACACATAAGAAGAGCATCAGTGCAGGTGGGAACTCAGTGAGGGAAAATCAGCAGCACAGTTTATCAGGCTAACATTCATACTGCACCACAACTCTGAAACCTAAAGATCTCAGATGGACTCAGCCGGAAACAACGGCGGCGGAATAGACGATTATGCGGGGCCTAGCCCAAGTAATCGCCGTTGCTCGTCACTCGTTAGTGTTACACCTCATGCTTCCTAAGCTATGTTAGCCAAAAAAAAAAAATCCAGCATGCTGCATTGAAGGTAATATTCTGGATATATTGCATTTGTGAGGAAGCTTGGAATTCAAATGATCTTGGCAACAATCGTCCTCCAAGTTCAAATAGCTAGTTGTAACCTACTCCCCATTGACAAAACTTTTACCCTCGTAGTACTTCTTCTCACTTGCTTCCTTCTTCTCATTCCGCTTCTACAAAAAGCAAAAATATGGATGTTAAAGCACACAAAAACAATTAAAACCACAGCAACCCCACATCAACATGCAAAGAACACGTGGCGTTATATAAGGGGGAGATATTGATACAGGGAAGCAACAAAGACAAACTTGCAAGAAGCTTTGCTCAAGCAATGATGCATCAGTACTTCTAAAATCGGTAAGCAATACTAGCTCTCATACGCGTATCACTGTTATGAACAGGACAAATCAGATAGTATGTATGTAACTGAGAATATGTACTGTGCTACTGTCTAAATGCTGCATTCAGAAGCCTCGAACCGTCTGATCACATTAGTTACCTGGTAAGCTTCATGGTTAGCAACAATTCTCCTGATAATAGTACTTGTAGTGATATCCAAAGGGCTCTCCAGCCTATGGTAAATGCCCATAGCCATTGGAATAGCATACGGATTTGAATCATCCTGATAAATACACAAATGAAATTATTTTTGTGCCAAGATGTGCGTATTCAAATCAAAGAACTTGATTACCTTCGCATAGTCCATATTCTCAGCAATTGTTCCATGAACAACCAACGAAATATTGAATGTGGTAATCTGTGCCAAACAAGGAAGTTAGATGACTTTGATAACCACATAACCTGATAGTCATTAGTGGCCTCGTTCAATACTTGATACATAACAGGGCTCAAATTTAACCTTCGAAATTATGTAAATGGTATGGAATTTGGACTTTAAACAAACTGAGGTCACTCATCACATCTATTCTAGACTTCTGGTGTACCGTATGTCTGGGCCAGTTAAGCTAAGCTCAAACCTAGTTTGCAGAGGGTTTAGATTCTAGAATTTGGATAGCTGCGGACAAAACACATAACCTAGTTTGCATCCAAGATAGATAAGTTTTTTAATATAAAAAAATAAAAATGCTCATGAGGCTAATAAATGGATAAGAACAAGTCAGCCTTGTTTTTGTCAACACCATGCACTGTTGATTGGGCTTTCCAACAGGATAAGTAAATGCAATGTTATATATTTCTTGTGATGAATACATTGTCTGCTAGGTAATGTCATCACTGTAAACTCACCATGTCTTTTGAAACATCCCATGGAGCACCAATGATCACCTCATCAACATAACGACAAGCCAAAACACTCAAACTTCTTTCATGGAGATTCATGATTGGGCGATGTCGTCCTCGCGTTGAACTGTCAAGTATAGTAAACATCAACAGAAAAGTAGGCTGAATATCGTGTTAAGGAATCGTTCAGATGTAATGCAACAAAAGAAATGCATCCGCTATAAATAACTACTGCAGACCTAAATTAAAATTAACTTGAGCACCTCAATTTGTAAAGAACCAATAGGGGAGAATAAACATGCAACCATCATATTACCTTATGGTCTGATCCGTGTGAATGCCCACAAGCAAAAAGTCTCCAAGTTCTCGAGCAAGTCGCAATATCTACATATAAGAAAATATAAATACAAGACTGACTGAATCACTGGAGGGTTGAATCAGTGTGCTTCCATGAAGAAACAGAAAAGGCAAGCCAACACAGGCATAAGCAAGCATTTGTATCGTTATAAGCTGACTTATTAACTGATGTATGGTTTTCGATTCTTTCTTTCTTTTTTCCTCTCTTTGTGTGGGTGGGCATGTGAAAGGAAATTCACATTTACCTCAACATGTCCAGCATGGAACAGATCAAATGCACCATCTATGTAAACTATCCGAGAATCTGGACCTGGACCCTGCATCGAGAAAATGGTCAATAACAAGTAGCCTTATTCTAAAATCCTATCTAGAATTCAGAACCAATAGTTGTACCAAGAAAACAAAATCAATCATTTTCAGCTTCCAACAAATGGAAGTATACTATGGCTGATCAAATTTGACATGCATTTAATGAACAGTTTAAAATGCATTTGATGAACAGTTGGTCCCCCAGCCATATGGATTCTTCTGACCATTCAAGGACTTATCAGTTTGTATTTCCCACTGTTATACTTCCAGAATACACCAATGCTATGGACAAGAAAGGTATCCAATATGATATTTTAATCATCAGTTGTTGTAATAAAATTAATTTGCTAGTAAAAATTACAAAAAAAATTATATAATTTATCAGTAGACTATTCAAAAACCAGAAGTAAATGATATTATTAATGAATATGAAACTGTAGAAGCCATACCCTGCTATTTGAGAACTGAACTATGCGCCTTGATGTAGGAAGGAAATGAGATACTCTAGTTCCACTTCCAGATCCACCATCGTCTACTTTCTGACCATGTCCGCTACTGAACTGCCTTTGCAGCGAAGAGTGATTGTGGGCATCAGAAGATCTCTCTCTAACACAAAGAAGCATCCGTCCTATCATGAGTCATGAAGCAATACTTAATCAACATGAGAATATACCTTTTCATCTCCACAAAAATTCTTTTCATTAGAAATGATCAATTCACTGGTCTCAAAAAGTAGAAGAAAAAAAATTGATTTCCACACCATTCTGACCAGAAATGGGTATAACAGAATAGTTATGGCACATGAAACCATGGGAACAAGAAAAATAGTTGTATGCTCATCATTTGTTAGTATGACACTAGGCTCGCAACTCACATACTTTCCTAAAAGGAAAATCAGCTGTCAAAATCTTTTGAACACTAGAAGTGTTTGATAGATATATGATCAATTGCAACATCAAAGGGTAATTGTGCGATTCAATCAACAATAACCAGCAATAGAAAACTGATCAACAATAACCAGCAATAGAACACTGATCAACAATAACCAGCAATAGAAAACTGAATAGAAAAGGTAAACGTTCGAGAGAAAGAATTAAAAAAAGGTAAAGAGGAATTAGTACCAACAATGTCTGTTGTTGACACTCCCTCAGTTCTTTTAATCTGCTTATATCGGCCAGCCTTTTTGGCAAGGGCATATGCATCAGTACCATCTGGTAGCAAACAAGGATCATCACCATGGATAATGTAATCTATGTTGTACTCGGTGAATAGCTTGTTCATGAATTCTTCGGTTATGGCATAAGGTGCATCTGGAATGATATCATCGACCCATTTCACAGCACGGACCATTATCATTCTGTAGTACAAAATAAAATAAAGATAAGAACTTATATAAAATATATAGGAATAAGGGGGCAACATACTTGATACTCTCGGGCACATCCAAAGAATCAGAAAAATAAAACCACGGAAGTACATAATTTCCATACAGCCGGATCACACAAAGGAATAATACAATATAAGCTGATCATTTAAAAAGATTTCCAACTTTGCATATGCAATAAGTGTCAAACCAAGTAACCTATCTAGTTCATTAAAGATCTAGTTTATTAAAGAGCCACTGTAAACACTGGTGTTCTTGGCCTCTTATCCTTAACTCAGTTTCTAGATGAAACAATACTATCCACCACAGGATAACATAAAACCCTCTGGGTTGTTCCAATTTTGTGGGGATTGCACGAGTGGATTGATACATGACAATTTTGTGAATCTCAAAGATAACAAAACAGGTTTTTTTTTTCTAGCACAGTATTGTCTTGTACTGCTGAAATTCCCAAATAAAACCAAACTGCTAAATTACAGCTGAAATTGATGTTATGAGCAGGTAACTAACGGGACCGTATGCTACAATTACACGCGGTGTGACAACATAGATGAGGAAAAATGACAGGGTGATGTGAAATTGAAGATTTTGAGGGCACCTCTCGTGGAGCGGTGTCACTGGCGGTCCCTTGTTGGCCTTGATCTCGTCGTCACTGATGACGCCAACGATGAGCTCGTCCCCGAGGGCACGCGCCTGGCGCAGCGCGTTGCAGTGTCCGTAGTGCATCATGTCAAAGCATCCGTCCATGTAGACGCGCACGGGGCGGTGGCGGCGCCGTCGGAGCCGCCTCCTGACCGCGTCGAGCGGCGGTAGGGACGGGATGGCCGCGGATCCCGCGTGGTGCAGAGCGAGCACGGAGGCGCCCAGTACGATGCCGCCGATGACGCACGCCGCCAGCGTCCGGGCGCTGCAGGCTGAGCTGCCACTCCCCGCCTCCATGACCAATACAGGTGGGAGGCAGGGGAGATGTAGGGGGGTACGGGCAGGGAGGAGCTGTGCGAGTGGGGGTGGGATCTAGGGTTAGGGATGATGAGGGTGTGCCGGTGGAGGGGCTATCGCCTCGCCATGGGAGGTGAGGAGAGGAGGGAAAGGTTGGTGGCGTCGAGGCGGAGGACGAATGCTCCGGAGCTCCGGGGAAAGGGGCTGTTCGGGCCGGCTGCCATGTGGGGCCAAGATGTCAGTTGAGGGTAGCAAGATCAGTGGCCATGCCATGACCCCACGTGTCATTGACCGTGACGGTCTTGAATGCACTGTTTGTACTGTCAAAGGCCACGGATGCCTGTACTCTGGCGATTCGTGTCTTTGTATCGTGTAGCATCTACCAAAGGGCGAGCCAAAGCGACGTCTGTAAGATGGTGACGTTGGATATGCTCAACATATGCCTATAGACACGGCGTTTTAGATCTTGAACGCAAATTTGGTCCAAGACAAATGTGACAAAAAAAATAACCAGAGTGGTCAAATTACAGCTTCTTTCCTTCTCGGTCAGGTAATTTGCTGGAGTAAGACATTAGTCATGATTCAGTAATTGCTCAAAAAAAATCAGAAAGACTTTAGAAGCCGTGAAACAGGCAATATAGGTGGCGCGCAGCAAAGAAATCCATGCACAGGAAATTGGCGAAAACATCTTTCTCTCTCTCTTTTTTTTTTTAGAACGAAAGCATCTTTCTCAAGTAACAGAGGTTAGCTGCGCGGTATTTCTACTCCTTTGAAACAAACCACGAGAGCAGTAATTATTTTTAGAAAGAAGATCCCAGCCAGGAGCGTGATATATTTCTAGTCACAACATAAACAACACAATCAGAAAATTAAAAAAAATAAAAAAAATATGTACCAGGTATTCATCTTGGATTAGGTTGGCCTGACAATATTTGGTATTTTGTTAAGCTCAAGATCCAAATGGTTTGTTAACAACTGTGAATCCGGCATCATCCGAGACAAAGTACTGAGGTAAATCCAAGTCATCTTCTTTTCCTTAGGATAGTAGTTGTCGGGTACCTTTTATAAAAGGGCTACCTTAACTTAGACCCAGACCTACTCGGTAACAAGGCCCACAAACGAGCTTGGCCTGGCTCCGTAGCCCAGCAAAGGCCCATCACGACAAACTCCACCACGGCGCTCGCCCCGCTTAAAGACCCTCGAGCGAGGAAGTCCGTGACCATCGAGCCTAGCCGGGCTCGAGGGAGACGTTCACCCTCGAGCTGGCGTTTCCGTCACGATCGAGGCTCCGCGGCTGGGCTCGAGGGAGACGTTCACCCTCGAGCGGGCGTTTTCCATCACGTTCGAGGCTCGGCAAGCTCGAGCTTGCGGGCCAAGCCCGAGCCTGCCACGCCGGGAACAGCGCCCAAGACTCTGCGACCATCATCACCGATCATAAATGACTCCTCTGCGGTCAAAAAGAAGGATTCACTGCACCACGCCACCGCCCACGCTGCGGAGAAGACATCGGTCAAATCCACCTGGCGCGGTGGATTCTGATCTGACACCGCACAGGCCGGTCCTGGCAGCGATACTGTGGCAACCACACCTTTGTCTTTGCTCGCCTCGGACACGCTTCCATCCTCTAAGGCAGCCCTCGAAGGAAACTACAGAGCTTCGATCCGAACGCCGTACTCAAGTTGCCATCCTTGAAGTCCTGACCTGTCACAAGAAGAAAATGACATCAACCACTGCCATGTCGTCAGCCAGAGCTGGAAGGCGCGATTCCCGCTCGCATCGTGCGCGGCATGGGCAGCACAGTACACTTAGCAGCGTCAGCACCACGAACACATGTACTTTCACGCCCTCCCCCTTACGTCTATAAAAGGGGAAGGGAAGCTCATGCAAAAGGGGAGCGAGACACAGCAGGTTGACACCACAGAACACGCACAAACGCACTTAGCCACCAAAAAGCCCAGGGACTTAGGAGTTCGTCTCCTTCTCCCACCTTGTAACCCCCTACTACGAGCAACACGAAACCGGTGCTCCGCACCACTGCTGGAGTACGGCCCCGTGGCCGGAACCAGGATAAAAACTTCCGTCCCTCCACCCGCCATCGGGGCAACGAGTGGTTAGCATCGCAATCACTTGTTTGTGCCGGTGTGACCAAATCAGGCACCGACAGTAGTTGAGCTGACAGGCATTTGTTTTCACCTATGCTTCCACTTTGGATATAGATGGATTGGACGATGCTAAGTTCGCCAGACAGCTAAGAGCAAAATAAAGGTAGTATTAATGAATATCTATGAGCCAATAATTAATTCCTAATATCTTGAACAAAAGCAAAACTAAATGACGTGCTAGGTTCTGCCAACAAAAGGGTTTGTAAGATAAATATTCAGTAATAATGGAATGAAAATGCATTGTGATGGTTTTTGTCGAGATAGGACAATAAATTTCAGTTTGCTCATTACTTCATCAAAATTCATTAGGAGTATTAGATCAATCAGTATAGTATACTCGAAGAAATTAATGAAAGATATATACACAAAACACTAAATATGTGTACTTTGGTGATAAACAATGGATACACCATTGTCAAAAGTAAATCTAAGGTAGCAAGTTAATATCTTTGCACCACAAACATAATTTACCGATTTTGTTGACAATCACTTATGATTCAGACTGAGGAAAATGGTCACAAAACAGATACATTCATAGTGTCAACATCAAATACTATAGTTCTCAAAATTGAGAATTACTGAATTTCTTTGACTAAAAAAGAAAGGTGGCCATTATATTCTTCTATGCAAATCCTACCTGAAGGTCAACATTAGGATAGATTGACAGTTTTTGCCAAGGATTTCGTCCTCTCTTTGCCAGAGTCCCCAACCAACCACAGCCATCCGATGTGTATCCGACGGCCGACTTTAGATCACATCTGAGTCTGCAAAGGTCAACCGAGCAGGCCTTGGAATATTTGTATAAAAGCCCTTGCTCTTTCCTCTAATAAACCCGCCATCCAAACTAGCTCAAAAGTAATTTCGTATAAGTCCTTTGGTTTCACACTTGACACCCTTTCTTTTTCCGAAATATATCCCGCAGTCCATAGCTGCTCCTTTGCACCTCAGCCCTCAAGTTTTCATCTATAATTATGTTTTAACCCCTGTTTTCTTATGTTCAAACCCTTGTAGTTTTCTCGCAGTTCGGCCCCTACACCTTGTTTTTAATCCATATCTTCCGTGTTTAAGCTCCGTTTAATCTCGTTCTCGATGCGTTAACCTTCTAAAAAGCGTAAGATTCACTTAGTAGTGTTGTTTGCCAAGTTTGTGTTTTATAAATTAAATAAAATATTAACTTGCTTAATACTTGTTACACTAGTTTTCTAAACTAAAAGCTAATTAGAGCTCTACCTACCGTGTTTTACAATGAAAGGTAATTTGATTAATTATTATTGAACCAGCATTTTATAACTAAAATATGGCTAGGTTACATCCTGTTGTTTCATAAACAAATAATGTTAATTTGATTAACAACTATTCAACTAACTTTTCTAATTAAAAGCAAATTAGGCTTATACCTCGTTTTTATGAATAAAGTTAATATGCTTAATATTATTATAATTATTTATAAATAAAATATGACTAGCTGAAGGAGAATAATGAAGTTATTCGATTAGATGCTCATATATAACTCCTGTTCTAAAGTTAATTGTTTAATTGGTATAACTTATATACACACCTTTTGCAAATAAAATTGATTAAGAAGTATCCCACCTTTTCATATTAAAGTATATTTTGAACTAATTAAAATATGAATATTTCTCTAAAATATTCATTTCATATGTTTTCTCAATTAAAATCAATGAAGCATATAGTCTTTTCTTTCTTTTATAATACAAAACTCTCGATAGCTTTATCTTTTCAACCCTAGCTCCGTTTTAAGCGTGTCTCGTTCCCTCGTGATCCTTTCCAAGTCCTCAATCCTTTTATGCTTGTTCAGTATTGTTGCCCATGATTGGTGTATTGTTATTTATTTGTGCATTTGTATGCTTGTGTGCTCGTGTAGAGAACACGTCGTTTGAAGAAGAGCAAGGTCAACAGTTCGAGGAAGAGACAAAGTGTTTAGCTAATGAAGGCAAGTGGTTCCCCCCTGCATACTCTCTTTTGACCTGTGAAATATCATAATAAATTCATGTTAACTTTATGTTATGTCATTGCATTAACTTGATGGGACCTATGTTAAGGATGACTAGCTTTTATTGACTATTCCTTGATAACCGGGTTTATCTTTCATGTTGGGTAGCTATGCTTAGTTGCCATACCTGGAAATGGTTTCCACTAAATGTGAACATAATAATCTGGTGCTATATATCCGTGTTCTAATGGTGATGTTAAACAAGATCATATGATTAATTGGAACATGGAGCGGCAACCCAGGAATTACCATACAACCACAATACTACATGGATCTGGCCTTGGCTGATTAATTAGAAACCTAAGTCAGGGTGACCTTACCGATATGGCAAGAGGGGTGGCGGTTGACGGTGTATAGCCTAGTTCTCTTGGGAAGTGGGCTTTGCTAAGACATTATGCCCATTAGGGAGGGTTATGCTTGCTTCCGATCCGGAAACCTTAGCGGGTCATTTCTGACGAGGGAACCTTTATAAAGGCCTCGTAGCGTCCCTATGCAGTCACACCTCGGAAGTGTGGTACATGCCTGATCAGCACGGCATGGTTGGGTCTAAAGTTCTTTGGAGCTTTTACACGAATTGTGGTGAAAGTGTACAACCTCTGCAGAGTGTAAAACTGTTATAACAACCGTGTTCGCGGTTATGAACGGCTTGGATCCTCACATGATAATTAAACTTGAAGATGAAAATAAATTGTGGTTCCTGGTTATGGAATGAGTGCTTTAGCATGGATGATGTGAGATGATGGATATCTCTTATGCTTAAATGGGTTGGTATAAACTTATACCTTAGTAATCAGATGCCTGCTAATAAAATTTGATCAACTAAAATGCTGACCGCTCTTAACCAAGCCTTTCCTTGAAAACTTGCATTCTTACCCCACTTGTTGAGTACCAACCATAAGTGTACTCACCCTTGCTAAACATTGGATCAGAACGAGTAGAAGGTGTGGGGAAACCTCAGTGATGAAGATGATGCTAGGCGTACGCAACCCCCAGTCAACTGCCTGTGGTGAAGAGTCCAGTATTCCGCTGCTATAAAACGGTTGTAATACTTTTATTTTATTCTTTCCGCTGTAACCCTGTGTGTTGATATTCACGAAAGTCTATCATATGTGTGAAACTTGATCCTGGCACACATATGAGATGCATTCAGTTTGTCCTTTATAAAACCGGGTGTGACAACCAGAGAGCTGGTTCTAGTGCCTCCTTGCTTGGATAACCAGTCAAACAAGAAACGCCTACATGGCCTACAAACAACCAATACGAATATTATGCTAAAAAAAAATACGAATATAAATGATGGTCTAAAATTGATTATTCAATTTCTCATATGATATTGACTGTGGCTAAATACATGTTTTTAATATCATAATTCATACATGATACATGTTAAGCTAGGAGGAAACAAAATTGCATACTAATTAATTGCTTATAAATAAAATTGAATGTTCTACCAAAGAAAGCATAAATAACTTGCAGATGTTGGTCAGCTTCACATTGACCCAAAAAAAAATGTCTAGTGCATCCATGGACATATAAAAGTCTACAATGGCCATGAGAAAAACTCAATGACTTACTAACATAGTGATAGCTTACTACAGAGTGGCCTAAAAAATTAATCCTTCACTATGGAAGCTTAATTATGACTAAAACATTGGAAGAACAATATGGTCATACTATGTGTGGTGGTTTCACCACAAACATGTAGAAGAGGAGAAGATATCTGGAACTCGAGGGCAGAAGATTCCGAGCTTACCAAGATGAATGCACGGTGATCATTTCATTTGGGTATGTAGTGTCATTGACATTTCCTCAACTTTTCACTATTCACACTATCCATCTCCCTTCACAAAACACGCTTCCTAAACAAAGTTTGCTACGGTGTATTTGAACAACTTTCACCAATTAAAATGGTCGCCCAACCAATTAAAAGCATGATTTAGATATGACAGGATAAGCAGGTTGCGCACTTATCACCTAGCTGTTCTACCTACCAACATTATTTATTTACAGGCATCCTACCATCCTATGAGCCAGATTAGGTACATGAATGACCAAAATGCTGACACTTGTTTGGTTTAGCGTTAGTTCCATCTGCCTTTTTTTAGATGATACACTCCCCCTTGTTACCCACAATGCGTTCAAAAAAAATAGCATTAAACAATAAATGTTGCATAATATTTAGGAATTAGCCATTGTGGAGTCGCACCGTAGGAAGAGAATCCTTACGGTCAACTCTAAGCTTAATGTGTGACCATAAGCAATAAAAGGTAACTCTCGCTTCGTCTGATGGGCAGAGCTCGTCGGATGTTGATTTGCACCAATTAAAACATTAAGAATGAAGATTACTCTTTCATAATAATTGAAGGACGGAAAAAAATTCTAAAATAAAAGTTGTCATGGCACACCGCAGTTGGATTGGGATTTGAGTCTACCAAATCTAAGGCAGACAAACATGGAGAAACAATGAAAGCTTAGTCCAAGCAGATGCACTGAAACAAACATCACTGATTTTTGTTGGGAAAATAGTCTAGAAATCATCCACATGAGCACAACAAACCCACATGAATCGACTGTAGCAGCAGCTAGCTCTTGTTCCCCAAGGAAATGGAGGAGTCTGTAACAGCTGGAGATGCGGGGATTGACCAGATGCAGTGGCGGTGGCGGAGGAGGGGAGGGGAGCGCAGCGGAGGCGACGCAGAGGTCGGCAGCAGCGGCGCCGGCGGTGGAGATCTGGGCCGAGATCGCCGAAGCAGTCTAGCCCAGCCCAGCCCAGCCCAACCCACGGGGATCCGACTGCCTCTGCCATTCGTTCTCCATTTCTCCCCTCCTGCCTCTCCGACTCCGACTGCTCCATCCTCATCGAATCGAATCGAGATCGTCTCCGACTCCGACTCCGACGCCTCCGCCGCCTCCGCCTCCGCCTCCGCCTATATATATATATATACAGGTGAGTTTCCATCCGATCCCATCCTCTTATAAGTATTAGTTTGTTTCTTCATCTCATCTCAAGTAGGATAGCTAGGCTAGGGTCCTCCGATACGGCGATGCAGCAGCCGGCGGCCGGCGGCGAACGCTATTCGTACGTGCCTAACTTCGGGCCGGGGGGCTCCATCTTGGAGATGCGTCGGGTCCCCGCGTCCTCCTTGCCATATAACTACGCCGTCCCACCGGACATCCTCTTCGACCAATATCTGCACCTTGATCTCATTGATGGCAGCCGCAGCAGCAAGCGTGCCCGCGCCGAAGCCACCACCGAGGCCATCGAGCAGGGCCTGGTGCACGTTGCCGGTGCCTCTCGCTCCGGTGAGGACTGCCCCGTGTGCCTTCAGGACTTCACCGCCGACGAGACGCTGAGGGCGATGCCCTGCGCCCACGCCTTCCACTACGACTGCATCTCACAGTGGCTACGCCGCAACGCCGTCTGCCCTCTCTGCCGCCACCAGCTGCTGCTGGTTACGCCGGACGACGACGAGGACCAGCACCAGAGCCATAGGAGGAGGACGACGACGACTTGATAGATAGCTTGCCTGCTCTGCTCCGCTGCTAATTATCTCTACTCTTCTACCCCGTCAGGGAGAGGCTTGCTATTTATTGTGTACTAGTAAAATGCATGCTATGGAGACTTGCAAACCGGCTCGGCCGGGCTGTATTTATCTATCAATACTTCAAATTCTTCTTCTTCTGCTACTGCTGCTATGTTTCTCAAAGTGGAAGAAATGCTCGCTATGGTCTCTAGTGCGTGAATTTGATGGGTTAAGAGATACTAGGTAAAACACATGTCCTCCAAATAAACTTGCACTGCTCTGTCAATATGTTAGGTAACCTGTAGTAATATCATTATGTTAGTTACTGGAGAGCTAGGTGGGCTGTTCTCATGGTCACTGTAGATTTTTACATGTCCAGGGAAGCACTAGGCAATTATTTTTTTTTCAATGTGATGCCGACCAATATCTTGGTAAAATATTCAATTTGACACATTTTTCCTCCTAGCTAAACATGTATGGATTATACTACTAGTATGTTGCCTTCTGCTAGTTTGGCCACAGTTAATATCATATTAGAAATTGAATAATTGTTTTTACACCATAGTTTATATATGTTTCTATTAGTTGTTTGGAATCCATGTATGCGTTTCATGTTTGACTGGTTATACAAGGAGGCACTAGAACAAACTCTAGTTAGCTGTGTTGAGTTCCATCTGGGATCAATATGTTTCAGAAGTGTAGTGCAGTATGAATGTTATTGGCCTGATAAACTGTGCTGTTGATGTTGCCTCATTGAGTTCCCACCTGCATTGTATGCACATCTTTATGGCAGTCCTTTTATCGCAAATATGCTTTGAGTTCCTTTGTGCCGTACGTGGGTAGCTGACATGGGCAATATAGATGTTGGGCTTCTTGTGCCTGTTCTCATGCCTGCTATCTGTAAACTTCTCTATTGATTTGCTGGCCAACATAGGTTTCGCTCTGATTCTGGATCAGGACACTTCTCCTTCTCCCCTGTTAAGATTTAAGAATGCCTGAATGAGAGAGACAGATCATCCTTGGCAGTTTGGCTGATACAGTAACCTTCAGGATGACCATAAGTCCAAAAGGACCAAAACCACAACCCATCTCTGATATGATCACGCAGGATTCGAGCTACTTTCAGAATTCAGAGCAAAATTTGTCAGTTGTTATATATCGTTTTTACTTTAGCAACTAAGAAACCCACCTCCGAGAATGGTAACACAATAATCTTCAGCATGACAACCCAACCTAACATTTCAAGACTGATCTCATCATTCAGTCATAGCTGCTCTGAGAACCCAGAGCAGAATTGCTCAGTAGATTAATGTCATTTGCACTTTTTCAGTCACTATATAACATAACCACACAATAATTCTCAGTGCCCTCGAGCTTGGTCATTGTCTCTATCACTTGCACTAGTACACTACTGGTGTTGCCTGAAAATAAAGTGTGTTTCCTTTATTTCCCAGGTTGATAATGAAGGGGAGTGTATCATCTAATTCAGAAGCTTGTCCATGGAAAATTGGAAAGCATAAAGCAGATAAAAGGCACCAACCAAACAAATCACCATTTGGATCATTCATGTATCTAATCTGACTCATAGGATGCCTGAGAGTAATGTTGGTACCTAGGGCAGCTAGTCCGATCAGTGCGCAACCTTATCCTGTCATATCCAAATTATGCTTTTAATTGGTTGCACGATCATTTTAAAGGAAAATGTAAAGGCCGCCTACATACCCAAAATGAATGCATCTTGGTAAGCTCAGAATGCTTTTGGGTTCTCACTGCGGAAAGCTCAACAAGAACCTTCTGTCTGTCGAGTTCCAGATATCTTCTCTTCTACTATAATTTTCAGGTGAAACCACCACATATAGAATGAGCATATTGTTTTTTCAATGTTTCAGTCATAATTGATCTTCCACAGTCAAGGATTAATCTTTTAGGCCACTGTGTAGTAAGTTATCACTATGTCAGTAAGTTGAGAGTTTAGATGGCATGTTCTTATCTCTCACGGTCATTGTAGACTTTTATATATCCAGGGAAGGACAAACCCTTTTTTTTGGGTCAATGTGAAGCTGGCCAACATCAAGTTTTATTTATTTATTCTGTCTTTGGTAAAATATTCAATTTGACACCTTTTTAGAGGCAACTAATTAATATGTAATTTTATTTCCTCTCAGCTGAACATGTATGAATTATGGAAACAAACATGTATTTTACAATAATTTATTAATGAGATGAATGATCAAAATTTATGATAGAAAGTCAACGGCGACAAATATTTAACTTTCTTGATGAGGCCACCATGTATAGCGTTGACTGTAGTGGACACATTTAGCTGAACAGTGGAAACAGAGAAGAATCTGAAAAATGCTTATATATCCAAGTTGTTCGATGTCAAGGCGTGCTTTTTTCAAGAGATAAATGGATTAACGATTTAACACTGAGAGTCAAAGTCTTTGCGGCCTGGGGCTAGCATTCATGTACTGGAAGCCTCCTGTTTCTGACTGCTGTTTTCATGAAGCAGGAGAAGCTGGAATGGAATGCATCACGCAAGCACGCATGACAGTGACATCCGAAGATTTCAACTTATTGGACCACCCACCACCCAATCAAAGAGAACGGCAAAAATAGTTTATTATCAAGTAGTATTGCGGCATCTTGGGCTTTAATACTTGGATGTATAATTATCGATCCAAGTGATTGCTGGTAGCATGCATCATCTCTATCTGCCGAGCCGTAGTGCAGCATGCTTGGGGTGATCTAATGTCATGCTGGCACGCCCAATTAACGACTTGAGCAGAAACTAATGGAGGCTAATCGAGGCACCTACAAATGACTGAGCTTTATATATAGTGCACTAGGACATAACACAGGGTACTCTAGGTTTGTACAAGTACAACAGTATGCATTTTAAGGATCCAATTTGAAATGGTTCGAAGAAATTCTACCATGGCAAGTATGTTGTCCCAAAATATATCGTGCGATCAAACTTGACAATCTCCAATGCTAACATTTGAGTATTAACATCTCTCATGCTACTGTGCATGGAGGAGAGCCATGGGTCTTGAGGTGAACAGTGTGACTGCGCGAGTGATCTACTAGCTAGTTTGTCCCTTTGATGGTTTTAACTTTTAAAGGTGGGTTTTCTGTTGTCCAAAACTTATAAATAATACTCTCCCGTTCCAAAATGTAGGTCGTTTGACTTTTTTAGCTCCAACTTTGACCGCTCGTTTTGTTCAAAAAATTTTGCATAATATCATATTTTTTTTTGTTATGGCTAGCTTTAGTAATACATAAATTTTAATAATGACCTAAATTTGCTTACATTTGCACAAATTTTTTTTGAATAAGACGAGCGGTCAAATTTGAGGCTGAAAAAGTCAAACGACCTACATTTTGGAACGGAGGTAGTACTTTAACCTCAAAAATTTAAATAGGAAAGATATGAAATTGGTGCCCTTTTTTTTCAAAAAACGTAACCATATGTTGGTACACTATTTGAAGTTATATGCATCTTATTTATTTTCTATTCTCACTATTTTTAGTAAATACAACATAATCACTAGAAATATGAAGCAATAGTACCTAAATAATTTTAATTAGTGTACCAAGAGGAAAACTAAATCATCACTAGAAATATGAAGCAATAATACCTAAATAATTTTACATAGTTTACCAAAAGGAAAACTAAAAAATATTCTAAAAACATTTCGACACTAGTTTCATTTTTTTATTTCATATGAATTGGTTCTGACTTTCATGTTTAAATAATATATTTCTTAAAACAGAAAACCCACCTTTGAAACCACCTAGAGACCATTGGTACTTGGTATTGATATTTGGATGACCTTTTAGGGGAAAATTTTTTTGCATGCGCCCCCGCCCCCGATACATCCACGTGGATGCCCACAAGATCGGACGGACTTCAATTCGCCCACATCCCACGCAGCAGCGAGTGGAAGATCAGCTCGGCTCGGCTTCGACGCAGGAGATGGAGCCGCCAAGGATCCCATCACCGGAGCGCCGCCACATCCCTCGCACTTGCTCGCCTAACTCCGGCCTTCCCGCCGCCACTGTTGCCTCCCTGTCGCCCGCCTCCGCTACCTCGCCGCCGGCCCTACCCTCTCCGCCGCCCACATCCTACTCCGCTCGAACTCCGGCAGGACCTCGCGACAACGCCGTACTTCCATTGCCTACGATTGCTGGCTTCGCAGGGCAACTTACCCCCTCGGGCACACCGCCTGTAAACATTGAACCACCGGCGTAAAGGCGGAAGACGAAGGGCCGTTTGTCGAAGTCGAAGTTGAAGCCGAGCCGAGCGTTTCTCCACTTGCCGGTGCATCTGCGTGGGTCATAGGTGGAATCCGCCCGATCTACTGAGCATCCACGTGGGACGTATCAGAGACAGGGGCGCACAAAGAGTCGAGTGCGCCCCAGGCGTACGTAAATTTTTTTTCTGACCTTTAGTGTGGTTTTGTAGTTATGGGTTGAAAATCTAACTTTTATGACAGATGGATTGAGGATGATGTAAACCAGACTTTTTTCTAATTTATGGTATTGATCTATTGGATCTCTTTCGGTTTGGACGGTTGAAAACTGATTAACTTTACTAAGAGTTTCAACGAAGCAGTCGTGTACTTATAGAAGCTTCCTTATAATAAGTACGACTTATCTTGGTCCTAGCTCATCACGCGTGCGCGCGCACAGCCACACACACCAGACACCACAATCATAATGGTGCGACGCCATGCAGCTACACACTCACAACCTGCTACCAAAAGCCAAATTCCAAGTGGCAAACCGACACGGCGTACCTACAGGGCGTAGTAGTACACCGGCAGTGAGTGACACATGAATACATGATGATTAGTCTACCCAGTCGTCATCGATCTCACGACTCGACTCGACCGCTTCTTGAATTCAATGACGCCAGCCTTCCCTGATCCTCCATCAAGCTGCAGCATGATGGTGAGACGGATCCACGCCGCCGCGCCGGAGATGATGTTCCTTTCTTCTAGATCACGCATTGCGATCCAAATCCATAGTTTCAAGTTCAAATATTTCGGCTGTGTTTAGTTGTTGGGGGAGAAAAAGAACTTTTTCTGAGAAGCGTGTTTTTTCTGAGAAGCGTGTTTTGTGAGGGGGATGAATAGGAAAGTTGAAGGAAAGAAAAAGAATTTTTTCTGGAAAACGTATTTTGTGAGGGAAATAAATAGAAAGGGTGAAAAGATCTTTTGGAAGCTCTCTGCAAAATGCAACTACCTCTGCAAGAGCAAACAGATACTGCAGCCAAACAGAAACGCACATGAAAACACCAAGCATGCATGCTTTGTTTCCTCTATTATGGCTTTTGCCCATAGTTGTTCTCTTCATGCTTTGGAATACATGTTACAGGCTTCCACCTGTAATATTGAAATGGGACAATCCCCACTGGTTATTGCATTGCCCCACCAGTTTTGACCAAGCAAAAGAACTTTGCTACTACCAAATGGCACTAATTTCAGTCTTCCCTGTGCTATTGCTGTGACACATTCTCAGCATGCGCGACCAATGGCATTGTTACATGGGAACGTATTCTATGAGAACTCAATTCCCCCGTGCACCAGGGGGTACAATGTCTGAGGCTGGAGAAAGGTGCCCTCCGGCTGATTGTGGTGGGAGCGATCTGGATGAAAGAGGATCCGGGCTTCCGAGGCGAGGACGGCCTGCGGGAGTCCTCCTCTTCAACAGCGAGCGGCCCGTCGAGCCCTTCCGCTCCACGGTCTCCAGGCCGGGCTGCGAAACCTCGCGCTGGCTCTTCACCCTCCCCAAGAACCTCTTCACGCGAGCCACCTCACCGGCCTGTCCGAGCTCCGGTTGACGGGCTGCGCTTTCTCGGGGCTGTGGCTGTCCGCGGTCATCAGAGAGGATCTGCACGGCCTGACCGTGCTCGAGCTGGGCTACAGCAGGCTCACAGATGAGTGCGGCCCGGGAGGTCTCTCCCTCGTCTCCACCTCCCTCGTCCGCCTGCACTTTTGGGCGTGCACGGCTTCGGGCGGGGTCTCACTCCAGTACACCCCCAAGCTGGCAGTCCTCTACGCAGGCGTGGACCCGCACGACGGCGGCGGCAAGATCCACCTCGAGATGCGCACCCCCGGCGCCTTGCGCGAGCTGCACGGCCTCAAGCTACACCGCCACGTGCTGACATACATTGGCTCAGAAAAGGAGAAGGTACACCCAATTCCATTTCATTTCAATTCAATGGCATCGCATGGCATTTGATTCGGTATGCTAACAGCAGCGCTACACTCATTGCTTATGCAGCTGGATGGCAGAACCATAGCACCGGTGCTTCCACTGCTTACCACGCTAAGTGTCTGCCTCGAGATGGCGGACATCACTCAGTTCCTTGACCTGCTCGACCTCCTCCGCTACCTGCCCAACATATGTGAGCTCAGCCTCCAGGTACTGTCGGATCGTCAATCAATCCACCATGCATTCTGCATTGTAAACTTCAGTCGCTCAGCGTGTCTCCTTACTTGACAGCGCCTTGACACGGCCAGCAATTCAGAGGACCTCCCTGGCGAGGCACCATTCTCCATCCCGTGCATAAGAAACAGCCTGCGGGCCCTTGCCCTACGTGACTTCAGAGGAGGACCCGCTGAGGTTGTCTTTGTCAAGTGTATCCTCTTGAAGGCTCGCCGGCTCGACAGTGTCAACCTCCACCTCCACCCAGTCATGACAGCCCAAGCTGCGACAAGTCTGATAGCACTCCTCAACATGTGCCCGAAGGCATCACTGAGGGCGCAGGTGGTTCTCGCCCAATAATCTCTTCTCACTGAACTGGGTATCAAAAGAAAAACAAAGTCTGTAACCTCACAGTGGATATCTCTTTAGTTACCTGAGAATATGTACTGTGCTACTGTCTAAATGTTGCATACATAACCGTCTGATCACATTAGTTACCTGGTACGCTTCATGGTTAGCAACAATTCTCCTGATATACTACTTGTAGTGATATCCAAAGGGCTCTCCAGCCTATGGTAAATGCCCATAGCCATTGAGTCCTCCTGATAAATACACAAATGAAATTATTTTGCGCCAAGACGTGCGTATTCAAATCAAAGAACTGATTACCTTCGCATAGTCCATATTCTCAGCAATTGTTCCATGAACAACCAGCGAAATATTGAATGTCGTAATCTGTGCCAAAACAAGGAAGTTAGATGGCTTTGATAACCACATAACCTGATAGTCATTAGTGGCCTTGTTCAATACTTCATACATAACAGGGCTCAACTTTAACCTTCAAAATTATGGAATTTGGATTTTAAACAAACTGAGGACACCGATCACATCTATTCTAGACTTCTGGTGCACAAACACTTAACGTATGTCTGGGCCAGTTAAAGCTAAGCTCAAACCTAGTTTGCAGAGGGTTTCGATTTTAGAATTTGGGTAGCTCTGGGCAAAAACATAACCTAGTTTGCGTCCAAGATACATAAGGTTTTTTTTATAAAAAAAATAACCATGCTCATGAGGCTAATAAATGGATAGGAACAAGTCAGCCTTATTTTTGTCAACACTTTGCACTGTGGATTGGGCTTTCCAGCAGGATAAAGTAAATGCAATGTTACATATCTTGTTATGAAAACATTGCCTGCTAGGTAATGTCATCACTGTAAACTCACCATGTCTTTTGAAACATCCCAACTTGAGCACCTCAACTTGTAAAGAATCAATAGGGGAGAATAAATATGCAACCATCATATTACCTTATGGTCTGATTCGTGTGAATGCCCACAAGCAAAAAGTCTCCAAGTTCTCAAGTAAGTCGCAATACCTACATATAAGAAAATATAAATACAAGACTGACTGAATCACTAGAGGGTTGAATCAGTGTGCTTCCATGAAGAAACATGGAGGATGATGTAAACCAGACTTTTTTCTAATTTATGGTATTGATCTATTGGATCTCTTTCGGTTTGGACGGTTGAAAACTGATTAACTTTACTAAGAGTTTCAACGAAGCAGTCGTGTACTTATAGAAGCTTCCTTATAATAAGTACGGCTTATCTTGGTCCTAGCTCATCACGCGTGCGCGCGCACAGCCACACACACCAGACACCACAATCATAATGGTGCGACGCCATGCAGCTACACACTCACAACCTGCTACCAAAAGCCAAATTCCAAGTGGCAAACCGACACGGCGTACCTACAGGGCGTAGTAGTACACCGGCAGTGAGTGACACATGAATACATGATGATTAGTCTACCCAGTCGTCATCGATCTCACGACTCGACTCGACCGCTTCTTGAATTCAATGACGCCAGCCTTCCCTGATCCTCCATCAAGCTGCAGCATGATGGTGAGACGGATCCACGCCGCCGCGCCGGAGATGATGTTCCTTTCTTCTAGATCACGCATTGCGATCCAAATCCATAGTTTCAAGTTCAAATATTTCGGCTGTGTTTAGTTGTTGGGGGAGAAAAAGAACTTTTTCTGAGAAGCGTGTTTTTTCTGAGAAGCGTGTTTTGTGAGGGGGATGAATAGGAAAGTTGAAGGAAAGAAAAAGAATTTTTTCTGGAAAACGTATTTTGTGAGGGAAATAAATAGAAAGGGTGAAAAGATCTTTTGGAAGCTCTCTGCAAAATGCAACTACCTCTGCAAGAGCAAACAGATACTGCAGCCAAACAGAAACGCACATGAAAACACCAAGCATGCATGCTTTGTTTCCTCTATTATGGCTTTTGCCCATAGTTGTTCTCTTCATGCTTTGGAATACATGTTACAGGCTTCCACCTGTAATATTGAAATGGGACAATCCCCACTGGTTATTGCATTGCCCCACCAGTTTTGACCAAGCAAAAGAACTTTGCTACTACCAAATGGCACTAATTTCAGTCTTCCCTGTGCTATTGCTGTGACACATTCTCAGCATGCGCGACCAATGGCATTGTTACATGGGAACGTATTCTATGAGAACTCAATTCCCGTGAGAACTATGAGAACTCAAATCTGGGCCGCATGATCTTCATCCGGAGGGAGTGCGTAGGGAGAGGTGGGAGGGGGGATCTGTAAAATCACCACCCCCTTAATTATACTTTTGTAAATCCCCCCTCGCACCTTCCCCTTGGATGAAGATCATGCGACGCAGATTTGAGTTCTCATAGTTCTCATGGGAACTCAAGTTCTCATAGTTCTCATGCCATACCTGGCCTTGTTACAGAGCATCAGAAGAAACCGGTAGACAAGAGTAGTTCCTGCAGGCGGCAACACCTCTTCTCCATGAGGAAATGCTCACTTGTCAGAACAAGAACAAGCAATCTTGATTCTTGGATGGTTCAGTTAATATAGCGAGGCCCAAAGGAAATAGAATGACACAAATATGGAGCATAAGTACAGTCAAAATAGACATACCTGATTACGGCCTAATCATATGGAATTAGTTTGACATCAAAACCAAGCATTAGAACTTATGTCATTCAAATTCACTGCAGAAAAGTTTTTGCTGATAAATCCAGAAAAAGGTAACAAGGTCCAGTCACTACTATTTCAATCCAAATATAAATGCTTGTTGTAAAACAGTATAAACATTAAGAAACCTTGCTGATCTATTCATCCAAAGAAATCTTTTACAGGTTAAGTCTGACAAAACCACTACATTGTTACTGCTAAAGAGCACATTTCTAGCTAATAAGTGTATTCACAGAATGACAGAAACATACCAGCAAGCCCACCTCTCAAGTTGAGTCATGTTGCCAAAATTAACACCAAGACAGATACCAGCAAGCAATAGACAGATTGTGACAAAATTAAATTAGAACAGGTATTGCTAATCTGATAGCCTAGAGATCAAGCATACTACACAGTGGAAAGACTAACAATAGCAACAAGGAACATGGCCGACTGCAAAACAGATAACACCTAGAAAACTATGGAGGCAACGCCAGGTAGATGGCCTAACTGCAATGTCACATAACGGTAGCTAATGCTGGTTGTAATGGCTTGACCATCATATTCCTTCACCAGGATAAGATATGATAATATCCTAGTTTCCTTCCAATTACATCTAAACGCCTAATCCCAGCTAGCTACCTTCCAACCTTGAGATAAGGGGGGCTTAGGAATAACCTGAGAACTGAATGATTACCAAGGAAAAAGGGTCAGTCCAAATAAACAAAACAACCAAATGGTCAGAAACACACTGTGCAACTAGATGAAACAGAATCTCAATATATCATCATAAATCACGATTAGTATGAAACAGGCCCAGCCAGGATTGGGCCTCGTTCTGGGCCACTCCGGAGGAAACGAACGAACGAAAACTGGGGGGAAGAAGGAAGAGCTGCAACGGTCACCCCAAATAAATCAATCAATCCCTCCCTCCCAAATCCCCCAATCCAGACCCGCCGATCTCAGGCAAGAACCCCAGTCCCCAAACTCCCCAAGATCTCAAGAAAGAATCCAAGATGCTGCGCCGCGCTGAGATCATCGGACGGGCCCTCCGGCTGCTCCCCCCGGTCCAGAACGCCGGGATCGTTCTGGGCGAGGCTGTGTACGCCGCGGAGGAGGTGCACGCAGATCTGGTCCTGCACGGGCGAGTTGTCGGCCCGCCCGAGGAGGCGCAGGCGGCGAAGGCGGCGGGGATCGTCGGTCGCTGGGAGGAGGCCTGGAAGAGCGGCCCCCTCTTCATCCACGACGCCGCTTTCCTCGCGGCCATCCACGAGGCCTCGGTGGGGCTCGATTTCTCGGCCGACACCAACCAGATGATCTGCGCCGAGGCCATCAAGAGGGTCCTCAACGGCGAGCCCGTCAAGAAGAAGGACGGCGTGCCCGTCAAGAAGAAGGACGGCGGCGAGGAGGAGGAGGAGCTACAGCCCCCGGTGCACCAGGGGGTGGTACAATGTCTGAGGCTGGAGAGGTGCCCTCCGGCTGATGTGGTGGGGAGGATCTGGATGAAGAGGATCCGGGCTTTCCGAGGCGAGGACGGCCTGCGGGAGCTCCTCCTCTTCAACAGCGAGCGGCCCGTCGAGCCCTTCCCGCTCCACGGTCTCCCAGCCGGGCTGCGAAACCTCGCGCTGGGCTTCTTCACCCTCCCCAAGAACCCTCTTCACGCGAGCCACCTCACCGGCCTGTCCGAGCTCCGGTTGACGGGCTGCGCTTTCTCGGGGCTGTGGCTGTCCGCGGTCATCAGAGAGGATCTGCACGGCCTGACCGTGCTCGAGCTGGGCTACAGCAGGCTCACAGATGAGTGCGGCCCGGGAGGTCTCTCCCTCGTCTCCACCTCCCTCGTCCGCCTGCACTTTTGGGCGTGCACGGCTTCGGGCGGGGTCTCACTCCAGTACACCCCCAAGCTGGCAGTCCTCTACGCAGGCGTGGACCCGCACGACGGCGGCGGCAAGATCCACCTCGAGATGCGCACCCCCGGCGCCTTGCGCGAGCTGCACGGCCTCAAGCTACACCGCCACGTGCTGACATACATTGGCTCAGAAAAGGAGAAGGTACACCCAATTCCATTTCATTTCAATTCAATGGCATCGCATGGCATTTGATTCGGTATGCTAACAGCAGCGCTACACTCATTGCTTATGCAGCTGGATGGCAGAACCATAGCACCGGTGCTTCCACTGCTTACCACGCTAAGTGTCTGCCTCGAGATGGCGGACATCACTCAGTTCCTTGACCTGCTCGACCTCCTCCGCTACCTGCCCAACATATGTGAGCTCAGCCTCCAGGTACTGTCGGATCGTCAATCAATCCACCATGCATTCTGCATTGTAAACTTCAGTCGCTCAGCGTGTCTCCTTACTTGACAGCGCCTTGACACGGCCAGCAATTCAGAGGACCTCCCTGGCGAGGCACCATTCTCCATCCCGTGCATAAGAAACAGCCTGCGGGCCCTTGCCCTACGTGACTTCAGAGGAGGACCCGCTGAGGTTGTCTTTGTCAAGTGTATCCTCTTGAAGGCTCGCCGGCTCGACAGTGTCAACCTCCACCTCCACCCAGTCATGACAGCCCAAGCTGCGACAAGTCTGATAGCACTCCTCAACATGTGCCCGAAGGCATCACTGAGGGCGCAGGTGGTTCTCGCCCAATAATCTCTTCTCACTGAACTGGGTATCAAAAGAAAAACAAAGTCTGTAACCTCACAGTGGATATCTCTTTAGTTACCTGAGAATATGTACTGTGCTACTGTCTAAATGTTGCATACATAACCGTCTGATCACATTAGTTACCTGGTACGCTTCATGGTTAGCAACAATTCTCCTGATAATACTACTTGTAGTGATATCCAAAGGGCTCTCCAGCCTATGGTAAATGCCCATAGCCATTGAGTCCTCCTGATAAATACACAAATGAAATTATTTTGCGCCAAGACGTGCGTATTCAAATCAAAGAACTTGATTACCTTCGCATAGTCCATATTCTCAGCAATTGTTCCATGAACAACCAGCGAAATATTGAATGTCGTAATCTGTGCCAAAACAAGGAAGTTAGATGGCTTTGATAACCACATAACCTGATAGTCATTAGTGGCCTTGTTCAATACTTCATACATAACAGGGCTCAACTTTAACCTTCAAAATTATGGAATTTGGATTTTAAACAAACTGAGGACACTGATCACATCTATTCTAGACTTCTGGTGCACAAACACTTAACGTATGTCTGGGCCAGTTAAGCTAAGCTCAAACCTAGTTTGCAGAGGGTTTCGATTTTAGAATTTGGGTAGCTCTGGGCAAAACACATAACCTAGTTTGCGTCCAAGATACATAAGGTTTTTTTATAAAAAAATAACCATGCTCATGAGGCTAATAAATGGATAGGAACAAGTCAGCCTTATTTTTGTCAACACTTTGCACTGTGGATTGGGCTTTCCAGCAGGATAAAGTAAATGCAATGTTACATATCTTGTTATGAAAACATTGCCTGCTAGGTAATGTCATCACTGTAAACTCACCATGTCTTTTGAAACATCCCAACTTGAGCACCTCAACTTGTAAAGAATCAATAGGGGAGAATAAATATGCAACCATCATATTACCTTATGGTCTGATTCGTGTGAATGCCCACAAGCAAAAAGTCTCCAAGTTCTCAAGTAAGTCGCAATACCTACATATAAGAAAATATAAATACAAGACTGACTGAATCACTAGAGGGTTGAATCAGTGTGCTTCCATGAAGAAACATGGAGGATGATGTAAACCAGACTTTTTTCTAATTTATGGTATTGATCTATTGGATCTCTTTCGGTTTGGACGGTTGAAAACTGATTAACTTTACTAAGAGTTTCAACGAAGCAGTCGTGTACTTATAGAAGCTTCCTTATAATAAGTACGGCTTATCTTGGTCCTAGCTCATCACGCGTGCGCGCGCACAGCCACACACACCAGACACCACAATCATAATGGTGCGACGCCATGCAGCTACACACTCACAACCTGCTACCAAAAGCCAAATTCCAAGTGGCAAACCGACACGGCGTACCTACAGGGCGTAGTAGTACACCGGCAGTGAGTGACACATGAATACATGATGATTAGTCTACCCAGTCGTCATCGATCTCACGACTCGACTCGACCGCTTCTTGAATTCAATGACGCCAGCCTTCCCTGATCCTCCATCAAGCTGCAGCATGATGGTGAGACGGATCCACGCCGCCGCGCCGGAGATGATGTTCCTTTCTTCTAGATCACGCATTGCGATCCAAATCCATAGTTTCAAGTTCAAATATTTCGGCTGTGTTTAGTTGTTGGGGGAGAAAAAGAACTTTTTCTGAGAAGCGTGTTTTTTCTGAGAAGCGTGTTTTGTGAGGGGGATGAATAGGAAAGTTGAAGGAAAGAAAAAGAATTTTTTCTGGAAAACGTATTTTGTGAGGGAAATAAATAGAAAGGGTGAAAAGATCTTTTGGAAGCTCTCTGCAAAATGCAACTACCTCTGCAAGAGCAAACAGATACTGCAGCCAAACAGAAACGCACATGAAAACACCAAGCATGCATGCTTTGTTTCCTCTATTATGGCTTTTGCCCATAGTTGTTCTCTTCATGCTTTGGAATACATGTTACAGGCTTCCACCTGTAATATTGAAATGGGACAATCCCCACTGGTTATTGCATTGCCCCACCAGTTTTGACCAAGCAAAAGAACTTTGCTACTACCAAATGGCACTAATTTCAGTCTTCCCTGTGCTATTGCTGTGACACATTCTCAGCATGCGCGACCAATGGCATTGTTACATGGGAACGTATTCTATGAGAACTCAATTCCCGTGAGAACTATGAGAACTCAAATCTGGGCCGCATGATCTTCATCCGGAGGGAGTGCGTAGGGAGAGGTGGGAGGGGGATCTGTAAAATCACCACCCCCTTAATTATACTTTTGTAAATCCCCCCTCGCACCTTCCCCTTGGATGAAGATCATGCGACGCAGATTTGAGTTCTCATAGTTCTCATGGGAACTCAAGTTCTCATAGTTCTCATGCCATACCTGGCCTTGTTACAGAGCATCAGAAGAAACCGGTAGACAAGAGTAGTTCCTGCAGGCGGCAACACCTCTTCTCCATGAGGAAATGCTCACTTGTCAGAACAAGAACAAGCAATCTTGATTCTTGGATGGTTCAGTTAATATAGCGAGGCCCAAAGGAAATAGAATGACACAAATATGGAGCATAAGTACAGTCAAAATAGACATACCTGATTACGGCCTAATCATATGGAATTAGTTTGACATCAAAACCAAGCATTAGAACTTATGTCATTCAAATTCACTGCAGAAAAGTTTTTGCTGATAAATCCAGAAAAAGGTAACAAGGTCCAGTCACTACTATTTCAATCCAAATATAAATGCTTGTTGTAAAACAGTATAAACATTAAGAAACCTTGCTGATCTATTCATCCAAAGAAATCTTTTACAGGTTAAGTCTGACAAAACCACTACATTGTTACTGCTAAAGAGCACATTTCTAGCTAATAAGTGTATTCACAGAATGACAGAAACATACCAGCAAGCCCACCTCTCAAGTTGAGTCATGTTGCCAAAATTAACACCAAGACAGATACCAGCAAGCAATAGACAGATTGTGACAAAATTAAATTAGAACAGGTATTGCTAATCTGATAGCCTAGAGATCAAGCATACTACACAGTGGAAAGACTAACAATAGCAACAAGGAACATGGCCGACTGCAAAACAGATAACACCTAGAAAACTATGGAGGCAACGCCAGGTAGATGGCCTAACTGCAATGTCACATAACGGTAGCTAATGCTGGTTGTAATGGCTTGACCATCATATTCCTTCACCAGGATAAGATATGATAATATCCTAGTTTCCTTCCAATTACATCTAAAACGCCTAATCCCAGCTAGCTACCTTCCAACCTTGAGATAAGGGGGGCTTAGGAATAACCTGAGAACTGAATGATTACCAAGGAAAAAGGGTCAGTCCAAATAAACAAAACAACCAAATGGTCAGAAACACACTGTGCAACTAGATGAAACAGAATCTCAATATATCATCATAAATCACGATTAGTATGAAACAGGCCCAGCCAGGATTGGGCCTCGTTCTGGGCCACTCCGGAGGAAACGAACGAACGAAAACTGGGGGGAAGAAGGAAGAGCTGCAACGGTCACCCCAAATAAATCAATCAATCCCTCCCTCCCAAATCCCCCAATCCAGACCCGCCGATCTCAGGCAAGAACCCCAGTCCCCAAACTCCCCAAGATCTCAAGAAAGAATCCAAGATGCTGCGCCGCGCTGAGATCATCGGACGGGCCCTCCGGCTGCTCCCCCCGGTCCAGAACGCCGGGATCGTTCTGGGCGAGGCTGTGTACGCCGCGGAGGAGGTGCACGCAGATCTGGTCCTGCACGGGCGAGTTGTCGGCCCGCCCGAGGAGGCGCAGGCGGCGAAGGCGGCGGGGATCGTCGGTCGCTGGGAGGAGGCCTGGAAGAGCGGCCCCCTCTTCATCCACGACGCCGCTTTCCTCGCGGCCATCCACGAGGCCTCGGTGGGGCTCGATTTCTCGGCCGACACCAACCAGATGATCTGCGCCGAGGCCATCAAGAGGGTCCTCAACGGCGAGCCCGTCAAGAAGAAGGACGGCGTGCCCGTCAAGAAGAAGGACGGCGGCGAGGAGGAGGAGGAGCTACAGCCCCCGGTGCACCAGGGGGTGGTACAATGTCTGAGGCTGGAGAGGTGCCCTCCGGCTGATGTGGTGGGGAGGATCTGGATGAAGAGGATCCGGGCTTTCCGAGGCGAGGACGGCCTGCGGGAGCTCCTCCTCTTCAACAGCGAGCGGCCCGTCGAGCCCTTCCCGCTCCACGGTCTCCCAGCCGGGCTGCGAAACCTCGCGCTGGGCTTCTTCACCCTCCCCAAGAACCCTCTTCACGCGAGCCACCTCACCGGCCTGTCCGAGCTCCGGTTGACGGGCTGCGCTTTCTCGGGGCTGTGGCTGTCCGCGGTCATCAGAGAGGATCTGCACGGCCTGACCGTGCTCGAGCTGGGCTACAGCAGGCTCACAGATGAGTGCGGCCCGGGAGGTCTCTCCCTCGTCTCCACCTCCCTCGTCCGCCTGCACTTTTGGGCGTGCACGGCTTCGGGCGGGGTCTCACTCCAGTACACCCCCAAGCTGGCAGTCCTCTACGCAGGCGTGGACCCGCACGACGGCGGCGGCAAGATCCACCTCGAGATGCGCACCCCCGGCGCCTTGCGCGAGCTGCACGGCCTCAAGCTACACCGCCACGTGCTGACATACATTGGCTCAGAAAAGGAGAAGGTACACCCAATTCCATTTCATTTCAATTCAATGGCATCGCATGGCATTTGATTCGGTATGCTAACAGCAGCGCTACACTCATTGCTTATGCAGCTGGATGGCAGAACCATAGCACCGGTGCTTCCACTGCTTACCACGCTAAGTGTCTGCCTCGAGATGGCGGACATCACTCAGTTCCTTGACCTGCTCGACCTCCTCCGCTACCTGCCCAACATATGTGAGCTCAGCCTCCAGGTACTGTCGGATCGTCAATCAATCCACCATGCATTCTGCATTGTAAACTTCAGTCGCTCAGCGTGTCTCCTTACTTGACAGCGCCTTGACACGGCCAGCAATTCAGAGGACCTCCCTGGCGAGGCACCATTCTCCATCCCGTGCATAAGAAACAGCCTGCGGGCCCTTGCCCTACGTGACTTCAGAGGAGGACCCGCTGAGGTTGTCTTTGTCAAGTGTATCCTCTTGAAGGCTCGCCGGCTCGACAGTGTCAACCTCCACCTCCACCCAGTCATGACAGCCCAAGCTGCGACAAGTCTGATAGCACTCCTCAACATGTGCCCGAAGGCATCACTGAGGGCGCAGGTGGTTCTCGCCCAATAATCTCTTCTCACTGAACTGGGTATCAAAAGAAAAACAAAGTCTGTAACCTCACAGTGGATATCTCTTTAGTTACCTGAGAATATGTACTGTGCTACTGTCTAAATGTTGCATACATAACCGTCTGATCACATTAGTTACTTGGTACGCTTCACGGTTAGCAACAATTCTCCTGATAATACTACTTGTAGTGATATCCAAAGGGCTCTCCAGCCTATGGTAAATGCCCATAGCCATTGAGTCCTCCTGATAAATACACAAATGAAATTATTTTGCGCCAAGACGTGCGTATTCAAATCAAAGAACTTGATTACCTTCGCATAGTCCATATTCTCAGCAATTGTTCCATGAACAACCAGCGAAATATTGAATGTCGTAATCTGTGCCAAAACAAGGAAGTTAGATGGCTTTGATAACCACATAACCTGATAGTCATTAGTGGCCTTGTTCAATACTTCATACATAACAGGGCTCAACTTTAACCTTCAAAATTATGGAATTTGGATTTTAAACAAACTGAGGACACTGATCACATCTATTCTAGACTTCTGGTGCACAAACACTTAACGTATGTCTGGGCCAGTTAAGCTAAGCTCAAACCTAGTTTGCAGAGGGTTTCGATTTTAGAATTTGGGTAGCTCTGGGCAAAACACATAACCTAGTTTGCGTCCAAGATACATAAGGTTTTTTTTATAAAAAAAATAACCATGCTCATGAGGCTAATAAATGGATAGGAACAAGTCAGCCTTATTTTTGTCAACACTTTGCACTGTGGATTGGGCTTTCCAGCAGGATAAAGTAAATGCAATGTTACATATCTTGTTATGAAAACATTGCCTGCTAGGTAATGTCATCACTGTAAACTCACCATGTCTTTTGAAACATCCCAACTTGAGCACCTCAACTTGTAAAGAATCAATAGGGGAGAATAAATATGCAACCATCATATTACCTTATGGTCTGATTCGTGTGAATGCCCACAAGCAAAAAGTCTCCAAGTTCTCAAGTAAGTCGCAATACCTACATATAAGAAAATATAAATACAAGACTGACTGAATCACTAGAGGGTTGAATCAGTGTGCTTCCATGAAGAAACATGGAGGATGATGTAAACCAGACTTTTTTCTAATTTATGGTATTGATCTATTGGATCTCTTTCGGTTTGGACGGTTGAAAACTGATTAACTTTACTAAGAGTTTCAACGAAGCAGTCGTGTACTTATAGAAGCTTCCTTATAATAAGTACGGCTTATCTTGGTCCTAGCTCATCACGCGTGCGCGCGCACAGCCACACACACCAGACACCACAATCATAATGGTGCGACGCCATGCAGCTACACACTCACAACCTGCTACCAAAAGCCAAATTCCAAGTGGCAAACCGACACGGCGTACCTACAGGGCGTAGTAGTACACCGGCAGTGAGTGACACATGAATACATGATGATTAGTCTACCCAGTCGTCATCGATCTCACGACTCGACTCGACCGCTTCTTGAATTCAATGACGCCAGCCTTCCCTGATCCTCCATCAAGCTGCAGCATGATGGTGAGACGGATCCACGCCGCCGCGCCGGAGATGATGTTCCTTTCTTCTAGATCACGCATTGCGATCCAAATCCATAGTTTCAAGTTCAAATATTTCGGCTGTGTTTAGTTGTTGGGGGAGAAAAAGAACTTTTTCTGAGAAGCGTGTTTTTTCTGAGAAGCGTGTTTTGTGAGGGGGATGAATAGGAAAGTTGAAGGAAAGAAAAAGAATTTTTTCTGGAAAACGTATTTTGTGAGGGAAATAAATAGAAAGGGTGAAAAGATCTTTTGGAAGCTCTCTGCAAAATGCAACTACCTCTGCAAGAGCAAACAGATACTGCAGCCAAACAGAAACGCACATGAAAACACCAAGCATGCATGCTTTGTTTCCTCTATTATGGCTTTTGCCCATAGTTGTTCTCTTCATGCTTTGGAATACATGTTACAGGCTTCCACCTGTAATATTGAAATGGGACAATCCCCACTGGTTATTGCATTGCCCCACCAGTTTTGACCAAGCAAAAGAACTTTGCTACTACCAAATGGCACTAATTTCAGTCTTCCCTGTGCTATTGCTGTGACACATTCTCAGCATGCGCGACCAATGGCATTGTTACATGGGAACGTATTCTATGAGAACTCAATTCCCGTGAGAACTATGAGAACTCAAATCTGGGCCGCATGATCTTCATCCGGAGGGAGTGCGTAGGGAGAGGTGGGAGGGGGGATCTGTAAAATCACCACCCCCTTAATTATACTTTTGTAAATCCCCCCTCGCACCTTCCCCTTGGATGAAGATCATGCGACGCAGATTTGAGTTCTCATAGTTCTCATGGGAACTCAAGTTCTCATAGTTCTCATGCCATACCTGGCCTTGTTACAGAGCATCAGAAGAAACCGGTAGACAAGAGTAGTTCCTGCAGGCGGCAACACCTCTTCTCCATGAGGAAATGCTCACTTGTCAGAACAAGAACAAGCAATCTTGATTCTTGGATGGTTCAGTTAATATAGCGAGGCCCAAAGGAAATAGAATGACACAAATATGGAGCATAAGTACAGTCAAAATAGACATACCTGATTACGGCCTAATCATATGGAATTAGTTTGACATCAAAACCAAGCATTAGAACTTATGTCATTCAAATTCACTGCAGAAAAGTTTTTGCTGATAAATCCAGAAAAAGGTAACAAGGTCCAGTCACTACTATTTCAATCCAAATATAAATGCTTGTTGTAAAACAGTATAAACATTAAGAAACCTTGCTGATCTATTCATCCAAAGAAATCTTTTACAGGTTAAGTCTGACAAAACCACTACATTGTTACTGCTAAAGAGCACATTTCTAGCTAATAAGTGTATTCACAGAATGACAGAAACATACCAGCAAGCCCACCTCTCAAGTTGAGTCATGTTGCCAAAATTAACACCAAGACAGATACCAGCAAGCAATAGACAGATTGTGACAAAATTAAATTAGAACAGGTATTGCTAATCTGATAGCCTAGAGATCAAGCATACTACACAGTGGAAAGACTAACAATAGCAACAAGGAACATGGCCGACTGCAAAACAGATAACACCTAGAAAACTATGGAGGCAACGCCAGGTAGATGGCCTAACTGCAATGTCACATAACGGTAGCTAATGCTGGTTGTAATGGCTTGACCATCATATTCCTTCACCAGGATAAGATATGATAATATCCTAGTTTCCTTCCAATTACATCTAAAACGCCTAATCCCAGCTAGCTACCTTCCAACCTTGAGATAAGGGGGGCTTAGGAATAACCTGAGAACTGAATGATTACCAAGGAAAAAGGGTCAGTCCAAATAAACAAAACAACCAAATGGTCAGAAACACACTGTGCAACTAGATGAAACAGAATCTCAATATATCATCATAAATCACGATTAGTATGAAACAGGCCCAGCCAGGATTGGGCCTCGTTCTGGGCCACTCCGGAGGAAACGAACGAACGAAAACTGGGGGAAGAAGGAAGAGCTGCAACGGTCACCCCAAATAAATCAATCAATCCCTCCCTCCCAAATCCCCCAATCCAGACCCGCCGATCTCAGGCAAGAACCCCAGTCCCCAAACTCCCCAAGATCTCAAGAAAGAATCCAAGATGCTGCGCCGCGCTGAGATCATCGGACGGGCCCTCCGGCTGCTCCCCCCGGTCCAGAACGCCGGGATCGTTCTGGGCGAGGCTGTGTACGCCGCGGAGGAGGTGCACGCAGATCTGGTCCTGCACGGGCGAGTTGTCGGCCCGCCCGAGGAGGCGCAGGCGGCGAAGGCGGCGGGGATCGTCGGTCGCTGGGAGGAGGCCTGGAAGAGCGGCCCCCTCTTCATCCACGACGCCGCTTTCCTCGCGGCCATCCACGAGGCCTCGGTGGGGCTCGATTTCTCGGCCGACACCAACCAGATGATCTGCGCCGAGGCCATCAAGAGGGTCCTCAACGGCGAGCCCGTCAAGAAGAAGGACGGCGTGCCCGTCAAGAAGAAGGACGGCGGCGAGGAGGAGGAGGAGCTACAGCCCCCGGTGCACCAGGGGGTGGTACAATGTCTGAGGCTGGAGAGGTGCCCTCCGGCTGATGTGGTGGGGAGGATCTGGATGAAGAGGATCCGGGCTTTCCGAGGCGAGGACGGCCTGCGGGAGCTCCTCCTCTTCAACAGCGAGCGGCCCGTCGAGCCCTTCCCGCTCCACGGTCTCCCAGCCGGGCTGCGAAACCTCGCGCTGGGCTTCTTCACCCTCCCCAAGAACCCTCTTCACGCGAGCCACCTCACCGGCCTGTCCGAGCTCCGGTTGACGGGCTGCGCTTTCTCGGGGCTGTGGCTGTCCGCGGTCATCAGAGAGGATCTGCACGGCCTGACCGTGCTCGAGCTGGGCTACAGCAGGCTCACAGATGAGTGCGGCCCGGGAGGTCTCTCCCTCGTCTCCACCTCCCTCGTCCGCCTGCACTTTTGGGCGTGCACGGCTTCGGGCGGGGTCTCACTCCAGTACACCCCCAAGCTGGCAGTCCTCTACGCAGGCGTGGACCCGCACGACGGCGGCGGCAAGATCCACCTCGAGATGCGCACCCCCGGCGCCTTGCGCGAGCTGCACGGCCTCAAGCTACACCGCCACGTGCTGACATACATTGGCTCAGAAAAGGAGAAGGTACACCCAATTCCATTTCATTTCAATTCAATGGCATCGCATGGCATTTGATTCGGTATGCTAACAGCAGCGCTACACTCATTGCTTATGCAGCTGGATGGCAGAACCATAGCACCGGTGCTTCCACTGCTTACCACGCTAAGTGTCTGCCTCGAGATGGCGGACATCACTCAGTTCCTTGACCTGCTCGACCTCCTCCGCTACCTGCCCAACATATGTGAGCTCAGCCTCCAGGTACTGTCGGATCGTCAATCAATCCACCATGCATTCTGCATTGTAAACTTCAGTCGCTCAGCGTGTCTCCTTACTTGACAGCGCCTTGACACGGCCAGCAATTCAGAGGACCTCCCTGGCGAGGCACCATTCTCCATCCCGTGCATAAGAAACAGCCTGCGGGCCCTTGCCCTACGTGACTTCAGAGGAGGACCCGCTGAGGTTGTCTTTGTCAAGTGTATCCTCTTGAAGGCTCGCCGGCTCGACAGTGTCAACCTCCACCTCCACCCAGTCATGACAGCCCAAGCTGCGACAAGTCTGATAGCACTCCTCAACATGTGCCCGAAGGCATCACTGAGGGCGCAGGTGGTTCTCGCCCAATAATCTCTTCTCACTGAACTGGGTATCAAAAGAAAAACAAAGTCTGTAACCTCACAGTGGATATCTCTTTAGTTACCTGAGAATATGTACTGTGCTACTGTCTAAATGTTGCATACATAACCGTCTGATCACATTAGTTACCTGGTACGCTTCATGGTTAGCAACAATTCTCCTGATAATACTACTTGTAGTGATATCCAAAGGGCTCTCCAGCCTATGGTAAATGCCCATAGCCATTGAGTCCTCCTGATAAATACACAAATGAAATTATTTTGCGCCAAGACGTGCGTATTCAAATCAAAGAACTTGATTACCTTCGCATAGTCCATATTCTCAGCAATTGTTCCATGAACAACCAGCGAAATATTGAATGTCGTAATCTGTGCCAAAACAAGGAAGTTAGATGGCTTTGATAACCACATAACCTGATAGTCATTAGTGGCCTTGTTCAATACTTCATACATAACAGGGCTCAACTTTAACCTTCAAAATTATGGAATTTGGATTTTAAACAAACTGAGGACACCGATCACATCTATTCTAGACTTCTGGTGCACAAACACTTAACGTATGTCTGGGCCAGTTAAGCTAAGCTCAAACCTAGTTTGCAGAGGGTTTCGATTTTAGAATTTGGGTAGCTCTGGGCAAAACACATAACCTAGTTTGCGTCCAAGATACATAAGGTTTTTTTTATAAAAAAAATAACCATGCTCATGAGGCTAATAAATGGATAGGAACAAGTCAGCCTTATTTTTGTCAACACTTTGCACTGTGGATTGGGCTTTCCAGCAGGATAAAGTAAATGCAATGTTACATATCTTGTTATGAAAACATTGCCTGCTAGGTAATGTCATCACTGTAAACTCACCATGTCTTTTGAAACATCCCAACTTGAGCACCTCAACTTGTAAAGAATCAATAGGGGAGAATAAATATGCAACCATCATATTACCTTATGGTCTGATTCGTGTGAATGCCCACAAGCAAAAAGTCTCCAAGTTCTCAAGTAAGTCGCAATACCTACATATAAGAAAATATAAATACAAGACTGACTGAATCACTAGAGGGTTGAATCAGTGTGCTTCCATGAAGAAACAGAAAAGGAAAGCCAACACAGGCATAAACAAGCATTTGTATCGTTATAAGCTGACTTATTAGCTGATGTATGGTTTCCGCTTCTTTCTTTCTTTTCCTCTTTTTTGTGTGGGTGGGCATGTGAAAGGAAATTCACATTTACCTCAACATGTCCAGCATGGAACAGATCAAATGCACCATCTATGTAAACTATCCGAGAATCCGGACCTGGGCCCTGCATCGAGAAAGTAGTCAATAACAAGTAGCCATATTCAAAAATCATGTCTAGAATTTAGAACCAATCGTTGTACCAAGCAAACAAAATCAATCATTTTCTGTTTCCAAGAAATGGAAGTATACTATAGCTGATCAAATTTTACATGCATTTAATGAACAGTTGGTCCCCCAGCCATATGGATTCTTCTGACCATTCAAGGAATTATCAGCTTGTATTTCCCATTGTTATACTTCCAGAATACACCAATACTGCGGATAAGAAAGGTCTCCAATAAGAAGTTTTAATCATCAGTTGTTGTAATAACAATAATTTGTTAGTAAAAAGTACAAAAAAAAAGTTATATAATTTATCATTAGACTATTAAAAACCAGAAGTAAATGATATTATTAATGAATGTGAATCTGTAGAAGTCATACCCTGCTATTTGAGAACTGAACTATGCGCCTTTATGTAGGAAGGAAATGAGATACTCTAGTTCCACTTCCAGATCCGCCATCATCTACTTTCTGATCATGTCCACTACTGAACTGCCTTTGCAGCAAAGAGTGATTGTGGGCATCAGGAGATCTCTCTCTAACACAGAGAAGCATCCGTCCTATCATGATTCATGAAGCAATACTAAATCAACATGACAATATACCTTTCCATCACCACAAAAAGTTTATTCACTGGAAATGGACAATTCATTGGTCCCAGAACATAGCAAAATATTGGAGTTCCACACCATTCTGACCAACCAGAAATGAGTATAACAAAGACTTATGGTACATGAAGTCATGGGAACAAGGAAACGAGATTAGTGCTCATCACTTAAACATTTGTTAGTATGAGAATAGGCTCACAAACTTTCCTAAAAGGCAAATCAGCTGAAGAAATCTTTGGAACACTGTGTTCGAGAAATCTTTGGAACACTATATTGTTAGTTAAAGAAGTATACGATAGATGTAGGATCAATTGCAACATCAAAGGGTACATGTGAGATTAAATCAACAACAGACAGCAATAGAAAACTGAATAGAAAAGGCAATCATTAGAAAGAAAGAAATTAAAAGGTAATGTGGAAGTAGTACCAACAATGTCTGTTGTTGACACTCCCTCAGTTCTTTTAATTTGCTTATATCGGCCAGCCTTTTTGGCAAGGGCATATGCATCAGTACCATCTGGTAGCAAACAAGGATCATCACCGTGTATAATGTTAATCTATGTTGTACTCAGTGAATAGCTTGTTCATGAATTCTTCGGTTATGGCATAAGGTGCATCTGGAATGATATTATCGACCCACTTCGCAGCACGGACCATTATCATTCTGTATTACGAAAAACAGAAGAAAGATGAGAATTTCTTATATAAAGTATATAGGAATAACCGAATAAGGGAGCAACATACTTGATACTCGCCGACACATCCAAAGAATCAGAAAAATAACACCACGGAAGCACATAAAGTTCCATACAGCCAGGTCAGACATAAAGGAATAATATAATGTAAAATTGAGATTTTTTTTTTTAAAAAAAAACTGATCATTTTAAGAAGTATTTCAAATTTTGTGTATTCAATGTGTGCCAAACCAAGTAACCTATCTACTTCCTTAAAGAGGCACTATAAACACTGCTGTTCTTGGCCTCTTATCCTTAACTCAATTTCTGGATGAAACAATACTATCTACCCCAAGATTGTTCCCATTTTGAGAGATTGCAGGAGGGGGTTGATAACGACAATTTTGTGAATCTAAAATATATCAAAACATTTTAAAAAACAGTTGATTGCACAGTAGTAAATCTTATACCGCTGGAATTCCCAAATAGAACCGAACTGCTAAATTACAGTTGAAATTGATGCTATGAACATGTAACTAAAGGGGAAAAATATTGCTTTAGGAACCTACGTGGTTGCGTTACGCAACCATATGCTACAATTAACGGGGTGTGACAACAGAGATGAGGAAAAATGGCAGGGTGATGTGAAATTGAAGATTTTGAGGGCACCTCTCGTGGAGCAGCGTCACTGGCGGTCCCTTGTTGGCCTTGATCTCGTCGTCGGTGATGACGCCGACGATGAGCTCGTCCCCGAGGGCACGCTCCTGGCGCAGCGCGTTGCAGTGTCCGTAGTGCATCATGTCAAAGCATCCGTCCATGTAGACGCGCACGGGGCGGCGGCGGCGCCGCCGGAGCCGCCTCCTGACCGCGTCGAGCGGCGGCAGGGACGGGATGGCCGCGGATCCCGTGTGGTGCAGAGCGAGCACGGAGGCGTCCAGCACGATGCCGCCGATGACGCACGCCGCCAGCGTCCGGGCGCTGCAGGCTGAGCTGCCACTCCCCGTCTCCATGACCAATACAGGTGGGAGGCAGGCGAGATGGGGGGTACGGACAGGGAGGAGTTGTGCGAGTGGGGGTGGGATCTAGGGTTAGGGATGATGAGGGTGTGCCGGTGGAGGGGCTATCGCCTCGCCATGGGAGGTGAGGAGAGGAGGGAAAGGGTGGTGGCGGCGAGGCGGAGGACGAATGCTCCGGAGCTCCGGGGAAAGGGCTGTTCGGGCCGGCTGCCATGTGGGGCCAAGATGTCAGTTGAGGGCAGCAAGAATGCAAGATCAGTGGCCATGCCATGACCCCATGTGTCATTGATTGTGACGGTCTTGAATGCACTGTCCAAGGCCAGGGATGCCTGTACTCTGGCGATCGTGTCTTTGTATCGTGTAGCATCTACCAAAGGCGAGCCAAAAAGCGACGTGTATGTGATGGTGACGTTGGATATGCTCAACATATGCCCATACAACACGACATTTAGGTCTTGAATGCAAATTTGGTCCAAGAATCAAATATGACAAAAAAAAAAAAGAGCAGAGTGGTCGTATTTCTTTTCCTTCTCGATCAGGTAATTTGCCAGCAAGATAGACACTTCTTCGTATGCCTATGGAGTCATCAAGACATTAGTCATGATTCAGTGATTTCTCAAAAATATATCACAAAGACCCTAGAGCCGTGAAACATAGACAGAATGTGTGGTTCTTTCTTCAACTCTACTTCATTTTCACTCACGGTCAGTGTTTCCTCTCCATCCATTTTATAGCGATTTATGCACCCCTAATCCAATCCTATATTACCAATAGAATGAGTTATGTAGTATTTTCAGTTTGTTGTAACCTTTGAGAAGGCATGTTCGGTTGTTTGTTTATGGCTAGGCTTATGGCTGGGAGTGGCTGGACTGGGCCCATGACCCCACCCCTAGGCAGGGGCGGAGCCCCGGGGGGCGCGCCCGCCCCCCCCCCAATGCCGACGTAACACCAGTAAACCATTATGATTTCCTAATCAAATCTACTAATTACCAACATTAACCCCTATATTGGCCTCCTTAAAACAAGCTGCAAGCCCAACAACAGCCCACGTAACCAACCCTTATTGGCCCAAAAGTCATCCTGTTAGCACGCACGATCAGGATGCACGGGCGATTCGTCTTCCGTTCCGCACCGCAATTCCTCGTCGCGACCTCTCCATTCCTTCTTTGGCCGCCAGCTCGCCACAGCAAGAAATCCTCCGCACTTTGATGAGTCTGATGGCCAACGCCACCGCCGTCCTCCTTGCTGACACGTAAGCCTTCTATTCTAAATTTCTATCTAATCTAACGACATCGTGCAATTTCATTGATCAGTTAGGGTTAGGTTAAGGGATAATCAGGTAGGTGTTGATTAATTTATTGATTGGCAATTGATTTGCTCCTTGATTAGATTAGATAACGTCGCCCCTTTTATTTTTTTCTCAAATTACAGAATGCCCTTCTCAACCTTCAAGTTAATATATAGAGATATAAGGACCATGTAAGTCTCGTGTGCTCCAACATATCACATATGTATTTTCTTATCTATAAGAGCTATTTCTTATAAATAAGAGCTAATTAGTAGATAATTGTATGCTATAATTAGCTCCGATTTGTTTATTATCAATGTTTTATTTGGGTTAGTATATATGTTTGTGTATATATCATATCGTATTTTTGTCACTTGTACCATGACCGTGTGCCCCCCTAAATCCAAATCCTGGCTACGCCCCTGCCCCCAGGATGGGTGACAAACCAGCCGGCTGGGCAGGTTTCCAGCCAGCCGAACAGGGCCTAAGATGTTATCAAGATTCAATTATATATTTGGCTCCAGCAAAATGTTATAAATTGAATATTTGTGTCTTTTAAGTAAGACGGGTGTTGGCGCCCTAAAACTCTAAAAAAAGATTCAATTATACTTGAAATTAGGAAAAGATTTGTGCACAAAACACTAACAATGGATACATCATTGTCAGAGGTAAATCTAAGGTAGCAAGTTAAAATCTTGGCACCACAAGCATAATTTAATTTGCTGAATTATTGACAAACACTTATGATGCATGTTGGAGGCATGATCACAAACAAATACGTTCATAATGCCAAGTGTGTCAACATCAAATACCATATTAAGTCCTCAAAATTGACAAGCGCTGAAAAACTTTTGACTAGGATAAAAAGGGAAGCTGGCCATCTAGAGGTGAGCCGATTATATTCTATACAAATCCTACCTGAAGGTCAACATTAGGACAGGCTGTCAGCTTTTGCCAAGGACCTCTTCCTCTCTATCTTCTGAAATCCATTGAAATCAGAAACCCCGCGTGTTTAAATTACAGCATTCAACAGAAGATGGATAGGCTTGTTCCCAACCCATAGTTTAAGTAGTGTTCATATTGCCATCTCAGAAGACACCGTGCTTAAAAATTCAATCTCCAACGCATAGTGTCTTATGGTGGGGCCGTAATAAATTTTTCTCTCCCCTGCTCGTCGTCTCCTGTTTCTATCTCCCACCATGGGCGATGTTGCTCAGGCCATCCGCCATCCTCGTCGTAGGTGGGCGGCGGCGGCGAGCTCGTCTGACGGCGCGCTGGCGAGACCTGGGTGGACAGCGCTGGGGCATCCAGCCGCGGCCGTAGCAGAACCGACGATCTGGGCAGACGATGCACGGACGTCCTACGGCGGCCGGCCTCGCGAAGACATCTAGCCATTCTGATTTGGACAAGAGGCAGCTCAATCCCGTTGGGGAAATCAACAATTTTGGCTGAGTGGAACTCAATTCGATTGGGAAGATGTGATTGGAGCGAGTAGATCGAGCTCGACAGAATACGACGATGTACGATAGTACGAGTCTAATTCATGAGCTACGAAAGCTAGCAAGCTGACTTGCAGGTGCTGTTCTGGTATTTCTGTTCTCGGCCGCGATGGCTCGCCGGTTCCTGATTTGGCAAGGCCCCGCCGCCGGTGGCTCCAGCGAGAATACGAGATGGAGTACGGGGTGTCGACGTCCTCCCCAGCTCCGTTGCTCCTCCACAGCAGGGCGCCGCGTGCGTGATGGCGACGGCGAGCCGTCGCTGGCGTGGCGCACAGGTGACGCCGGCTGGCCGAGCATTGGCTGCGGCGGCGATGTCCGCGACGGAGCTCATCTACGGTCTCGGTGTGGGTCCCACAAAAAAGTGTGGAGAAGAAACGACGCCCCGCCCAGCGCAGGTTTCGCGATGTATTGCCTCGTTGGATAGCGGGTCGACACCGTTTCGTGCACGAGACACGGTTTTTTTTTTCTCTTTTCTCATTAACTCCCTTACCATATCAGCATTTTGTCTACGTGGCAAACTATTTAATGCTATAGACACCAGCTGACCTGGTGGGTTGGGACTGCCCTGACACATATACTCCAGTAGCTTCAATGCACCTAATTAAGTCCTATCACTTCTAGAACTTTTTGGGAAGAGAACATGTCAAGCCTCCATTAACTGCAACTACTGAGATATTGAAGGCACATGAATGGAGTACAATGCAATGAAGCAGTCTGTACATTTGTCGCTCAAGACTCATGAGTCATCCAAGGTCTCATTTGCCGCATATGCAACACGAGGAAACGATAATAATGGGTGCAGAAACAACGTAAACTACGGCAGCAACACAAGATGATGCAGAGAAGACACAAGACAGCAGATTATTCTGCCACCAAATCAAAGCACTGCATTTTCAAACAAATGCACAGTAAGATAATTGAATCAAACTAGCTGGTCCAACAAATAACACGAGTCACCAGCAGCATAGGCGTGGTAACAACGACACACTAAATAGCGCAGGAATCACCAATAGCAAAGGATGGGACGAAAGTACCAAGGTGGATCATCACATGCCCTAATAATTTCTCTAGCAAAGGATGGGACTCGTTCGGCACCAACGGATTGACGTCCAGCCAGGATTGGCGTCAGGCCAGGATCGAGTGGATCCTGGCATATCACTCGATCCTGGCAATCAGCCGTTCCGGACTAGGAATAGAAACAAGTGTGCTGTTCGGTTGCACAGGATTACATGACTGTTCGGCTGCACAGAAATCAAGTGTCATTAGCCACTTATCAGGTCTCACAAGTCTTTTTTTTCCCCCCCAAGATCCACTCGATACTAGTAGCAAGCAAGCAATCTCCCTTTTTGGGTACAGTCTTATCCAACTGTCGTACATTTTTTTGACCGAAGTTCCAACTGTCGTACATAGAAATCGTTACACTCTAACATGAAAAATAAAGGTTAAATTTTTTTTTGTTCCATGGCAAGCAAGAATGAACATCATAACATGATTTTTCTAAGATAAAACAAAATTACAGAGTTGAAGTTATAATGTCGTTTTACACTCCTTTAGACCTTGAGAACAAAATGTTTTTTTGCAGTCCTTCAGACCTGAAACAAAATCGCAGAGCTCAAAACCAATGAAGGCCATCATGGTGCAGTGAGGGTGACATCATTAAGTATAAAAAAACAGTATAACAAAGCAAGTGTAAACTACAACTATTTATTTTATTTCTCTGAAAACATGTTAAGAACAACTCTATGAGATTAAGTAGTTGCAACAGATAAGTGGCATGAGAACAGTAAGCATCAGAAATTCAGAACCAAAATAAGTGGCATGTAACATTCAACCTCTATTTTTTTATCTTTAAATTGAATAGCAAAATTCTATGTGACTAATATAAACAAAGATCATCAGGTCCTCTCTTTCATCTACTCGCAACAAAAGAGTACCAAACATGAAAGATTAAAAATTCAAGCAAGTATTTAAATATGTTGAACACTAGAGTTTAAACCAGATAGAATCAGAGTAATTTCTAAGCACGGTGCTGCCATGAGTAATTTCTCTAGAAAATCATAGCAAAATTATTCAGTAGTCAAGCAACTCCAAGTTGCTGGTGTATTCAGCCATATGGTCAAAATCTAATGCGTACCACAACCTTCGTCTCTGCATCCTCCACCAAACCAATCTCCTCCTCGGGATTCTTCTACACCAGGCAGCCGTCCACACAAACCCTTGTGCTTCCTGTGGAACACGAGCAAACGGCCATTCGTCCGGGGCAACACTGCCTCAAGCTGTCAAGCATGTCTTGCCCCAAATGCCCACCACGCACGACATCCACTTCACCAGCATGACGCGTACATCCAGCGGCGTCGCGCCCACACCCAGATCTTAACAAAAACTGATGGTGAGAGGGAGAGAAGAGGAGAAGGCGACGGCTTACCGGCGAGAAGGCGGGGGAGACTGCGGACGAGGCCTGAGAGGTAGTCGCCGTCGCCGTCAGGATGTGCCGCACCACCATGAGACCACCTCACGCCGCCTTTCCTCGCGCTCGCGGGCGCCACCGCCAGCTTCGGGTCACGCCGTCTTTCCTCGCGCTCGCGCCGCCGCCCGCCGCTCGGGAATTGATCCCGGTGGTTTCGTTTCTGGGCCTTTTGTACACGAGGGAGTTCATTCCGGGCCTTAGTTCATTCCCGGCCCGGTCCAAACGAACAACCATTTTATGTCGGACCGGATTCTAAATCGGGCTGATTCGTTTCCCCAGGAATGAGACCGGAAACGGCCCGATCCGACCGAAACGAACGAGTCCTAATTAATTCTCGTCAGTGACCACCTCCTCTTGGACCTCCACGTAACCCTTGGCAGAGTACTGAGAGAGGACGTCCTTTTGGAAGGCAATGAACCTGTCAGCGCTAGCCTTCGATCGTGTCCATCGTCGCCGACCAACTCGCTCGCCTCCTTGTTCTTCAGGTCAATTCATAACCATAAGCCCAATTCATAACCCGGCCTGGCCTGGGATTTAACTCTGATGCGTGGACGCAACGCCAATGCGATCACATTTCCCTTCCTATACATCAGCTAGTTAAATGCCTCTATCTACAAATCATGGTATTTATTCGTATACATCTTGTCTTGCGAAAAGGTATACTCTTGACGCGTGGCGGCATGAATTCAGTGAACGCGGACCGAAACACCATGCAAAAAAACTATCTAGGTGGAAGGGATCGGATCCTGTAAAACAACATGGATTTACAACTCTCAAACCAGCAAGGCCAGTCTCAATGGAGGGTTTCATGGGAGTTTCATGGGCATTAAATACACTGCCACATCAGCAGTTTTGCTGACGTGGCAGGGTAATTAAGAGGGAGAGTTTCATGGTATGTGAGGAGAGTTTCATCACCATGAAACTCGAATGGCACAGTTACCTAGTTTCCAGTCTAGCTAACTGTGTCCATGAAACCCCCACTGAGACTGGCCTAAACACCAGGACAGACACTGGAGAAACAAAGAGACTGTAATGTGGCCAATCCCTCCCAGTGTCAGCCAAGCTAGAAGCTACAGCTAAAGTGCCATCTCAGCCTGAAGTTTGGTCAGTTCACTCAAGTCATTGTGCTGCTTAGAAGATGATGTTGCTCTCGCTAATGGTTCTTCCACAGGCGCCGATATCCTCGGGGGTGGTTCAGGAAACTCTTCATCGAGCTCTTGCTCCTCCAGATCTTCCAGTTCTGCTTCTAGCTCATCCTGTTTTAACAAGTTAAACAGAATTATTTGCACGTATATATTTTGAAAATTGACTGCATGTAATTCCTTGATCCTGTTGTACACTTTTTACCAAGTGACAGAACCAGTACCTCATCAAAATCAGCAGAAGCACCAACTGGTGTTGCAAGTGCCTCTTGTATCTGCCTCATATTTTCGGTCTGTTCGTTTGCCTCATCAATGGCGTTTTCAATATCATCAATGTTCCTACACAAGAATTACCATTTTTAGAATTTTAATATATAACCTAGTAATCTACACGAGAGACAGCAATGCATGAAATTCAGTTAACTTCAGGATGTGCACAAACCCAACAGCAAAAGGCCCTGCGCTAGTTTGGACATACTAGATAAGAAATCTAGAACGGTTTTTCGTTGTATTAGAGAAAATGTAGAAATCGGCAGCCTTCTCAGGTGAAGTGTATTACAGAGTTTAATAAGCCATTGTAGTGGAACTAAAAGGGCAAATGGAATCTTACAGTGATTGCTGAATAGCTTTGACAGCAGATGATCCGGAGCGCATAGCATCAACAGTATCAGTAGTTGCCTTTGCACTTTCAAGCATTATGATCTACAAAATTAGCTTCCTATTATTATGCAACCTTTTAGGAGCTCAGAGAGGCGTAATCAATACTCAAGACTGAAATTGTGTATGTTTATTTTTCGTCACCTGGTCATGAACACGCAACTGAAAATTTGATATCTGCTCAATTTGTGTCTCATATAGCTTCTTTTTCTTCAGACATTGAATTGCAGCTGCAACAGACAAGGAATTTCACATATATGTCAAAATCTACAAAACCTGAAAAGCATCAGAAGTTTAAGAAAATAAATATTTTTGCGAATTTAACTCATAGTCTGATAACAGTGTCTAGACATGCAAGTTCACTAATCTAGTGTTTCTTTGCTTATTGACGAGTTTTGTGTTTTTTTTATAAACTTATTATTGATGGTTTGCGTGCAAGTCGCGACATCAAGGTTGGATTTTGCCCAAAACAAAATGGGGTGGAATAAGCATTGTTCTCTGCAAGTTTTTCAGTTGCAAAGTTTCGAAAAATTAATGAATAAGCATGCAAACAAAGATTGTAACAAAATGTAAGCCTGACAGATGTGTTTTCTCCAAAGTAATGCTTACTTACCATTCTTGTTCTTCAATTTTGTATAATCCTTAGCCTTTTCGATTTCAGCAGAACACTTTTTCTGAAGGAAACGCTCTTTCTTCTCCAGCATTTCTAGAGTCTAGCAACATGAACAGTAAAAATACACCATTGTCAAAGGTAAACGTAAGGTAGCAAGTAAATATCTTGGCGGCACAATCATAAGTTGCTGATTTCTTGACAATCACTTATGATGCGGATTGAGTCCCAGATGAGGGCATCATAAAAAATTGGATACATCCACAGTGTCAACACCAGATACTATTCATTGTGTCCTTAAAAGTGATACATGCTGAAAAGAAAATACTAGGATTTGGAAATAAAGCTGACCATCTAGAATCTAGTTGATTATATTCTTCTATACAACATCTAGGACAGGCTAGCGGCTTTTGTCCAGAAGGATTTCTTCCTCTCTTTTTTTCAAACATGAGGACTTCTATCCTTCTGTCATTTTTCAATCCAGTGAACTCAGAAACCCACATGTTCACATTACAACATTCAACTTAAGATGGATAGGCTTGTTTCGTGGCACTGGTTTAAGATGAACCATTATGTTGTCTTCCAAGCCAAAAGAAAAGTGCGTTCTGCTGGCTTCCTCTTCAGAAGGAGAGCTACAAGGGAGGCACGTTCTAAGAAAAAAAATTATTTTCATATTTTACCCAGTGATCAGTTTCCACTTTCAGAACTTTTTGGATGTGAACATATGGGACCTTCATGAACTGCAAAGCCCCTAATCCAGTCTTATCTTGTCAACGAAAGAAGTTATAGTACTCCTACAGCTGATACATTACTATCGAGGGAACACAAGCACAGCAAGTGTAAAGATCAAGAACAGGGAAAAGAAACAGAGAACTAGTTATAAAAGAGATGACAGACCTCATGGAGCCGATCCAACGTGGGTATAGCAGAGGAGGCTGCCTCCTTCTTCTTCTTGCTCTTAGTCTTTGGAAGCAATTTTTTCAGCATCTTCCGTGGCAGTCCTTGCTGATTCTCAATCTCCTCTAGTGATCACCTCTAATGGTGGCCTGTGTATGAAGGAATAGTAGGATAACAAATTGGAGATGGCCCCTCAAGGGTGAAGGGGAAAGTGAGGGAAGAGGTGCTCAGAATATATTCCTCGAGAAGAATAGTAGGAACATTAGCAAGAGCAACTTTTAATTATGTCGCTATCTTAAGAACAAAATTGTCACCTTTGGAAAGTAACAGTTCTACTTACGAGCTACGACAGAAGCAACAGAATCAGCATATGAAGAAGGAAAAAAAAGATGTAGCAGGTATGTTGGATTAGGTGGGTTTTGCAACCTATATAATTTGGCATATTTTTGTTGTCAGCATCTATGTACATGGTTAGTCAACAACAGGGAATCCTACATCATACCACTTGATGCTTCTTACAAGACACAAAATTGCCGAGGTAAATTCTAAATCATCTGCTTTTCCTTTTAGGACAAGTAGTTGAGCTGCTGTCGATTTGTTAGCATCTATGTTTAGCCTTTCGAGTAAGTAGAGGGCATGCGCATTGTGAAATTCGGCATACAGCTAGGGGTGGGGTAGTCCCAGCCCATGCCTTTTTATTATGCTGAAAGCACCTAACTTTTTGTTCAGTTCATCTAAATGCTTCAAGAGCGCAAAGTCTGGTCAGAATCATGAGCGTGGACTAGACTCTAGGGTATGGTTTGGAAATGCACACGCGTAACTGTAGAATATTATTCCCCACTGACCTGATGAATAGAAGCTGCAAATCCAATCTAGAATCTCCAGCTGAGTCAAATAATCCTCCGCAAGATGCAAGTGCGGCTCGGCAGCAGTCTCTCTAGATCCTGCTGGCGGCGGGCGGCCAGCACTTGCCTGTCTGGGAGCGGAATCGAGGAGAAGCTGGCCGCGGCAAGCCGGTGGGCGGCGGTGGACGGTGGCCGGCGCTGCTTGAACGAAGCGGTGGCTGCCGCCTGCGCTGCGCTGCGCTGCGGGGAACTTCCCCACTCACTAGTCACTATTTTTTTTTTTTTTGAGCGAAACTCACTAGTCACTAGTGTTGTCCGTTGCGGACGGGCACGCAGATCTTCCATGGGCCGCGTTGCGGCCTTAATCCAAATTTGCAGCCCATATGTGTGTGTGGAATATTTTTTTTTTCTTCGGAAGGGAGAAGCATCGACGCGGGATGCTGGGACCGGAACGTCGCCGTCGTCGTGGCCGGCGTGTTGGGCATGCCGCTGCACGACGGCATCTCCATCGGGCTGCTGCTCAACACCAAGGGGATGGGATCATCGAGCTCGTCATCCTCAACAATGGCAAGAACAAGGGGATCCATGGCCGTGGTGACTGACGCCGCTGCTGGCGCTCGACGTCGCCTCCGCCTCGGACTCGCCGTCTGCACCTGATCTCGAGTTCGCCGGCGCTGCTGCTGATCAACGCGTCGTCCTCCTTCGAGTTCGTGGCGTACGAGGAGAAGAACGTGGGCGGCGGCCGTGTCGGCGTACTCGATCTCGAGCGCGGCCGCGCGCATGGCCGGCCATCGACCTCACCGTGCTCCGCTTCATCCTCAAGACAAGACCATCCAGGGACTTGCACCCGGCGGCGAAGACCGCTTTTATCACGAGTGGCTCTCAACACAAAACGCCTGACAGTGCTGGTAGTAAATGATGCTGGGCCTGGTTATCTGCAGATTTGGGTGGGCCTGGAGACTCAGTATTCGGCCTGCTCTCCAGCCTGGGACTTGGGTGACTCAGTTCTGGGCCTAGTCTCTACAACAAGTACTGGGCCGGGCTGGTCTGCAGTACAATTCCAAAATTCTTTTTTCTTACCAAAGTTTCAATCAATTTACGTATGCTGCGGTAATTTTTTTCCCCCGTCAGATTGGACGTTGGAAGGCTAAAATTGCATCATTCTTCATGAGCATTGCAACTTATTTGTGTGCTTTCTGTCTGTCTCCATGGGTTAACAAGTTTTGTGTGTACGAGAACTCAGGAAGAGATACCAGCTCGGTAAAAGAACATTCTTCTACTTCCGTGTAATCAATAATGGGAAAATGGGGTTTGCTCGCATCGGAGGAAAAAGAGATATAAAATGCAACGGATGGTCATGAAATGTAAAAATATGAAGCAATCTTTCACCAATTATTTTTTTCGAGCAAAGTATTAAGCATTTTCATATATATATGTCAATCTAGTATCTACCTACGAGGACTTCTTGTTGGACCAACATTATTACCTTGTACAGTAGCATAAAATTAAACTTATGAGGAGCTGCTAGCGTGGTCCCATTAAGATTGGATGTGAGAATTAAGATGACAGACGTATGGATGGATCGGTTCGGTAATATGCGGCCGGAAATCTGAACGGTTCCATAGCAGCAAAAGCTGCCGCATTTTCAGACGTCTCGTAAACGACGTTGGAAGATACTGGCGTTTTGCAACAATTGAGAGCTAGCTGATGAAGATATGTATCATACACTGTCACTTGCATGCAGTGTTCCTATTCAACATGCACTAAAATTGAGTAATAAGAACATTAAAATGCAATTGACTATATTCGGATAATGTTGGAAAAATTAATAAAACCCGGCCTACAAGTAGAATTGTAGAAACATGCATATTGGCGCCGTGGGCTAGACAACAAATCAGAAAAGCTAGTCATCAGAAGGTATATTTAGTAGTGTCCAATCTGAACCAAGGCATGGCATGTAGGTCTAAACAAGACGAGACAAACACGCTACTACTATGTGGGTGTAGAGTCCTGACGGACTAAACAACCCTGGCGGCCCATCCTATGGGCCGGCCCAAGAACAAGACTTGACGCACAAGACAAGGATTAGTCCTAGTCGGTTTGGATATGCTGTATTAGGGAATTAGAGATAAACTTGTAAAAGTCTCCTAGTCCTATACGGTTCCCATGTAACCCTGCCCTCCGGACTATATAAGGCGAGGCAGGGACCCCTTCAAAACATCATAATCAATACAAGATACAACATACAGGACGTAGGGTATTACGCTCCGGCGACCCGAACCTGTCTAAATCGTCTCTTGTCACCTTCGGCTCTAGATTCTCGACGACTTTTCCCTAAACCCTTCTCTCGGGGCACCCCCTCGAGAACCTAGTCAGCATAAATCGCCGACATACTACGACACATGTGTACAAAGACATACAGCAGCTTGGCTGGTTGGGACTGCATTTTTTTTATATATATATATATTGGTTTGGGACTGCATTGGGAGACATGCATGGTGCGCGCAGCGTCACATGGGGCAGGTACATACCGCAGCAAGATATAAGCGTCACAGTAAGATAAGTACTACTGTTGCATGCCTGCCCAGGGAAGGTATACAAGGGGAGGGTGCAGGGAGAGAGCTCAGCTCATTTCAAGGTGTTGTGCTGTTACTACGTGATGTCGTGCGTGTGTGGCTGGACGCAATTAAAAACTGTACTAATCGATGCATTTGCACAGTTAGCAACCCCTGACATTATATACTCGCAAGCATGCACGCTTCGGAAGTCGGGCGACGTGGATTACTGTTCAGTACCAAAGACAAAACCATGTGCGTCGATCTGCTTGTATCTAATTGTCGTTGAATTAGTGTATTGAATATTGTAAGGGAACTACATATACACACAACCAATGCAAGGTTACAGGTTAATATTTATATACTCAAAAGAAAGTGGAGGAGGAAGAGAGGCAATGATCGTAAAGAAAAGAGCCTGATTATAGATCGAGCTGCAGAGTGTGTTGAGGCACCGCCCGGGGGGGGGGACAAATAATATGGTCATGATGTTTGCAATCATGCATATATCTCCGGACAGGTACAGAACTGTAGGGAGATGCAGCATGATATGCTGGCAAGTTGTTTGTAAGGTTTGAAGTGACGCTACGTTCGTCGTCAGAGTGAAAGATTGATATGTTAGCTTGTGTCTGTGTCACGTCTTGCACAGCGGCACACAGTAGAATACGCAGAACCTAGAGTGATTTTTTTCTGCTAGAATATAGAGTGAAATTTTAATCATGCATAATGCGTTAAACTTGCGTGTCTATTCATCGGTCTTCCTCGCTAGTAGTAATTAATACAGAGACTCTTCGGTTCATTCGTCCGTTATGTTCCAGACATGTACGTGGCTCCAAAAACATGGATGCCTGTGTCATGCACAGGCCGGACATGCATGAAATACCACCAACCTGGTACTGTACGGGCTCTACTGGTAGCCATGAAATAAGCTTGCTTCATCGATCAGCTTTTACTGCTTGTCTCGCTGGGATAATCGGCATTCTGTCCGAGATACGGGTGTAATCGAGAATGACACTTGTGTCATTTTCTTCTCATCCCCGTCTGTTCTTTGGGAGCTAGATATACTCTACGGAGTATCAGCTTGCACCGCATGACCGCATTGTTCACGCGAATACCTGCGTGCATGTTCCATGTCGACAATGATCGATGTGTCTTCTTATTCGCTTTCAGGTTTGTTTACTAAAGTTTTTTTTTGCCCTGAACCTCGCTACTCAACCATTTGGATTACTGCTCCATTATACATGTTGTCCAAGAATTTTTTTTAATTTTATTCTTTTTCTAATAATATTATAATAACAGCCGGTCCAGACCAATATTTGCACTGGGTAGCCGTTTTGGCCGCGCCACCTCGGCTGGCGCGGCCAAATTGCCCTGCCGCGCCAGTGCATGTGGCGCGGCAAGGCCGCCACGCTGGCCGCGAGCGCCAGCGAGGCGGCCAGTGGGCCAGCCGCTGCCGCGCCACCCCGCCTGGCGCGGTGGCCCTGCCGCGCCACCCCGCCTGGTGCGGCAAGGCCGTTTTGAATTGCAGCCGCGGGCTCCTCCTGCTCCTCCCTCTCTTCTTTCTCCTCCGTCCAGAGCGACGCCGCTCGCCACCCAGCCGCCGCATGGAGCCCCACCCCCCTATTTTGGTTCATTTTTTGCGGATTAAACTTAGGGAAAATCGGTCCCCCATCTCCGGTAAGCTTCTTCCCTCTTGAATCTTGTGTTTTGGACCTCATTTGTTAGTTTTTTGTTAGAGTTTGGTTGGTTATGGTTAGATGGTGAAATGAAATACTTGTTTCATTTGTTTTGATTTGCTTAGAGATGGTGAAATGAACGCGTTGGTTAGAGTTTGGTTAGGGTTTATGGTGAAATGGGAAAATTGTCCCATTTCATATGCTTTGTTTTTAGAGATGGTGAAATGGAAGAGTTGTCCCATTTGTTAGGGTTTGCTTAGAGTTTGGTCCTCATTCACTTTATTTTTGTATATATTTGCAGTTCTGTGATGCACTTTGATAATCCTGCCGTTGTCCATGAGAGGATGCTACGCCAGAGGGGGTATGGTCAGTATCCATCTGTGGAGGATGCACATGGCCCTGTTTCGCCTGCCCTTCCCGTTCTAAATTGTTGTTGCGGCGTGCCAGCGGAGGTCAAACAATCTAGGCACCCAAAGACTGCAGGACGAGCGTACTATATATGCAGGTTCAAATATGATAGGGGGACATGGCCCTATGAGTCCCTGCCTTGTTGGTTTTTCCAATAGATTGATGGCCCAGAGAAATTTGATCCGAGGATCCGGCTGTTTCCATATGAGAGTGAAAAACTGGTGCCATACCATGAGTTTCGGTGTTGGGTTGCTCCCCCACCAAACCCCCCTCCAATGACCGTAGACGAGAGGACGGCCGCTGCACGAAGGCGTAGGAAGGATCCTCCGCTCTGCCATTGTGGAGTCCGTGCTACCTTGGTGGTGCCTCCCTGTGGTGGTTCCCCTAGCAGTCGGCCAAAGTACTCCCCATTCTTCTGGTGCTCGATAAAGATGATGGTTATTTAGCATTTATATTCTTTGTGCATAATACTTATACCTATATGTTTTCATGCAGTTATATTATTTGTTCGTAATCTGGAACTAACTAAACTTGCAGGACGGTTGGCCAGTATGTCAGTTCAATGAGTACGTTCAGGGCCCGCGGTCAGTTTGGCCAAGTGATGAGGAGGTGCGTGCGTATGAGGCTGGTCAGGCTCAATGCCGTGTACGAAGTATCCTGAAAAGAGATGCAAGTGTGGTATTTTGGCCGAGCGTGGTGTGGTTCCCTCAGAGCTTGGTTATGGATGGTATTGCGGCAATGGAAACGCTTTTTGGGTGAGTGATATGATATTTATGTTTGATTTATCATTTGGAGTTCATTGTTGCACAGTCTTGTATTGATGAAGCGATATTGTTTGCGCAGGAGGGCTGGACATGTGATTGGGAATGGTTCAGTGGTCGTGATGAGCTTGTTGCTCGGTTCAGACGTTTGGGTCAACGAGACAAAGAAACAGAAACTAGAGAATTGAGGCACAAGATAAGGAACAAGTATGATGTCCCATTGCCAGATGATGAGCTTCTATTTGGTACCATTCTTGACGAGTACATCAAGGAGAAGAGGTGTAGGCCCCTATTCTAGAGGCTCACGACACGCTTATCAAGTATTGGAGGCTGAATAGGATATTGTATCCAAGACCTCTATCCAGAGATGAGAGGGCTGAGAAGCGAAGGAAGTTGGAGGAGGAGAGGCATTTGAAGAGGCAGGTACAGGATCGGGCAAGAGAGGCACAACTAGAGGCTATGAGGGCTCTTGTTGGGGACTTGCCCTGTAACATGACAATTAGGAAGGGTGATTTGGAGAGGAGCAGTAATGGATTCGTTGGGATGAGGGATGCACAGAGAGATGCGGTGAGGGCTCCTGGGTCTATTTTGCAAAAAGAAAAAGGCAAAGGGAAGTCTATGGGCTTACGCGTGATATTTGCACCAGTTGAGCCAGCGGTTAACAAGGGCAAGGGAGTTGTGGTTATCAGCTCGGATGAAGATGATGGTTGGGGTGACGATGAGGTACTCTCTGGTTGTGAGTCGGACTAGCTGTATGGTGTATCTTTTATTGTATCATCGTGCTATTATTTTTATTTGTGTAATGGACTTTAACTTTAGTCCTGCAACTATTATTTATATTTCTGTAATGGACCTTGAGTTTAGTCTTGCAACTAATATTTGTATTTGTGTAATGGAGCTAGAGTTTAGTCCTTTAGATTAATCATCGTACAAATTTGTGAACCCGGCACAACAACAACAAAGATCAGGGTGTCTGGCGTCTGGGCTCTGCCGCGCCATGTCGCCTGGCACGGCAAAATACTATTGCCGCGCCAGGCGGTCAGGCGCGGCAGGGCTGCCGCGCCAAACGATCCAGCGCGGCAAAGCCACCCGCCACCTGCCGCGCCTGACCGCCTGGCGCGGCAGTAGTCTTTGGCCGCGCCAGCCTGGCGCGGCAGAGCAGACGCCCATAAGTCTTTGGTTCTTTGCTTTGCTGTGGTTGTGTTCGACATTCAGCTCGGCATTCAACATGTATATAGACATGAATATAAGGTTCACTAGAGTACAATAAACATGGTACACCATATAGTTCATCACAGAGTTTAATACATAGCAAAGTTCAGCACACACGGTTTTAATACACATGGTTCACCACACACCACAGAGTTTAAACATAGCATTATTTAACACAGCCAAGTTTAATACACATGGTTCAACATGAAGTCTTCATTCAACGCCGTGGCGGCCTCTGATCTGGTGGGCTGAAGACATTTGATGCCCGACGCTGCCTACGTACCCCGGTCTGTAGGCGATTGGCACTACTGGGAACGTGTTGTTTTGCACGCCATGCCTTAGAGTAGTTCACACGGTATCCACTAAAGGCGAAGATCGACTCAATGAGAGAGGGAATCGATTCGTCATTGTTTTTCAAAACAATGCCCAGAATACGGTGCCCCAGATATGATGCTGTCAACTGCGGGGCACTTGCTTAAGCTTAGGGGAATGACACTCATGAGGTTGCTTAACTCTTGTAATCTTCCACTTCTCTATGCCACGCACCTTGCGACACCAAACATGCCACATGCACCCTTGCTTGCACATGATTTCATACCTCTCGTTCTTGTCAGAGTAAACAACGGTGAAAGGTCTATGAAATCTAACCGCATGGTCAGCCAAGAAAAACTTGAGGTCCTCAGAGGTATCAAATTTCTTTTTTGCCTCAATCTCAGGGGTCTTACATTGTGGCAAACCTTCGTCTTCTGCATGCACCAAGGTGGTCTCACAGATAGCCCTATCGACATGGCTTATGTCCTTGTCATTGGCAACATGTGGAATCTCTATATGACATTGCTTTAGCAGATCGAGCTCCCGAGCAGTGTAAGTCACAGAGCCACGCTTATGAGCACCATCCGCCATATGCCGCACGAATGTGTCATCATCATGCGGAGGGCAAATGTTGGTTGGTACAGGAGGTGGTACAACATGATGACTGTCTCCTGGAGGTGGTGCACTGTCCCTTTCTACCTCTTCTCCCTCAGATTCATACCCATCATTGTCATCCCCACCGTCAGAACCTTCTGAAATATCATCATCATCATCCTCCTCAGCTTCCTCCCTCTCAAATACATCATTAGGGAAATAATCATGTGCCGTGCCTGGTTCTGTCTCATCAAAGCTAAAGGTCTCACTATCAGAATCATCAGCAAACTCTGTTCTCTTTGATTGCAATTGCTCTTGTTGGATCACACCAATACCTAGCTGTGAGATTGTTGACTCCTGTGTCCCAAGCTGAGCCACTAACTCTCTACCTCCCTCTCTACCGGCAGTTTTCCGGCTCGTAACAACCACGTCCAAATAAGGCACACTAGATTGCTCTACTAATCTCTTAAATTAATCCCATTCTATATCAGTTTTCAAATCCACTAGAGCGTATGCCGCTCTTCCTCTACCACAATCAACACAGCCTTTCAAGCTGATCTCATCATCTACCCCACAACTAAAATGACTCCGAGCACATTCAACTATCTCATGCAAACACGGGGCAACTTCAAACATTCGCGTGACATCTTTCATATTCTCAAACTCCCCATTTTCTTTCACAACCCCACCATGAAACCAACGGACTAAATAAACCATCTACAAAATAACCATTTCAACCAGAATTAGACAAACAGCATGTGTTTTCACAAATGCATTTCTCCTAATATACCCTACAAACCTAATCCATTCACAACATTGTAGAATAAAAGCATGCAACAAATTCTACACGTTCAAATCGAGGGCAGAGCCAATACTACGTTCATCCTAACAATCACATCGCAAGAAACAAACATATAAATCACTACAATTTCAAAACATATCACAAACCCTAAAACACCTAAACCTACTCATATCTTCCGAATCTCACGGTGGAACAAGGGAAAAAAGGTGGGAATACCGTCATGGGAGGGAGGGGATCGATTTCCCCCACTTTTTCGGGCCAAAACGGCCGGATTTCGGCCGGCAATGGCGGCGCGGCGGCGGGCGGCGGCAGAGCGGCGCGCGGCTGGAGGAGGAAAGGAGAGGAGGAAGAAGAAAGAAGAGGGCCCGCGCCGGCCCTGAATACGGCCTTGCCGCGCCAGGCGGGGTGGCGCAGCAGAGGCTGGCCCACTGGCTGCCTCGCTGACGCCCGCGGCCAGCGTGGCGGCCGTGCCGCGCCACATGCACTGGCGCGGCAGGGCGATTTGGCCGCGCCAGCCGAGGTGGCGCGGCCAAAACGGCGACCCAGTGCAAATATTGGTCTGGACCGACTGTTATTATAATATTATTAAAAAAGAATAAAATTAAAGAAAAATCGTTGTTTGAATGTGCATATTATGCTCTTGCTATTGTGTAATATGCTTGACTCCGTACCATGCATCAGACATGCATGTGCACATACGAGGAGATCATTTCTCTAGGCATCGGTCCAGGGAGGATAATTCATCATGTGGGCCATGCATGCGTGGCGGACCACCTGGAGCATAGTCACGTGAATGGCTAGACTAGACGCACCTAATATTAGCCCGTTGCCACACGCGCAGCCGCAGCCTTACCTGCCATGCAAATATGCAATGCGAGCAGCGCCGCCGCTCGTCGTCAGTTGCCTCGGCTCCCCTGCCATTGCCATGCCATATGCTGATATGCATATGCATGCAGATGCAGGCTACACTACAACCAAGCTACCTGAAGCTGTAGCTCCGTCCGGTCCTCTGAACGCAAGCTTGCAAATTGAGCATCTGCAAATGCTGCAAGAATGCGTATGGACGACGATATATTGTGGCCGGAAGGGACGACGATCGATCGATCGAAGCAACAAAACAATGTCCAGCGGCGCAGCAACAAAACAAATTGTACCTGCGAAGAATGCCAAAATGACCCGGGCCGCCCCGGCCTGTACATACTGCACTGTATACCCACTACTAGCATTCAGAATTTTCACTTGTGATCATGCATGCTATTAAACAGTGCAGTATGTCGGACACGAATGAGATGCATGCCAACAAACAAATACCCGTGATCGATCGGTCGTGTGGTCGTCACTGCAAGCTGGCTTGTTCCGTAGCTAGCATGCATGCTTGCAGTTGCAGCAGCTGATCATACTGTTTGCTGCATCGCATTTGCATGCCCTCTTACTTTTCCCTTTTGTATTGTGTTCACCGTTCATTCCTTATCCGCCACTGCATCGATCATTTGGTCCCGCTGCCTCCTGCTTGCATTGTCCATTTCTTGTTCAAAATTCTGCGAGCAGTATATAGCCACCAAGAAAACACAAGCACTGTTAGCTATATGACATCTAGAAAATACAGACAGTAGTCGCACACTTGTTGATAGGGCGATCGGGTAGCCATGGAGAAGCGGAGAAGGCACAGGAAAAAGTCCAAACCAAAACGGTTTTCTTTAACAGTTCAGAACAAAGGTTAAAATCTCTGCATACGTACATTGCCCCCCCCTACGCAAACAAAATCTTTATCGACTTTTTTTTAACCATGTACCATCAATATATCAAACCTCCTACTCGTTTATAACATAGGCTGAAGTTAATTATTTCACCATAAATAAACTTTTATACCATTTCGTACAAACACTTATTAGTGTTTCGCAGATTATATTTATTTTATTTTTAACATATGAAAAACATTATTTATACTCAAGTTTGGTGCTACCTCCATTCCGTTTCATTAGGCGTATTGGAGTAAATGGGACGTGAAAATTTTAAAGAGCATTACTTATCATTTCTCTTACAACATATCATCACTGCTACAAAATCAACGTGATATTAAAAAGTTCGAAATATAAGTTTATTTTATATAACTTTTATGCAATACGAATTTTGTATTTTGATTAAATTAAATGTTGGTCCGTTTTAATAAAATTTCAGTTTTTTTATAGAATTGCATAAATTGTAATAGCAACAGTGTCAGGTTAAACGTGTCATGGCCTAAACGTGTCAATGTCGTACCCCATCCGATCGAATTATACTGTGCAAAGCTCTGAGTACCCCTGGAAATTCGAGTCACTTTTTTCATGGCACGTTCCAAGCGTACTGTATACATGGACGGCTTCGAGATTCCGGGCTGCCACAGGATTCTTGGCCCTCGAGCGACGTGCCTCTAATGGAACAAGTCAAATGCTCACCAAAAAGGCTACCACTACTGGCTGCTAAACATTGTTGTGTTGACCTGAAACGCTCGTTCGTTTCTTTCCAGCTGGGTATCACAGGCATGATCCAACTAGTCTACAGCGTCTCCAGAGGGGTAGTCTAAACACCGACCCTAACTACAGCACTGTAGTACATTAGAAATCGTAATGTGAACAGGTTTAGTTTCCAAAAAAAAAGAAAAAAATCAGCTTAGAGGAAATAAATTTCTCTAAGTAAAACATGGTCAAGATAATACTGCTGCCGTTTTAATTTTACGATTTGTTTTGGCGGCGTGGTATAAAATCTAATTAGAGCAAATATAAGAAAATGATGCAAGCGTTCCCACGTCATGTTAATGAGTCGAGGAGAAAATAGGAGCGAGATGGTGGTATGGAGTTAGCTTATGCAAATTTTCTAAGAAAATTTGTGAGAGAATGAGGTGGACTGGTTATTAATTATTTAATTTATGTCTATAACCATTCTATTATATGATATGAGTGGACTATTAGTAGACTTTTTATGATGTGATGTGACAAAAAAATATAATTAAAGTCCATGGCTGACTGTATTACTACCAACACTACTTTGTTGTGACACATTATGATTATTTGAAGCCTTTACTATAAAGAATCGGTTAGGAAAAACAGACAGAGCACATAAATTTCGCGAACTATAAAACTATATCTAATCACATACATGCCATTACACAAATAATGAACATATGTAATTTTCATCTTATTTACTTAGCCTTTTTGTATTGTCAATTATGAAAAGAAAAATTCAAAGTCTCTCTCTCTCTCCCTATGTTTCTAGTAGCGATATGCATGATGTCCATAGCATACGTTAGGTGAGGGGATTAATGTCATTTTCGTTCAGAACTCACTCAGCAGCGGAGCTGCAAGCTATCTGAATTCTGAAAATGAAGAGGACGACGCAGTAGACAGGCAATGAAGAGGACACCATGTGTTAGCATTAATTTGCACAGTCCTGAATTATTCTTGATTGTGGAAGAACAGATAGATGCATAGCGTACAGTGAGCAACAGAGAAGGTCTTATTGCATTGCTGGGATAAATTCAATCACGCGCACGGTTAGCATTTGGTACAATTCCAGGCAGAGGCAGTACTGTTCCCTTGTGAGATGTGCAGACCGTCGGTCTAGTGCATGCACAATTGGACGGACAGCTCAGATGATATACATGCATGGGTCCACAATAATGTAAATGACAAATTATGGACAAGATTACAAAGGAACTGAGCTATCGATGAAGCAGGACAGGCCGGGGTGCCTGCTGGCTGTATAAGCCGGCCTCTGGGCAAAGGAAAGGAGACCATGGCAGAGGTGCACAAGACTCTGGAGGTGGAGGGCACCCACCGATGAATCCGAGTGAACAGTGAGTGAGATTGCAGCTTGTCTGAGCTCGTCTCTCGATGCTCTCAGTCGCAGCAGCTAGCGCAGGGTGCAGCTTAATGGCGGCAGAGGCGAGCAGCTTTGCTCAGGCAATGGCAATGGCGTATTTGCTGGTTGCCTGGTTGATAACCGGGACTGTACCTATTGCTCGCTTGTCCATGCATTACTGTACTGATCCATGTTTTGCTGCACGCATGTATTTGTTTAACCCTCAAAATGAAATTATTAGGAACTCGATCACATATTTAGTGGGTATACTATATTGTTGATTTGTTGATACGGTCATAGAAATTGTTGTAACCATGCAAATACAAGCATATATAGTAGTAGTAGTAGTATTGGATAGCCGCAGACCGCAGTAGCATTTGACTCCCATATAGGAGTAGTATGAGTATCGATGAAAGGAAATTGGGAAAGGATCAAGACCCCACAAAATATACTAATGCAAAGTGCGTGCCACAAAATATACTAATGGGAATCGGGACGGAGAGAGCTGGCGGCGGCCCCAAGCAACGCAATGGAATCTGCTTCGATGCACTCGGCTTCGGCTCCAATGGCTGCCCGTGCGTGGAAATGGAAATGGAAGCATGCGCAGGACGCGATGCATATCATGAATTATATTGCAGCGAGATCGTCGAACAAGTAGGAACGAAAAGCTATAGGCGTCCGAGTGGCAAGAAAAGGCGAGAACCTTTTCCAATCCGAAGCAGAAACGAGGCCACACATGCAAGTCAAGACACCACCGGAAAGCCGGCCGGCCGGCCGGCGGGGTCCAATCCACGATGCACCCAGCCCCAGCCTTGTTTTCGCGAAACCATTTGGCCTTTGTACATTAGCCTCTACTAAGCAAGGTCCAAGGGATTTGCAAACTAAACTCTAGCAGCGATACTACACCTGAAATGTAAGAGCCTGTTACTATAATGTCGTTGAGGGTGTGATTAATTTGAAGGAGCGTAGGAGCGGCACATGACACTGAAGCAGGCAGCAGGCCCACGTACAGGCATGCATGATATATTGATATATATAATATATATGCATATACTCCATGGGTGAACGTGCAGTGCATGCATTGCCGGGCCAGGTCGGCCGGTCGGGTCCAGCAAAACCACACCACCAGCAGCAGTACGTGCGATCATCTGCATGCCCAACAAACTGTAACCATGCAGCGATGATTCAGGACGATGATTATACATGCATGATGCATGTTCAAGTCCATCGTCCCCAAAGACGAGTAGACGACAGGTCAGGTCTAGCATTGCCGATACGTGCTTACTTATTTACTTTGGATAGTGGAGAGTACGATTTTAATGCTTTCCAGTTTGAACTTTTGAGTCAACTATGGCATGCATTGATCTTTTCTCACTTTCGTTTTGTTTGCCAATTGTAAACCAGAAGTTGACTCGCTCTCAAGAAAAAGCGGGGAATATATCTTCGGACGACATCCAGCAATGAGCACAATTGCATGGAGTTTCCGTAACAAAAAAGAAAATCATTAATTTAAGCACAATTTTAATTTTTCATGAAACAAATTGGGCCGGGTGAAAAGCAGAAGATAAAGATCTACCGAACATTTGCACCAAGGAAGGAAAATGCTTGGAGATAAGATCCCTGAGAAGCATGCAAGACTACAACAAAATTAATTAAAGCCGAAAGAAACAGGCCGACCGGGGGAGCTTAGGGCATGTACAACGGCTTCTGTCTATTTGACACATACACACAGCTAAATAGATAAATTTATAACAGTTTAAACCGCTGCTGTCTACTTAACCGTCTATATGATATTTAATACATACTGTAGACTCTAGTTGGTGGCATGAGAGCATGAGCCGAAGTAGCAGTGAGATAGTAGACAACAACATCATCTTCCCTCATTTAATGATGATCAGGTCAGCTCATTTGTTTATATGGACCTAAATAGATAGCAACTGTCCAAATGTTGTGTTGTACTAGGTGCCCTTCGCAACGGCAACGGCACGGCATGCACGCTGCCCGCTCCCGTATTCCCATGCCGAGGATGACCCGATCGATAGACTTCCTTGGCCATCGCGCTCAAAGCGAAATGGTGACAAACAAGCCATACAACGACTGAGACACCACGGCACAGTACAGAATCTCTCTCTTCATTCTCATCTTCGTGGCTCACCTCACGCCGAACACAGAGCGCGATCGAGTAGATGGATGATTCAGCAGGCATGCCATGGTCAAAAGAAGAATGCATGGACAAAGCTCAACATGATCGAGAGACACTTGCTAAAAAGACCCGTAGAGACAACAACGTTTCGATCGACCTCCTTGTTACACTAGCGTCGCTGCGTGCAAATCTGGAGCAGCTAGGATTCCTATCCAATGCTGACGTCACAAAACCTTTCTGTTAACGACAACTGGTCAGCAACTTCGATCAAGTACTGGTCCAATCACTTATCGAGAACAAAAGGCAATTACTATGTAAACAAGAAAAAATAACAAAGATAGCATGTGTGGGTTTGAGATTTTCAAAATAGACCAATCTTTTTAGTTTTTCTTTAGTACCATGAATATATAAAAAAAAAATCATATAGATTGTAACAAGAAAATGTTGATGTTAATTGGCTTGCCAAAAACTTACTTTTCATAGTATAACAAGAGGAGGGAGGTTGAGTTACTGCAAGGAAGGAAAATGTCATGGGCAATTGTTGTAGCCACTCTAAGAGTGATTGGTTCACATCCAGTTTCGGAAAAATCGACAAGGCTATGGAGCGTGTGCTCTAAAAAAAAGTTGTGGAGCTAATATAAAGATCTCTTGACGTTCTATCCATGCCTGTTTTTATATTTTATCTACTTTTAAATTGTATTTTTGTTTGAACACTAATAATCTCAAGTTAATGTTCCTCGGAAATCGTTTTTATTCCTAGTTCCCTGTAATGATAATTTATTGGTGTATTATATATATGCATGCAAATACAAAGTAGTGATAAACCTCACTTTTCATTTTCCGACCAAGGGAAAATGTTTATACTTTTTAAGGTTCCACACAATGATGATACAAAGGAATTTGGGCTTCTGCATATATGCACAATCACAACACAAGACAACAAAATACATAGAGAAAGGCAGTCACAACTAATGAAATCAAGTTAACTGTTGTTAAAAAAAGTACTACACTGTTAACATGTTAAAATATGTTTTTTTATAAATAACTCTTGTCATAAAGCACGGAGCCCAAGGAGAAGCAAATCCTCCTACTACAACTAGCGCAGCGGCTCCATAAATTAGCGTCTCTTGCTAACCAAACCATGCTCTTGTGCTTACGCTCTTGTTCGTCTCCCAGCGGCGTCTTCCTCTTTACTCCGCTCCCCTTCCCCTTCTACCATCCGTTCATCCTAATCTACTCCTCCTACTCCACTCGATCTTCTCACCTCAGCACAGCACGGGCGCCGCCAAAACGTACAACACATAAAAATCGTCTGCTCTGCTCTCCTCCCTTCCCACGCCGTGCTGGACGGATCGCCATGCGCGCGGCGTCTTCCTCTTGGCGTTTGTAGATGGGCTCCTCCTCCCTCCTCCTCTTCCCCTCGTCCTCCTCCGCCGCCCCGAATGCCTCCTCCCACTCCTTATTGCCGCCGCTCCCCTCCCTCCCCTCCTCCTCCTCCCCCCAAGACCACCTCCTCCTCCATCAATACCTCCACCACCTAGGACCCCAGCACCAAGATTCCGCCGCCGCCATGGTCCGCAAGCGCCCGCCGCCGCCCGACATGGACCTCCCGCCGCCGCGTCGCCACGTCACAGGCGACCTCTCCGACGTCACGGCCGCCGCCGCCGCCGCTGCTGGCGGTGGACCGCCGCAATCTGCACCCGCCAGCGCGCAGCTGCCGGCGCTCCCCACCCAGCTGCATCTCCCGGCGTTCCAGCAGCAGCAGCAGCACCATCACGCGGCGGCGGAGGTGGATGTCCCCCACGCGCCCCTACCGGCGGCGGGCGACGCGTCGACGACGGCGTGGGTGGACGGCATCATCCGCGACATCATCGGCAGCAGCGGCGGCGCCGGCGTGTCCATCGCGCAGCTCATCCACAACGTCCGCGAGATCATCCACCCCTGCAACCCCGCCCTCGCCTCCCTCCTCGAGCTCCGCCTCCGCTCCCTCCTCAACGCCGCAGACCCCGCCATGCCGCCGCCGCCGCCGCATCCTCCTGCTCCTCTCCTGCACAACCCCCCGCCGGTGGCCGCGCCCCCTCCCCAGCTCACATCAGCAGACAAGCGCCACCAGCAGCACGAGCCTCAGCAGCAGTCGAATCCGTCGCCGCCGTCGCCACCAAAGGAGCCGACGGCGGAGGAGACCGCTGCGGCAGCAGCCGCCGCCGCCGCCGCTGCAGCCGCGGCGGCGAAGGAAAGAAAGCAAGAGCAGCGGCGGAAGCAGCGGGACGAGGAGGGTCTCCACCTACTGACGCTGCTCCTCCAGTGCGCCGAGTCGGTGAACGCGGACAACCTCGACGACGCGCACCAGACCCTCCTCGAGATCGCCGAGCTGGCCACGCCATTCGGCACCTCCACGCAGCGCGTGGCGGCCTACTTCGCGGAGGCCATGTCGGCGCGTCTCGTCAGCTCCTGCCTCGGCCTCTACGCGCCGCTGCCGGCGTCTTCCCCGGCGGCGGCGAGGCTCCAGCACGGGCGCGTGGCGGCGGCGTTCCAGGTGTTCAACGGCATCAGCCCGTTCGTCAAGTTCTCGCACTTCACGGCGAACCAGGCCATCCAGGAGGCGTTCGAGAGGGAGGAGAGGGTCCACATCATCGACCTCGACATCATGCAGGGGCTCCAATGGCCGGGCCTCTTCCACATCCTGGCGTCTCGCCCCGGTGGACCGCCCAGGGTCAAGCTCACCGGCCTGGGGACATCCATGGACGCGCTCCAGGCCACGGGGAAGCGCCTCTCCGACTTCGCCGACACGCTCGGGCTGCCCTTCGAGTTCTGCGCCGTCGCCGACAAGGCCGGCAACGTTGACCCGGACAAGCTTGGAGTCACACGCCGGGAGGCCGTCGCCGTCCACTGGCTCCACCACTCGCTCTACGATGTCACCGGCAACGACTCCAACACGCTCTGCCTAATCCAAAGGTCTTCTTTCTTCCCTTGCTGTTGCTTCCATGTCAAATCCTTGTTTGTTGTACATGCTTCCTTCGGCCATCATGACTACTTTTCAGGAAGGCAAACACACTTTACTACTAGTTAACCAATGTCACATTGTGATCAGGCATCAGTCGTAGATTCGTAGTAAAGTACATCCGGTACAAGCACATATACAACACTGCTTCCGTTCACGAGTACAAAAACTGCGTTTTGGAGCTCCAAAAGTTTACTAGTCTGGTCATGATGACCAACTTTCTAGGATAAAAAGGTTGCATCTTTGCAATGCTTTTGAGACGACCTCTTCCATTGTCTTCGGCGATCCAAGAAGGAACCACCACAAAAGATCCTGCTTGAACTGTCTTTAGTTAGTGGAGGTGGATCACTAGGCGCGCGGGAGCTGAAAGTTTCTATCATCATGACCATCTTTCCATGCCAAAAGGCTCCAACTTTCTAGTTCCAAGTGCCAGAATCATGATTACTGAAATGGAATAACTGTCAGCTTCTACTAATCATCATCGTTTCTTGATAGATCAGGAAGCTAACCTCAAAAAGATTCTCAAAGTGTTAGCTTTCCCTAATCTCTTCTACTCTAGTCGATTGACTGTTACAAATCCGTCCTCTGTACTTTCTGGGAACCATTAGATAAACTGCATTGTCCTTTATTTGATTTGATGTTTCATTAATATGCTTAGTGTTGCTGGTTGAATCTTGACCTGCCAGCAGAAATGCAGAATGTAGGAATAATGGTCACCAAATGGCCGTACTGATGCTGTCTCCCTCCGTGGACCATGGATTAATTTGCAGGCTGGCCCCCAAGGTGGTGACAATGGTGGAGCAGGACCTCAGCCACTCTGGCTCCTTCCTGGCGCGCTTCGTGGAGGCCATCCACTACTACTCGGCGCTCTTCGACTCGCTCGACGCCAGCTACGGCGAGGACAGCCCAGAACGCCACGTCGTGGAGCAGCAGCTGCTGTCCAGGGAGATCCGCAACGTGCTCGCCGTCGGCGGCCCCGCGCGCACCGGCGACGTCAAGTTCGGGAGCTGGCGGGAGAAGCTCGCACAGTCGGGGTTCCGCGCGGCGTCGCTCGCCGGCAGCGCGGCGGCGCAGGCGTCGTTGCTGCTCGGCATGTTCCCCTCCGATGGGTACACGCTTGTTGAGGAGAATGGCGCGCTGAAGCTGGGATGGAAGGATCTTTGCCTGCTGACTGCATCTGCTTGGCGCCCAATTCAGACCCCGTGCCGTTAAATCCTGGAGCAATTTTACTGAGCTGAAGCATCACCATTACTAGTAGAGCTTACTTGAGGTTCTTGCCCAGATCTTTTGCCTGTTTAGCTAGCTGCTCAATTTGGTCAATTCGGAGAGTAGGAAAGTGAAAACATTTCTGATCACTAATTGCTAGATGCCTTCACAGTGATAGTTACTGATGTAAGCTTAGTTCCATGCTAGGATCATTTTCGCCAATCATTCCACCCTAAAGTCATGTTTAATCACTCTTAAGTCATGTTTAATAGTCCCTACTGTTTCTTTGCCTACAAGTTTATTTCCTCATATTGCCTGCCTGCTGATATCTTATCTCATGGTCCTGCATGTCAAGGTCATCTTTACTGAACTTCACCCTGGACAGCAAAGCTTGTGTGGATGTGCATGGTTTACTTTTTGAGATCGTTTTCAACCTTTGCCACCATGAGGTCATTAGCTTGTCAATTCCTGCTCCCTTGACATCTTGACTCATTAATTGGCTTATGCATGATGAATGAGATTTGATCCGGGTCTCATCCCCTAAATAATTAAAAGGTCCCCATCAGGCAATCCCACTTCACCAGTTGTGCTAATTCTTTTTTTGCTTCATTCTTAGAATGCCAGCTCACTCAAAACTGTTGTTTTGTTATCCTTCGTTTATTTTAAAATTGCTGAGAATGAAAGTGGGGCAGGAAGAAAATGTTGTTTGTTGCAGTGTGCATTTCCTAGTCACATTTCCAAACTGGGTTATCAGCCAATCCTGTGGGAAACCAAACCATCAGCTTGAAGCTAGGCTTCATCATCAAAGCCGTCGTCGACCCCACATCGCATGCCCTTTGCAGGATATCGTTGTCCTCTGATATAACATCATGTTCCTTGTTCATTATGGAGTGGATTTGAGGGAGGCAAAGCACAGTCGTGGAGAGAGAAGTGAAGTTGCTGCCTGCCTGCCTCTCCTGCCATTGGCAATTGCCATGGCATGATGCCCGTGATGGGGGGCATGGGCCTCTTGCTTCTCCTCCTACTACACAAACACTTTTTTCTTTTGCTGTCCCAGGGGCCCAACAATGAGCAGTCCTTTTCTCACAGCAGACTCTTGTCTATATGCTCTCTTGTAGGGGATGTAGCGGCTCAGCAGGTTGGAAAGTGTCTCGTCCTGATTTCCCTAACCCATGTTGCTCAGCCTGCAAAAAAGGCTAGCTGGTTTTGGGGAATGATGATGATAGTCGTGGCGTGGTTGTTGGACGCGCTAAACCCATTCGGGGAAGAGCTACCCACACGTTGCAGTCTCCACTCTGCAGTGGTTTGGTTGATCTCAATTCTCATCTGATAGAGATGGTTGCATCCTGTACCATCATGTGCTGCTTTTAGCAAACAGAGAGGAGCTAGCACTTCATCTGAATCCCGCTCTCAACATGATCCAACATGATCTGATACCATCATCTGATAGAGTGTTGTCTTGCCTGCCAACATGATCCATGGTGGAAACCGACTGAATACCGACGGATGCGATTTCATTTTAATTCAAACACGTACATGAGGGTGTGTTTAGATTGTAGGAAAAAACACTGTAGCATAAGAAAAACACTGTAGCATTCGCTGGAAAACGTGTTTTGTGAGGGAGGAATAGTGAAAAGTTGAAATGAATAGCGAAAAGTTGGAATGAATAGTGAATAGTTGGAAATCTGAACATGGCCTGAATGGTTTTGGAAGGATTAGTGGGTTCAAATCCACATTTCTGGATATCTAGTTGATCTGCTGCAAGTATATATGACTAGTATATAATAGTATCCATAATGAACATCATTGGTCCTATTACTAAAGTTAAAATAATGCGTCATCAAATGTTAGTTACGAATACATGGACTCTGCTCCTGTTGTGGCCTCACCTGGGAACTCTAGGAAGGCCTCGAGCTGTCACGTCATGTCTTGCGAATTGGAGGTGAGCCGTTCGGCTCAGAGATGGCAGCAGGGAGGTGACTCAGGTGAGCCGTTGGCCTCACGTCCTTTGGAGCAGTCAAAAAGCATTCTTCTTCTTTTCTTTTCTTTTCGTTTTTTTTTTGCATGCATGCGTCCTATCCTGATGGGTTAATGAGGTGGTTGGAGAGGGTAGGAAGTTAATCCTCCAATGATGCTGCTTAGCGGCGGCACATCAATTTCTTGTCTCGTCTACTCCCTCGGTCCCTAAATAACTGTTTTGTGACTTCCCGAGAAACAACTTTGATCAATTATGTATAAAAATATATTCAATTTTATGATACAAGTTAAATATCATTAGATAGATATTTAAATCTAGTTTTTTATAAAATTTATTTAGAGATTTAAATGTTATACGTATTTGCTACAAATCTAGTTAAACTTGTGTCATCAACACCCAAACGACGGGACGGAGGGAGCAGTGAGGAAGAGGAGCCGAGGATGCCCTGACTTCGAAGCGAAGCCCACCTTTTCCTTGGATGGAGGATGATGGCTTAGTGGGCCGAGCTCAAAATCGCGCGGACTGCAGCGTACTCTCCTTGGATGGAGTACAGTGGCCCAGCAAAGGAATATACTGGTGGCCCAGCTCAGTACGATTTTGAGCTATAAAAAGGAAAAATTGGATATATATACCTATAAAAAATACAACACATGAGCATCATGCCATCATCTCCATTTCACCCCTAATTGCTAAGGGGGTGTTTCTATCACCACCTATGCATTATTGAAACAACATTAAAAAGTAATAATCTGTAGCCCATCCAAACATCTCAGGCAGGCTATGGTGTACTTCCACCCATCTATTTTGAAATCACAGACATAACCAACCTTTTAGCCACCATATAATCTAGGAGATCCAGACAGACAAACTATTTCTAATATAGAATCCACATCTTTCTAGTCTACGGCCATTATCTTTTTTTAGGTACGTCTATGGCCATTATCTGTATTTGTATAATCTGTAATATCCAATTCAAACGGGCGTACAGTTTCCTGCAAACACATGCAGTTTTTATCCTTTTTTGTGAGGGTACCGACACATGCGTGAGAGGAAGGGGAAGGTAGGGGGTAAAATATACAGATATACTTTTTTGAGATAAAAATATACAGATTTACACTAAAATATAAGGGGTAAAAAATGGTGTCTCCATCCCCGGCCCATAAGCCCACCAAGGTCACCATTTTGCGACTAGAGAGTAAAGACGCCGGCCGGAGTAGCCGCCATCCCTGCGAGTTCCGATCATCCACCGACAGCCGCCCGCCGCCGGTCCTCTCCTCCCACTCCACCGCCACGGGGTTCATCAAACCGTTGGGAACCGGTCTGGTTTGACCGGTTCCCGATCAAACCGCCCCGGAGGTTCTGGTTCGGGGCGGTTTGAACCGGGCAAAATTCAAAATTTTTAAATTTAAATTTAAAAAATATAAAAATGTCGTAAAAATTTCTAAAAATACTTCAAGGTGCGTGTAATCTATTGGTGTCAAAAATTTTTAAATATTTGCTCATTTGATATTTTTACCGGCATTAGAAGTTCAAAAAAAAAAAGGAAAAGAAAAAAATCGGCTCATTGAACTTCTAATGTACACAAAAAATACTAAATACACTAATATTTGAAAAATTTTGACACCATTAAATTCTACGAGCCTTGAAATATTTTTAGGAATTTTTCTTTTATTTTTTAAAATTTTTAGTTAAATTTGAAAACATGACAAATTATGTATTGAGCCGGCTTACTGTTTAAACGGGCCGGCTTACCGCCCAAACCGCTCGTCTTACCGGTCAAACCGGGCGGCTTAACGGTTCAAACCGATTGAAATAGGATTTTATATACATTCGAATTCAAAATTTAAATTTGTCCAGTTTGACGACCGGTTAGCCGCTACCGCCGGCCGGCGGTCCGGCCTCCCGGTTCGGTTTTGTGAACCCGGCGCCACCACCACCACAACCATGTCCTTGTGGAGAACCGCCGCCTCCCGCCTCCTCCTCCTCCTCCCCCGCTCGCCGCCCCTTTCCCGGCTCCCCTCCGCCACCGCTTCGTCCTACGCTCTCCTCCTCCAAACGCGCCCTTTCTCCCCGCCCCCGCCGCGCCAGGCCCCGGCGGAGGCCGAGGTCACTCCTGCCGAGGCGCGCCGCCTTGTGCGCCTCGTCGGCGTCGAGGCGCTCAAGCGCCGCCTGCGAGACGGCCAGGACGAAGTAGTGGGGTACGCCGACCTCCTCGATGCCTGCGTCGAGGCAGGTGCGGCACGGACGCAAGCCGAGGCCGAGGCGCTCGCGCGGGCCATGGATGACGCCGGCGTCGTGCTGCTCTTCAGGGACAAGGCCTACCTGCACCCCGAGAAGGTCACATTTCTAACCCATTTCGTCAGAAGCAGTTCCTAGTTCCTATAGGCTATCACCTGCATCTCGTGACTGTTTTATTCTGGATTCCGATTCGGATGAGTCCCCTTTTACCGGCCACCTGGATTTGGGTTTACATCCTTGCTCCATCAGTAAAAATGGAACTCACTCAATAAATTCCCCTTCGTACGCATCAAATTCCCAACTTCCTTGTCCAATACCCTGTTCCAATCAATGTTCCTCTACTATTCGAGATGATCTATCTACTCATACTGCATTTCTTCGTTAGTCCTGTTTGTGACGTGTAAGAAGGTAACTGTCTGTGACATGGGTCTAGCATCAGTTACCAGAAGACTGAGTAAAAGAGGTGGCATACGTCAAGATGCACACGCAATTCTCAGTAACGCGCGGATGCAGTTAGCTGAACTACCGTAGGATCAATGTGTACAGATTCAATGTAGGATGGTTGTACGTTCGCATAAGTGCTAGTGTGCTACTTTGTGATTCAGTTGTGTAGCCTCCAGTCCTCCTCAACCGTTGTTTGTTATTCACCTACCCTAGTCAGAAGAAATACCATATAATGCTCTCAAAGGAAACATGGAATCTTGTCAGTGTGGTTCAGTTCACAGCACTTTAAACATCTGAGCATCCACCTGATATAAAGGTGTTACCTTATTCTTTGAGTGTAGATATTACATCAACAAAGGTTAAAGTTCAACCGACAAGGATGACGCCATGCATTTGAGATATTTTTATTGTTGCTTTCAGCTGCAGCCTGTAGTGAAGTGAGAGTTTAGCTATCTTTAACACGGAAATAATGCATATTAGCCTATTTAGTAAGACTCACTGGTTTTCCTTACGTGCCAAGAGGGGCAAAATGAGTCACGGTGTAATTTTTCTTACTGAATCATGTAGTATTGATTGATTATTGACCTTTTTAGGTGGTGGACCTGGTTAGAAGATCTGTTCCACTCGCACTCGGACCAGAAAATGACCCGAGGAAAGAAGAGTTCAAGCAGCTCCAGCAAAAGAAGGAAGAGATTGACAAGCTGGCACACAAGCAAGTGCCAAGTCGGGCTCTTCTTCCGTCTCACGTTTTGGGAATTCTCATGGGATGTCATGGAGCCGATCGCCTTCTTCACCACTGCTTCTGGCCTGCTTGTTGTCTATGCCTATTTCCTCATAACGTCAAGGGACCCAACGTATCAGGACTTCATGGAGAGGCTGTTTTTGTCTAGGCAGAGGAAGCTTTATGCTGCGCAGAAGTTTGATTTGGAGAGGTACCTGGAGTTGCAGAAGCACTGTAGGTGTCCCCTGGAAGGCCATCACCCTCACGATCCCAAGCTTCATGGCTTGTGACGCTACAGGAACTGAAGTTTCTCCTCTGTTATCTGAAGCTTCACAATGCACCCTCTAGGTTGTAGAACAGGCATTATTTAAATGCCTTTATGTGAAAAATATAGATAGCAATATGGTCCTGACAGAATACATGGATCATATAAGTGTTACCCTTAAGCTACATATCTAATGTGAATGGTGAACCCAACAGAATGTTTAGACCATGCTAATTTACCTTTTGCGTATTTTGACAAGTGTTGAGGAACCCTAGCATACTGAGGTCCATGCTGAGCTATGCCTTCCCAGGCATGGCCACGATAGTTATGCAAATCTTATTGTTTCTTTTTTGTTTGCTGTGCTTGGTCGCGGGATGTAAATCCAAATTATGTTAGGCAATAGGCACAACCAGCGTACAACAAAAAGTTCCTCAATCAAAAAAGAAAAAGAAAAGAATGCCATTGAGCAGAATAAACGACCATCAGTAATTCAGTTAAACCGCCGATGGGAATTGAGACCCAAATCTTGAAATTTCTTGCATCGAACAATAACAACAGCAAGCCTTAAGGCAAAGAATTACAAGCAACTACTAGCTAATTCAGGCATCATTTCCTATCTCAGTTACATGTTGTGCCACATTCAACATCTGCCTTGGTATTGCTCTTGACCCTTGGCAAAAGAATAGCATCAAAGATTTTATACAAAACATGAGCAGCGAGGAAACTGCACTTTTGCAATTCCAAGCAGCAAATGAAAAAGGCCACCCGGCTGTGTACAAATGGGCGAAAGAGTCAGACACATATCTTGGCATGTCTGCAGCGTAACTCAGGTTTCCCGCTGGTGTACTTTTAACATTTTAGATGCTGACAACTGCAAGTTTTTGCAGAAGGCGTTTCAGTTTATTCTCCTCTTGGAATTTGAGCATTGCTTCCAGACTTGTATTTGGGTCATCTGCAGGCCCGGAGTGATTTTCTGGTTGTCATAACATTGTCATTTAAGCAAGTCCATGAGATTCCCGGTTCAAATGCCAAAATTTGGTAATTTTGGTGCATATCATTTACTATTACTTAGTGAATGTTGCATTCTGTCATGAACTTTTCCCCTGTAGCCATGTACTTCCTCCAGTAGCTTTTATAATCATGTATCCCCAAATCAAGCCAAGGTTTCATGACACCATTGTAGTGTAGAGTAGCAGCCTTTTCTATATCATGTCGACTAATTCCATAGTTATGCCCAAGGCCTGACTGAACCCAAGAGTCTTCCAAAGGGTATATCAGATCTTGAAAGGCAAGTATGCTAGTAGGAAGTGCTTTCAGCCGCTTTGATGCCAGCCTCTCCTTTTGCAACTATAACAAAGCATAGGTAGCAGCGCATCAGAAGATATATATGCAAGATAGCAGGTCATGAGAAAAGGATAATTCTCAATGCCACTAAACTTTCATGGTTCCCTTTGCCCCCCCGTCATTGAGGCATCAGTGACTTATAAGGGAATTTCAGAATTTTCGGTGGCATATGAGGAATAACCAGGAAAGGAAGGCAGCACTAGAGCTGATACAAAGAAAATTAAGCAAAAACAAAAATCTTAAAACAAGCATTGATAATTTAATGTGAGGGGAATGGTGGGTTCACTGACCTTTTGCAGTGATTGATCATACAGACTGGTGAGGCGGAGGTCCCTCCATTTTTCCAGTTCAATGACATTCAGACCAGACAACCATACACATGCATCGGAGTTGAAATTATGTTCAGCAATATAAGATCTCAACTGTCCCAACGTAAGTCCACAGAACTGGATAGCACCGATCACTTTACCATCCATATCGATGTTCCACAGAGATGACAAGTCTTTCTGGACAACCAAATCATCATCCAGAACAACAACTCTATTCAAGCTAGGAAGAAGGTCAGGTAACAGGTACTGAGAATGGCCAAAAACAGATATGTATTCAGTTCTCATCTGCCTCTGTGAAGGTTCCGAATAATTACGAATTGTGACACGGAATTCTTCTGAAGGCCATATTTGTTGCATCTCAAGTGAATCTGCATCCTTTGAGAGATTCTGATGATCCTCAATGTTAATTACATGAACAGTAGCCTCCAAGTATGAATTTCTGTTAAACCAATGCTCCATGGCATAAAAATTTTGTGCATCAGTGAACAAATGGAAAACAATGCTGCCAGAATCCTGAAATGTGTTATACTGAAATTAGCAATCAGAAGGATATCTCAAAACCTTTTTCTGTTATTTGAAAACAAAAGTATACCTGGGAGTTCATAACTGTTGAATTAATAGTGGTTGAAACTGCAAGAATGTTTCTGGAAAATATTACATAGTGCTGGAGGGTAGGCCTTTGAATCTTCTGCTTATCTATTTGGTCAGTGCGAATTGATCCAGATTTGAAATATTCTAATGTCAACCTCATGTTCAAGCAGTGGTGAGTTTTAGGCATAGTCTGGACACCAAGATGATATAGAAATGCACTCTGTCTTGTATGGAAATAAGCTTCATCTTCAGTTATATCAAGTAGCTGCCTCAGTTTCCGTTCAACATTAGAGCATCCTACTTCACAAGATTTGGCTCTCTCAATTATCTGCTCCATTTTCTCTAGCTTCTTTCCAAAACTGAAAAGATCAAGCAGCCATTACCTTCAGAAACAATTCGAGTACAGAACAAATAAAATAAATTGCAATGCAATATTTTACAAAAGTAAGTCACACACAGCATAGTGCTCTATGCTACACTCTTCATTGCTTGAAGAAAACCAAATGTCCAATTGAAATATGACACCAAGCATGTTAATGAATTTCTCTAGCAATGTATCAACCATTTATTAGGAGAAAAAGTTTATAAAACAAAAAATCATATAAGATATTAAATGTAAGAAGACACTAACATTGTTGGCAGATCAGCATCTGTGATGGTGTCACTCAACATGCGTTCATGTTCTTGAATGCTTTGCTTCAGTTCACGTGTAAATCTTTCATGCTGTTTTAGTTTTGCAATGCTAGGATAATGAGCTCTTGCTGTAAAAAGTTGATCTTTAAGCCTCTTTACAATATCATCTTTCATAACTTCCCTATGCTCAGTAGACCAGATGCAGTAACTTCCATATTCATTTTCACAGGACTTGGGAATCCCCTCGTGCACTGTTTCTTGATCATGGTTCTCTTTCCCATTAACAACAGTATCCTGCACCAAAACAATTTCAATTTCCTGTGGTACAAAAGTAAAGCAGTTATGAAGGAGCCCTAGTAAACTAAGTGTCTGGCCTTAAATTTAAAGCACAGATAATCACTGGAGTCTGGATTCACATACTCACATCCTGCATCAACAACTACAAAACTATCATGCCAATATTTTAACTAACTACAATTGGCTTTTACAGGGGTTTGCTGAAGTCTTTAAGAACTAACAACGAATACATATATGCCTACTTCAGATTGGTAAGCATTATAATACATTGTATGTAAAAAAATTCACAACCATGGAATACTTGATCGATATGGCCTTAAATGCTGAGGGGTACGGGGTACTACAATTGCCACAAAATCCTCACATGACAATTAGCAAACATTTTTTTTACTTGTGTATCGTCATCAAGTCAAATCCTGTTATTCAAATCCGAAAAATGCCAAGTTGCAGACAACTTAAATATAAAAAATGCAGGCAAATAAAGAGATTGTTTGTTACCCCTGATGTCAAGGACAGGTCCTTCCATTGATATTTTTTGGGCGTATGAGGTCCTGGAATGCCACTAAATACAGTAAGATGGATACTGGGCGCATCTTTTTTTTTTTAACAAAAAAAGTGGCAATGTGCTGCTGTTTTTTTGTAGTCTCCTAATGCTTACCATTGAAGGTGTCATTATTTAAATCAATTAAAGAGAAAACCCCCTTTAGCTTTGCCTTTGGTTTGACAGCAAGATTCTTTGATTTTGATCTGCTAGGTTTTCCAGGTGAAACACCATTTGATCTGGACGTTATCTTTTTGGAAACATCCTGGCCACAAAAAAGTATAAAAGAGGATGTTAGTTTTTTTTTAGAAAAAGGAAATTATTCCGGCCTCTGCACCGCACACAGCCAAAAAGAGGATGTTAGTTGGAACTGAAAAGAAAGCATTTGACATATTAGCACAGCAGGATCTGAGTGGTTGTTGTAGTGAAGCCAAGAAATATTATGAGGCAAAGTAATTCATCAAACTAGCTAATTGTGCACTAGTTGCAGATTCGAGGAAAGCTTCAACATCAAGACATCAGTTTTGAACATGACACACACAATTGGTTTATCTATTTGAAATCAATAGTTACAGTTACAGTAGATTAGGAGGCCATGTAAGATTTTAGTTCTGGTCAGAGTTCACTCTTTAACTCAGCACTGAACGGGGGATTGCCCATACAGATAATTAGCGAATAAAGAAAAGGTCGGCCAGTTTTTTCAAGAGGAAAAGAAAAGAAAAGAAAAAGGACAAGCAATGGAAGAGGAATCATCCAATGGGATTGCAGTGGATATAACAAGAGAGCATATATCTTGACAGTAACAGCAGTTTTGGATACATTTTATCCCAGGCATGGAATGGCATGATGAAAGAAACAATTTTGGTTTGCCACTTAGTACAAGAATAGCAGCTTCAGAATGAAGACAAAGGCGGTAGGTTGTTAAGCGTGATAGCACTGCAGACGTCCGCAACACGCGCACTGCACACGCGGAGCGCATGAGCGCGCTAAAATGTGCAGAGGCAAGTTAGTTCAATTTTTTCCTGCACCGAGAACAGCTGAGGGAAACAAAATCAACTTGATTCTCGTTGTTGCTGGCATAAATATTTTTTTTTGGAAAAGTCTAATTTTCAACCTCCAACTATCACGTTCGTCCGATTTTAGCCCCCGAACTACGAAACCAGATGACTTACACCATCGAACTGTCAAAACCGGACATATTACACCCTCGAGCCAAAACAACCTAGTTTTCAAAGGTGACATGGCAGTGGTTTGCCGACGTGGCTGCCACTTGTACATTTACAGTAACAGGACCCCACATGTCATCTGCATTTTCACCCTCTTACCATCAGAAATTACTAAAACGCCCTCCCCTGCTCTTTCTCTCCTCTGTGTTCCTTGCCTGTGTGTGTCCGCCTCCGTCTTCTCTTCCCTGGCAACCATGGGACCGCCGGAGGTTGCCGGGCCCGAGGCCATGGGGTTATCGGAGCTCGCCGTCGGTGCCATGGACACGTCGTCGAAGACCGCACCGGAATCGAGGCGCAGACGGCGTGGGACCTCGGTTGCGGGAGCACGGTGTCGCACAAGCTGCAGGGGTCGCGCCGCTCGAAGCCCCGCCGTCTGCGACGACGTTGGCGAGCGAACCCGGACAATAACGCCCAAATCCTCTGCGGCAGGAGCTTGCCGTCGCGAACAGCTCGTACGCAGTGGGTACACGGACATGATGCAGCCGGATTTGAGGTAGCTATGAGCGCCCACGAGGTGACCAGACTTCGGGTCCCGGTCCCATTCCTCTGCTGCTTTTTGCTGGATTTGGTTGGTGCCGATGGATTTGACTCCGGCTCTTCTACAAATTACAGAGATTATTCTGGTTGATTTGGTAGTGCTTGCTTTTCTAGTGGCTTGTGAAGGAGAAATAGAGGGAGAAACACCGGGAATCTGATGCATGCTTGACGAGTTGAGCTGCTATCAGTGATGACGAGAGAACAGAGCAAGGAGAGGTTAAGGATGTGATCTCCCTCCCCTCCTCCTCCGGTGACGGCGGGTGGTGCTCCTCACCGGGCTCCGTGCCCTTCAACCTCCTCCCAACAGCGGCGGGGTCGGCGCCGTGCGGTTTGGCAGCGCCCAAGGACGAGGTGTCGCCGGAGCTTGCCGCGCCCAAGGCCATGGACGAGGTCAAGCCCCCTAGGCCTCTACGTGTGCTCTAGCCACCTCGGTCGAGGAGGGAGAGAGAGAGGGGGAGAAGAGGGACACAGTGGCAGCCACGTCGGCAAACTACTGCCATGTTACCTTTGGAAACCGGGTTGTTTTGGTTCGAGGGGGTAATATGTCCGGTTTTAACAGTTCAATGGTGCAAGTCATCTGGTTTTATAGTTGAAGAGCTAAAATCGGACGAACACGATAGTTGGAGGTTGAAAATCGGACTTTTTCCTGTTTTTTTTTACCGCGTTTCGCACAATTTGGTGCGGAGCTGCAGTTATTTCGCTTTTGCCAAGATAGGAAGCTGAAGAACAGTGACTGAGTGAGCCCCGTAGCAGAGTGTGGTACCATTTTTTTTTTGAGTAAAAGGAGTGTGGTAGCTGGATGGTACCTTGAGCAGCTTGTGCTTCATCATGGCGCCCCCGTTCTCCAAATGCTGCTTGTTACGCGCCCCGACACCGGCCAATTCCTGACGAAGCAGCAAAGGAATGAGAACTTCCGAGAATGCAGTACCGTCTGAGAGGAAGGAGAATCGCAGCTTACGGTGGTGATGACGACGGCGGCGCGCTCCTCCGATCCATATCCTGCAGAAGGAAGAACAGTGTTTAGAGAAGCGGAGGAGGGAATATAATCGCGCGCAGATCCGATTCCGAGGGCCCAGGCGAGAACAGGGTGCGCACCGGGGCGGTGGAGGCCGAGGAGGAAGACGAGCGGGAGCAGAACGGAGCAGACGACGAGCGCCGGCACGGCGGCGGCGAGGGTGGTGCAGCGGCGCTTGGGCGGCAGCAACAGGGGAGAGGAATGTTGCTGCTGCTGCTGCTGCTGATGCCCCTTCATGCTCTCCTCTCCTCTCCTCTCCTCTCCTCTGCCGCCTGAGCTCTACCAGCTGCGGAGAGCTTCGTGGTGGTGGGGCTGGTAATGGAGTAGTAATTACTTGAGCATTAAGGTGCAGGAAACACGGCGGTTTTTCCTCTCTCGCTTTGCTTTGCTTTCCTCCTCGGGCGGAGCGCACGCAGGCACAGCTCGTTGAAGCTGCGAGCTGCCTCTCTTCTCTTGCTCCGCCGTGGAAGGAAGTGTGGAAACCAGCCAACCAGAAACACCACCACTGCTTCAGCAGGAGAGGAGCGGGGCCAAGTGGACCGACCCCTCCTTTCATGGCCCAACCCCCCCTGCTTTTGCAGTTTTTGCTTTGGACGCGCCTGTCTTTCTCTCACTCACATTGTCAGTTTGTCACACACCAGTGTTACCAGCAGGGTTACCCAAACCGGTCCGGTAGTTCGTACCGCCGGCCGGCGGTAACGGAATACCGGACCGGTTTGACCGGTAACCGGTGGAAACCGGCTGAATTCAAATTTTGAATTCAAATCCCCGTGCAATCGGTTTTTTTCGGTATACCGCTCGAATTGACCGGTAACCGACCGGTTTGACCGGTATACCGGCCGGTTTCAGCCGGTTTTGTGGGTAGTCCAAACCGGTCGGTTTGTGGCGGGAACCGACCGGTTTGAACCGGTAACCGTCCGGTTTGGAACGGTTCGATGGACAACCAAAAATTGGCATGAAATATGCGTAAATTAAGGAAAAAAATAACTAAAAATATAGACAAACATCCATACATATAATTGTACATACAAACATAGTACAAATGTCCATGCAAATAGTTTAGTAGTCCTCTGGTACAAATAATTGTTAATACAAATAGTTAGTTTAGTAGTCCTCTCACACAAAAAATTGTTCAACGGTAGCATCGCGAGGCCATTTCATACTCCGCGGTGGACATCACATTCAAACCCTGCCTTACAAGCAACTCAGCTTTGAAGTCTTGCCAAGTTTGGCCCGTCCAGGCCGATGTCGTCTGCCATTCCTGAAGTAACATATTATACCAATGGGGATCTTGCCATTCGTACACCCATCTCATCGGTGGCTGCATGCTCAACTCCGGTATAGGATAGTGGTAACTAGACTGTGAGGAATCCCTGTAGGAGGAGCTAGAAGAGAACTGTGGAGAGTCGTAATCCGTCGGTCCAACCGTTCTCCTCTGCGACATCGGTGCTCCATGGTCAATGTCCTGGGTTGCATGTGTGAACTCAGTCTCCCCTGCAATGAACCACATAGTATAATTAATACTCATAAGTCAGAATAATAAAAACATGTTCATATATATGTACACTTGGTACCTGTAAAATGGAGACCAGCATGTGGGTTTGAAGGTGACACGCCTCGGCCCCCGCCACCGCCAGTAGCACCGCCACTGCCGCCACCACTGCCACCACCATCATTGCCATCATCACATGAACGACATGCTCTGGTCCAATTTCGTCCACCACCTTCATAATTTCTTGCAAATACACATATTCTTTAGCAACATCCAAATTATATTCGGATCGAAATGAACTAGGTACGGGGTTACCTTCCGCAAATACGCAGAATCTTGAGATCTTCCAGTCGCATCAATAGACTTGTGGAACCACATTACCCCATTGCAATATATCAAAAAGTTAATAACACTCATCTTTGTCGGCCCAGTCCACGAATCACACATCAACGTGACGCCGAACATAGGCCACTCTGCCTGAAACTTGGCGTATTGAACCTGCAAGTCTGCCTCGTTTTGATCCAGGTACTTGCCATCAATATCCCGTCCAGTGGGTGACGCGATACCTTCACCTGCAAAACATATGGCAGTCATGAGATTAGATCTAAACATGTAGTTACGTGGCTACTATTTTGGCTGCAAAGAAAACATACCCCACTTCTGTGTCTCTCTGACCGCACTGACAAAGTATGGACTGTCAGCTTGTCTTCCAGGAACTCCCGCAGTATGGAAAAACTTTGACCAAGCTCTCCCAATAGCTTCCTTTGCATTCTTGCCCTTCTGCGTCCATGAGCCTGTGTCAATCCTTGGCTGCGTGGATCCACGCGCCGAACCTAAGTTGTAGTCCGTCACCCCAGGAGTCTGCCTCGCTGAAGTTGCCCTTCGAAGCATCCTCTGCAACGTGCCCTCTCCCCTCGTACTACTACCCCATCCATGCTCGTATGCACCTCCTCTCTGTTGCACCCCGCGACGGAACTCCTCTTCCGCTCTTGATTGGTCCAGGGCACGCTGCAGCTCAGCCTCCTCATCATACGCTTCATCTCCACCAGGATAGTTACCTTCCGCTGCAGCCTTCTCCTTTCTCAACCTCTCTTGAGCGCGTTGAGCAGTTAGCTTCTTTGTCCTTTCAAGGTCACGTTGAAAGTACTCACGCACCTCCTTTGAAACCCTATCACAATGGACGACCTCCGTCCCGCGCCCTGCCAAATGTTGTTTCAATCTAGTGGCACCACCGCCTCCCTTGGACTTATGACAATAGTTGCATCTCCAACCGGGGTGAAGATTTTCACCGTGTTCCCATACAACATCTTTCTCTCTGCCAGTCATTGCGTATCTACAAACATGGAACAAACATAAACATATCAATGTCAACTTGACAACACATAGCTATATCACAATGCTTAAATCCTACATCCATTTCCTTATTTCCAAAATCACAATACCCTACATCAAAATGTACATACATGGCTACAAATCACTAGATCCACTTCATACATTCTAAAATCACTTGGATGCAATCAAAATATACCTAAATATCTCCATCACCACATCCATTTCATAATTTCATAGATCACAATAGCCTAAAACATTGAAAAAAATCATCAAATCCATACCTCACCCGCGGTCGGGCGGTAACCGCCGAAACCGAGCGGAAACCGGTGGAACCGGAGCGGTTTGCCGGCGTGTGGAGCCGGTAACCGTCGCGCCGCAAACCGGATCGGTATACCGCTCAATCCGAGCGGTAACCGCTCGTACCGGCGCGGGATCCGGTCGGGCGCGGCGGTTGCGCGGTTTGGGGCGTTTTTTCGCCCGAGGGGATGCTCAGCTGCGCGGGGGGGGGGGGGAGGGGGGGGAGCGACGGGGTGTCTGGGGGTGAGGGGGGCGAGGGGGGGGGTTATTAGGGTTTACGCGATTTGGGCCGAGTTGGGCCGACTTGTTTTTTTCTTTTTCTTTTTTTATTTAACTTGTATTTAGCGAAAAAAATAGCAAATGACCAAATATTTGAGAAATTTTGACACCAATAGATCCAGCACACCATGAAGTATTTTTAAGAATTTTTATCCGATTTTTCGAATTTTTAAATTCAAATTTGAAATTTTTGAATTGGGCCGGTTTCAAACCGCCCCGAACCGCTACCGGTCCGGGGCGGTTCGACCGAAAACCGCGGATACCGGACCAGTATCCTCGAATTTTTTAACCCTGGTTACCAGTCGGATGGATGAGTCTCCGCATCCCTCTTCTTGACGGGAAACAAAAAGTGGACCAGTAGCCTGCCGGCAGCCGGGGTTAGGCCCTGTTTAATATTCGTCAACTTTTCACTATCCAACTTTCTCGTAAAACACGCTTCCCAGCCAGTGCTACAGTGTTTTTCTTCAACTACCGTGTTTTTTTACCTCAATCTGAACACAGCCTAGAGATAGATTCAGTTTCAATATGGATTATTACTTCCGAAAATAATAATATTAGATTTGTAAGAAAAGGAGATCCAAGATTCATTCAATCACCACAGGACAGATGTACAGCTTGAGTTTACACCGTGGTTGTTGATGATCGTTATTTTACCGTCTGCTGCCTGCTGGACCCATGGACCGGATCCAGTTTTCTCATCTTCTTCTTCACTGCTGTCTGCACATGCATTGATGCATGTTGCATCCAATGCATCTACCGCCTCACCCGTGGATGTACGTCTTGGGTTCTACTGATACAAGTAGGAAGTAGTAGCAATTACAGATTTACAGTTCATAGAGACAGAGGGATCGGTGTCAGCTAATAGACGCGCAAGCTTTGCTTGGTTATGTTCATGATCGGTGTCTGCACTCTGTTCCACCAGACACAAGGGTTGGTACGTACTGTATTAAACTAAATGGTCGGCAGTGCGTGATTCCTGCTGATCCATATCTGAGATCCTTGGGATTCTATCTACCATATCTGAGTACTTCGGTTCCAACACTCGGACTCATTTTAGTAGCATTATTATATGCTGGTTGCTGATCTCCTGACAAACTAACCAACATCCTGCCCGCATTTGCGCTTCACGCACGTGATCGAATCAGACCACACACCTCTCCTCTCCTCACTACATATCGATCACTACTGCAAACCAAACCATATGCTTGTTCTCACCTTTTAAAGACCATCCATCCACAAAAATATACTGTAGAATAGAAGCTGGTTGCGTCGTTTCCTGTTGGGTGGGAGAAAATATACACTGCATGCATCAGAATGAGAACTAGCGCGTGTGCCTCGCCCACTTGGCCGCACGTACAGTACAGGTCAAGATCGCAGCAACAAAATTGATACCAGTACAAGATGGGCCTGGGATACGATCATGCACGTGGGGCCAAAGCCTATAGGATCCTTTTCTTCCTTTAACTTTCTCCCCGCCGGGAATCCAGTCTTGATGATGCGCTCCTGTACGTCTTGCTATCAAGATCAACATATTAGTTGGAGGTTGGTGCCACAGTTAACCATATCGCAGGCTTCAGGTCACAGTAATCAACATTCACTCCAGTCGACTCTGCGGACCAGAAACAGGGCTGGGACTTGGGACTGATATTGACACCCAAGGAAATCGTTCGTGCAAGAATTTGGCAGAACTATTCGTTGGCGAGCAGAGCGGCCATGGCACTGCTGCAAACATGTCCAAAAGCCAGATCAGATGCGATGCGCACAGATCTGAGGAGAAAAATACTTTATAGAGGAACCGAATGCTCAGAGGCCCTCCAACATTATACAGCACTGGAACGAATGCTCCTTCTGGTTATTGACTTTAGCATTCCATTATGCATATCTTTAGCATCAAGTTCTCACACAGTTCCAGTAGCGGGCCAGAGGCACATGCTGGGAACAAGATGGTCCACGTATGCCCATCAGCTGAGCGTGCAAACGAATTCAACTCCTGCCACACACTATGTATGCACCACAACTAGAGTTCCATCACTATCTACCTCTTTTTTCACCCTTAAGGTCAAAAAGCCAAAACTAGAAGTAGGCCTCTACATCAAGCGCCTTCTTCCTTTGAGAAAAAGCCCCATAACTAACCATATCCGAAGTTCTTCGGGCTGGCCTGGGCGGGCCCAACAAAAAAAAACGCAAGCTTCAAAGTTCTCATTGTATGTTTCCGCGATTTCTGATGGCCTGCTTTGTCACACAATGGGAAAAAGAGGAAGGAAAGCATCATGAAAGCAAAGATATGGCCACTGCTTTAGTAGCTTACCACTTCACTTGTTATCATAGCTATCCAGATTCTTCTTTGGCACGTATTTTTTCTTTGGCCTTCAGAGTCCCCGCAGGAGCTGCATTTTGCCAGGAATGAACACTGCCCATTAGACAGCAGCTGCATAATTGATAATGGTGAATTTTTCACACTTAGTCAAAGGGCTAGTTTGTGCCGCAAAGAACGGGATGCGCCTGTATTCACTCATTTACTAAAACCAAAATTTTTCAGCACATCAACAAAAACTAATGCCCTTGTAGTTACGGGTCCATGGCTAGATGGCAGTAGGGATGATATGTTTGGTCCAAGCAGGTGTACCAAAAAAAAATTGACTATCGCAGACTACCGACAGTATCAGGAGTAGGGGATGACAACTTCTAAATTAGGGGACACACTATTGGCTGGATCTGTACCGAAGGCATAAAGATCACTAATGCTGGCAGCATCCAGTTTTTGTGTCGTCTTAAGGCTTCGTCAGTGGATCAATAATGAAATCTGGAAGAACAAAAAAAAAAGGAGATATAATGTCTTAGCAGCGCTTCTAAAAACATAGCTGTAAATTAAAACTCATCAACTGCATACTTTACAAGTTTACATCACCTCTTCATGACTTGGTGGCAGCAGTTTCCTCATCTAAAGGGCAACAGTGTTTTTGAAGATTTTCGGATGTTTCCATCTTGCTTTTCTTTCTGCAATCAGCTGGGAACAGAATAATAACATTGTGACTTATAGTGTCCTAACAAACGAATTGAGTTCACACAGCTGAGTGGAATACTTTAACAACTAAAAAGACACTTGTCATATATCCAGCTAAAAAGAAATAAGTTCTGAATCTGAAGCAAAGGAAATTTCACAGGCATAATACAAAGAACATTTTCCCATGAGGAATGGAAACTAACCACCAATCTTATTCATATCGGTCCTTTTGGATTTGGAGCCTTTCCTTCGATCATCACGAGATGGCTTGTTGTATAAATCCTTGTATTTTTCAAGCAATGCTTTCTTTTCTTCTAACAGTCCAAGCATTTCATATGCATCTTCAACTTTCCGTATGATATCTTTGCTTGGGGGTTTACGACCACATGCTTCTAGTTCTTTGAAGAGCTAAGTTGTCAGAAAAGGAATGTCAGATCATTCATATAAGTTGTGTTGGCACATTAAGATACATGAAACATAATCTAAACTTGATCAGAAGTGACAGTTCAGGTCCAAACCTTCACGAGCCTTTCTAGCCTATTATTTCTATAATAGATAGCCAGCATAAGATGACAGAAACGCCAAGGAACTGATTGCAGGTCATGGGCTATTTTCTTCTGCCAGATTTTATGTGCTTCCTCAGCTCTATTATCCTTCTCAAGTGCACACACTAATTGCTCATATGTTCTCATTGTATTTCCTTGCCCTTTGCTTAGCATCCATTTTATCACCTGAGTATGTAAGCATACGGTATTTACTTCAAAAGTCAGAACGCATAGAAGTAACTTACAAGATACAATACCTGGACAATTCTATGCCATTGTTCCTCCTTTTCAAGAGCTGAGAGTGCTTGCTTTAGTGAAGCCAGAGGAAAATCCTGCTCAAAGGCAACCCAAGCATCAAGGGTGCCATAAACAGCTTCCCTTGATTCTTCAAGGCCAAGGAGCTGCAGTTAGGTAATGTTGTATTTAGTAATTTTGTTGCCCTGAGCAATAGCAGTTAAACTGACTGCAACAAAAAAAAATATTCTTAAAATTTTAATATGCACAGGTGGTTAATCTATCCATGCTGAACAAGAATGAAGGTGCTAATATTACACCCAGGTCAATATCAAAAGATTAATGCACTTCTTTAATCGTTCTATACATGGAGGATACAATCATATTACTCATTCAAAGAAGAGCCAACAGGTGCTGGCATAATCTAAATCTCTAGGACAATAATTCATCATATAACGAATTAGATCATTCTTCAAACAAAATCAAGAAAAATATGGAAAGTTGAACTAACTACTATCTATTATCCTGCAGCTGAAAGAAATCTGTCAATAAAATGCACCGTACAATTTGAATAACGTATTTGAAAAAATGGAATTACATGCATGCTAAAGCTAAACAATCTTGTCAATGTATCTTTACTTGTCACTTATAATTTTCAAAAATGTTTGTAAACACATTATTAGTGCGCGACACCATTTAAAACAATATGATATACCCGTATACAGGGTAAACAAACGATATCAATACTATCTGTACATACAGTGTTGACAAGAAATTTCCTTTTCTCCGCTGAAGACAAGTTTTTTCCAATAGGCTCTTGTTCCAATTCCCTTGTGCTCTTTCTTATGCGATCGATTATTATATCAGTATCCTGTGAAAGAAAAAGATAAAATTCTTTAATTCACACCTTATATAACGCCACAGTTTTGAAGCTAAACATAATCCACCAACCTCAAAAATCATAAAATGGTCAAATGGAAGCAACACAGAAATGTGCAAGAAGCTATTGCCTCTATGCAATCAGTGCATCCAAGTAGAAAGGATATCAACTAGGCTATTTGACATACTAATTAAAAATGATAGAAACATATGTAAAAAATCTTTCAATAAAAACAAAAGGTGATAGTATTGTGAGTACCTTAGCAGGCTTAGTTGTCTGTAACTCCTTTTGGTGATATACACGATCTCTGGTAGATTTATTGGAAGTACAGAAATCTCTGGTAGCATGCTTGTTACACCAATCAGATATGGGCTAAACAATTGAGCCAGAGGAGCAAATAGTTTAGGACTAAACATAATTAAGGAAGAGCAACTTCTTGATGAGGATGCAGAGGCGTGTACCACTATATTCAAACTCCAGAACCTGCAGTGTAAATAAAAGAGAAAAGTTTATGGAATACTGTCTCCTCAAGAAATCATAAACAATGAAGCTACTAGTAAAAGGAAATGCAAAAGTTAGGATTTGAATAGGATGAACTTGCAGTTTTTTCGAATTGGAGAAACTTGCAGTCTATAGTTCGACAATCAAATATTAAGAAATGCAGTTTGTCCCATCGATATAGCCGTTTGTCCTGGAAAAAACTACTTTTTATCTACAACTGGAAATACTATAGTCCCCGAAAACATAACTCAAAGCAAAAGGGGGAAAAGCATTGCTTTGCAAGCTCTGGACACCTGCAGTGGTACTGATGCACATTGCAGGAGTTTTTTTTTTTTCGGCAAGCTCTGGACACCTGCAGTGGTACTGATGGACAACTAGTAGAGAAGAGGTTTTTTTTTTTTTTAAACCTAGTAGAGAAGAGTATTAGGTAGTCGATTGTTGAATTTTAGTTGGACCATCCAATATAATTACTCCATAAACTAGCAGGAGTTACAAAAATTGAAACAAGAAAGAGAAGACTGTCACATCAGTAACTCCATTCAGCACTGAACACCACTGCTGGGGGAGAAATGAGATGGGGACATTGTAGTGCGCAGAGGCATACAGAAACACTGAAACAGAGCGCGGTCCAGCACAAGCTTGGCATCAAGCAATATTTTTTTTGCAACTAAAAGTGAACTGGCTTTACTAGATCGCTTCTGCGGCTAGATAAATGGCGGCAGTGGTGAATTGCTGGGAGACAGGCATGGTGATACAGGTGCTAGGGGACTAGGTAAAGAACGAAATGGAACTCACCGGTGGAGGGGGACGGGGTCGCAGGCTGCGAGGCCGGCGGCAGGTAGGCGGTGAAAAGAGCGGAGGGATCGCCGGAGATGCCCGAGCATGGTGGCGGCGGCGGCGGAAAACCCTCTCTCTGTACCGACCGGCGTGGGAGTGGGACTGGGAGCGGCGCAGGCCGGGGGCAGGGCGATCCCAGTGGACTTGGGCCTCCCAAGTTCGAGCAGTACAGGGCCGTAAAGCAGTCTAAGCCGAGCCCATATATCCACCGCACGAGCTTACTTGAAGTTTTTTTTTTTTTGAAGTTTTGCTCGACCAACATTTATTTACTTGAGCATACGTAGGGACTGAGCGTCTGAGCACACGCATTGCGGCATACGAGTAGCTGATTAATTTGCTGATGTATGTTGGTATGCTAGAAAACACAATGAGCCGTCGTAGGACTTCCTAAATGTTTTTTTTGATCTATTTATTGCTCTATATACCTCGTATTAGTGTGTCGGAATAATCTAAAATCTCTATAATACAAAACCTAGACCCAAACCAACCGCATCGCGCCACATCACCCGCATTCTCTCGGCCGTCGGATCGGCCTCGCCGACGGTCTAAATCGGTCTCAACAATTCTAGGGCACGTGACCCCACGTGTGGGACCCGCTGATGTGGGTCCCACAGTGGGCCCCCTGGCCCCACTGGACCCGTGTGATGTGTGTCCCATAGTGGGCCCCACCATAGACAACGGGCCCACAAGTAGGTCCCACTAAACCATTATATATGGGACCCACCTTGGTTATTTTAAAAACAATTACAAATATTGTTTAAACATTTTTCTAAATTATAATGTTATAGTAGTTCTTATTTTGTTTGTTCAATATAACGTGATACTATTTTATTTAAACTATTTCTAAATTTGTTTACTTAAATGAACATAATTTTAAATGAGCTAATACAACTTTTGAATGACTTGAAAGATAAAAATTATATAACTTTATTACACATGTGGTCATGTAAATATTTTTCTTCAATGAGTTATCAAAGCACGTCAAATTTCAGAATTCTCTCTACAGAAAAGTTTTAGATTATGTGTTGTAAGTTTCCTTTTGAAATATATATTCTATTGAAATATAAAAATTTATGCAAGAAAATTAGAAATAAGCTTTGGATTTTGAAATTTGCTTGTATGTATAATCCATTCACACAAATGTTTATATGTGACCCGCCATCTATATGATTTGATACTGAAAGCTTTCAAATTAAAAGTTGTTCAATGCAATTATAGCTCAAAATTTGAAAACCTAAAGTCTATTAAATAATAGATATTCTACGCGTTTCATATCTCGCTCGCATAATGTTCATATGTGATTCGTTGCCCTTACAATTCGGACAACTTTAAATTAAAAAAATATTCTAAAGTTGAAAGGACCTGGATGTCGCCTAGAGGGGGGGTGAATAGGCCGATCTGAAATTTACAACAAAATAGCAGCGGAAAAATATTTCTCAACGAATGAGCCGTCAGCCACCCAAACCGGAACTTCCGGTTCTACACATAACAGAGCACTTAGCTCAAAAACCCCTTCTCACGAGCTCTGATTTGATGAATCTTGTAGAGTGAGCTTCTGCAATGTGTCTTTAGCAAGTTCACAGAGTCCCTGCACACAGAAACACTACCAATACAGTAGATCAAACAATTTCATCAAATCACCAAAAATGCAAGAATAAATGGAACAAAGGTGAGACACAAGGATTTGTTTGACCGAAGTTCGGATTCACCCTGTGCCCGCAAGTAGCCACACAGGACCGGTGAATCCTACTCTCCGTTGAGGAACTCTTTAGGGACCGAGTCTTTTTCAACTCCTCCCACCGAGTCGGGTCTCTTTCAACCACTTCCCCACTTCTACTGTCTTGCTTCTTTCCTTGCGGAGGCGAAGCGCAACCCTCACAAACTTCCCGCAGCTCACCACACGAATTGGGAGCTCACGAGCAACCTCTAACCGTCTAGGAGGCCAAACCTCCAAGAGTAACAAATGTATCACTTGTAGAACGAGGTCAACGCAGCAATGCTCAAAGTGTTTGTGCTCTCACAATCTTGCTCACAATTTCTCTCTACAACCCAACACAAAGATATGATCTAATCTCAAGCTACCTCACAAAGAGAGGTTGGGGAGAGCTAAACTTGGCTTTCTTTCAGTTCTGGGCGCAAGGGCAGCACAACAGCAACCACAACAGCAGCAACCAGCACAAGAGGGGGTGGAGAGGCTTTTATAGATGCTCTCCACAAAACTAGCCGTTAGTAGCCGTTGGAAGTCCGAACCTCCGGTTTCCTAAAACCGGAACTTCCGGGATTCAAACGAACTAGCCGTTGGACCCTGTCAGCACACGAACTACTCAAGAACCGGAACTTCCGGTTTGGAAAACCAGAACTTCCGGTTTTCCCCAATCAACACAAATCTAAGTGTTCGTGTGGCTTGTGTGTCTCTCATCAACTCACATAGGTTACTTTGAGCATTGATACTTGATCAAGACACAATATGATGCATCTCTCTTAATAGTACGGCTTTCCTAAACTCAAGATTATAATAAAGCACATTTCTTCAACTTGAGCTTCTCTTTTGATTATTGAGCCATACTTGATCAATATCTCTTTATGAGGATTTGTATCAACTTCTTTCTTGTCTCTGAGTACATAAACCTTTGAGCTAGTGACTTAAACCAAGATCTCTAACTCATGAGAGTGATATCCATTCCTTGGTCTATATAGTCACTCTTGTCATATAAAATAATTATGCTTTCCATTATGAGACTCGCATGACCTTTGATTCCTCGGTGTCAACCACTTGGCTTGATTCTTCACCTTAGCTGAGTTCTTCGGGGTCAAGTCACCACTTGCCCTTCACCTTTGCTTAGTCCTTCAAATCCAAGCACTTGGTCAGAACAACCTTCAGCTTAGGGTCACTTGAGCTTTAATGAGGACAACACCTTAATAAATCTTTTCTTCAAATACTTGTTGTTGAATTTCCATCTTTTGAAGTGTAGCTTTCTTTTACACAATCATTCATGCCTTCATAATTTGTCCTTTGAACATATTTGCAAGTTTCCAATAATGAGACCATCATATATAATTTAACCACATGTCTCATTGGTAATGCATTCATGAAACATTGCAATTTTCAGTCCTTGGAATATTATGATTCATCGCTTGACCTTGTGTTCATGACATCATCACGGGATCATATACTATTGTGAGTCATATAACCAATATTCAATTTGTTATGTCCATGTAGCTTGTGAATATGTGAATGCCAACCTGCTCACAATCTTAGATGAAAACGTTAGTCCTTTAATCATTGTTGTCACACAAATCACCAAAACCATTAGGGGAACTAGATGCTCTTTCAATCTTCCCTTTTTGTGATTGATGACAACACTGATTAAAGCTTACAAGATATATAACAATAAATCTTTTAAACTTCAGATTCAGGAGCAACTCAAAATAAGTGTGCAAATTGAAGGTAAATTTAAAAAATCTTGACCTAATATGCCAATTTGCACAACATTCATTTTAGCAGGAGACTCCCCCTAAATCCAAGCATCCATGGTGTGCAAAACACATACATGAACATATAACACAAGATGCATGAAACAAAATATGCTCAAAACAGATATTTCAAGATTAATTCAGAGCACACAAAGCCAAACCGGAACTTCCGGTTTCTGAAACCGGAACCTCCGGTTCTAGCCAAACAGCTAGGCCTAAGCACAAATCGTCGTCACAATTTAAACCACACTAGCATGAATTCAACCTTACATAGGATAAAAAAGTTCATCACACACATAGTACTCATTACAATAAAGTTCTAAGTCCACAAAGTGAGTTTTTAAATTCAACGTGCATTGACAATTTGTTAAAAAATATATTTTACAACCACGGGCACATCATGTTACCATGCCCGGCAACGCCGCCAACTTTTCTAGTATTCATATGGATCTTGTTTATTTCCTTGGATGTCCCCATCAACGTCGCCACGCAGGCAGCTGATTGACAGCGACATGAACAGAAGATACGGACAATTAAAATGAACAGGACACTAAGTACATTGTAAGAAGAGGATCATATCTTTGGTGGTTGGAGCAACTTATATCACGTCACGACACTGAGTTCCTTTACGGTGCCTCATACTACCTCCCACTATGGTATAGTTCAAATCTAACCATGCATTGACGAGGGTAGTTTGGTACCTTTTCCCACCGACTTGCAGAGGTCTATCGGCGGCCAGTCTTTCCTTGCCTCCTGGCTTGCTGGTGTATAGTTTGGTTTTTTTTTTTGAGATAGCTTGCTCGTGTACACGTGATGGGCCTCAGCTTGGCCCATGTTGGGCCTGTTTGGACACTGTGACGGCACTAATGACACATACTTAACATGTTAATCAAACTAATTAAACATTTTCATACCACTTATTCAACATCCCCTTACAACTGATTCAACATTTCAGGTTCAAACTGTTGAAATTGTACGTACGGAATGTTGAATTGGCAAGAAATAAATGTTGAAACGGCAGAATCGAAATGTTGAAGGTCTCAATCTCGAGCTTCTTCTCCGATGAACTTCTTCCCACGTAGCACAGGGCAGCACTAGGTGGCGGCGTGGCCGGCGCATGGTGTGCCGAGCCGCGGGACACTGGCGCACGGCCACCTGGGGACGGTGCGGCCCCAGGACGCCGACGCGTGGCTGTCGGAGCAGCGAGCGAGGGCGGGGGGACAGCGGCGCTGGGTCGCAGGACGCCGGCAAGAGCCTTCGGGGCCGCGGGCAAGCGCACTGCAGTAGGACCTCGGGGCTGCGTGAGAATGCGCGGCGGCACGAAACGTGGCAACGCACGGCCATCGGGGCACGAGTGGTGTGTCGACCGTCGGCGCCCAATAGCGAGCGCACGGGCGTGGTGGGGTGGCGGCGACAAGCGGGAGGAAGAAAGGGAAAGATGCAGGGGTATGGTTTGGCTATATTGTTGATTTGTTTCCTTAACAGATGCGTGTGTGTCCTCAAATACGATAACAGATTGTTTCAAAACGAACGGAGTGACTAGGGAGTAGATTTTGTTTCCTTATAATCGGGCTCAGCCGCCGCCCGATTCGCCCAATTGGGTCCCGAAGTAGGCTTCTCGGGCGAGAAAAGAGGCGACGGGGATGCGAGCTCGCCTGCCTCGGGCTTGGCCGCCGCCCGATTCGCTCCATCCGCGTCCGTTCCTGGGTCACCCTTCGTCGCCGGTCGCCGGCCGCCCGTCGCCATGGACGAGCAAGAGGAGAATGAACAGGAGCGGAGATGAAAAGACTGATGAATGAGAGTACTCGATGAATGAACGAGAAAGAGGAAAATATTGTGTAAAAGAATAGCTACGGTCGATCAAATATTTCATGAGTTTTTTTCTATGATGTCCATAGTGTTATAAAAATATTACACAATTATTATTATAATTCTTGGTCTATAATACCCTTATACTACCTATACTTACATGTGTATACTACCTATACTATCAGTCAAGTTACTAGGAGTATACAATTATTCTGGACCGTTGAATGCTTTCATACTAGTCCATTTTACATGTTAGAATGCCCCAGTGCCAGTATAAGAGCAACTCCAACAGTCTAGCTAAACCTATTTAATTAGGTAAAAGTTGTAAAAAACATAAAAAACCTCAATCCAACAGACTCTGTAACAGGCTAGGTTAGCCATCAGACTCGGCATCCCCTGTTTTCCGGTAGCCTTTTTTCCCTATCGAATCCATTCGCTATCCACCGCGGTCCCCGCCACTGCTTCCTCCGCGGCAGGCGCGACGGCGCCCAAGCCTTCCGACGGCGGGAGAAGCCGCTGCCCCCACCTCTCCCGTGGCTTGCCCTCCGCGATGGCCATCTAGTCGACCTCGCCGGCGACCCCGTTCTCTCCTCCGAGTTGGCACAATAATCAAGAGTTCTACTCGAGTTTGCCGATTCCTTCGTGCACAGGCACCTGCTGTCTGCTCTGCTTGTGAAGGAGGGCCCATCAGGGGCGGCACGTAATGGAGCTCTGGAAGCAGCAATGGAAGCCGGGCCCTGTGACGAGCGCGCACCGGCGCCTGCACGGCTGCACCCCGCGCGCCGAATGGATATAGTAAAAAACGTATATACATAATCTAATTTAGCTATTCTGTTGGAATGGACCACAATATGAAGAGAGGATTTGGGCTAATGAATAGGTAAATAACAATATAGAGACTGGGATTTTAGTAGACTCTTGGAATTGCTCTAAGGCACCCTCAAAGAGCTCTAGCTAAAATGCAAGTGCCGCACTACTAGAGAACGAGCATTCGTCCCTCACACGTTAGTACCGGTTGTCTTAAAACCCGGTACTAACGTGTCCCTGAGGGCTCCCGAGGGTCCTCTGTGACATCCCTGATGTATAAACCTTTAAAAATGCACTAAAAACAGGGGAAAAGCAGCAATGAGGGAAACACACTTAAGTTGACTTTCAAATTTAAAGTTTAAAATTCAATAGGGCTATTTTGACACCCAACCGAGATCTCAAAACTTTCTTACTAAATTTGAAAATCTCCAAAACTAAAAGTTGTTTGTCATCACAAATGAAACCTAGTTACTATTGGGAACTTTTTCAAATTTTGCAGTTAAACCCCTCAAAAACCCTAAAAGCCATGCAGAACACCTATTCAAACATGGCTTGTTTGAGCTTGAAAAATTTGTAATTTTAGGTTCACCCCAAAAAGAAAGTTGTGTCCCACCTTTCAAACTCCAACTTTTGTGTTTGCACTTTTGAAAGTTTAGATCAAATTTTAAGAGTTTTTCACTGTTGAACCGGGGAGCTCCACGGGCGCCCGACAGCCGGCTCGGCCAGCCTCTGCACGAGGCCGCCAGCGGCCGCCACGTGGCCAGCGAGCGGCGGCGACCCGGTCAGGTCGGCCAAAGCCGCGGCAGCCGTGCCTCTCCTCTCCGCGCACACGCCAGCTCCTCCGCCCGGTCAGGTCAACCCGATGCTGCGCCTGGCAAGCCGCGCCACGCGGGCTGCCATCATGGCGAGCCGAGCTCCGCCATTGGCCGCAGCTCGCGCACGCCGGGCATGGACTCCTTGCAGCCCGGCTTTGCCCTCGCTTCACGCCCGCAGCGTCGCTAGAGTATCCTCCATCGCCCACGCCACGATACTCGACCCCCAACCCGCTGCCGCGCCCTGCCCGAGCTGTCAGAGCCATCAATGGCGACTCCGACGGCCCGAGCACGCGTTCGCGCGTTCCCAAGCCGCACAACCCTCTCTAGCCCACCCCAAACCTCCACCAAGTGACTTTGCCCTTTTCCCCAGCCAGCGCCCCTGCCATTCTCCCTCCTCCACGCTCCCGCGCACCTTCTTCCACCTCTGGCCGCGAGGAGCAGAGCTTGGACGCTCGCAGCCGCCGGCTAAATCGACCACCTTCCCCTCCATGGCTCTCCAATCCACTGCGCTTCAAGCTCGCCTACTCTCTTAGCTACCCCCTCGAGCAAACCCCAGCGAGAGTCGTGAAGCCCTCGCTGGGAATCGCAGCTTTCCCTCGCCGCTCTGCCATTCCGCCACCGAGCTCTACCTCAACGCCGAGCCCTACCTTCCGGCCATCCCTGTCGCCGCCAAGACCCTCGACGAGCTCCGCCTCATCCCGGTGAAGCTCTCACACCACCCCGCGCATCCCCTCGACCCCAGCAGCCTGCTGCCGACGTCGCCGGAGCACGCCGCTCCACCGCGCAACGACGGCGACCCGCGCCGCTCCACCTCCGACCACGAGACCCTTCCCAATCGACACGCGGTGACCCACTCGTCGCCCTCGCCCAATTCCCCGGCCTTCCCCCGTCGTTCCCGCGCTGGAATCCGGCCGCCGACGAGCTTGGACCCCGATGCATTCCTTTTTTTAGTTTTATTGTCCTCTGTGTAAAGTTCAAGGGCCGTTTTGTGAAGTTTTACAAGATCTAGGGTTCCCGGCGTAAAAAGATTCTTTAGATCTAGTTCTATTTTCTGAGATCTTGTAAAATCCGTTAAAAATCATAGGAAAATAATAAAAATTCACAAAAATACTCCCTGGACTCGTGAGATTGTAAACTCCAATCTCATGTTTGCATGTATAACCTTTTGATGAATGATTTTTGAATTAAAATTCAAACTCAGTTATTAGAGTTTTGTGCACTATTTTAAATCATGAGCTCCTTTGTAGCTGAACTTTGGATATGTTGCTTGTGTGGTGTGTAGAAGCTTTGTATCCGAAGGAGACCTGAAAATATGGCCTGTAACTTCAGTTATGAATTATTTAGTGATTTCTGTTCTAGCTCAGTTCTACATTTATTAAAAATAGTTCATGCAGTAAAAAATCACCAACTTTCACCAGAGGTCTAGAAACTTACTAGTACATGTTAGAAAAATGCTAAACTCAATTGTTGACCTTGTTTACGCTATCAAATAAATAGGTGTTGGTTTTCGGTTAGGCAATTATTTGGGGCTGTCCAAGTGTTATGTTTAGCTACCACTTGGCCAAAGCCTTTCTTTTACTCATGAATAGCTCTGGTAGAGAAATCTCCTATTTTGGAAGTAATTTTGATTTTATATGAAATAATCTTAATTCCTTGAGCAGCAACTTGTACTAATTTTAATAAATTCTGTACAGCTCGGTTTTAGCTAAATTTTGGGGTGAGCTTAGCTCTTATACTCCTGTAGCTGTCATAAAGTTTGTAGATAAAAAGGATGAACAGAAACAGAGAAACAAAAATGAGAAGGAACTAGAGTAAACTGTGTTTTCATAAAAAGATATAGATCGATTTTGGGTATTTAAGCAAATATGGTGCAAGTAAAGCTAATTCCCAAAACAAAACCTTTGCATACGAAATAATAGTTAAATTGTTTTATATATGTACACAATCACCATCGAGTAAAGTTTTAAGCCTAGCATCCTTTTTTCTTTTCTTGTGAGGAAAAGGATGGTACACTTTGGTGTCTAGGTGAATATGGCCTTCAAGTGCCTTAAACTTTTAGACCTAAAAGTGGCTGCAAACCTTAAACTTATGCATCTCATGTAGAAGGCGCTCTCGCTGACGGCACCTACAACCTCATCCCCGCCAACGAAGAAGAAGCTCCCGAAGGTGGTGCCAACGTCATCGTGATTGACCCGCAGTCTGACACCGGCTTAGCTCAAGAAGGCAAGCCCCGGAGCATAACCTAACTTTTAAATCGTGCAACTTTGAATTATTTATGCTTGTACATTTACATTTACGTCTGGTACCAGCCGGTACTAAATGGTCCCTAGGGGTTCCCGAGGCCCCGTGCATTTAGTACCGGCTGGTGTTATGAGCCGGTACTAAATGGGTCCGCGGGGTATAATTTAAAAGGAAAGCATATCCTACTCAATTACAATTGATGCATAGATGGGATGGTAGAGGGGTTACGCGCGAGGCTAGAGGTTGTGAGTTCGAATCCCACAAACTGCGCATGCGATTTACGCGTGAAAACTCGCGTGACTTGTGACTTACAAATTTTTTTCTTTATTTTTTTGGCTCGAAACATCAACCGGTACTAATAATTGGTCCGCCCCGCCGATCCTGCGGCCCCGTTAGTACCGGTTGCTGCAGCCGGTACTAACAGGGCTGCCAATTTAGTACCGGGAGCTTGGTACCGGTTGCATAACCGGTACTAACGTAGCTTTTGGCCCGATATTAATGCTAGGTCCTCCACTAGCGCCGGCTGCCCTCCAGCAGATTGCTTCTGCCATTCCAGGTCGATCGATCCATATTTGCAGAAGCAGAATGCAGGGATCGATACAGTGTAGCTAATATTTGCAGTTGCAGGGATCGGAGAAGCAGATCTCAATCGACCCAACGGAAAAAAAAACAGAGAGATGGGAAAGCTGAAGCTCTCCGGGGCTGCCGTGCTGCTCATCATCGCTGTACCCGTTGTGATGTACGCCGGTGCTCTCCTCATCGGCATCCAGCTGGGGAGAGCGTTGGAGAGGAGGCCCGATCACAGCGTCAGCGTTAGTTTTAGCATCGACGGATTGCCGTCCCCTGTTAATTACTAATAATAATAAGTAACTTCTTATCGGTCGAAGGAAAGAACTCCATCCAGCGCTCGAGCTGCTCATGCAACACGTGGCCATCCGACGGCTATGATTTCATATGAGGCTAAATTTTTTTTACCACTTCAGTCAGATGAGGCACGACATTAATGCATCAAGTGGTGGTCGTAGGCATACGCATCGTCGATGTATGCTGAAAAAATCGCCTCCCACCCACGTGCTAATAGTCTCAGATCTCCTAACCAACACAAGCGGTAGCCCACCATTTACCATATATGTAGCCATGGCTTTGCTTGAGGCTAAAATTTTTTTACCACTTCCGTTAGATGAAGCACAACATTAATGTATCATGTGGTGGCCATAGGCATACGCATCGTTGATGTACGCCGAAAAAGTCGCCTCCTGCCCACACGCTTTATCGTCCCTGATCTACTAACCAACATAAGCGGTAGCCCACCATTTAACATATATGGCAGTAAAATTAATAGTCTTTGAGTTTGTAAGATTAAGCAGCCTCCGTTGCGCGACGTGGTAGCTCTATATGAAGCATCGACATGTAGCTAGCTCATTGGTTTTGTTTACCATTCTTAGTTCTGTGCTCGAGTGGCCAAATCTTTCTTTTTCCCACGAAAGGCTGCAATTTCTGATTTGGTATTGGCCTATTTAGTGGTAGCCTGGACGACTACTGTAAAAAAAAGCAGCCCTCCCGCGCATTGTCCTACTGTGCGTGACAAAAAATGATGCCCCTACCAGATAAAACGATTGTTCCCACGCGGCCTCGATGTACGCCGAAAATATCACTTCCTACTCGCACGGGTTTACAGACTTGTGACATATGTCCTGTCGGTTTGCCATATGGAACGATAAAATTAATAAGAGTGCAGAAAATTAATAAGAGTGCCGTAGAGTACAGATGGCTCTGATAGTCTATATAACTAAGTTATCTCCATTCTACACATGAGACATTGTGTGTGCAAAATAGATACTGACAGAAGCCTCCCATATGTTCAGCCTGTTGTGTCATGACATATGTGTTGTTTGCGTGTTTTCTAAGGCTTCGTCTCCCATTTACGTAGCGCTGCGTGTTTAGTTTTCCTCACATGAAGAACTCAAAGAGTTAGATCCCATAACTAGGAGTATCTAATTACAAATCTAATTGCAGAGATAAAAACAAATTTATTAAGTAGAATTAATGCACCATTACCTCATGTTCACAATATTACCATATTATTATATTAAAGACTAATTAGACTTACTAGACTTTTTGGTGTCGGCCTTCTACATGTGGGACATCATACATGAGAAAGTAAGACTAACGGAAGCCTTTCACGTGTTTGGTCGTTATGCCATGACATATCCGTTGTGTGCATGTCCTAAAGCTTGCCGTTCTCATTTACATAGTGTTATGTAATCATTCCCCTCACATGAAAAAGTCATAGGTTGACTCAATATTTAGAGTATTAAACATATATTAGTTACAAAACTAATTACATAGATGAATCTATTTAGCCTAATTGATCTATTACTAGCGCCAGTACAATTGAACACATGGAGACTAATTTAAGAACATGTTACTTTTCCAAAAAAAAAACATGTTTAGTGTAGCACCACATTGACAACATGGACTATTATTCATCTCCCAAAATATATTTGCCTCTGTCTTTGCAATTAGTTATGTAGTTACTTTATGTTTTATGTTCAATACTCCTAATTAGTAACTAAACATTTGCTGTGATAAAGACTGAAGTTTACTCCCCCGAAACCAAACACCCTTTAGTCATTTAACCCTTGCAATAGACACCTTTTAGACAATTTGACAGTGTTTCCTACTTTTAGCGACTGCTTAGATATAGAGGCCATTATATAAAACTCCATATAGAGAAGCTAACCGCATATCCCACGTGTACTACCTCGAAGTTATCTCTTTAATTAGGTAATCAGTCCCTATTTATATGCAAATTAAATAATAAATGATGGACACAGATGGTGTGGCACACATGTATATATCTATGTTTTTCCATTCGCATGAGAACACAACACAATAAAATAAATCGGCGGGCGCAGCGAAGCGCGCCTTCCTTTCTAGTCGTCTATCATCGATCAATCAGTTGTGATTTCTATGCTGATTTCCCGCTTTGTTTTCTAAAGGAAAATAAAAAGGAAGTGATTAATTGTTTCAGGAGCTTTGGGACAGCAACAATGTTTTTGGACGGCAACGACGCAGGGATGAAAGAGTAGCGCGTCGGGCGTGGCTGCCGTTTCCGGCGAGCCCTCTTGGTGATGAGAGCGAGACAATCTGGAGTACTCAAACGTCAAACCAGCAGCAGCATTCAGATTTCAAACTAATAACTATTTATTTTAACTTTTTTCTGTTTATATTATTCTGGTTTCTCATAGATTCTCTTAGCTACATTGTTTTTTTAAGGCAACAGTATTTTGTTCAGGCCTGGCCAAGATTTCTGCAGCAGGGCTACTACTCCCAAGACCCTGCCCCAGGCCCAGAGATTTCGCACCAATCAAGTAGTTGATGCCGATGGGAGAGTGCACGTAGACACTGAAGATGTGCATTTTGTGACTGAAAAGCCTAGTCGTGGAAGAAGGTATGCGCAGGCAAAGCATCCAGGCAGTAGTCCGAGCAGTGCTGATGATATGGCGTTGGAGATCAAAGCTATCGCAAACAAGACCAAGAGATACCAGGGCTGTGTTCATATTACAAAATATTCACTGTAGCTATAAAAAAATATTTTAGTTAAGTACTGGAAAATATGCTTTATGAGTGGGAGGAATAGTATGAATAACGAAAAGTTAAAATGGATAGTGTTTAGTTTGTAATCTGAACAAGAGGCCTATATCAGCAATGACACATCGGTACACCTACCATTTGTGTTACTTCAATTTCTCCTTTATTTGCTTGTCAATAATTCTTAAGGAACATATGTTCTATTAATTTCTTGAGTGAAATTTAGATGAATCAAGTATGTACATTGAAAGGATCAAGATGCCTAAGAGGGGGGTGATTTAGGCTTCTACAAAAAGTTATGCAATAAAACAATCCTATGCAATAAGCCAATTCACCTCATGTGCCTACAAGTGTGGTTTATGCCTAACTAGTGTTGAAAAGAGTTTGTGCCTAAGAGTAGGAAGCCGATTTTTCCCGAGGTATCGAGGAGTCGGCAACTCCCCCCTAGTCCTCGTTGGAGCACCCGCACAAGGGTATAGCTCCTTCTTGATCCGCGCAAGGATCAAGTGCTCTCGTAGGGGATATCCATTTTCTCACTCCAGGACGGTGGATTCCCAAAACCGTGTACACCTTCTTGGGGTTTCACACAATCTCCAAGTGAGCTCCCAAGATCAACACCACCAAGTCGTCTAGGTGATGCCGAATCACCAAAAGTAACATGCTTCAGATCTTCACTTGACCTACACTAGACCAAGAGCTAGATGGATGCACACTTGCTACTCTCAAGCACTAGAGAGAGTCCTTAATCTTCACAAGACCACAAACACCAATTAAACCAAGTGTCTCTCTTGCCCTCAAACACTCCTCAACAACAGCTGGATGAACAGTGAAACTCGTGTGGAAAGAGGGTCTTCAAGGAGTGAGTGAAGGGGTATAAATAGCCCCCACTCAAAATCCAACAGTTATGCACTTTGCAGAGCCGTCGACAATTCGATGGACACACCGTCGAATCAGTCGACAACCACTTTCCTTTCAAACTTTGAACAGTGCAACGGCTAGTCCCCTCGACTATTTTGATGCTTACCTCATCGAAACAGTCGAAACTATCCATAAGCATGCACCACAAAATCTTCACAAAGATTAGAGACCATCGACTAATTCAACGCAGCTGCCGTCGAATCAGTCGATGAGACTCAGAGCCATGCCAACTGGGGTCTTCACATCTTCAAGCACCATCAACTAATTCGACGGACACACCATCGAATCAGTCGATGCTACTCAGAACGCTGAACCAGCTACTGGGTGGAAACCAGGGGCCATCGACTCATTTGACGATCTCACTGTCGAATCGGTCGATGCTACCCAGAGCGTTGCGCCAGCTTCTGAAAGAAAACCAGGGGCCATCGACTAATTCGACGGTCTCCACGGTCTCACCGTCGAATCAGTCGACGCCTCTGAGTTTTGTGCATCTTCTTCTTTTTCGAAGTCGAAACTCGTCCAATTCATTTTCTTTGAGTTTCCTAACTTCTCCAGGGCTTCAACATAGCTACCTAGCACTAGATTTCACAAACCACACCTAACTTCTAGTCTTGCCTAGGTCAAGCTACCGATCCTCAACCCCCCTTATTGTACGACCGAAGGAAAACAAAGACCACTGGAGAGGAGCTTGTTCTTGATGTCCAGGAGCTCTAGGGAGGAGGTGCTGCCTATTTTTTCAACAATTTGTGGAGATTTTAGTTATCTAAGTGTTCCAAAGGTTAGTAACTTCATTCTCCCGTTGATCGAAGTTTAGTATGTTGCATTTAATGCTTTTTAGCTAGAGAAATTTGTGATTTCCTAAAATGAGAGAGAAGAAGAGAGATTTTGTAGTTGTTCATGATTTTTGTTCAAAATTTCTATATATATCCTATTGTTAATAATTTCTATAATCCTTTGCATGGTTTGTTCTTTATTTTTTTTATAACAATTACCTGTTTTCTAGAATATTTATATTATTATAATAGCCCCTAGTTTTCAAGATTAATTATAAACTAGCCCTTGAAAACCATTATATTTATTAAGTTAGGTCCTGGATTCTTAGTTTAATTATAAACTAGCCCCTAGAATATTTATATTCTTATAATAGAGATTGGATTTCTAGATTAATTATGAACTAGCCCCCGGATTTTAGTTTAATTATAAACTAGACCTTAAAAACTACAATATTCTTATAAGTTAGTCTTGGTTTTTTAGTTTAATTATAAACTAGCCCCTAGAATATTTATATTCTTATGAGTTAGCACCTGGATTTCAAGATTAATTATTAACTAGCCCCTCGATTTTTTATATTCTTATAAGTTAAAAAGTTTAATTAATTCTTTATATTTTCTTGTATATAAAAATTAAAAGTATTGTCAAAAGGACATGGCTTCTGCTGCTAGTGGTGGGCGAGATAATCGTCGTTCGTCTGGTGGGAAGGGAAAAAATCAATTGACCCCTAGCAAAAGTTACAGCCCCAGCAAAAGTTGGTTGAGAGCACAACTTCGTTATTTGGAAGGAACACATGCGGAATATATTGTAGCCGGAAAAGAACCTCCTTTTGATATTGAGGCTATGAGGCGAAATTATTCATCGGCGGCAGCACCACCAAACCCGGCGGAAGAAAATAATCCTCAAGTGCATTCTAATGCCCCACCCAAGGATGGTTGAAGACCTTTGTCATGTTGGTTGTTCATTAATGTTTTTGGCTTATGAATATGTGTGATATAAATTATGTATTCCGTGGAATGCTTTATATCGAATTAAGACAATGATGTATTATTTCGTGTAAAGATATATTTGCACGTCATTGGTGGGCGGCGACATAGGCGGTCGGTGGGGGCGTTGAGGTAAACGGGTTATGGTGGATGGTGGTGGCGCAGCGGCGTAGGCGGCCGGAGGCCACCGGAGCCATGCATGGGCGGTGGCCTGCGGCGGGGGTGTTGAGGCGAATGGTCGGAAGCCATCAGAGCAGTGGGTGGCGGTGGCGGGCGGGGAGTGGAGGTTGGTTGGGTTAGGGTGTATGGAGGACTGGCCAATGGTCAAATTCTGTCTAATTTTCCAACCCTACCTAAGCCTTTGAAATGGACACTTTGCTATTTTATTTACGTGCCCCTTTCATCTCGCAATGCATGGGGCTGTGGTATAGGGAACAAAACATATGTTCTGGAACGGGGCAAAGGGGTGGTGCAGATGTCAATTTTTGGACTGCTTTATTCTTTTGAGGGAGGGGAGGTGGAATGGCCCATGCAATCTCAAATCTCATAGTAGGTGCTTTTCAAGGCAAGCCAGACAATCTGTGTAACATATTGTTTTGTTACTTGCTGTGACTTGCTTTGCTCTTTGTCCTGTTCTTGATAAGTTTTAGTTAGGTAGCTAAGGTTTCTTTATTCATGAGTGCAAAATCTATGTTATGGTGACAATAGTGCATTAACAAACTATCTATAACCCATGCTATCTCTCCAGGAGAGTATCAACATAACACTAAGAGATACTCCGATGAAACAACCAAGGAGGTTTTTTTTTAAACTAACAACCAAGGAGGATTGGGTCTGTAATCGAGCCACGGTATTGGGCAAAGACCATAATGTTAGGCATGGCAGTGACAGCAACAGCCAGATTAGGGGGGGAGGGCTTCATCCCCGGCTGGCCTAGAATGGGCCAGAGGGTGGTGGCCGGGCCCGACGGAGGTGATGGGAGCCGTGCGGAGGCGGAAGCAGCCGATAGGCCACCAGAGCGGCTGGGGACGCTCCGGATGGCTTCTCGACGCCATCGGGGTCTACCTCAAGCCATCATAGCAGGTCTAATGACCACGCTAGCTTGCCGGCATCTGGCACCGTGACATGGCATGTGGTGGTCGTAGGGCTCGTTAGTATTTAATGGAAAGGAGGGGACTCACCCAACCACAACTTCTTAATCTGTCCTTGCCATACCAGCTTCACGCGGGCGAGCCGCGAGACGCCAGATCTCTCTCTTGCGGCTCATGCGTCCACTTCTCGCCCACCGTTAAACCTGCTCTCATGCTGCTCCTCATCATCAAACCAAAGGCCTGCAACACCATAAGACGACGCGCGTGTCAGGGATGAATATATCGTCTCTGCAATTTGGTGGCTCAACTGGCTCATATGTACAATACTGTATACTAGTGCACACCACCGTATGCACTAGTACGTACATATCTGCCGTAGATTGGTTTTGGGTTTTGTGCTTGCGGTTTGCCCGCTGTTATAAAAAGAAAGAAAACCCGACCCGAGCAGACCGTATATGTGATGACGTGGGCCCGTCGCACACCCATTCGCCCATAGGATCTGCCCCAACGGGCCCCGATCTCCAGATCAGGCGAGACGGAGGTCTCCCCCCCGGTTCCGCCTGTGGCCACACGAGGGTCTGGAGTCGGGCGAGATGGAGGTGTCCGAGCCCCGGCTCCACATGTGGCGACGCGAGGGTCTGGGGTCGGGTGAGACGAAGGTATCCGCCCCAGGGTCTGCCGTGGTGACGCGAGGGTCTGGGGTCGGGCGAGACGGTGGCATCCAACCCCAGGGTACGCCATTCGGCGTGGCGCCTGTCTTGTTCGTGAGGCTCCTTTCGTTATCGCTGACGATGTGGGTACCCTTGATCCGTGCCTCCCACATAATTGTTCCGAAGCGGCCGAGGGCTGTCCCCTATGATCCGCGATGAAACGAAAAGTTTCATCATAGTAGGGGTATGTTTAACGATGATATTTCAGAACGTCAATAGTGAAACGTCAAGAGAAGTCCCTTTTTCTACTAGTGATCGTCATCGCCACCCCGGGTGCTCTGGTTGCTGCAGTCTGGCGGATGCTTTGCTGCCTTCGTTGTTCCGAGTGGATGCTTTGCCGCTCGAGTTGTCGCCCCGGGTGGATACTTCGCCGCTCGTGTTGTGGTAGTTGGGTGGATGCTTTGCCTCCTTTCTGTCATCCTGGCGGATGCTTTGCCCATGGTTTGTGCTACTGGGTGGATGCTTTGCCATATGTGTTGTTTGTGGCTTCGTTTGCAACCGTTTGTTCGGCGATATGTCTATCCTTTGCAGGCCCACGTGCTTAGGACCAAGGAGAAGTATACATGGCCATTAGACGTGGCTCTTATCTAACTTCCGGAAGATGGAAGCTTATGTGTCACACGGCCCATCCAAATCCTAACATTTCATGCACACAACACCATCGACACAGGACGTAGGATATTACGCTCCGGTTGCCCGAACCTAGATAAACTCTGCGTCACCGTGCCACCATCGTGCTATTGGTTACATGATCTCCCGCCTAAAATCTACTGCTTGGGCTATCTCTTGCGGATGGCCGGAACAAAACTCTGACAAATCTGCCCCTCTCCTTTTGTTCTGCATGTACACAAGCGCCTAGGAACAAAAGCGCTTTGATTAAGAGATATAATGTCAGGCAGGATCTTTTTTGGTTGGTTTGATAAAACCTTGGGAGGCAATTTTGTACACACATTACAGACTAATTTGGCGCAAGTCTTTCAGCTTCTTCGAGTTCTGAACCTTGGTAATAAGAACCACTCTGTGTCGTTCCAACCACTGTCCATTGCTCTACCATTTAGAAGCGCTACAATGGGGATTGAAGAATGGATATTGGCCCCTACCCTTGCGTCGTCTCGCCTAGAGGCGACTCGGGCGGTACCGACACTCCACCGCCGCCACCCCTCTTCCGGCCGCCTCCTCTCCTTGCTGCCGCCGGAGCAGGGCGCCGGAAGCCCTGTCACCTGCTAGGATGGCGGCGGCGGGGTCTCCTTTTCAATCTTTCGCTCGCTGCCGGCCGGGCCGCCGGTCCAGGAGGCAGCCATGCTGAGGCCCGTCTTGGCGGTGGCGATGGCCTGGGTGGCCAGATCCGGGGTCTCGGGGACCGGATCCAGCAGCGCCTGGAGCGGATCGAAGCATGGCGCCGGAGTTGGTCGCGAATCAAAGCTCGGCGGCGGAGATTGTCAAGATCTTCTGCGAGTCGGCGCGGTCTGCAGCCATGGTCCCATCCATCGCGACCGACGGCGGCGGACCTCGTCTGCGGCCAGATCCGCGGTCTCTAGCGGTGGATTGCTGCTGGGCCATGGTGGATCTGCGGCACCGGGCTGCTGCCGCCGCAGGACACACGCGACGACAGGCTGCTGCAGCCCGATGACGGTTGCTCCGACGTCCAATTAGATGCCACAAGCTCCAACTACTGCAGGGCTTCATGGCCAAAACACACGCGTGTGCGGCCGTGATTGCAGGGGCCAGCGGGAGAAATCCGTGTCCGGCTTCATGCCGGCCGGCAATGGCAACACTGCAACTGCAGTGCCGATTTCCTCGTTGGAGGCTTTGTCGTAACGCTACCCTCTACTGCAGGTTTGCACTAACCACCAATTTCTTTCTGAGGCGTGCTGTAACATGGGATTGGAGGTGAAATCGCCGGTGCTAGCCTTCAGTGACGGGTGAGACAAGAAATCGTCGGAGAAATCTTAAAGCCTAGCACTATGCTGGACTTGTCGACAACGGTGACACCTATCGATGCCACTCCCTCCATGGAGGCGGTGTCGAGATTGTCTCCCACCCTATTGATGCGATTGATTGCTTCCCCATGAAGACAACGCGTGTGCTAAGTTTGCTCCTGTTTCTCGTAATCGTTCTTCTCATGCACTCCTCAACGGATTTGGCCTGTGGTTTTGGCCCTGGTGTTGGTTTCCATTACGGATCGGCGGGTGCTTATTGCCGGCGCCTCTGTTTTGTCATCGGGCTCCTTGTTGGCGGAGCCATCATATCAAATGCCGTGTGTGTCTATGTTTATGGTCATTCCTCCTATGTGGATTCCTCCCCACAAAGGGCATTGGATGATGGTTCATGGCGACCGGATGTGCTCCTAAAGGTGTCTTTGTCAGCTTCAAGGGAGATCGAAGTTGTCCGGCTCACTATGGTCAGTGTGCTTCCTCGATTCTTAGTCCCCATCTTGTTGGGCAGCCCTTTCGTCCTTCAAGGATTCCTCCCCTTGTTGGAAGGTGGAGGGTGCTAACAAGGCGGCGTAGCTACGAGGAGTGGTTCGGCGGTGCAATGGTCATTGTGGTGAAGGCAAGCATGTGTTTGGTAATGACGCTTTGTCGATCTTTGTTGTTAGAACCCTTGTTTCATCATGCTGTAAAACTCTAATGTACTGGCATTTGACTTGCTCAAAGTCCACGAATGAAATTCAGGTGGGGATGCTCTCCCCCCCCCCTTGACTGTCAACAAAAAAAAAGAAGCGCTACAATCTGTTTGCACACATCCCCCTTCCCACATTCTCCCAGTACTTCTTGTAGCTGACAGGCCATCAGGACCAGTGCTTTGAGATTGCCCATACTATCGAGCGCACTCTTTACCTCTTCCTCTGTATATTGCTGCATAAGATCTGTGTTCATCACTTCAGTGACTCGCAACGGCACTGATTCATGGAGAATCTAGACTGGAAAAGAGATGCATAAAATTTGGTGTTCAGATTGTGGATTCCTTCTGCATCCTCCACAACGCCACCATCCTCCTTCACCAGACGACTGATTCTTTTTTTTTTTTTTTACCAGACTGTAGATGGGCTGCCAATTCGCAAGCGAGATTAGAACGAAGAGACCTCATACAACGAACCCCGTTTAGTTGGGCTACGCAGGCCCAATATGGGCTTCACAGGGCAGGTTTTTATTCGCATCCTGTCCCCCTCTAACCCTAGCTTGGTTTACTTCCTCATCGCCTTCCTCCCGGCGCCGCCAACTTGAGCAAAAAGCCCTTATCCCCATCCCTCTGCCGCCGCCATCTTGAGCTCCATACTCAGAAATTTTTCCTACACACCACGCAAGATGATGCCACTCGATACCTCCGCCTCCGCCTCCGCCTCCGCCTCCGCCTCCGCCGCCTGTTCCCGTCTACCATGCATCCTTCTCAACAGGGACCCTGTAATCGGCATCTGCCGCAACAAAACCACCGCCGTCGGTGAAGGGAGGAATAACCTCACAATCGAGGCGTCCTTCTGCTATGAACAGCCGCCGCTCGCGTCCACCCTCTTCGTCTATTGCCCCGGCTTAACCTACCCCCGCAGATCGGTACTCATCTCCACCGCCGAAGATCTACTTCTCTTCCGCGTCCCGGTGGCTGACGAACCTCCAACATATTATTTCAGCTACGACGCCTGCGACTACAAAGACTGTGACTACATGATCTATCGTGCCGGTAGGTCCCCAACTCTCACGCGTATTCCAAATCCGAAGGCCAACTTCTATGACGACAGCGTCGGCCTCCTTTCGCGCGCCGGAGATCTATTTACTGTTGCTGCACTTGTTGCCAAATCCACCAATGAATTCACCCTTCATCGATTCGACTCTGAGGTTGGAAATTGGTCCTTGAAGACGGTATCGCTGGATGCCCCGCCGAAGCCCTACCCCATTAGGATCCGCACTAATGTGCTTCTGCTCAATCACCACTTCACCACAACTGTTATCGCGCTCGGAGGTAAATCTGGGACTATGGGTTGGGTCGATCTCTGGAGCGGCATCCTGCTCTATGACCTATGCCCTGAGGATCAAGAGAGACCTATGCTACGCCACATGAGGTTGCCACTGCCGATGCATCTGGGAAAATGGGCAACGGAGCTAGGCTGCACAAAGTCTATTAGTGGAATCGCATCTGTCATCAAGGGTGGGAAACCGTGTCTCAAGCTTGTTGGCCTGCAAATTATCGAGGAACGTCTTCCCTACGACGACATTGAAACAAATCTGCCCTGCTACACAGTCAACAACTGGGCCATCACCACCTGGAGCAACACTATAGTCCACTTTGATTCTTCCGACAATTGGCAAGATGGCTTCACCGTATGGGCTCCAGATGTAATTATCAGTGATACTGTACGATCAAAATTGTTGGCCTCTGGTTTGCTACATCGTAAACCGTCTGAAGATGGTGAAGATACGGTGGAGCTTGCACTGCAAAATCTTGTGGTTTCTGAGCCCACACCAAGCCTGAATGGTGAAGAAGAGGTCGTTTATCTGATGGCCAGGCCAAAGTACTTCCACCCCAAAGGATGGGCCCTTGCTATTGACATCAAGAACCATACACTGCTAGATGTGGCTGAGTTTGGCACTGCTAAGGAGGGAGTGCTACCTGATGTCAGCTATTGCTCTAGTTCCATTTCCAAATATTGAACTCTGGCAAACCCTCCAGGTAATTATTTGTTACATATGCATGTTATAGCTGTTATTTCAATTGATCCACCTGCCATCACGTCGTGTGATCTCTTGATCATATTTCAGGTTATATACATCATTTACATTAGAAATGTATTGGTTTTGCACCATGATCGTGTCACTTTGTTGGGTTGTGAGACTGCCTGAAGTGTATCTAAACCTGGATACTGGTTTCGCTAGTGACTCAAGCATTTTAGTATTTTGCTTCGCTAGGCAGTAGTACTATTTGGGGTTATAGGATCTGTACTTAGTTCGAAAGTGCACTATATGATGTCCTCAATATACCTTTTCTCACTTTAGTTCTGCCTTTTGTTGTTACCTATTAGTTGTAAATGCATACAACCCCTTATTTAACTGAACATGGTTTCCTAGTTTATATCCGTACAATTAATATTACATTATTATCAAGGTACATTCCAATCTGCCTGAGCCCTGGTTGAAAACATATAGAACTTCTCACCTCACCTATATTCTGCTTGATTTCAACAATTTTGGCCTGCTTGATCAGTCTTCCACTCTCGTCTCTTATTTTCCCAATTGCTACCTACCTGGCCAGAGTTCTAATACGTACATGCAGAATAGGGACCAAAGAATGTGCTAATGACTAATTAAAAAGGTCGATGGTTGTTTGTGCTACTGCTGCAGTGAAATTAACGTGTTATGTGGTGCGTGTGAGAGAAGTGGACTGATAGTGTTATTGTTACCGTGGAAATGTAATGTGCTAATGACTAATTAAAAAGGTCGATGATTGTTTGTGCTACTGCTGCAGTGAAATTAACGTGTTATGTGGTGCGTGTGAGAGAAGTGGACTGATAGTGTTATTGTTACCGTGGAAATGTGAAGTAGACATAAGTGGGTTTCTATGAGGCATCAGGCTAAGCTATGTTGTGGACTGCATGAACTTTGTTTTGCTTTTATTTAGTACTAAATTTTTTGTTGCCTACATGTCTAGCCCTGTTTTTGTCACCCTGCCTTTGCCAGTGTCATGACAATGATTAAATCTGGTTTACTGTACATATTTCTTAGGCCCCGTTTAGTTTCCCAAAAATCCACTATTCATCTAACTTTTCCCTATTCATCCCACCTCTTCTACTCACATATCACTATTCATCTACAGTGTTTTTTGGCGAACAGTGTATTTTCGGGGAATCTTTCCCCAATCTAAACACACCCTTACTTTGGTGACGCATGGTGGCATTGGTAGTATGTTTATGTGGGAATAATAATCAATTCAATGGTTATATTCAATAAAAGAATTCGTTTCTTACGAATGTAAGGTTTGACCCTTCAAAGAAAAAGAGAACAACAACAAAGCCTTGTAGTCTGAAGAAAGTTGGGGTCCGTTAGGTTTGAACCCCACTAGAAGCAGCAAGAACTCTTTGCTCGCTGATGTTTTGGTACTTCAATTCTCTCTTGGTATCCCCCTCTGTCCACGTCAAGTTTTGTATCCCACTGCCCCTTGCATTGGTGACTCCTTTCTACGTATGGCATTTGCAGCTTACTAATACTGTAATCAATGTGTTGGTAATTGTGCCCTGCGCAGCTACATGTTGTCAAATGTGAACTTAACTAACTTGGATATAAAAAATGTGTACATTGGATACTCTTAGTTTTTTCCAGGGTTGATGAGTGTTGTATTCAATATGCATGTGTTGGATTTGCCTGTCTTCATTAAGCATTTATGCTATTTCATTTGCTGCAGTAACAAGGAAAACTTAGGTTGGCCAAGGTCATTCAGGAGTATTTGTGGAAGATGGATCCTCAACACAAGGAGAATATTAACAGCCTTTTGTGACAAGTTACACTGTTATGAAACTGGAGGTTATCTTGTAGTTCTGGTTATCTAAGTTGCTATTCGAACAAGCTTGTATGATGATTTGTAGACCATTTCGTTAAAATATTTGTAATGGTTATGCTTTTGAGAACTAATGTTTGCTACAAGCAATTATATATCTAAACTTTTTTGTGACAAGTTGTGCTGTTATGAAATTTGAGGTTATCTTCTAGTTCTGGTTGCAGCCTCACTTTCATCATTTGCAGCCGGGCTGTCATATGTTATGGATAGACTAAAACAGGAGGAAGTGGACTGGAACGCCTGGCTCGGCAGGAAACCCAGCCAGATCGCTTAAGAACAGGTTGTCTAAGGCTGGTTCTGTTCTTCGTTGCTGCGCCCGCACTGCGGTGACCTTGAGCCTCGCCGCCGTCCTCCCTCTCACCATCCCGCAGCCGCCAGTCGCCTCTCCCCCTCGCCGGTAGGGGTGGGCAAAATAACCCGAAACCGAAACCTGAACCTAAAATAACCGAAATACCCGAGATTTTGGTTTTTGGTTTGCTGTTCGGTTTCTGTTTGCAGAGGACCGATCTTCGTTCGGTGCATTCGGTCTCGTCTCTCGAGAAACCGAGTAGACGGACGAGACCGAACAGCAACCTTATCTTCAGATTGTGAGCTGCCACGCACGCATGAGCTATGCTTATCCGCCACACTCCATTTGCATCTATTCGTTCTATCTCATGCCTCTCTCCCTCGCGTTGCTTTTGCCTGCCTGCTGCTACTTAGACGCCAGTGCTAGCTAGCTTTCTGTTCCTTGTCGCCGCTAGAAGCTAGTGCTAGCTAGCTTTCTGTACCTCGCCACTGCTGGCCATGCATAATCTTCCTGCTGATCTGCAGTCTACAGCCCCCAATCGAATTGCCCTGCCCTGCTCCAGTACTCGGGGCTCGGGAGGAGAACAGAATCTCGCGGCGGTGGACGAGATGGCCGACGACTAGACAGGTGGCCCGTCCATGGATGAGTCAACGGCACTGGCACACAACAGCATCCCTTTGATCTTCCTCCACTGTAGGGCTGCTCACGCAATCGCGGATCGACGGCAACCCACACAGATTCGCGGCCAATGGCGTTTGCCGTCTCTTTGAATCCTGCACTCGGTCTGTTCGGGTGAAACCGAGAAACCGAACCGAACTCTCGGTTACCCGAACTGTCGGTCTTTCGGTGTTCGGGTTGAAGTTCGGTTTCCATTCTTCAAAAACCAAACTTTAGAAGAACCGAAAGAACCGACCCGATCAACCCGAATGCCCACCCCTGCTCGCCGGCCGCCTCTCTCCCGTGCCGTCGGGCCCGCCTCGCCCCTTGTCACGTCGACCGCCACGCGCACCCAGCTCGCCGGCATGGCTGAGAAGAGGTGTCGCCAACGCCAACGCTGCCTCTATCGGTGCCGCCTCGTCGTCCTCCACGCCGGCTGGCCAACACCCCAGGTGTTAATTATCAAATTAAGGATTTATTAAGTGATCAATACTTGGTTAAGGACAAAAATTAAGGAAAAGATTTTATCATTTGGAATTTAAGTGAAAATTTGAATGAAAATTCAAATTCAGTCAAATTTTGGTCATATCTTGGAAATTTTAAAATTTTTGAATTTGAGCAAATATTGGAAATATGACCAATGTCAAGATATTATTATTTAACATCATTGGAAGACTTTTATTAGAGATTTATAAAAAATAAAAAGTTTGAAAAAGAAAAGAGGAGAAACTTTTTTACTAGGTATGGAAAATGTGATTTTTGCCCAACTTTGGAGGCAAATTAAAGAAGATTTTTTGCAGCAACAAATGAGTATAACTAGCAAAATGGATTCTTGGATGTCTGATTAACATAATCGAGTAGAAGAGAAAGAAGGAATTTTGAATTTGGATATTCAAATCAAATTTCAAAAGGGGTCAAGTTGAACTGTTTTGGAACTCGAGTTCAAAACCAGAGCCGAGCCGAACGCGCACGCGGTTTGCGCGCTGCGGTTCGCCGCCGACGCCATACCTCGCCCACGCGTCAAGGCTCGAGTGGGAAAGCAGGGAGTAGGCTTTACATCAACGCAAGGTCACAGTAGGCAACCAGTACCGGCCGTCGTCATCCTTGTCTACGCACCTCCTCAACGCAGAGCCGCCGCGGTTCGCCGCCACCACCGTCGAGACGTCGTTCTTCACACCCACAGAACAATCAAGAATGATGATAAGCTCAGCCTCGTCTTGCTTCTGCACGAAGTCACCTCGGGTATAAAAGGGAGTTTAAAGAACCGTCCAATTTACGTTTGGTTTATATGAAATCATCGATCAATACTTTAATATGAGAGCTAGCACGTGTCCATCTCTTGAGTTGCCACGTAGTAACCAACATCTAGAGGCGCATGATAAATATAATATCACATAAAACAATGCAGGTCCGGTAGTCCCGGTATGTGTTCCACAACATGCCCAAGACCAAGCATACACATACCGTTTATACAAATACACATTGCCAAATTAACCGTAGAGAGCAATTTTAGTGATTACATGAGAGTTCAAGATTAAAAATATTACAAGTCCAACATAAAGATTCAAATTTAAATAAGAGCTCCAAATACAAGTCTTGAGCTCACAAAATATTAAATGAGTGACATGAATTAAAGGTTCAAGCTTCCTATGGCGATCTCACAACGATAAACGATAAAACGCAGCGGTACGACAAAAGCAAAGGTGCCTAGCACGAGCACACCAATGGCACAAACATCACATGCCCGGTCTGCTCCTCACCCATATGAGGATCAACGGGGTAGAAGAGACCAAGCACGGCCTCCGGTTCGACTGCAACTTGATGAAATATAGCACTTGAGTACAAAGGGTACTCGCAAGACTTACACAAATATAATATAACCAAGCAGTATGCATATTTGGATGTAGCAAGGAATGAGGCTTTAAGGTTAAATAAATTGCATAAACGCCTATCTTATCTTAACCTTAGCTTTTATATAACATGAGCAAATGATAATTATCCTATAGACCTAGTCAAATTTTATTTGTTTGCCCATCCCACCTCAACTTTTAGTGAGCAACAATATATCATCATCATGTGGACATAGAGCATAACCATGTGAACATCATTCTCATCCATGCGGTAACTCTACAATGAATCCATGGGACATTGAGCGGGTGCCATAACCAAGAGCGTGGCAATTCAAATTGATTTTTTAAACCTTGAAAGGGTGTACATCTTTACCCACACGACTTGAGGACCTTGCGGCTTGCCCACTAGTACAAAGATGGACAAGGGGTACTCATGTCAACCTTTCCTGAAAAGCCTTGGACGCCCGGAAGTTCACGCCTAACTTATACGGAGGGTTGCCTAGGCCCACTATGAACACTCTAGGGCCCTCACCATACACACATATCTAGGACCGTACCCGGATGACCAATTCAATTTCGGTAATTAGCTTATCCTCCCATTCATGATATGTGGTACTACGGAAAAAATGCTCAAGCCGACGTCAACAACGGACGGTCCTTAATCAAGTCAAGCGGATCTGTGCCCGAGACTCCATTCTCAACGCCCTACACCATATCCGCTCAAGTCTCGTAAATCATTTTCATCAACAAGTTACAATAACCATTTTTAAACCAAGGACCATAACGACATCGTTGTTGATTAACCTATCCATTCCATTCCCAGTAAACCTACCACTCTACCACTAAGCATGGCTAAGCATTAAGCAACTTAAAACAAGTAACCCATACTACTCGAGTGACAAGGCATAAGGTGAAACATCAAGAATAGGTAAAACATCAAATAGGATCTACAAGATAACCACAAAATACAACCCAGTGCAACCCATAGCCTATATTGATATATATAAGTATTTGCAAAAATAGGAATTTCAACATGCATAGCTGCTTGCCTTGGTTCTCCTCCGGTTCTCCTTCGGCCTCGGGCTCAACGGTCTCGCACTCCGGCGTCTCGCTCACTAAAAGAATGAATGCATACATGCATTAGAGATGATGACATGATGCGAATACAAATGAAATGCTTGAGCATAATTGCTAATAAAAAGCACCTCAACAAACTATCTAAAACACCCACAAAACTAGGAGGCGGATAAAGGTTTACCGAAAAGATAGAACTACTAGCAAGCAAAGGAATAACACATATAAATTCTAAATCATGGAATTAAGGCCTAGATAAAACATATCATGTGCTCACTGTCCAAACATGATTAAAAGAGTTGGTTATGTATTAAAATATTCTCTGCATAATTAACTATAAAATAAACAAGTTATACTTAATAAAAAGTATTAAATCCTAAAAGTCATGCTTAGAAATAGAACAAATATGAAAGGCATTTTTTCTAGATTCTATACAGTGAAAAAATATTAACAAAATTGGTTTTACCATTTAATTATTTTTGAGCTATTATTTATTTCCAGTCAGCTAGCATACATTTTAATAAAAACAGTGGTAAAAAGCATATAAACATGGGTGAAAAGTTATAGATCTAGCATTCATATGATACAAGAGTTCTAACAAAACTGAATTTGGCATTTTTAGAGCAGTATAACTTTTAATATGAATTAATCAAGCTTTGAGTAATATAAATTATAGCAAAATATACACTGCAGTAAAACATGAAACCATAGGTTTTTATGAAACTTCATCCTTCTAGGAATCCAACAAATCAAGTTTCACCATTTTTGGAGTAGTATACAAATTGCTACGCATTTTTCAAGTTTTCAGCCGATTCAAAACAAAACCCAAAACGCTTTTGCATCCAAGACCCTGGAAAACCCTACATCTACGCACGCAACCACCCCACACAACAGCAGCTGACATGTGGGGCCCGCAGGTCAGTGACCTGGCCAGAGCCAGCCATGGCCGGCGGTCAAAATCCGGCGAAATCCCTCGCCTACGGCGAGATTCCGGCGAGGGGAAGGGCAAGGAGAGCAAGAGGGCCACAAGAGCAATCCATTCCCCACCTTGGATTGAAAGATTGGTGGTCGGAATGGGATCGACAGCGAGCTGCAGCGGTCTACAAGATTGGCCAGCGGTGGTGGCGGCTCTGCAGCGACGAGGGGCGGCGGTGGCAAATGTGAGGCGACGAGAGGCGGCGAGGTGGAGGGGAAGGTTCCTGTGGGGTTCAATTGAGTCGGCGTGGACTGCAATGGCGAGGCGAGCTCGGGCCGAGCTCCAATGGCAACAATGGTGGTGGCGGTTGCAATGGGGGAATGAGGCTAGGGTTTTGGAAGCCGGCGGTTTGGCGGTTAAATAGGAAGAGGTCGAGCGGGGTAGAAGAGGGTTTTGTGCGTGGGCAAAGGCTCGCCGGCCGGTAACGTGGCAGCAAAGCCCTGTTCGGCCAGCAGTGGAAGAGAATCTTGCTGAAAAGGAATCTTGGCCGAATCTCAAGATTTTTCAACTAAACTTCAAAATCTCCAAAAAGAAAATTTGCACATCTTCACATTTCTGAACTTTGTCCTATTTGGCAATTTCTTCAATTTGCCATTTAGTCCCTCAAAAACTCCAAAAATCTCCAAATTGCGGTTTTCGTCCTCATACGATTTCTCCTTGAATATCGTCCCTTTCAACTTCCTCCCAACAGCAAAAAGGTGTCTCAAAATCCATTTTATAACTTCCATGTTCAAACTTTCCCGAGTCCAGTTCAAAAATTTTGAATTTGGAGCTTGCTCTTCAACTCGGTTTTGAGCCGCAGGAGCACGCTCTCGGGAGCTCGCGCGCGCGTACGTGCAGGCCGCCCATGCCATCGACGCCCTCTGCCGTCGACTGACCCCGCCTGCACTTGTCAGTCGCACAACGACATCTCCCACGTCAGCGCGCACACGCCTGACCCGGTCAGAGGCCCTGCCGCTCCCTGCAGCAGTGCTGCTCGGCCGCGTCACGCCGCGCTCTCGCCGGCGTCGCGCTCGGACCGCTGGTCTGCCTATTACCGCGCCTCAGTCAACTGGTTCCCACGCCTTAACTGTGCTCGCAGTCGTGTGCCTTGCCCTACTCTGCCTGCCGCCCAGCCGCGCCCATGCCGACCAGACCGCCTGGCACCTACGCCATGTGCCCCCACCACCGCGACATTGACCAAGGCCGTCTCAGTCTTCTTTCGAGCCACGTCGGGCTTCTCCTCTACCCTTTTTCCCTTCCCTTTAAAGCCCATGGCTTTTCTCTCTCTCGCTCGCACGGAAATCCCCACCGGAGCTCGCATCTCGCCACCGCCGCCTCGGCCGCATGTGGCTAGCTCGCTCCAGCCACTTCCTGGCAAAACCACTGACACCAGAAGCTCCGCTGTGCCCCACAGTTGCTGACCGAGCCTTTCCCCGCCTTCCTCCGCCACCACAGTCGTCGGCGCAACTCGCCGGAGTGTAGCAGAACCACCGCCGCCATCAACGACCCTTTTCCCGGCCTTCTCCAACCACGAGACCTTGTCCAAAAGGATCGACTCACGGTGAGCTCCTCTTCGATTTCCTCCACTTCCCCGGCCCGGAACCGCCTCCGTTTGGCCGGCGCATGAACGCTGGCGAGCCCAGGGACCTAACTTCATGTAACACCCTAGGTGTTAATTACCAGGATCAAGTTAATGACTGTCAAAAAGGACCAAGGTTAAGGCTTAAGCCACTGTTTCTTTTGTCTTTTGGATACAAGAAATTTGAGTTCAGATTATAAATTTGGAAGAAATTGGTTAAATCCAAAAGATTTTAAGTTCTAATTCGTCCAAGATGTGGAATGACCTATAAGGGATGGTAGTTTGATTGACAACATGATTCAATGGTTTGGGCTGCAGAAAAACAAAAGAAAAAGAAAGAAAATAGAGGGGAAAAGGAGTTGTTGGAATTTTCTATAAAGTTAATGAGTGTGGTTTTCGGTCAAGCTTGAGAATTTTAGTTTTGATTTCAACCAAGTGTTGGAATGGTGGATCAGGCTCGAAGTGGATTTGTTGGACATAAATTATGTGATCATATTTGGAGAAAAATGAAAAGGGAAAAATATGCCAGAGGAAAGGAAGAATTTGGACATAAATTATGGTTTTTGGCCAACTTTGGGAGCCATTTAAAGGAATTTCTGTGCAGCAAGGGTAGCACCTATCTAGCAAAATGGAAACCCATATGTATGGTTAACACGTTTCAGTAGAAGAGAAAGGAAGGAATTCGAATTTGGATGAGTGAAATTAAATTCCAAAGAGGTTAAGTTGAACTGACTGTGGTGTTTCTGCAGTAAAGTTCAGAGTTTGTTTTCGAGCAATCTATCGATCTTTTCATGAAACTGTCGTTATAGAAGTTGCAGCCCTGTAGCCAAGGTATAACTTTGGTTCAAGGTATGACCGTATGAGTGAAGTTTGTGTTGGAAGTTTTAGAGCAATTTTGGATGGAATTCTCAGGTTCAGAAGAAATAGAATGGAGAAGAACAAAACACAGCAGAGCAAAGGAGAAAAGAACCGTGCACAGCAAGCAGTTTGGGCAGAGCTCGGTGCCACGCACCGGCGTGCCGTCGACGCTAGTCTCTGCCCACGCGTCGAGGAGCAAGGGAAGCAGGGGAAAGCTTTGCTTCTACGCAAGGTTACGTGAATAACTTCTTTAAGTGCTGCGCCGGCTCATCTTCATCCCTTTGGCGCCCTTTCTCCACCAAGCGTGCAGCTCACCGCCGCCGCATCAACCATCCCTGCCTCCACCCTTGTTGGAAAATCGAGGTGGCCCTAATACCCACTCTGTGAGGACCTACACCTAAAACACACACCAACTCACTCTAGAGTCGGTTAGCTCTTATAATTTCTAATACTTAGTGCACCAGGTCCTTTGGACGGTAGAACCGTCTTTTCACTTCCGGGAGGCAGAGCCTACCAACAGATGAAGCTGGCTTTCGGGTGGCAGAGCCAACCTACGATAAAGCCCAGACCTGTTGTGATCCCGGGTGGCAGAGCCAACCTTCGATAGATCACTTTTATACACTAAGCACTTAGAAACTATGAAGCTTAACCGGGAGACTAATACTTTACAAAGACACTCTTTATTATTGAAACACCAATATTACAAAGGGTCACTCACACCTTTAGGTGGCTAGCCTAACACACTCACCCTCTCACTTCTACCTAGCACCACTCTTCTACCATGCTCTTGGATGGATGGCATGGCATGGGAGGGGGGCTCTATTTATAGGCTAAGAGGAACCATAATATTGAGACAAGTGTCCCCATTCTAGAATTTTCCTAAATATTACAACATTTGCTAATTTATTTAAATACTAAATCTAGAGTTCTCCATGGGAAAATATCTTGCTCTTGTATGGTGGAGAACTTTCTAGAAGTTTGCATTGCCTCTTTCAACACTCCCCCTCAAGGCAAACTTCTTTTCAATGTTGTCCTGCAGACCATGCCGAGTGCCTCTCGAAACTTCTCAAATTTTGCTTTGTTGAGTCCTTTGGTGAGTACGTCGGCAGTCTGCTCATCTGTCTTGGTAGGCACCATTATGATCTCACCCTCAAGGACCTTTTCTCTTATGTAGTGATAGTGAACTTCTATGTGTTTAGTCCTTGCATGAAAGACTGGATTTTCTGCCAATCGAATGGAAGATAGATTGTCACAGAAAATCCTTACTTGGTATTCTGTTGGTTGGTGAAGATCCTCCATCAACTGCTTAAGCCAGGTGCTTTCTTGTGCTGCCATTGCTGCTGATCGATACTCTGCTTCAGTACTAGATAGTGCCACAGTTGGTTGTCTCTTACTGCACCATGATATGGCTCCTGATCCAAGACTGAAGAAGTATCCCGTAGTTGATCGCCGTGTGTCATAATCTCCGGCATAATCGGCATCACAATATCCCATCACCTGGCATTCATTTGTCTTCTTGTATATAATACCAAAATTGATGGTGCCTTTGACATACCTGAGGATATGCTTGACTGCATCGAGGTGAGGCTTCTTGGGACTACTCATGTATCGACTAACCACTCCCACCGGATATGAAATATCAGGCCGAGTTAATGTAAGATAGATGAGACTCCCAACGAGTTGTCGATACATAGTGGCATCTTCTAGATCCTTCCCCTTGTCTCCTTGTAGTCTCACATTAGGATCCATAGGAGTAGAAATAGGTTTGCAATCAAGCATCCCATACCTTTGCAAAAGGTCCTTGGCATATTTCTGTTGACCCAGAAATAGCCCTTCCTTTGTGCGCTCCACCTCAAGTCCAAGGAAATGTTTTAGCTCTCCAAGCTCCTTCATTTGAAATCGCACCGAGAGATTTTCTCTTGTCCTTTGTACTTCCTCGGACCAATCTCCAGTTATTATCAAGTCATCAACGTAGACTAGGACTATTACTAGTCTACCTTCATTCACCTTAACAAATAGGCTAGAATCTGATGGAGCGACATTGAAACCACTTTGTACGAGGAACTCACCGATCTTCCCGTACCATGCTCGTGGAGCTTGCTTTAATCCATAGAGTGCCTTCTTCAATTTGCAAATATACTCAGGGTGAATTTTGCTCTCAAATCCCCTTGGTTGCTCCATGTAGATCTCCTTGTCAAGCTCGCCATGTAGAAAAGCGTTCTTGACATCCATTTGCCATAGCTTCCAAGACTTGCAAGCGGCCAATGCTAGCAAGACTCGTACAGTTGTAATCTTTGCCACCGGACTGAATGTTTCTTCATAGTCTAGCCCATATTGTTGAGAGAAACCCCGAGCAACGAGTCGAGCCTTATACCTCTCAATTGAGCCATCAGGACGAGTCTTCACTTTATAAACCCATTTGCAAGATATAGGCTTCACCTCCTTTGGTCTTGGCACTAAATCCCACGTTTGATTCTCATTTAGTGCCTTAATTTCTTCCTCCATCGCCTTACGCCACTCAGGGCCTTTTTCTGCTTCTTCATATGAGGATGGCTCAATAGGTATAGACTCATCAACAAGGGCAGTATTAGCATACCTTGGATTAGGCTTCCTTTGCCTTGTTGTCCTCCTTGGTTCTTGAATAGGCTTCTCAAGCTCATTTTGTGGCGAGTGAGATTCCTCCGAGGTCATATGTACACCAGTCTTCCAAGGGCTCTTGGTTTTGCTTGGCGAACACTCTTTATCTTCATGAGGAATTGGTGCTTGCTCCTCTTCTTCTGGAACTTCTTCTAGAATCTCCTCAAAATTATGTGAGTCCGGCAGCTTGACCTTCTCGGGAGACCACCAAGCCGAAGCTTCATCAAATACCACATTTCTTGAGGTGTGGCACCTTCCCGTGGTGGGATCGCAGCACCTCCAACCCTTTCGTGCATCATCATAGCCAACGAAGATGCATCGAATTGCCTTCTTATCAAACTTACTCCTTAGATGATCCGGCACGAACACATAACAAACACAGCCAAATACTTTGAGATGGCTGACTACTGGCTTCACCTTCCATAGAAGCTCATGAGGTGACTTGAATCCCAGTTTGGGTTGAGGTAGCCTATTTATTACATAGGCTGATGTCCTCATACACTCGGCCCAGAACCTTCCAGGTACGTTCTTGGCATGGAGCATACTTCGGCAAGTTTCTGCAAGATGGCGATTCTTGCGCTCCGCCACTCCATTTTGTTGTGGAGTATTGGGGCAAGTTAATTGCCTTTTTATCTTGTGCTCCTTAAGATAAATAGTGAACTCATTTGATAAATACTCTCTCCCATTATCAGTACGGAGGCATTGAATTTTTATATTAAGTTCACCTTCAACTTTCTCCTTAAACTCCTTGAATTTTGTGAAAGCCTCAGATTTTTCCTTCATAAAGTAAACCCAAACGTACCTGGAGAAGTCATCAATAAAAGTAACCATGTACCTCATCCCTCCAATAGATATTTGCTTAACTGGGCCGAACACATCCGAGTGTATGAGCTCCAATGGCGTCTTGGACCGATGCTCCGACTCCTTGTATGGCAATTGATGAGCCTTGCCATATTGACAACCGGCACAAACCATGTCTGTCCGGATGTCCACTTGAGGAAGCCCCTTTAATACTTGCCTTTGCATCATCTCCTTTAATTTAGTGTAGTTAACATGCCCAAGACGTGCATGCCAAAGATCACCGGTCTCATTCCTCCGTGTCTTGTCCACATAAGCGGACTCAGCGGAGAGGACATAGACCGATTGTCTCCTCCTTCCTTCCATGATGGGTGTGCCGATCACCTTCAATTTTCTAAAAATTGCCACACCATCTGGCCCAAAGAGAACATATTTCCCCTCTGCTGTCAATTGTGGGACTGACAGCAGATTTTTCTTCAAGCCAGGGACATGATAAACCTTCTCGAGTTGGAGTTGTTGAGGACCATACCTTGGGACGACCGCCTTCCCGACATGAGAGATGGATAATCTCGAGTTGTCTGCCATTAGCACCACTCTCTTTCCTTTATAGTCGGCCATATCATTCAATTTCTTGTCGTCACTAGTCATATGGTTGGAGCACCCTGAGTCAATGATCCAATCCTCCTTGTAATTAAGTGTCGGATCTGATGTTGCTGCAAAAGCATGTGCCTCCATGTCCTCCTCCAACTCATTTTCTTCAATTTCTTGAGAAAACCCAGCTTCAACATCCCACTCTTCTTCATTAGGATATGCTTCCTCCTTCTTTTTCTCTTGTGTGATGGTGGCCATGTTTCCTTCAAAGCGTCTTGTATTCCCTTCAAAACGCCTCCTTGGAAATCGACATTCTCTAGCAAAGTGGCCCTCCTTACCACAGTTAAAGCATCCATCCTTTCTTGGTGGTTGTTGCTGGTTTTCTCGTTTATGGGCTCCCCCTGCAAAGTTACTCTTGTTCTTCGGGTGATGCTTGCCACCTTCCATCCATCTTGGCTTCGGCCTTTCTTGTCCCCGAGGTAGAGTCTTCTTCTTACTTGTGAAAAGTGCCTCCTCTTCTTCCTTTATAGTCACGCCTCCCATCTTCTTGGCTAACTCCTCCTGATTAGCCAGTAAATTTTCTAGCTCCACTAATGAAGGTTGAGTAGGCCATCCACTCACTGCGGCTATAAAGCCTTGAAATTCGGGTCTGAGACCATTGATGATGATCCTCCTCATACGGGCCTCACCAACCTTCTCATCTGGTGCGAGCTCAGATATCTCTCGACAGATAGATTTCACTCTTGTGAAATATTGCCCAATAGTGAGAGTGCCTTGAGAGATACCTGATAACTCCTTTTCCAAGAGCTGGAGGCGTGCTTCATTCTTCTTGGAGAATAATTTTCCCAGAGTCTCCCAAGCTTCCTTCGGGGTCTCCACATCTCGAATGTGCTCTAGTAGGTCCTCCTCAATGGTTGTCTTCAACACGAACATAGCCTTGCCGGCCTTGATGCGCCATTTCCGTAAGGACTCGGCGCTCTCCTTCTTCGAAGCACCTTCACCACTCTCTTTTGGTGGAGGCACTGTTTCGGCACCCGCAACGACCTCCCATAAGTCTTGGCCTTGTAGGTAAGACTCCATGCAGGTCTTCCAATAGCCATAATTATGGCTATTGAGCTTCTTAATCCCACAGCTTGCGATAGAAAGATCCGCCATGGTAACTGACGCCCAGCGTCAAGTTAGCTTTCTTGGTCCCGGACCAATGAGCTTCACAGTCCCAGACTGTGCACCGGCAGAGTCTCCCCTTAGCGCCTTGATATTGCACCGAACAGCAAGCACCCTGTGCTCACCGAGTGACCTCCTCCAGACGGTCCCTGACCGCCCGGCTCTGATACCAATTGTTGGAAAATCGAGGTGGCCCTAATACCCACTCTGTGAGGACCTACACCTAAAACACACACCAACTCACTCTAGAGTCGGTTAGCTCTTATAATTTCTAATACTTAGTGCACCAGGTCCTTTGGACGGTAGAACCGTCTTTTCACTTCCGGGAGGCAGAGCCTACCAACAGATGAAGCTGGCTTTCGGGTGGCAGAGCCAACCTACGATAAAGCCCAGACCTGTTGTGATCCCGGGTGGCAGAGCCAACCTTCGATAGATCACTTTTATACACTAAGCACTTAGAAACTATGAAGCTTAACCGGGAGACTAATACTTTACAAAGACACTCTTTATTATTGAAACACCAATATTACAAAGGGTCACTCACACCTTTAGGTGGCTAGCCTAACACACTCACCCTCTCACTTCTACCTAGCACCACTCTTCTACCATGCTCTTGGATGGATGGCATGGCATGGGAGGGGGGCTCTATTTATAGGCTAAGAGGAACCATAATATTGAGACAAGTGTCCCCATTCTAGAATTTTCCTAAATATTACAACATTTGCTAATTTATTTAAATACTAAATCTAGAGTTCTCCATGGGAAAATATCTTGCTCTTGTATGGTGGAGAACTTTCTAGAAGTTTGCATTGCCTCTTTCAACAACCCTCTTGCTTCTCCTCCAACCTAGCTACCTTCTCCACCAGCTCGATCCACCGTCCGTGCACCTCAGCTGCCAGTCCTGGTCATCTTCACCTCTTCCTGCCGCCGCCGCCCAAGATGAGCTCACGGTGAGCACAATCTTCCCGTGTTCTTTCTTCGACCTCAAGCTTGTAAATCGACGATTCATGGAGTCCTAGTCCTCTTGATCGTCTCAGTTCAGCCAGCACAAGACCGTGGAAATAAGAAACCTAGGAAAAATGGCTTTGATAATTTTTGGTCACCACAAAATGGTTATAACGGTATTGCTACGAGTAAGACGTCCGAATGATTACCCTTTCCTCCGGATGGTGTACGTGGCACATCTACGTCCACACGCTCTCCCACAACCTGGTCCACTCAAATTTCCATCTCTATCTCATGCCGGCTCCCAACTGCTCCTCTCTTAGTCTATAACTCAGGTTTAATTATTGCTTGTTGCATCGTTTGAACCATGCATTGCTCCAACCGCTCCCACTATTGATTTTCAATCCGTGCAACAATCCAGATTTGAGGCATCATTGACTTGCAGTCCTCACTCTGATATTGTTGCGTTGTTGCGCCATTCGTGTACTGTTCCAACGTCAAATTGTTTCAACTGGTATTTGTTTCATTCATGTTTTCCAACGGTGCAACATCGTAATGAAATGTTGTCATATAATTTTGCAAATTTATCACGTGCGATGTTCCGCCTATGATGGAATGTTTCAAGAAAACGATGCTACGTTCCATCTCGATTTTGATTCATGCAGGTAATGTTTCAACCATGCACTATTCTTTGTTCCAATCTGAGCAACATCTCTGTCAATATTCGGTTACGATTGTTCCTGTTTTACTCCTCCAATGTTGCAGTTGTTCCAACAAATTTGTTTCAACCTCTCCTGCGTTTTTGTTCCACTCAGCTCGCCCTCGTCGCTCTAATGTTTCAAATTTGAAACTCCTACTGTTCCACCGAAACCGTATGCGCCCGACGCTCTAATGTTCCATTCTTGTTGCCCACGTCTCCTTAATATTTCAAATTTGCAACTCCTAATGTTCCATTTAAATCGTATGTTCCCAAAATCTGTTCAATGTTTCAAAATTCTACATGATGTTGCGTGCAACATGCCACTGAAACACCGTCCGACGATGCGCCCGGACGCCAGACGTCCGGGCGCTAGCAAGTCGTTATAAATGTTATGGTAGCTTAAAAGTGAAGAAAATCTACAAAAATAACCATAAGTCAAATAACCTTGAGCCTTGGCAGAAAGATCACTTTCGGTAACCTTGTTCTTTGTGCCAAATGGTTTGGCCAGAAAACTTTTATTTATTTTTTTATGATTTAATCTTGTTTCTAGCTTTAAAGATAAAAACATTTCTAGTAAATAATGTGTAAATAATCTTTGTATCAAACTTGGCCTAAAAATCAGTTTTAATGTGGAGTAGCCTCTGGTCAGCTCGCAATTACAAATAATAAACCTAACTTAGACGTTTCGATTTTTGAAAAATAAATAGAATGGAGGAAAAGAGAAGAAAAAGAAATAAATCCCAATAAAAATAATGGTAATTAAATAAATCATGGAAAACAGAACAATGTCACGTTAATAAAGTAAATCCCTTGCTTAATAATGTTCACCCTATCACCATCAAATCACCCTAGGTTTTATTCTGATCCTAATCGTTAAATTGAGAACGGACATTTAAATCAATTAATGCATTCATGTATATACTACTCGGTGTCTACGAGCTCGTTCCTGCAGCACAGGAGATTGCCCAGGAGTTCGAGGTGAACGTGGTGCAGGCAAACCAAGAAACCGAGCCGGAGTACCACTTTGAGCAAGAAGGCAAACACCGGAGCATAACCTAACTTTTGTTTAAATTATGCAATTATGATTATTATATGGATGTGCATTTAAGTTTCAAGGAGTTGAATGAAAACCTAGAATTGCATAATTATAGGTTCCTTTATCTGAATACTAGCATGACAGGTTCGATAGTTGCTATGCTTTAGGACCTTTACAAGTCGAGTGTTTTCCTGACACTCGCGAGATATAGGAGTTGCATGCCTTTACTTATGCTAGAATCATAAGGATTGACGGACGAGATGGTGTGTGTAGATATCCCGTCCATGTTTGATGAATGGACTTAAGGTCGAAATGTGCGGATACTTTTGTGTCAAGTTTTTGAATGTACCATAGGCATGCACGGTACATGGGGCCGGTAAGTCCAAGTACCGGATTATGGATAGGTCCCTTACCCTTCTATTCTTGGAGATGTATTTCTCCCATGCCGATCATGTGTGGGTATATGTGTGCTTTCTTTACCAAAGACAAGAAAAAATAATATACTGTCGTAGAGCTTTGGGTTCTTCCAGTCTGGTGTCATTTTTATGAAAGTTTTTTCTACCTCTCGCGGCACAAAAATATTTAATTGCTAGTATATTCATAAGCCAAAAACATTAATGAACAACCAACATGACAAAGGTCTTCAACCATCCTTGGGTGGGGCATTAGAATGCACTTGAGGATTATTTTCTTCCGCCGGGTTTGGTGGTGCTGCCGCCGACGAATAATTTCGCCTCACAGCCTCAATATCAAAAGGAGGTTCTTTTCCTGCTGCAATATATTCTGCATGTGTTCCTTCCAAATAACGAAGTTGTGCTCTCAACCAACTTTTGTTGGGGGTGTAACTTTTGCTAGGGCTCAATTGATTTTTTTCCCTTCCCACCAGACGAACGACGGTTACCTCGCCCACCACCGCTACCTCTAGCAGCAATGGTGGGCGAGATGTAGCAGAAGCCATGTTCTATCAACAATACTTTTACTTTTTATATACAAGAAAATGAAAATAATTAATTAAAATTTTTAACTTATAAGAATATAAAAAAACCAGAGGCTAGTAAATCATTAATCTTGAAATCTAGGGGCTAAATTATAAGAATATAAATATTCTAGGGGCTAGTTTATAATTAAACTAAAAATTCAGGAGCTAAGTTAAGACAATATAATACATTTTCAAGGGCTAATTTATAATTAAAATAAAAGTCCAGGGGCTAACTTATAAGAATATAATGGTTTTCAAGGGCTATTTTATAAATAAATTAAAAATCAAGGGGCTAACTTATATGAATATAACTATTCTAGGGGCTAGTTTATAATTAAACTAAAAATCCAGGAGCTAACTTAAAACAATATAGTGGTTTTCAAGGGTTAGTTTATAATTAAACTAAAAAACGAGGACTAACTTATAAGAATATAATGGTTTTCAAGTGCTAGTTTATAATTAAACTAAACATCCAGGGGCTAGTTCATTAATTATTCTAGAAATCCAGGGGCTATTATAAGAATAAAAATATTCTAGGGGCTAGTTCATAATTAAACTAAAAATCCAGGACCTAACTTAAAACAATATAATGGTTTTCAAGGGCTAGTTTATAACTAAACTAAAAATCCAGGGGCTAACTTATAAGAATATAATAATTCCAGGGCTAACTTATAAGAATTTAAAGATTCCAGGGGCTACTTTACAATCAAACCAAAAATAGAGGGGCTAATTTACAATTGAAACATTTAAATTACAATATAATAATAGAAAAAAGGTAATTATTGTATATACTAATCGGAAACGTTTAGTACCGGCTAGTGGCTCCAGCCGGTACTAACTTCCCTGCACCGGCTGGAGCCACAAGCCGGTGCTAACTGCGCGAATTTAGTACCGGCTGGATCCACCAGCCGGTACTTAGGGGTTCTAGCCATTGCGCCTGACGCCAGGGGTGTCGGTGGTTGCCATTTAGTATCGGCTGGTGAAACCAGCCGGTACTAAATTGGCCCGAGGACGTCGACGAAAGGCTATTTTGTACGTTAGTACCGGCTCAAAGTGCAACCGGTACTAACATGTCAGGTACAAATGCTCGATTCTCTAGTAGTGTCCCTTGATTCTCACTAGATATGCATTGCATGGCACCCTGTATGTTGCACGTATGTATACGGGACACTGGTCCCGGCCGTCGGTGAAGTTTTCAAGGAGTTTGATGCGAGGCACAAGGAGGAGGCGCAGTGGGACGAGGAGGAGCTCCGCGGGGTGGCACGACAGTCCATGCAGTGTCTGGCCAGTGAGATAAGGAGGAGCTCCGCGGGGTGGCGCGGCAGGCCATGCAGCGTTTGGCCTACCAAGCGCCCCGCTGGCAACCGTAGCCAGCGTCACACCTCTGCCGCGCCAGTGTGGTTGACGTAGTCAAAACGGCTACCCAGTACAAACCGACTAATAATAAAATAATATTTGGTTAAAAAAATCTAGGGTAGTCTTAGGGCATGGGTAGTGGTGATTCGATTCATCAGGAGACAAAGAGACACGCAAGAAAAAAAAACTAAATCGGTTTATGCGTCAAAAGGTTTATGGGTCTCACACAAAAGATAAAGAAATGAACAGAACTTTTCTGCATCTTTGCATCAATCCACGCTGCACGGTTTACAGGTGGGGCATTCTATTTGTTTACTATCTTTGAATCATTTCAAAATTATGAATCGGATAGTCTCTCTCGTCTGTTGAATTGGTGCATTAGATCACCCAACTTCTTTAGTCATCCAACTTTTCCTTATTCATCTCATCCGTCCCACTCACAGACCATGCTTCCTAGCACGACCTACAGTTTTTTTTATCTATAGTGTTTTTTCTCCCAATCTAAACTCACCCTGAGTCAATTTTGTTGTTCCACGTAGACCGATGATCCGGCCACTATAGAACCCCTTACAAAACCTACCTATTGGATAGGCCAGTCTCAATGGGAAGTTTCATAGGAGTTTTATGGACATTAAATGCACTGTTACATCATTAGTTTTGCTGACGTAGCAGGGTAATTAAGGGGGGTTTCATGGGATGTAAGGAGAGTTTCATCACCTCTGTGGCATAGTTATTTGCAGTCTAGCGGTGAGACTGGCCTACTCGTCACGCACTCCTTACAGAGCTGAGTGAGTACACACAGGGAAAGAGAGGGACGTCAGACGTGTACAGACCAGGGTTCACCTTACCGTCGGGAACCGGTCCGGTTCGACCGGTTCCCGACCAAACCGCCCCGGACCGGTAGCGGTTCGGGCGGTTTGAACCGGTGGAAATTCAAAATTTTCAAATTTAAATTTAGAAATGGAAAAATGTCGTAAAAATTCCTAAAAATACTTCAAGGTGTGTGTAATCTATTGGTGTAAAAAGTTTTCAAATATTTGCTCATTTGACATTTTTTTTGGCAAATACAAGTTAAATCAAAAAAAGAAAAAGGAAAAAACGGTCAAACCAACCGGCTAACCGGTCAAACCGACCGACTAACCGCTCCAACCGAATTTGAATTCAAAATTCGAATTTGTTTGGTTTCTACCGGTAACCGGTCCAACCGGACCCGTTTACCGCTACCGCCGGGCGGCGGTTCGGCCGTCCGATTGGGTAAGGTGAACCCTGGTACAGACGCGTACAAAATATACAGAGGCTGCTAGCTAGCTAGCCTTCTTGGCTGCCCAGGCCCCGACCGACACTCCTCGGCCGAGAGCTCCTCTCTCCTCTCCTCTCCTCTCCTCTCCTCCTTTTACTACCACCCCAGAGCAGAGCACACTTGTAGCTTCCGTACCTGCCCGGCCAATCTTGCCTGGAGAGAGAGGAGCCAAGGAAGGGGAGGAGCACAGGCCGCGTGCATTAATGGCGCCCGGCGGCTGAGACGGCCATCGGAACGGCGAGGTGGCGAAGCAGGGGAACGGGTGCGTGTGTGGGTTCCCGGTGCGCGTGTGCGGGGTGGCGTCGGCGGCGGCCATGGACCGCGTCGTGGCGGCGGCCTCAACGGAGGGGCAGATCGGCGCCGTGAACGACGAGAGCTGGGTCGCCGTCGACCCCAGCAGTGACGACCTCTCCGCCGACGACGGCGTCGCGCGCCATCGAGAAGATCAAGGGCGTCCTCCTCCACCCTTACAGGTATTGAAACAACACTTTCTCCATTCCATCGCCCGTCTTGTTCTTCTTCTTCTTCTTCAGTCGGTCAGTTATTCCAAAACAGATTGCTCTGCGTCCATCGATTCCAAAACAGATTGCTCTCTGCTTTCTACTTTAGCTCAGCTCACCTCCCATGGCAAAGGTCGCCGACCGGCCGGGCTGCATTGACCGCCGGTCGCCCAGAACGCACTCACACCACGCCACCAGAACGCACTCACAATCTGGTCGGCGTTTAAATTGCAGTGAATAAACTACTGAAAGTAATTTTAAACTACTAAGCCCGAGCCAGTCAGTAATTTTCAATCCCAGTCTTTATGACCACCCCCATAGAACACACGAGGCACGAGACAGTGCACGTTAAAGGTCGGTCGGTCGGCGGCGGAATCCCCATGGCGGCTGCTCAGGGCACGTACAACGCCTCCTAGAGTGCCGTAGACATACAGCCGTTTTTTAAAAAAAATCACCCCCCGCGAGATGCGCTCGGCGCCTCGTTCGTCTACGAGACGCGCTCGTGCTCCCAGGTGAGAGAGACGAATCAGCGCCCGTTATAGAATGAACTGCGTCAGTTTCGGATCTGTTCTAGGCACGGCAACACAGGGAAGCAGCGCCACCCATGAGTGATTGCTAGCATCTGGTAGTTTGGATGAGGACGACGAGTGGCTGGGAAAAAATCAAGATAGTTCTTTTTGTTTTATTTCAATTCGTCTATTGGGCCTAAACTGCTACTTGGACCTGGACAGTTCGTTTGAGATAGAGGCCGGAAAGGAGGATGATTGTGGGTGATAAGTGGCGACAAAATGGCTACAAAGATCAGTTACACACTGGATCATGATAATTTGTGTGCAAAGGATAAATTAATCACTCTGCAGACAAACACACAAACCATTGTAGTACAATTTATCTGTTTAATTGTCTGTTTGTGTTAAAAAGACATCAGCGGTAAAACAGCCTCCGTGCAGGACCACCCTGGATGGACGACACGCGGATGTCAAGAAGATCCAGCGTCCGCATCTTATGCCGAGGAAACAAGGATTGAACGCGTCGTCTTGACTCATGCAGCAAACAACTCGGCTCACGGCTCTGGACTCTCTCGCATCTCTTCGATGATTGATCGTTCTACGACCCTGCTGGAGGGCGCCGCGACTTCCATGAGGTTAACCCGGCCGCAGCCCGGCCAGGAGGACAAGACAGTCTCGCCATGGCAGGAGATAGCCATGAGGACGAGGGAGTCGCCGCCATGGCCCGACGTGCTCAGGCGGCGGAGACAATTATTAGGATTATAGTCCCTCATCTCGTTTGGTGCCTTTGACTGCAAAAGCTAATAGTACATGATGTACACCATCCGGATTGGGTTTCTTCAACGCAAACATACTTCTCTCTATTATCTGTTCACTCGAGAGCACAATCTACAAAAGCTAGCCATGGGTGATATCCGCATCACTGACAGCAGGGCAGAATCGATTGGATCAAGAACATACAAATCTGAAGGAGAGATAAAGCTGGGTCTCACCTCGGTCTGGACGAGCAACTGGCAGTGATGAACTAGACAAGAGGCTAGACACAATCGGATCATGCCGGGGTAAACATCGCCCTCAACGAGGGAGATGGAGGCGGATGGTCCACGCGCGCAAAGGGAAATCGATGCGGTGCGAGAGGCGACAGGGGCGACGGCAGAGGAGCGAGGCAAACGAGGGAGGCGCAGGTCTGGAGCCAGCCACTATGGGTGGAAGTGGTAAAATGGTCGTCCGAATTTTTTTCATCCGTATTCGTATCCACACTGGATATGCGTATCCGTATCCTTTTTAAATGTGGTACGAAAGTGTAAGTATTCGTATCCGTTTTCTCTTCTTTTTCTCTATCCGCTTTACAATCTGTATCCACAAATATCAGCAACATCCGTATTCGAATAGAAATAGACACATCTAAAACTATTTAAAATTTATCTATATAATAACTAATGGTTAGTGATATTAGTTTAATATAATAATAAAGTATTTAATGAAACTACCTAAGAGTGATCAAGAATAAATGACATGTGCTATTATGTTTAATGTTACTAATGATGTATAAATAATAATTAATGTTTTAAGTAAAATTATTTAAAGTGATCATGAAAATGATCGGTGCTACTTGTTTTAATTGTTTTAACCTTACTAATGATACACACATATTAAGTTTAATTAATTTAAATATAGTTAACTATATTTTGATATGGCTTAATCAAATTTATTGTTAACTATATAATTAACCAAAGTTTTCTATTTATTTTAAAAATTACACATATACTATATTAGATAACTATTGATATTTCTATTAAAATAATTATTCATTTGCATTTTGTATTTTTATATTATTGAATATTTAGATTTTGTGATATATACATGTTTCGATAAGATGTCTTTTCCTAACATTATACAATCATACTTGAATATCTTATTGTGTAATGACTTAGTGACATTTTTGAAACATGTTTATAATAAATAAAACAAATAACTATAACTATGTTTCTAATCCTCGAATGGAAACTGCATTTATATCCGCATCCACATTGTCCATTTTGCATTCGTATCCACAAGTATCAAAATTCGTATCCACATCCGCATTAAAATGTGGTAAAAGGTGCTATCCGCATCAGTTTCCATCCGTATCCGATCCGCTACGTCTCAGGCTCTCGACTAGGGAGCCGAGGCTGCAGCATCGCGCCTAGAGCTGCTACATCCGTCTGCCCTTGGATCTTGGTGACCTCCACGCGTCGGCCATCCAGGAGGTTCTGCACGGAGGCCGGGTTGCAGGAGTCCTGCACCGAATCTTTTTCACTGGAATCCCGATGGCTGCTCATGCTGTGCAGATTAGAAGACTAGAGGGAGGTTTTTTTTGGGGGTGGGGGGGGGGGGGGAGGCGGCGCACGCCGCAGTGGGTTTCGGATGGGATAAAGGATGCAGTTGCAAAGAGTCTCACATAGACACCGACGGTCGATGCTGCTTCAAAAATTTTTGTCGCTCTTTATACAGGACTGAAAAATGCAACAAGGGTTGCTGAAAACATGACATTGCCGGCGTCAGAAGAGAGGCCAGAGGCCTCCTGCGAGAGACAGACGCCTCCAGCGAGGTCGTTTCCGGGGTCCGCACGCTCCGGAAGCGATCTCGAGAACCAGACGTTTTGCATATAGCCTCTGCTTTGGATCACGACCATTGATTGCGATACGAGGCTATGTGCAAATAACTTTTACAATAAGCCGCAAACCAGGGAATGGAACAAGCATTCTAGATTCATCACAGCAAGACGTAGCATCGAACTTTTCACTGTTTACTCAGTATGGTTTCAAAGGTCAAAGGATGACGGTGCCTCATGTCCTTGCATGCACCTCATGTGCCTCATCAGAATGCTATCTTCACCCAGTTAAGCAATGTCCTAAAGCTGCACGTGTCCAACTGTTAGCATATATTCCAACCAGATCGTTGTTACACAATCAGATTCGACTTTTCCAAAACTTGATTTCAGATGAAGAAAAGGCTTCCAGACAAGCAACCCTGAAAATTTGGGCAAAAGGTTTAGATCACCATGGTTTACAAGGATATGACAGTCACCAAGACTACTGTAATTACTCTGTCATCAGTACTTACGTAGATCCAAGAAACAATTCCGCTACTTTGACAGAGGCTACCTGCAATAAGGAAATGCATTACTAGGACTCAAATAAGCAAACACAACCAGCCAGATTAGTTAATAAGGGTGCTGCCTACCACAAAACTGAATGAGTGGTAACCTTAATAGGCAAAACTATTTATATATTACATGTGATTTTCCTAAAACAAATCAAGTAAAAGTACAAGAAAGAGTCCATCAGTATGGAGCTGTTATGTGGGATTACACTGCCTAGGTTTACATGAAGTCTTTTCTCAGCACGCAAACAAATATGTATTTTAGAAGACACAACCAACAAAGTTTAAAAATTTTAAAAAAAAAACACCTGCATTCCTACACTTAGAGAGATGTAGTATCCAAAGTTTAACAGCAAATGTGTTAGTGATGCCATTACATTGTTTGGGCAATCCGAACTTTTGCCGTCCGTTATGTTACATAGGTTATAGGAGTGCTCAACAAGAGAAGCTTGTAGCCTCATCTACACAAAACTGTAGTGGAAGAATGGTGCAAGGGGAAGGAAACAGATACACGACAAGCTAAATCTTAACAAATGAACTTTCTTCCTAGAAAACTAATTCTTCAGGAAACAATTTGGTCATTAAGAAAATAGCAATAACTGAAGCATAGGCCTAGTGCTGTGGTAGAAAATATCAACATGTGTCCTAGAGATCTTCGGTTCAAACTAGCACTCCCAAAATAAGCAAGGTGACAATTAATTTGGTTTGGACTCATCAAGAAAAACACACGAAAAAACAAATAGGAAATCCAGCATTTCTGTATTATGACGCCACTGAGTATGTTTTTTTTTTTATTAAAACCAGAAAAGACAAGTAATTCAATGTGAAACTCAACATTTTATTTAATCAAACTTACTCTGATTTTTCGAAGTGATCCCAAGCAGTGGCCAACCTACGAAAAAGAGAAACCTGGTCATAAGTAAAATGTCAAATCCAAAATAACAAACTACTAAAAAAAGAAGTCTTGCCTCTTCTCAATGTCAAAATTCATGACAATACAGCAAATCAGTTTTGTTACATGATGTGATAAGTAATGCCCCATCATCAAACTATTGTTCATGAGGTCCAAAACAGGTCGCCCTTTCTACAAAAAGCAAAGGTCAATTAAGCAATTTGATAACGAATTTGACCGTTTTGAAAAAAGTACAACAGACTGGAGCAAGTATCATAAGCCAGATGATCATTTAGAAAACGCTAATAAATGATGTACAGAATTATTCCTCAACAAGTCTATGGCTTTTAGTCGTTGACTCTGGCTGCGCCAGTTACTAGCATTGCTGAGAAAAAAGCAGTACGGACTACAGATAAATAAAAGTCCCAGAAAGGTTTTTTTAAAAAATAGTTGAATAGTAAAGCATCGGTTGTGAGAGATCAAGCTAAACCGAAAGAATATCAAAGAGAACAATGGTCAAACTAGTTTTCACATGTGAATTTAGTATCTTATAAACATATTCAAAATGATTGGCTAGCTACACAAGAATAGAAGCTTATCTTCAAGTAGCTAACAACATTGTGTATAAGGAAACACTTATACCTTAGTGTAACGAAGCATGTGCCCAAGGAAATTCCTTAGATACTTAAGCAGGTACCAGTTGCCTTTTTTATAATAGAACGTGCCAAAATGAGTGAATACCCTAAGGAATATCAAGGGAAGTGTGCTACTTCTAACTGATCCAATCCAATTTCTAGCCAGTACATGGTATTCCAGAGGAGCATATACATGCTCATACGGTCCCAGCAGGGAATCAAAGATTGTATACAAGTGACAAATAAGTGTTGCCGTTGATAGTGGATTCATAAAAGCTGGATGGGAAAGCAGAAATCTGTAAAATCTCTTCAGTTTGCGTGGCTCTTTGATGGGGTCCGGAATATCCTGACAATCTTTCTCAAATTCATTGAAATAACTAGGAAATACATCCATAGTTATCTTCTGGCCATTCATGTCCAATGTTTCCACCTCATGGGAAAAATATGGGGATATGATATCCCAAAAATTCTTCAAATCAGCATCCATTCCTTTTTTGGAAACATTATGACTAGCTTTCGCTGTTATTAGAAAGATTCTGCGATCGTTGCACACTTTCATATCATGTTCAGTGAAGCCGCCATTCCAGCAAAATCCACTTAGGTGCATGTCTTGCATCACCTTCAAGAAACCCCGGGCCATCCTCCGGCCAAATTTGGAAGCACAACTGGTGATTACCTGTTGATAAGTTCGATGGCAATCTACAAAGTTACGCCTATTTGTCCCAGCAAGTTTGGCAAATGATTGGTACCTGCATGCAAAGGTAAAACTGCAATCACGAATTTGAATATTTTATATCACACAAAAACGAGCATGCATGTGCACACACTTACACATCAACAGGGCAGAGCTCACCTTATGAGGATGCATCCAGAAAAGCCAAAATAAAAAATATTTACCATACTTTGTCGAAACCAATTTGAGCATTGTTCGCAATTTCTTTTCAGTTTTATGCTTCTTGAACCTCTGGTTTGCATTGTCATATTAAGTTGCCAGTTTCTGGTTGAGAACTATCTAGAGAAAGAAAATTGTCTTTTGCCACTATTTGTGAAAGCTGGAAGGAAGTAACAATTAAGAAGATAGCTGCCAGGCTGCTATTTTTTCCTTCTTTGCACTGTAGTAAAAAAAGAAAGAGGCAGTCATCGCTGTGCTATCTAGTTTGTTCCACCACCACCAGCAGCAGCAGCAAGTTTTACATTTGTTCCTTGCGAAAACTGAGTGGCTACAGCCTTATAGCTTTGTTGCAGCACGTTTTCATACTTTGTTTTCTAAGATTGTTAGTTGCTTTTGGTCTACTCTAGTGCTAGGAAAGAATCTAGTGCTAAGAAAGATCTACCAAAATTGCTAACATAACAAACTTACCCTTTGGGCGCTTCCAATATTCTAAGCACTGCATGTTCCGCCTTTTCATCTTCGACACCCTTATCTTTCAAGTATTTTACAAGACATTCCACTAGCTCTTTGCGCACACTGAAAACAGATAGCAGAATGAACTTCAAATGCAAATTTTAGAGCATGTTGAATAAGCTTAAGAGACAAGATGTAAATGTACCTGCCATCAGTATCGTCATGGATAAGCACACTAAGTTTCTCACAGTCATCTTTAATATGTGAGTAATCTACACTCAGCTCAAAAAGATCACGCTCTTTCATCAATTTTACTTCACCTTCAAAGTAAGGTATTTTACTCCTTCCACGATAATGTGAACTGGAGGGTAAAATTTAAAATAGTCAATCAATACAGAATCAAAAAAGAAAAACACTTCAAAATAAAAGGAGCAAGGTAGATGCATACGTATCAAGGAAACCGCGAAACAAATTGGAAGCATTAGATTGAGAAGCTGTGCTTGCAGTTTCGGAGGTGTTAGCATTTTGATCTTCAAAGGTTTGAGCAACTTTAAAGGTTTCAGCAGTAGCTTCAAAGGTGTCAGCATTTTGATTGTCAGGGGTTTCAGAAGCTTCAGAGGTTCCATCAGCTTGAGAAGGGGAGAGAGATGGAAGCTGTTCTCCATCAGCTGGCATGTCACTAGGTGTTGATGTGGCTTCTTCATTAGATAATTCAGGAGTGTTGCTAGTTTTACCCCTTTTCTTCTTTCTACTAGCTGCATCTGCTTTCTCAGCTCCCCTAAAAAGAAGTCCGATAATAACTTGATTGAGAATATTACTCCATGTTTTAAGAAAGAGTGACTTTAAAAAAGTAAATGCACTTACTTTCTTTGTGCATGTTCTTCCATCTCGATGAGCTCCTTGGCATTTCGTCCAGCTTCTTTTTCTTGTGCTTCCAGTTGTTCAGCCTTGATTTTTTGAGGAAGAGATGTACTATAACTAGATCCTTTCCTGTACCGTTTCATGAGCTGTTGTGTTGTGTAATTCAATTTAGAGTTACATAAAAACACAAAGGCAAGAAAATGAAATCACCAGAAACTTACATTTTTCACGTTTTCATCATCAACAGCACAAAACTTGCTTGTCACAGCAATTCCATCTTCATTAACCTAAATAATATTGATTGGAAAATAAGTAATTGTTCCATTATATGAAATGTGGTCAGTCGAATTTTATAATAATGTCTTACATAACATAATGTCCTCCATACGCAGAGTCTATCAAATTCCTTCAACTCACAAAATACATCGAACTCAACATCATCAAAGCCACTGGCTTCAGTTTGCAAAATATGAACAATTCCTTGATGCTGCTCAAGAAATACAGCAAAGTAAGAAAAAAAATATGGATATGAAAGCCTTCATGAACATCAAAATGTAGATAAAATACATACCAAGCACAGCAGCTTAAACTCTCTGTTCCTGTATAAAATTGCAAAATCCAGGTTTTGGGTAATCATATGGTCACGAATGCATGAGATCCTACAAAATTTCAAAATGTAAAAAAAAATAGAAACTATAAAACATTCTTGATTTATCATGTGAGCAGCACAATCATACCCATAATTGTTCAATTGGTTATCTGTTGTCTCCACAAATTTTCTAATCAATCCCCCTATAAAAAGGAAAATTAACACCATATTGCAACAACAAATGATAACATTTATAGAAAGAAATCTGGATAACAAAAAAAAATCTCACATTGTTTTAAATCAGCAGGTGTAGCTTCGGGTGGCGGTTGTGCCTCAGACGATTCAATCATGTCTGAATATGGACACCCACGAAGGGATATTGCTTTCTTAGGAGCCTAAGATGTATGAAAATACAACATTGATACCAGATTATAATGGGATGGATAAATAAATATATATATATATATTCCTAATATTTAAAAACATCATACCATATGACAGCCATGGAGAAGTGGAATGTCCAAGGCATTGATAATGTTTAGCACTGCTTCTGTGGCATCAGACCTGCGAAACCCATCAATGCTGCATGGCAAAGCCCAAATCAGATCAAGTTAGCTAGTTAGCGATATCTTAATGCACGCCCACCCAAATTTAGTAACTAGCTACAAGCATTAGCATACCAGTTTAAGCACGGATCCAGCTCTACTTGGGTTGCTAACATTGGTGTTACAGCTGACTGTTGATTGTCCTCGGAACTCCATCCACCAACAGGATCCAAAAAATCCTGAATTGTTTTGAGAAGATCTTCCTCAGAAATTACTTGATCCCATCTGGCCTCAATGCAGACATTCCGATCCAAACTGAGGTAATTGATAACTGCGACAAGTGGGGATGACCCATTGGGCTGGTCACAGACAATTGTTTTTATGTTTCCATCATATTTGATATTTGCCGTCTTATACTCAGTCATGATTTCAATCCTACAAGATTATACCAGCGAATCAAAACAGAAATACTTGAGAACAGTATATCATAGCAAAGAAAAAATATATTAGCATGAACGAGGCCACAAAAATGCCTTGGGCATCAATTAACACGAATCATTTGGAAATTATCAAATGAAAAGAGATTATGCAGGTGGGCTCTAAATGTTCTTAAGTTACATAAAACTCGGGACTTCATAATTCTGTATCCAGCCTAGATGGGCCCTGATCACCTTTTTATCTATGTTGCCTTAGATGCATCCCATAAAACATCTTTATTATCTGAATCGAGAAGGTTCGTTTATTTTTCCTTCTATACCAGGGCTTCCACAACTCTATTAATAAGGCACCCCATAAAAACAACTCTATTATCCCACAATCCAGAAGGCTGGTTTAATTTGCCTTTTATACCTGGGCTTTCACAGCTATATTAATAAGGCATCCCATAAAAACAACTCTATTATCTCACAACATAGAAGGCTGGTTTATTTTGCCTTTTATGCCTGGGCTTTCACAACTATATAAATAAGGCAAAAGTCCATGCATGACTTAAAGAGCTTACTTGTCGCACTTCCACTTTTCTCGCCGTGCTTGCGGCAATAGTGCTTCTTGATCCCCGTGAGGTCGCCCAGCACCCTGGACTGGTCGTGGTGCACGCACGTTGGCTCCGGAAACAGGTACACCCGCCGCCGCGCCTCGGTTCTTCTGGATTTCGGCGTTGAATGCAAATCCAAACAAAGGATGCAGATCTACCAAGAAGAGGAAATGAGGGAAAGGGGTGCCTGGATTAGCTGAAGAAGACCATGGAAGCAGCGGCAGCCGCCGCCGCCGGCGCGTCAAAACCCCTTCTGCAGATCTAGCAAGAAGGGAATCGGTGAGTTGACGAGGGAGGAAGGAAAGAGGTCATTTGGAGGAGGAGATCGGGGGTGAGAGCCGCGAGCTACCTGGATTCGCGGAGCGAGGAGGAGGCGAGGAGCTCCGGCGGCGCCTCCCGCCTTCTGCCTCTTAGGGTTTTAGGCCGCGGCACACGCGTAGTCCAGATGCTGACCACCTCTCGATCTGGAACTCGCGCCAAACGAGCACCGTACCGGCCTGTGTGTCGTCCTAGGCTCCTATATATGGCACTATATGATGTCTAATTAGGCACTTTTGTGGGGTGGAAACGAATTCGCACTTAAAAAAGGTAAAATTAAACATCAAACATCTGTTTGCCATACTCAATCATGTTACTTCTAATTACATCCACCTATCATTACTAAAAGGGCCGGAGTAACCAACCCCTAATAAATGTAGTTTGTATACTACACTTTTTCCTTTTATTTGTGACCAGTTTGTGATATGATAATTGGTTTAAAATTGTTGTATGCCGTCGCAATTTATTTTTGAGGACTTTTACGGTACATAATACTAGTATGTAAACATCGTATGGCTGAGATTAATGGTATACTATTCAAAATTACCCAGGTGACATGAGTAGTATTGGTGGTATAGAGGTAATGTAGGAAATAAAGTTAAATGACATTAGGGTAATATACAAAATTATAAATAATATTTATGCAATATGTTATTAATTGATATTTTTGTATGTTTACATTATAGATATGGAGTCAAAGGAGCGTAAAGTACAAATTTATCCCCGATCAAATGAACCCCTCGATCTGATTTATACCATGTACTATTAGATAGTAGTAATATTATAAAAGATTTTCTTTTTTTTAAAAAAGGATTGTGCCTTGCCCGTATGTCATTTGTTTAGTTTTAGGCCCCATGTCTGCCAATAACAAGGCGTTTAAGATGACTATGCTAATATCTTATAGGCATCGTTGGACTTTCTTCCCTCAAAATTTCTTTGTGAAGTCTAGTCTAGGCTCAAGTGCTCAACCATAAGGGCAATCCCAACCCAGTCTCTACCCATAAAGTCTATATAACAAAAACTCTATCACAAGAAATTATAGTCTCAAATGCAGAATTTGTATCTTAGAGTCTATCCAATCATTAAATTGTTTTGCGCGTAGACTTGATGTCTAACTTAGACCTGGTTTCTACGTTTTGGCCTCTCTCTCTCCATTAAATTGCTTGCCACATCAGCAAAGTGCCTACATAGCAATGTAATTAATAGAGATAGACTCTACCATAGAGTCTGGGTTGGGACTACCCTATATCCAAACATGAGAAAAATCATATCAAATACATATGGAAGTCAACCACACCTTATTTATTCGCCACCTCTTCCCCATTGGAACTCGGCGCAATTTTCAACACAAAGAGGCCAGCCTCAAACCATAAGGCCAGTCTCAGTGGGAGTTTCATGGGCAATAAATGGAGTGTCACATAGGCATTTTTGATGATGTGGCACTGCATTAACGAAGAGAGAGGTGAAATGAGTTTCATGGGATGAAACTCTCCCTACACAGTTACCTAGACATCTTGTGTCTTGCATGTAACCTTGAAACAACAATAGATGAAACTATGCATTGAGAGAGGGGTGTTTCATCCTAGTTTCATATATTTTTAGATGATGTGGCACTCTAGGTAATCGTGTCCATGAAACTCCCATTGAGAATGGCCTAAGTCCATAATGAATTATCCAAACATGCAAGACAAAATCAAATATATTTCTTGATACTAAAGTCAACCACCTTTGTTTGCCACCTCTTTCCTATTGGAACCATTCAAGGCGCAACTTTCAACACAAATTAAGAGGCCGCATATGGTCCTCTCTTGACTTTTTTTTTAGCAACTATCTAGTAGTAGTACAAACAAGCATAAAACATCAAAAGCAAAATGAGTTTATAATTGAGAACGCTTGGTTTCCACGGGTGGTCCCATTCCCATCCTAGCATCCTATGGATCAACCTCACACGTTAACAAAGGGCGGCCACTCAAATGCCACGAGCTCGCCGCAATGTAATGTAGTACATACGGCCAGTCTCAGTGGGAGGGTCATCGCACAGTTACCAAGACTGTAAAGTTGGAGACCCGTGCCAGCCAAGGGTCACGGTGATGACCCTCCCCTCTCATTTCATGACCCTCTCCCTCCTCTCTCCTCATAAATAGCCCTGCCATATAAGCAAATTTGCTGATGTGGCATGATATTTAATGCGATGACACTTCTCCATCACCCTCCCACCGAGACTGGCCTACTAGACCGTCACATATAATTGGCGGCAAGGGCAGCTGGACACGTGTCGCCGTAGACGTCGTCTTCGTCCTATGGAACCATTTCTTTTGCGTTCGTTATCCACGTTCTTCCCCCCTTGCACACGGGTGCCTTGCGTGGCTCCACGACGATAACCACGCGCCCAGGGGCAAATTAGTCATCCTCCAGCAGTCCATTAGCTCGAAAACTACTCCCCTTCCCAATTGTTTTCTGTCTTTGACGCCGCATAGTCTGAAGAATGCATTAGCTTAAAGTAATTACAGTACTTGATAGTGATTAACTAGGTGTGAAAAGGGCGCAGGTACCGTGCCAGCCTCAGTTATTGACGCCTGGCGATTGCCAATTGTCCATTCTGACCCTGTACTACGTCAACCTAATCCATTCGAGCACTGTCCACCAACTGCACACAAGACAAGAGCTTGGCGTCTATAAATGGGAGCCCAAGGCCCTGCATCTCAAAAATTTCAAGACTCCTGCTTGCCTTCTAATTAAGCACTACTCTGATCCTAGTTACCTATCTCATCATCTCCTACAGCTAGTACTAGTAGTCAACATAAACTGTAGAGCAATCGGAGCAGTCACCATTGTTTATGAGCATGTCGAGCTCTAGTAGTAGACTGCCTAATCTCCCAGCCGGGTTCCGATTCCACCCCACAGATGAGGAGCTCATCGTTCACTACCTAATGAACCAGGCTTCCTCCCTCCCATGCCCTGTCCCCATCATTGCCGAGGTCAACATCTACCACTGCAACCCCTGGGATCTTCCTGGTAATTAATCACATAGTTTTTTAGTTAACACATTTGATGATAATCTAGCGAGCTCTCCAACGATTTCTTCAGCAAGTTCATTTTCTGAACCTAACAAAAATTTCCCAATATATATTTGTTTGTTTTCAGCCAAAGCTTTGTTTGGGGAGAACGAGTGGTACTTCTTCAGCCCGAGGGATCGCAAGTACCCGAATGGCGCCCGCCCAAACCGTGCCGCCGGATCAGGCTACTGGAAGGCCACCGGCACTGACAAGGCCATCTTATCCACTCCCACCAGCGAGAACATCGGGGTGAAGAAGGCCCTTGTGTTCTATGGGGGTAAGCCTCCCAAGGGTGTCAAGACCGACTGGATCATGCACGAGTACCGCCTCACCGGATCAGCTAACAACAAGCGCACAAAGCGCATCGGATCGTCCATGAGGGTGAGATTAAATTTCCTAATGTTCCTTTGCAGTTAATTGCACCTCTCTAGCTGATGACATACCTACGATGTTTGCTGAATTTTTAATTTATTCTTGTTGAATTTCAGCTGGACGACTGGGTCCTCTGCAGAATCTACAAGAAGAACAACAATTTTCAGTTCTCTGATCAGGAGCAGGACGGCTCAACTGTGGAGGAAGAAATATCCCTCAACAACAACTTGAATAATGGCGCAGGTGCAGCCTCGCCCAAGTCTGAAGCTAATGATCATGATCAGTTCCATCCGACGACCATGAGCAAGTCCTGTTCAATCACTGATCTCCTCAACACCATCGACTGCTCGGCGTTGTCACAGCTCCTAGATGGCCCAGTTGAAGCTGAGCCACCTCTAATCTACCCAACAACTACACAAACACACCAATCGTTTAACTATAACAACAACGTGAACACCAACCACTTCAATCTACCACAGGTAGAAGCATGTTCAGATTATGTTGCTGCTAACTGCAACGGTCTGAAGAGGAAGCGAGTGATGACCATGGACGGTGCTGAATCCTTCGATGATGGCAGCAGTAACTTCAGTACAAAACTGAAGCTGCCAGGTGATTCAAGGAGCAGCCACAGCCATTTTGTTGGCAGCACGAGCAGCTTCTGCAACCAGCAGCAGCTTGTGGACACGAGTGGCTTTCAGTACAGCAGCCTGCTGAGCTATCCATTCCTCCAGATGCAGTAGTAGTACTACTACTGGATGTCTTGATATGAATTCTCATATACAACTGAAACTCCACTGGATGTCTGGATGGAACAAACTGAGGCGATGATGGGGGGTTATGCCATTTGAATGTCTTGTTAATTAGTCTGCGGAGTTCTACAAAAGACAGATTCGATTCTTGCTTATGATCAGAAAATTTTAAAATTTCTCGAGCATTTCGTTTTCATTTTCTATTCATGTAAAAGCTAAGATTGTAAATTAGGGAGGTGTACTACTGAAAGTCACGTGTGGATCAATGAAGGATGACCACGTTTCTTGTACTGCGTGTGCATTTGGCATGTGCTAGCTGTTGGTATCCTTATCCAGTCGATCTGAGAGTGCTAGATAAACGATGAATCCGGACACTGCTTGCTGTTCTATTGGAAGAATATACCTTTAGCTGTTTCCAGTAGATCCTGTTGTAGCTACGGATGAATCAGAGTAAAACATGCGTAGACGACCTTGTCCTTCTGCCGTTGATGCTAGGTTATCTTGACGTGTATCTTAGTCATACTACTCCAATCCACACGCGTGGTATCTTTCAGTTATTCCACATCACAACATTCTTGCTCAATTTCTACCACGGAAACCAAGGTCGATCCAAGAAGAGACAATTAATACTTGAGGACGAATGAATCAAAATTCAATATTTTTTTAAGAGTCCTTAATTCAACGTTGAAGAAGAAGTCTCATGACCATGATCCTGAGTGTGCATGCGTTGGTGGACAAACCAATGCCATGGCAAAACGTCATCACCGGAGCTGCTGCTATTTTAATGGCACGGTAGGACACCGGAAAGACAACGACGGTGGCGGCGCACGTTGCCCGAATACCACTTGCTTATTTATATCTATATATCGAAGCATGCACGGTTGGTGATGGCCCACATATGACATGCTCCAACGTACAGCAGTTAGATAAGCCCTAGCTAATCAGTTGATTAATCCTACCCCATTCGCATTGGTTAAGAAAGTCTCCTCATTGGAGACAGCCATTTGTTTATGCTTAGCGTGTAGCTAGCTCTTTCACACGATTGATCGTACGTTACATGCAGGACAAGAAGATAATGCAAACAAATGTACCTATAACTTTTGGAGATGCAAACCCATTCTTAGAAGCAATCACGTCGACACTAAACTATAGCTGCAGCATGAGGTCACATGCATGTTAAAGAGCCTAATAACCATCTACTATTGGTGCTTGATTCTGTGTTAGTCTAAATGCTTGGAAAGTTGGAAAGGATAGCCTAATTAAGATGAGTCGATGGCCGATGAGAGTAGATAAGAGAGTAGGAAGGGTCGTAAGGTCCAGATCCGGCTGCTGAAGTCATGCTTAAACCAATATCATAGATCATCTCGCTTAAGAATGCTCATGAAAAGTTTTGCTAATTGAAAGCTTTTGGAGCTTATTACTAGGATGTTTGAAATGCACATGTTCTATGTCGTCAAAAGGCTAAAGACTAACTTATCCAGTAGGACATGCCGCACGGACGGTTGATTCCGGCCTTTTCTAGAATGCATGAGCTAGCCACTAGCCATTAATAATTGGTTTGCATGGAGTGGCATGAACTGACGTAGTTGTGCTGATCCTCGATTCAGCTTGGAGTAATCATGACGATCGAGTTCGTAAACTAATTGGTATCCTGATACAGCTTTGTTTTGTGATGTTGAAATGCCGCTCTGTCTATGCTCTGAGTAACCTGGGCCGAAACTTATATGGGCTACAAAGCCCATAAGAACAGTTCTCTGCCACAAATGGACTGTTTAATTTGGACCGAAATGATGCACATATATAGACCTTTTCTGTTTCTCAAAAAAAAAAATATAGACCTTTTCTAAGTAAAAATTAAAATCCTCTAAAAAGAGTAAAAATTAAAAACCTTTCTGGATAAGTTTAGCATGGCACTAACAGCTCGTAACCACATACTCCCTCGGTCCCAAAATAGATGTCATTCTCGCTTTCCTAAAAATAGTATCTGTCAATATTAACTAATTATATATAAAATAATATTAAGGACGAGTTTTCCCTACCCCTACGTGTAGCTACACCTATATGTGTATCTCACAAATTACAAGGTATTTTTTCGTACTTGACATTTCTAAATAAAGTATATACACATACATGATTTTTAAAGTGGTATGCGGACATACTTTTTTTTATTAATGAAGTATGTGGACATACATCTTTTCCTATACAGAAAATGTAATATATCATAAGGTGCAAAATCATATGAGTTCCACTCAATTTTTTTCATGGTTAGTACTTTGATAAATCTCATTTTAGGTATGTGTACATACTCAAAATGATAAATGAGTATGTACACATCCCTAACATGGTTTTTTGGACATTGGTGTAGCTACACGTGGGTGTAGAAAGTATTTATCCATAATATTAATATTAATATTAATATTTATAATACACCGTTATTGCCATTATATAGATATTTAAATCTAGTTTTTTTTAAAATATTAGTGATATAAATATTACACATATTTTTTTACAAATCGAGTTAAAGTTGAGAAACTAACACGGTCATCCTTTATGGGACGGAGGGAGTAGTATTTATTGTTAGGTTATGGTCCAATATCACTATGTATAACTCTTCTACAAAAGAAGAAGAAGAAGACAAAGATGATCTTCCCAGCTGATCTCCAAATTAATTTGTGTCTAGATGTTTTCTTTTCTTTTCTTTTTTCTTTTGGTTCGTGACCAAGTCAGCAAAAACTGTGCCAACTTTCGACAAACCGTACGGCTGAACTTTCCATCTTTTTGCCCGTAGGCTGCCTATCTGGATGGTCAAGATCGATCGGGCTTTAGCTTTGACCGCCAGATCATCATATATCAGCTGGACGGCCAGCACTCTTCTCCTATCTGGAGCTAGCATGCATGCACGTGGCTTACTAGAGCATGGAGTATATATCGATGGCGACTGATGAGCGCTGTCAGGTTGAACGATTTCGATTGTTGCAGCCGCCATTCCATGGTGTGTTGCGAACAGCTGTCGTATGTGTAACACCCCGGCCCAGAGCTTAATAGGATTGATAAAGATACTTATACCAACAAATTGCAACTTCTTTTTCGGGAGCTCATCTCGAAAAAACTCCGAGGTTAAGTGTGCTTGGCCTAGAGCAATTTCAGGATAGGTGACTGACCGGGAAGTCTTTCCCAGGTGCGCATGAGTGAGGACAAAGTGCGCAGAAAAGACGAGTGCTGGTCTGTGGGGACATTCTTGGGATCCTAGAGAGCTGCCAGGGTAGACGGGCCCGGCCCGGAGTGGCGGGACATTACAATATGCATCCTACTGCAATGCAGGGAGGGATCTCTGACCATTGAAAACCTGTACGTAATTATGTATGTCAGTCATATGTTCGTCAGCAGCTGCCAACTAGTAGATCCATTTGCACGATCAGCTACAAATTATATGCACAGTGGTTGATCCTAAGCGATCGGCTGTACACCAAAGAAAAGGAAGAAAAATTGACCTTCCATGTATAAATATATCACACCTCTTGGCAAAGAATAAATCCACCCATCAATGCATGCATGCTGATAGCGATGTGCTCAATTTGTCAAAAGATGGCAATTACCAAGAAACCCAACCCCCGGCCGGCTACACAAATCTTTAAGAAATTTCATTAAAAAAAGAATCTCTAACCAATTTACTTGATAAAAAATCCCGTACGTACCCGTACTTGATAAAAAATACTTGTGGAATGATCTGCTTTTGAATCACCTGTGTGACCTGGACTAAACCGAAAACTGAAATTTCTACTGCTGCTCCGATGGAAAAAATATAATGGAAATGAAAACAAACATAGTGGTAAAAAAAAATTGTTGGATTTTTATCCATTGGATTTTCTACCGACAGTCACAAAGCCAGCGACCTTATTTGGTGTTCTATAGTCTACATTTTTTTTATGTCACCGGGGACAAAAACAAGTCCCCACCAATGGTAATGGTTTTGGTGCAAAGCACCTTACATGGTCCATATGCCATGAAAAATCCTGAATTGAATCTGAACCCAACCATGCATATTCTTTTTCAGCAAAATTGATGGTGGCAAAAGAAAACCCAAAAGCCTAGTGGCTTACCTCAGAAGCCTTGACTCCCGACAGTTAGCAGTCCCCTTATTAGGGCAGCTCAGCATGAGCTTAAGGGTGTGTTTAGATTGGGGAAAGATTCCCCGAAAATACACTGTTCACCAAAAAACATTGTAGATGAATAGTGTTATGTGAGTGCAAGAGGTGGGATAAATAGTAAAAAGTTGGATGAATAGTTGTTTTTTGAGGAATATTTCTGAATCTAAACGGGGCCTAAATCGAACCGTGGCCTCGGAAAATCGAATTGAGCACACTGTGAGATGCGACCTTTATGTGTCAGAAGATAAATCGAACTCAAGTTAGCGGTCGAACACAACAGAATAAAAAAACATAGGAGCACAGGTGTTGCTGTCCTTCCTTCCATGCGTAGGAGAGAAAAGGGCACAGACCCTGCTTATTTTTTGTTTTTTCTACTCAAACGTGGGACCAACATACACTGGTGCCCCCGAACATAAAAACCCAAATCGCACTCTGGCCTCCAAATCGGTTTGCACGCTGGAGCTGCCCTTAGCTGTAAATAGCTGCCACTCACACCACTGTAATTTTTTTAAAAAAACGAACAATTACCTTAAACTATGCCTCTGATGACACCTCTTAATTCTGATTAGGTGGCCACGGTAGCATGCATTTGCTACGTCCACATAGGAGGCATAATTCTTGATTAGACCTAGCTAATTGATGGAGTATTTTTTTTATGTTGTCCTAGCAATCAAAACCGAGTGAAGACTGGAGATTTCCTTACTAGGCAAGGTAAAGGAGGCTGGGCTAGTTCTTCCGGAGGAAGATTAGGGGTGTGTTTAGATTGTAGGAAAAAACACTGTAGCATAAGAAAAACACTGTAACATTCGCTGGGAAACGTGTTTTGTGAGGGAGGAATAGTGAAAAGTTGGAATGAGTAGTGAAAAGTTAAAATGAATAGTGAATAGTTGGGAATCTGAACATGGCCTAGGTCTGTCTCACCTCTCACTGTCTCACACACGCCACTATAAAACTCGGCTTCCTCCTCTCTTTTCTCCCCTTTCTATTGATTCCCCAACCTTTCTTGTGTTCACAAGCTTCCTCTAGCAAGCTTAGCTTTTCTCTCTACTTTTTTCTTCTCTGAGACCTTGGTTTCTCTCCTGTTCCTCTAGTGAATTGAAACTGCAGTCCACACGTTTCCCACAAGAGATCCTCACGATCATGGTGGAGCGTAGCGTGAAATCGGAGCAAGGAGGCGACTTGTCCTTGCCTCCCGGATTCAGGTTCCATCCCACAGACGAGGAGGTCATCACAAGCTATCTCCTGCAGAAGTTCTTGAACCCTAGCTTCGACCCGCAAGCCATGGGGGAGGTGGACCTCAACAGGTGCGAGCCATGGGATCTCCCAAGTAAGTCTCATGTTGTGTATCTTTTCCAAATAAATCCTTTTTGTTCTTCAGTTGCACCAGCAGATAGATACATGTAGTTTTGCAAGAAGCCAAGCTTAATTTGAGCTGATCCATAAATTAAACCACAGGCAAGGCGAAGATGGGGGAGAAGGAGTGGTACTTCTTCAGCCACAAGGACATGAAATACCCGACGGGCATGCGTACCAACCGTGCTACCAAGGAGGGCTACTGGAAGGCCACCGGCAAGGACAGGGAGATCTTCAAGCCATCATCAGCTTCTGCTGCTGGAGGCCGTGAGCTGGTTGGGATGAAGAAGACGCTGGTGTTCTACATGGGCAGGGCTCCAAAGGGAACCAAGACCAACTGGGTGATGCACGAGTTCCGCCTCGACGGCAAGTCCAGGCACAACAACGCCAACCTACGCTTCAATCCCAAGGTATCAATAATACTCTCTACTGATCGAACAACATTACTAATTGCCTGTACTGTACATGTTGAAAATTAATTTGCAATGTTTTTCAACTTAAAGCGAGTCATGAGGAGTTACTAATTGATTTTTCTTTTACAAAAATGTTCAGGATGAATGGGTCGTGTGCAAGGTGCACCACAAGAATGGGGAAGCGAACAAAAAGCCCGCCGCCGAGGAGTTGTCTGCCGGCACGCAAAACGTCAGCTCCGTGATTTCAGACGACGCCGGTGCCGGCGAAGGAGGAGATGAGTTTCTGGCCGACTCCATGCTGAATCCCAATCCCAGCATGCACTTCAACTCCACCATCAACGCGGCGCCGCCGCACAACGCGGACTACTTCATTTCTTCTGCCGCCGCGGGAGCTACGACGTCTACTACTACCATCGGTAGCTTCCTCGACCTTCCTAATAACTACGTATTCAGCGACACAACGAGCTTCAACAACCTTCACCAGATGGCCGTGGCCAATTCAGCAGCTCCAAGAATCAGTAGCGGTAGCAGTTACGGCTCCCCGTGGAACATGGCAGACTATAATCAGGCAATGGGAAGCTACAACTTGCATCACCAGGCAATGCTGGCGAAAGCTCTAGGAGGAAATCATTTCGCCGGTGGGTTACCGAGCTCATCGGTTACAGGAATTCTGCAGCATAACTCTGAAGGTGTGCCCCAGCACAAGTTTGGGAATGTCGGTGATGCAAGTAGTGCTGCTATTGGACCACCTACTGACAATTTGGGTACCCGTCCAGTGCGATACTAAATGGGTGCTACTCCTACTTGTTTAGTGATCGTTATAGGAGTTTTGTGGCAGTTTAATTTAGAAGGTTGCTTAATTCATTAATTAGTTTGGAAAACTAGCTAAGAGATCATACTGTTTGTTTTAATTAGGTGATGCATGTAAACAGAGTACAGGACAGAGTTTTTATGTTTGTTGGTGACGATTCCAGATTTGCTCCTATAATTGGTGAAGATATTTTTGCGCATATGGATCATGCATAGTTTTATAACTTGCTACCAATTATTTTGATGCCACTACCAGATATATGCATTTCTATTGTTGACCAAAATGTAGTGAAAGAATGAAAATTATTATCTTTTATGTACCATTGAGTTCCTTTTCAGAACCTCGTACTAAATTCGATTTTTTAGTCCTTCATATCCCGTAGTGCTTGCATAGGGAGATACCAGATCTTGGTCTAAAAGGTACATACCGTAGGTATTAAAAATATTAAGTTGCAATTTTGGTACCTACTGTACTGATACTTCTTGAGGGATTGTAAGACCAAACAAATAAGGATAAAATTTTATTGCTATAGCAGGAGAGAAAGCCACTTCAGTTTATCACTAGCTAAAAGATTAAGCTTTGTAATCTTGGCGCACAAGTCAGGATCGGAGTGGCACAGCTTGGTGCAAGCTAAGTATGTCAGAGATGAGCATTGGGTTCATCAGAAAATCACATGCGCCAGGTCGGTAGAGCATGTTGGACGGCGCATGCAGTCCACATGGTGACGTCACTCTCCATCAATCAACTGATTCATTAACTTTACAGAAATGCAGGAGCAACTGGAGAAAGCGCGTACTCCCTCCGTCCTAAAAGGATGACGCTATGAGATATGTGCACGTGTTACTTTATCAACTTTGACTCAATTTGTAGAAAAATACATGTAATATTTATATCTCTAATAAATTTATTAAAAAACTAGATTCAAATATCTATCTAATGGTACCAATGATGTACTATAAATATTAATATTATTTTATATATAATTGGCTAATACTCAAAGATGCTGTTTTTATTGGGAAGCGAGAATGACATCTATTTTGGGACGGAGGGAGTATGTAGCTAGAGAAGAACATATGCCAGCTACAAGCCTACAACTAGCCAATGCCTGACAGCTTACATTCAGCATTGCCGATCCACATCTTTGGAATTGCACTAAAATACTGTTCATGTGTCTTGAGCAGCTCAGCTGGACTAGATATGCTTTTTGAACGAAACCTGAACTAGATATGCTGCAAGCTGAATTATAGCCTAATCATTTCTTAGTCAGTTATTATTGTCTTATGGATGGGTCCCTGTTTAATTAATCTTTGCTCATTTCATACAGTTCACAAATGTACATGTTTCCACTTATGGATGGGTCCCTGTTTAATTAATATGTGCTCATTTCATACAGTTCACAAATGTACATGTTTCCAAAAAAGTTTAGTAGCACATAAGCGCTTATCAGACTATATAAAAAAAAAAAACTACACCCGGTGGGATAAGAGTCCCCCGGTTTTTCCTTAAGAAGGAGAAACCTTCTCTGGGTCCTTAATAATCAAGAATACCATCACCAGAATTTATCAGAGCAAGAAGTTTTTAGCACACATCTGCATTATGTACTGTAGTGCATGGTCGTTTTTAACACACATCTACATTCCCCACTGAAGACTTGAGCAGTGATGATGGTACTTGCGTACCTTCAGTTGTTTGGAAGAAATCCGTGCCCATCTGCCCATTAGCACTGATTTCTGTCATGGTCTTTCTTGCAAGTCATGTTTTGCAGGCTACTCTTCCAGCAGGCATGTATGGTTCCTCAGAACCTAACAAGTGCTTATCTGGCAGCCTGCAGATGGCCAGAATGTCGTAGTCAGCACCGACCATACGAAAATCAGGAGCGTGCATGCATGTTGCCTTCAGCAATTTTGCTTTCATGTCTATGTACACGTCATTTTCAGACCAGTATCAAACCGGTATCGATCAAATCATAGATAACAAGCTAGCATGGGACGATGGATCTCATCTGTTGGCGTGTTACTTATTGAACAAGTGGCCTCAAAGGCTTAAACTGATATAAGCTACGACTACGAGGATGTTGGTCAAGAAAACAAGGAGCAAGAAAAGGTCTGTGGAACGGATTGGAAAAAGCACTAACAGAGAAGGCAAGGAAAGATCTTTTCCATGCTTCAACCTAGTGCTCCATGTGCAGTGAGCTACAGCTAATGTAATGCCAATTCATTGGTTCCACGTATTTTATTTGCAAATTGTAAATATTTCGTTTTTACCGATTTTGCTAGCTCATGAACACTCTAAGAGATAAAAAAAGGATTAGCTAACTCTCCCACCTTTTTCATACCTATCATCCCTGAAAATATTAGCATCTGATCTTTCAACTTGTTACAGAAGACTTAGCTGTTCGGCTGCATTTACATCCAGTAACGAGTAAAAAGATACGAGCATTTTATATGCAGGTGCCACAAATTTCCAAGTGCTTCAATAACAAGCGAAGATAGACAGAAACAGCATAAAGGACAAATTGACCTCAGAGAAAAGACTCGAGTCGACCTATTTTCAGAAGCTTGATCACTTGCGCCATAAGTTGCCCTGAAAGTAACCTCACAAGTGGAAGCTACAAAAGTGGCTTTTTATTTGTCCTAATCAGCCAAATAGATCGACTTAAACGGTCTTCTAGTACCTGTTGATTCATTACCAAGTAACAATTTGGGGTCCACACATGTTCCTGGACAATAACTGTAGCAAGAAAATAAGCAAACATCTTCACCAGGGACAAGGACAAAGGAGGTTTCCAATAAGGCCGTGGAGTGCATTTCACATGCACAGAACCAATGCATTGCAGTTTCAGCATAGATATTGACTGCAGAAACAGGCACAACTCAGTTTCAGTTGAGGCACAGGAGATGTAATACGCGTAGTACAGTAACTTCTGATCAAATAAATAATAATATTCCATTTTATTTGATGCACTGTGCCATCTTATTGGTTACCTGAATTTCAGGTTATTCACAGAAAACAGTGGAGGCGATGCTATGTCTGGTACAACGCAAGCCTCACACATGTATTTGTTCGTAGGCTAGATCTCCGTAGAGTATTACACCAAAAAATTGAGCAGTGTAAATAACAGTTGGCTCAGTAAATACACACGGCACTTTGGAACAGGGAACTAACAATATCCACAGTGCAGACCAACAAACATAGGTCTCCTTGTGCCTCGCCAAGCTAATCTCCCATATCCTGCAGTGTGATCTAAGATTCCTGGGGAGCTTCAAACCTCGAGGGAGTATCAATTCCCATCATACACATGAGTCCTGATATCAAGATGATAAGAAGCACAATTCCCTGCACATGGTAGATAAGTGTGACTGTGTTTGAAAATAATGCAAGGATACAAGGTATATGTACAAATACAAACGATCATTTTACAGGAGAGCACACATTTCAGAATAGAGTTAATGAAACAGAATACAAGTAATAACTTACAACAAAAGTCCCTTCCAGAAGAGTTGATTTGACTAGGCACTCTCCATCACATTTGCCCCTGGCGGCTTTAGCAGTAGTATTGGTCTTCTCTGCAAGATACCTGCCTAATGGCAGGTTGGACGGCTTCTCCAATAAACCAGATGGTTGAGAAGCATAAAGAATGGTATATTTAGCTCCAGACTTCTTCAACATGGCGACCAGCTCAGAAAGCAAGTCTCCTGCAGTGACATAGTACTAAATTAGCTTTCAGCTGTACTGTATAAAGTGAAACGACGATCCTTTTTATCTCTTATTCTAACCTTCTGATTTCGCAGGGTCTAAATCCTCGAAGCCACCACTACAGAAGACAATCAGATTGGTCTGTCCACTTGGTTTGTTTCCCATCCTTGATGTCACTAAGTCCTGTAATGTACATGTTGGTCAATGTGAAGAACAAATATAGAATAGAAGAACCAAAAAGAATATATAATAACTTACATGAACAGAATCCATGTTGTGATGTTTCTTCAGATCTTGACCAGTTACAGTACATGTGTCTGTGTAGGTGATACGGGTTTTTTCAAAATCATTGTCACAATTCTCAGCAAAGCCAGACAGCAACGAATTCTCCAATTTCTCATCATCTGATGTGGAAACATAGGGGAATGCCATGGAAAACTCTGAACTTGTGAAGGACAGCTGGTAAAAGCATAGAGATTATAAGCATACGAAATTTTGTATCACTTAAAAGACAACTGAGAGATAGAGAGAAAACAGTGCCAGTTATTACCTTTAGTGTATCTGCTAAAGCTGGGTCAACTTGCTTATCTTTAGATATGTCTGACGATTGTAGCTAAAGGAGAAAAAAAATAAGTTAATGGTCTGTGACAACTGAATCAATGACTGCCTTAGAGTACTTCACCATATACATTAAAAGGTGGAGAATCTGCTAGTTTTATCGCTTCATAGAATAAATAAACACCATTCAGTTAAAAAAAATTATTTGATTCAAACAATATTTGTACAGGCAGATAATTTCAAACCAGTAAAAAATAGAAAAGTAATAATAGATCGCTACCAGATAAGTACCTTTGAGCCAAGAAAAACAATGGCAACATCAACATTCTTCTGAACATCCTCCCTTGAACACTAAGAATAAAATCACGACATCAGGGAACTTAAATATGTAAAATTCTTTGCCTTCAGGGATTTAGCCGATACCAGGGATACTTACCATCAAGTTTGACCAGCCACCTTCCTCAAGAACTGATTTAGCTAAACTCTTTGGCGATAATGTCTGGTAGTGGACTACTTCCCTAGCTTCATCGGAATGGAGTCTGGATGATGAAGGCCGATGGAATGTAAGTAAATTCGAGAGTATGGACAAGGCATCTGGTTGCTAAAGCAGTAATTAGAAGGTACAAGAAATATTTGGTACTCCCTCCGTTCCAAAATATTAGTCATTCTGGGTGTATGAGCTAATAAGTTTGGCTCAAATGAGCAACTAAGTGAACTGATAAGACACTGACAAAGTAATCACTGGATCTGATCAGCAAGCAACTGAAATTATGTTAATGAATATTGACTGATTAGGAACATCAGAGTATAGCAATAGTATTGCATCCATCATCAGCATCAGAGGCTTTACTGAACTCATGGCTTCTAATTCCATTTCATTGCTACCAGAGGCTAAGAGAGGTGCTCCCATAAAAATTAAGAGCCCAAAAGCAACCCCAGTTCATACTCCAGGTACCCAAATTAGAGCATACAATATTTTCGGGCATGAGGTATAGTATCTCACAATGTGCTCTTTGCAACATTAAAAATACATATTTTCCTTCAGTTTTCTTTTCTTTTTTCCCCCTAGACCTAAAGTCTCATTCTTGGTTTTTATTGGATACATTGGACAAATATGCTGTTCCAAAATCAAATGTAAAAATCATGTGATACAGTGTGATAGTACATAAGTCAATCTGCACTAAACAGATGTTTCCTCCAATAAGATGTGTTATGCAAGAGAAACTGACAGGAAAAGAAGGGCATTTAACATATGATCCCATTGGTTGGATCATGCTCTATTTGGCATTTAACAGGGCAATTACAAACAAGTTTTTGGCAAACAAAGGAACTATTCCTTGAACAGCAATGCTTAGTATATCGATGCACAATGGGTTTCTAATTTCGAAGTGTAGCAGAACAACAGGAACACCCAAACATTAACATCACGCATCTTAGCACGAGATCTCAAGCTAGGGACAGAAAAAGATAAGCTCAACAAGTTACCCACACGTAGTTCTTGGGCGCCCAGAGGAACGCTGGCGCAACCACCTGCGCCGCCGAGGCCACCTGCGCTGCGGCCAGCAACACCGCCAGCACCGCCGATGCCGCCACCATCTGATCCAATTGAATCCGGCCGATCGCCAAAACAGACGGCAAAAAATTGAGCAAAATCGACGAAACAAAAAATCGATCCGGACTATCGAGCGCAGAGATCTCGGAAAAATCTTACCTTTGGGCGGAGAAGGGATCACAGATTGCGAATTTGTGCTTCCTCGCTGGGTTGGGTTCCTCTCCCCTGGGTCGCCGTGGCCGCGATCTGAATCGGTATCGCTAATCCTGGAGGCGACGGGGGCCAGCAAGTCGTTAGTAGCCACCACGCTTACTTCAGAGACACTGACCAGTGGGCCCAGATAACAGAGCTATCTTTATGTATCCGAGTTCATTCTTGATACAGGTAGGCCCCAGCGTCAGAGCATACAATACAAGTCTTCTCTCTGGAAAAAAAAAACAAAATTGGTGAGGTCGTGACACACAGACAAATACAGAGATGAGAAGACGACGCAGCGAGTAGCAGCAGCAGATGACATCGGGTGGAACGATTGGCTATGAGGCCAGCTGCAGGATTGTGCACAGGACAAGCAGCTGCTGCAACCTCAACTCTTATCTCCAAAAATCATCACCTCAATCGGAAGCAACACAACACAACAGTTGGATCGATCGATCAATTCGCATTTCCTCCGCTGCTGGCTGCTGACTAGTAGACTAGCAACGCCCGATCTGATGGAAGCTGCAGCGGCCACTACTACCTCGTCCCTGGTCCTCTTCTCCACTGCTCCCAGGAGATCATCGCCGCCAAAGAGCTTGCCGCCTTCCCCCTCTTTGCTTCTTCGGCCTCTTTGCAAGTACAGCTGCGCCGTCTCCAGTGCAAAGCAGCAGCATCTGGTTTGCCTGGCTGTGCCAAGTTTACACAGCAAGAGGAGGGGCAGCAGCCTGAGGTGTTCTTCGAGCCTCGCTGACGGCACATCAACTCTTGGTTCTTCAGTAAGATGGGTTCTTGACCCTGCAGGTTTGCTCTACAGCCTAACATCAACATCAAGGTTCCTCCATTTTTTTTTCCTTCTAGGACTAGTAGTAGCTCTGAGAGGTATGCCGTGTCCAACCGAATTGATGTAGTGGCACCAGTTGCGGTCCTGAACGAGTGAACATCCAATCTTTCAAAAAAAACAAGTGAACACCCTTTCTCGTCTTGCATTGTCACTATTCAATAGCCTTTCCTCAACAAAACAAAACAAAAAAGGTTCTCAACAGCCTGCATTTGCATGCCCATTTCTATTGCTGGGATTAGACCCGGAAATGTGCATGCATCATTCTTGCCCATGGTGCAAAACAAAGATGATCAGACGTATTCATTCTGGTCCTTGCATTGTCTATTTCAGGGGACGGCGATTGGCGCCACATCGGCTACAAAGTCGAACGCCCCGGCGCCATCGAGATAGCCTCAGTATGTGCTGCTGCTAAATTGCTTACCATCACCATCCTCTTTTTTATTCCCAACACCGTGGGCGACTGAGACTACCAGCAGCTTAACAACATGAGCACGCGTTGACAAAAACATTGTTTGTGTCCAGGATGTGATGACCGTTGGTCGGGTCGCTGACAAAGCCGACATCGTCCTACCCATTGCCACAGGTAATCAATTATTGTCCGATTGCAGATTCAGATTCTACTCTCTACGCTAGTGCACTACTACATTGTTGCTACTGTTTGGTCAGCATGGATGAATTGAGTTGCTTTGTACCCACAAAAAAAAAATTGGGTTGCTTTGGCAAATTCATAGATCAGATCCAAATACTTACCAAGAGTTGTTTCACAACTTACATATATGCAGTTTCTGGGACGCACGCTCGGCTGGAGAAGAAAGATAGGAGGTTGCTGGTGACGGACTTGGGCAGCACCAACGGCACCTACATCAACGAGCGCCGCCTCAACCCTGGCTTCCCCATCCCCATCGAACCAGGCGCCCTACTCATCTTCGGTGACATCCACTTGGCCATGTTTCGTGTCAGGAAAATGATCGTGCAGGAGGTGCCCAGCGAGACCGATGATGCAGCCCAACAGGGAGCCAACACAGAGGTTGTAGTATCAGCTGCCGCTGAAGACACTACGAGCTAGCGAAGCTGCCCCTCTAGCTAGCAGAATGTTTGGGAATTGGAATAGCTCTTGGAATAAGCGCACAGATGCTAAATGCATGCGTCTCTCGGGAGCTCGCTATTCCTGAGTCCTGCAGGCTAGTGCCCCGAGGGCCGAGGCTATCGGTGCTGCTCACTCTTCTTTGGCCAGAGAATTTGAGAGAGATTTAATTTTACCTTCTGAAATGAGAGCTGCCTTCTTGGAGAGCTTTTTTACAACGCACAATACCAGATGGCCATGACATAAGAGATGATAATGACTCGTATAATCTGTAAGACTCCCTGTAGCTCGGCAAACTCTTCTTCCGGCGGCATGTCCATCACCACAGGAAAATTGAATTCGATGTACCAATTATTTTCTTTTGAAACGAACAGAATCAGAATTGGATCTCATGAATGAAAACAATGTTTGTTCCGAGGAGCAGAATGTAAGATGCGTTGAAGCTGCTGATGCACCGCCCTGTCTCGTGACAAGCTCTTTTCAACTCATTCTGCGTCACGGAACAAAAGGAGAAGCTCACAGTAACATTATCCATAAATGTAAATCTTCACAGCTAGCCTAGACTGGACCGTTTGGAATTCCGAGCTGGCAATGGCATGATGCATTACTTGCTGCAGTGAGTACGGAAAAGAGCATGCATGATGCATCTACGTTGCAGTTGCAGGTGACTTCTTCCTTGGCCGCATAGGCCATGGAGCCAATACACACTTACACAGTATTTCCAGATTTCAACTGAGTAACTGCTTTTTCTCTAAACATGATAACTGCTCAAATTCAGATTTTTTTTATTGAGTGGCAAAAGAATGCATTCCCTTATATCGGTGTTAATTTTGGGTGCCCAACAGATAAGTGCACGCAGGACCATTAACAGCTACCACAGAACTGAATCAAGTGAAGCATTCGCCAGCAGAAATCTTACAATGCAAACTTATAAAGCATTTCACATCACATAACGAGTTACGATCATCTCTGTGAATGTACTTTGTTATCTTACATCAGTAGAAGCGGCCATGGCAATGAAACTCTGTACCTGCTTCGGGTGTTACTTGCTCACTTGTCAGGTGATGAGTGGATTGATTTTGAGTTGAAAAAGAAAGAAACTCAACTTAAGAATTACCTTGAAATGCAGTTCATTTGCTGGCACGCAGCTGCAACTGTTGATATGCAGGCTTAACATATGAAAAACAATGGTGTTGGTAGCAGATAACGAGTGTCCCTGAATGCCAATCAATTGCCAGCATCTTGCTGCGAAAGGACATGTGAAGAAGAGATGCATGGCTGTTTCTTCTCTTTGGGAGGCACACAGGACACAGTTGTAATTGTTTCCCTCAATTTTGAAGTTTTTCCTTTTTAGGAGGTTTCTAGTGTTTAGCCTGTCCATCAGCAAGAGCCATGTGAATACTCTGAGTTTGTTACAACATCTTGAATTCCAAATCCAGAGGAAGGGTCTCGGCGGTTGGAAGTTTATGTAGATATGATTGTAAAATCTCTTTGAAGTGTACTTTTGAGATCCCCAAATATAGTGCCATTTGTCCTTGTCGTCATCTTGCACTTGTATGCTTTGTATTATATGTTGCAGCTCAGTTAGCTCTTGTTGTGCTTGTTGCGAGAGGGGGAGGTAAAAGTGTTCAGTAATTTCTATGATTGAAAGGAAAGCAGCCACTGAGATTTTCTGATCTTTTGCAAAGGAAAACAGTCTTGGTAGGCTCTGTTGTAGGTGATGTCCATTCCAAACATCCAACCAAAAGAGCACAGTTGTGCCATTTCCCACTGTGCAACTGGCCACCCCTCTAAACTTCTCACATAGATGCAGTAAGTCTTTCCACCAAAATGATCCTCTGTCTGCAGTAGCATGTGGGATTTGACCTTGTGAGTAATAGGATTGCCAAATCATGTTTACCCAAGGGATGTCTCTTTTGTTGTAAAATTTATCAAGGTGCTTGATGAGAAGAGCATCATTCTGAGTTCTAAGATCCACCACTCCTAAGCCACCCTTATTCTTAGGCTTAGTGACTTTAGGCCATGCCACCAATGATGTTTTCCTTGCATTTTCCTCAGATCCTCTCCAGAAGCATTGTTTTCTCTCTCTCTATCAATGAAGTCCAGCACTGCAATTGGGATTTTGAGGCCACACATTGCATAAGTTGGTAGAGATGAGAGGACTGAGTTAACCAGCTGTAGTCTCCCAGCTTGTGTTAGAAAGGATGAGATTGAGGTGAGCCTCTTTGTTGTTCTGTCCATCAGTGGCATGTATTCATCTATTTTGGGCCTTGTAGTACCAAGTGGAAGTCCAAGATAAGTAAAGGGTAGAGTGCCAAGCTGACAACCAAATGTGTTTGCAAGATTCAGTGCTTGATCATGAGACAAGTTGAGTGGAATCATCTATGACTTAGCATAGTTTACTTTTAATCCAGTTGACTCCAAAAAGGACTGCAGCAAGCCTTTTAGGCAAAAAATCTCTTGCTGTGAAGCCTTCATTATCAGGACTGTGTCATTAGCATATTGTATGATGGGATAATCATTGCTTGGATCAGCTTCTATTGGCAGGGAGAAGAGACCTTGGTTACATGCTTTGTTGACAATACATTGCAAAAGGTCAGCATCCAAAACAAATAAGAGTGGGGATAGTGGGTCACCCTGTCTAACCCCTATCTTGCATTGAAATTGTTTTCCAGGGGTTCCATTTAGCATCACAGAAGCAGTTCCACTGTACAGAATTTTTCTAACCCAGCCAATCCATACTTCGTCAAAACCCAATTTTTCTAACATTCTCAAAATTGTGGCATGCTTTATGGTGTCAAAGGCTTTCTCAAAGTCCAGTTTAAGAATCACAATTTCTCTCTTTGATTGTTGACACTGATGGATATATTCAAAGTTCCAAGCAATGCAGTCCTAGATTGTCCTACTTTTGATGAATCCATATTGATTCTTGTGTATCAGAGGAATTATGACTCTATGTAATCTATCAGCCATTAATTTGGTAATCAGTTTGAGAATTGAATTTAGAAGAGAAATTGGCCTAAAGTCATTCGGTGTTACCGGGTTGCTAGTTTTCGGGATGAGAGTGATAAAAGAGCTGTTTATGGCTTGCAGACTCACATTTCCAGAAAAGAAGTCATTGCATAGCTGGTATACATCTTCTTTTATTATCTGCCAACATTTCTTGAAGAACATCCCATTGAAGCCATCAGGCCCAGGTGATTTGTCCACTGGCATACTCCTTACTACATTGTCAATTTCTTCCTTGGAGAATGGTGTTGACATCCATTCTAGGCCATTCTGTGCCTGCACTAGCTCGTCCAGATTGTATGCCATCTGAGGTTCAGTGGTGTTACCCATTCTTGCCTTAAAATTTTCAAAAAGCAGAGCTGCTTTCTGAAAGTGATCATAGACAATTCTCCCATCTTCTGCCTCTAGGCTTGTAATTGTATTCTGCCTAAATCTTTCTGTGGCTGCAGCATGAAAGAACTTTGTATTTTCATCTCCAAATTTTGTCCATCTGATAGTGTATCTCTTCCTCCAATATTCTTGCTTGAATTTTAATAGATTCAGAATATGTTTTTTGAGGATATTCCTGAAATTTCTCTCTTGAGTGTAAAGGGCTCTTTGTTCTTCCAATTTGTCCATGATGGCTAATACCTCATTGCTGCTACCTATCAGGTTATTGATTCTTGAAATGCTTTTGCTCCATTTTTTCAATGTTTTCCTAAGAAGCTTGAATTTTGCAGCAATTCTAGTCACACTGTTTGAAGCTCTAATCTCCATGTTCCAAGTTCTGTGTACTAGTTCTAAAAAGTCTGGCTGTTCCACCCAAAAATTTTCAAATCTGAATAACTCGCTTTGGGGATTGCAGTGTCAATCTGGACCATGCAGGGAATATGATCAGAAGTTGGTTTTGCCATTGGGATCAGTAATGTGTTTGGGTATATGCTGATCCAGTTCGTGGATGTGAAGCACCAGTCAATCTGCTCTAGAAGGGGCTCCTGTTGCATGTTGCTCCATGTGTACTTTCTACCTTTCAGAGGTATTTCCTGTAGTGCTAGGTTGTTGATTATTTCATTGAAGACAAAGACATCATTTAGATTCCCCCCTGGTTTATTTCTGTCATTCAGAGATCTGTAGAAATTGAAATCCCCAAGTAACATCCAATTATCATCCACTGAATCTCCAGATCATTTAGCCAGTTGACAAATTCCTCTCTCTCAGCACCTTGACAAGGACCATATACTGTTGTGAGAGTCCATGATTCATTATTGTGCCTTGAGGTGAGTTTAACTGTGACTGCAAAACTCAGTGTATGAATAACCTGTCCAGTGAATATTGAACTGTTCCATCCAAGAATAATTCCTCCTGAAGCTCCCAGTGAGGGTGAAAAGGCAAACTTGTCATATTTTTTGGGGGCAAATTTCTTGATGAACGAATGATCAAAATGTTCCCTTTTTGTTTCTTGCAGACAATATACAGCACAATTACTTTCATCAATTTTTTGGCGAACCGCATTACATTTGTCCTCTGAATTGATTCCTCTAATGTTCCAATTCAAAATGCTCCAACATTTTCTATTGCTTGTATTATTCATCAACAAGAATTATTATATCAGTCCATCTGCTAGGCCAAAGGATAGCGGTAGCAAGCTTTATGGCACTATCGAAGACCCGACAAAACTCGTACGGACAATAATCAGTCGTGCTAGTTGTTTTGCTTAGGATGATAGAAGCTTTGATCTTTACCAACAAAGTGTGCCACCGAAAATCTCTAAACAACCACTTAATTTGAGAAAAAATATCACAGCATAAATAAAGGATCCTCAACAATCTAATAGGGTTCAGCTGGAAGTTCTGCCACACACACCCAACAAAAGTAGACCACTGATACAATTGGACAGCAGGGCATACCCTACTACAAAAGGGGAGGTTAAGATCACTATTCATTGATTACTGCTACAACTTCAGATCCAACTCCACCCTCAACTTGGTTTGCTGCAAGAAGAGTTCTGAAGACACCTCCGAAGGAGCTATCCCACATCTGCCAGTTGCCACCTCCTGAATTGTGCTGATGCTAATTTCTGGAAAGTCATCAGTATTTTCAAGGTCCACCAGATCAGGAAAATCCACCTTTGGATTTGCTGCAGGCAAGACTAACTTGTCACTCAATTCTTCTAGGCTTGCAATCTTCCTCTTCTTGGATGGTTTGGTGCTCCTGCTAGCATTAGCTTCAAGAATGCTCCTGTTCTTGCATCCATTGAGTTTCTTGTTGACTCTGGTACTCCTTCTTAGAGTTTTCAAAGGAGCTTTACCTGACAGGTTGGAGGGGTTTTTTTCATTGTTAGAATTGGTTGTACCTTGGACTACTTCCTTCTGGGCACTCTGGTCACCCTTTCTCATATTCTTCTTTCTTTTCCTGACATATGTTTTTATGATTGGATGGCTGGAGAAAGTGAAGCTTTTTAAACCGTCAGTGGCTTCCGTGGCTTTCTCTGTACTGTTTTCTAGCACTTGCTTGACATGTTCAGGGCATGTTGCTTCTCCTTGTACTTTCATGCTTTCATCATAATATCCAAGGGATTGGTTATTTGTGTCTGTCAAAGTCTGAACTGATTCAATGTCACTCCCTGTCATGTTGACTTTGATACCTGAAGTGCCAAATATCAATGTTTGCCTAACTCCTTGTACTTGGCTATGGTGCAATTGTTGAAGAAATGGACCCAGACTCTCTGCAATGATTTTAGCAAGCTTTTCAGTCATGTTATTTGAATCCAGAGATGGATTTTCAAAACCGTCCATTTGCATTTGAGCTTCTTCTTGATTATAATTGATGTTAAGTCACGGTTTTTTCCTCTTGGCTTTGGCTCCTTCCCTCCTGGGCAGTTTGCACTTTGTCTATCTGGCAACTTGCTCTTGTGTCACAGACCATATTAGTTGCAGCTATTGGCACCAAATCCATTTCTACTTCAGCCCCTACACCTGGAATAAAGAGTTCTTCTCCCAAGGAAGCTTGATTCACTGAGCTGTTGTCAGAGCCTTCTCCGTCTCCTTCTTCTTCAGCTTGTGGCACCTCCCCATTCTGATTTGGTGGATCATTTCCTTGCTGAAGGTTGGCAAGGTGATCCACAAGCTCAACTTCCACATCATTTCCATTTCCACCATTATTGTTATCACCATTATTTGGGAAGTCATCTTCATCATCATCGATGATTTGTTCAGCAAGCTGACTATTAAGGATGAAGACCCTAACCAACCAGGACCTTCCTTGCCCATCCATAGGTCTCCCATTCTTGAGTTTAATTACTCTGGGAATGGTTTCAGCATTATCAATCAGGACTTTTGCTAGAACTCTAGCCTTGCTACTATCCCTGGAGTGCCACTGAATCACACGACCAATTGGAGTGCATGCTTGCTGAATGAAATGAGTTTGTTTGTAATCCAGTGGGTATCCTACTAGCATGATCCAACCAATTCTAGCAAAATGAGATCTCTTACAGTTCATGGCCTCATCATGGTTAACAAAGGAGAAACTACGGTTGTCAATCCAGTAGGGGCTGTTATGCACCAAGATATCTCTATCACAGGAAGATTGAAATCTAAAAATGCCTATGCCATGTGGGTGGGGGCTGTAGGAGATAACTTGCTTTCGGGCCTCAACTGTGACATAGTCCCGTACCTCATGAAGCAACGCCAGCTGCTGTGCAGAGCTCAGATCATCGTCAGTTGTTGCAATGGCATATTCTTCATGTTGTCTGTTTGGCGAGCCAGAAAAACATACAGTGACTCTTTCCCTTCTGTTCTCTCGCAGCGCCTCTCCAGATCAGGGCAGTGAGAGATCCACAACCTCTGCAGAGCTTTCAGGCCTTTTATCACCTCCGGCAAGGATTTTATTCCTGGGCAGTTGTAGATTGAAAGCTCTTCAAGAGAGATGAGGCCACACAGGGATCGGGGAAGGCAACTCAGGCTTGGCAAACCACTAATTCTGAAACTGCATAGGGAGTGGAGCTCTCCAAGGCACTCGTGCAATTGGTTAAGTGCATCACACCATGCTATTCGGAGCGTCTGGAGGGAGACGAGGTGACCCATTGACTGGGGAAGTCTGCTCAGGCTATTGCAGCTCTGGATGGTCATCTTTTGCAGAGACCGGAGTTCCCCCAGCCATTCAGGCAGCATGGAAATATATGAGGATCCATGAATACACAGGGACTGGAGGGACGTGAGGCTCCGCATGCTGTTTGGCAACTCAGCCAAGCCATCACAGTTGTTAATGTCCAATGACTCAAGTGCAGTCATGTGTTGCAGCAATTCCCAACCAAGTCCAGATCCTAAACCAGGTGGTGAAGATGGTGCTGTCATGTACCATAGCTCAAGCTCCTTGAGGTGGCTAAAACTAAAAGAGGATGCAAAACTGGAGGATGAAGAACACCCTTGGCCTAGGCCTAGCGATTGCAACAGCTGCTCATTACTCCGAAACAACATCAATTTCTCTAGTGATAACGGTAGGTACGGCTTCACCATCAATTTAGGGCATCGCTCTATTTCTAAATGTGATAGACGAGTACCAATCTGCAGTACCGCCAATTGATGAGGATCACTGCAGTTTTCTCTGCCCTCCTCCCTTATAGCCAAGGTCCTTGCAGCTCCCATCCACACCTCTCCCAAACTAGGAAGTCCGAATAATTTTAACTTCAACAGCGAAGGAAATGGCCCTCCACTGATGCTCTCAAGAGATGGCATATCCAGAAGACGAAGATCCTCCAAACAAGGCAACTCCATAAGGCCCTTAAGATGCTTCAAGTTTGGGAGATCTGATAGCTTCATCAAGGTCAAAAATGGAAATTGATGAAGCCTTTGTACGCTGCCACCAATTTGCTTTTGCTTCAGCATCCACCGAGCAAATTGCCCACCTGCGTAGTGGTAAATGTATAGCTCTTTAATCCCTGATGGTGGTTCCAGAACATCAAGTACAGCCTGATTTGTTTGAGTGTTCATCTCATCTGCATCATTCCTCCCCCAATTTAATTGCAACGTCTGTAAGTTTGTCCTTTGTTTCAAGCATGCCTTTTGTGCATCATCTGGGTCCAGCACTCCTTCAATACCTCTGATAGTGAGATTCACACTGTTCCTTGCTACATCTCCAAGTTCTGAGATACATGCAGATTTTTCATCCTTTCCCACAACAAATATACTCAGATTTTGTAGCCGACTGAGCCGTCCAATGCCGATCGGCATGGCTCTCAATTTTTCACATTCTTCTAGGTTCAGTACTTGAAGTTTCTCCAAGTTTTCAATGCCTTCAGGCAATTCTACCAGATGCTTACACAAATGGAGGTCCAAAAACTCCAGATTTCCTAATGCTATGATTGTTGATGGTAGTCTCTCGATTCTGGTACGACCAAGCCTCAAGATTCTTAGCTTATTATTTCTGCAGATACAATTTGGCAACATTGTAACGTTAGCACAACCCCAAAGATCAATGCATGAAATCATGTGACAATCACCAATGGAATCTGGTAAACTCTGTAGCTCTTTGCAGCCTGACAAATTTAGTGTTCTCAACTTCCTCAGCTTACCAATGGATTCTGGTAACTTGTGAAGAAACAGAGAGTTTGTTACATGAAGCGCTTGCAGGCTCTGAATATCTGAAACAGCCTCAGGAAGTGTACAAAAACTTATAAACGAAATGCAAAGATACCTCAAATATTTTATTTGTAGTACTTCACTGAGTACTGATATTGATGTTGCATGGAAAGGTTTCACTGTGATACTGCGCAAGTGCTTGGCATTCTTCAGCATCATGCTGAATCTGAAATCATCACCTGCAGAGACATACATAGCACGTGCTTTCTCAAAAATACTTTTCGATGGAAGATTTATTGAATCTTCAATCAAAGAAAAGTATCTGTAGCCCTTTGTGGAACTGTTTGACTCTGGCACAACAAGTGAAATTTCATCACCTAAGATGGACCGGGCAAGATCGTGAACCAAGTCATGCATCCTGCATCTTACTCTCCCATTGTATTCATTCACATCTTGTAGAAAACATATTTGCACAAGAGAATCAAAGCACTTTTGGCCGCCATACTCCAAATATTCAACACCAGCAACCATAGTGATCAAATCATGGGCAATCCATTGGTCAATCAATTGTTCTTTGTCAATCTCATGACCTTTAGGGAACACTGAACATATTGTGAAGCACTCTTTCAGACGAGGTGATAAATGGAAATAGCTCAACCCTAAGCACGCTGATACTGATACACTATGCTCTTCACCCTCAACATCTAATAAATTGCTGTCTCTCTTGGACTTCCATTCTTCCATCCATTCCTTGCCGCGGAGGACACCTGCAAGAGCTTTAATTGCTAGTGGCACCCCACCACATTTTTTCACAATCTCTTTTCCAACCTCTACAAATTCTAACCCCAAACCTTCTGCAGGAATTACTAAGCTTTGTTGGAACAGTTGCCAGCTGTTATCCAGAGATAAGAATGGCAAATCAATTTCGTCTCTGGATCCCAGTGATTCTGCAACTATTCTGCTGCGAGCAGTGAGTAAAATCCTGCTGCCAGATGCGCCACTCTTGAGATACACCATGAAATTTTCCCACTGAACTTGGGACTCGACCCACACGTCATCCATTACAAGCAGAAACCTCTTTCCAGTCAACTCAGCTGTGATTCTTTTGGTCATATATGGCAAGGCATGCTGTGCAGGATCTTTATCAGCGATAGCTTCAAATAGTTTCTTGATGAGCTTTTTAACATCAAATTCTTGTGACACATGAACCCATAGTCTAGATTCAAAATGCTTCTCTATAATGTTCACATCATTGAAAACCAGGTTAGCCAAAGTAGTTTTGCCGGAGCCACCAAGTCCAAGGATGGAAACTGTCTTAATTTTCTGTTGGTCTTTAGTCTCTACCAACTTCGATATTATCTGGTGCTTCTCTTGGTCTCTTCCGAGTACTGCTGCGACATCCACAATGGGCAATGATGGCATTTCACCAGTTGTCTTGTTTATGCCATGGACGTTATGACCAAATGGTAAACTATTTGCTATTGCACTCAAGTTAGTTCTTTGCATCACAATTACAGCATATCTCTTCTTGATCGCCTTGATCTTGCGGGCCGCCTTGCATTGAAGAAGAAAAGATTTTGGTTTTCTGCACAGGTATTTGGACACAATATTCTTTCCACCATCGCCATCAGTGTCATGTTTCTCAGCCTCCAGATGGAATTCATCAATATCATCAACATCGTACGCAATATCTTTGAGCCACATAGATGATAGTCCTGCTTCTGTTTCCAGCCAAGAATTGATCTCCTCGACTAGACCCTGGAGCTCCTGGAGATCTTTTTTCACACCCACAATAGAGCAGTACTCTTTGATTACCAATGGGGCTAACTTATTACCCACGATCTTCAACATTCCATATACTACACCAGATTCCATGCCAACCATAGCCTGGAAAATGCATTTGTCATTCGAACCTTACAAAATGAATTTCAAAAAATACCTGCTACCTTCAAAACAAAATAATAATTCACAAATTGAACAATACTGAATAATGAAACATGCAAGTATCAAGTAGTAATTGAATCCCATATTGCTTTTGGTCATGCACTAATATTTCTTTGTTCTTTTGCTCCTCTTTTTTTTGGAGGTAAATACAACTGGGAGGCCCCTACTGTGGTAAAAATATCAAATAGGAAAATGCAAAACTGTACAAATTTAGTTAAGAGAAAAAAGAGAGCTGACGCTCTTGAATATGAGATCCTGCATATTAGCATCTTTTGCAAATTGGTGTTTCCATGAAGAAAGGCTTGGCTGCTTATTTTCAAAGGTAAGGTTATTTCTTTGCTTGCTCCTCATTTATGAATAATGCAGACATTGCACTGCTATTTAGAAGTGTGCTAAGCAATGGCCAATGGGTGATGATATTGAAATGTAAACTGCGAAACAAAAGGTTGTCCTATGAACTTGCAGATTTATTGGTCTTGGCACAATAAGGAGGCAAAAAGGTGCAAGACATATGCCATTAATCAGGGACACAGCTATGATACAGTACATGGATAAGAACTAGATTTTTTTTAAAAAAAAAGAAACAAGAGGGTAAGCGCTGGTGCAACTAAGTACAAAGAACACTGCTTAAACAGAAAATAGGAAAGTATGTGAATGCAGTCAAACTAGTTAATGATGAAAAATCAACATACCGCAGCTTCAGGAAGAGAAGATAGATAGTGTCCCTGTTTTTTCCCCACTTGATCAGGAGCAACCACACCTGTGTCCCTTTGTTGTAGGAGGCATAAAAGTAAGTAGCTTCTTTGTGGTTATTACGGTATATGATTCTGGATATTTGGTTGGCCTTGAGTACCTGAGAAAATCGAAACAAAGCCATGTGCTGAAAGAGAGTAGCGGCAAAAGCTGAAAGAGTAAATTTTGAGAGAAGAAATAGAGGAGCATGGAATCGAAAACAAAGGACGGATGACGGGGATGATATATTTTTATAAGTAGTAAGAGTACCTGGATCCCAGATCTGCTGGTTCCGCTCTAGCCATCTCCAAAAGGGGCCCTAGTTATCTCCTAGGCATTGTGTGCAAGTCAGCTTTTGGGGGTTTGGGTTCCTAGTCAAGTAGAACATGACAAGGTAGCATTTGTCCCCTTCTCTGCGTCTGATAGGTGTAAACGTCCCCATGTTATGTGTGTAATGTCCCTCAGTAAGAGCTCTGTATCTTGGTTGGCAGGTTCTGAAGTACAAAAATTCAAAAATCTATGGGAATGCTCCCCGTGGTGTGCTCGGCGCGGGGTCGAAGGGGGACAGCTCGAGCAGCATCCTCACGGGACTACATACTCTTTTTCACCAGGAACGCAGACTGCGCACGGCGCAAACGCTTTCCACGAGCAAATGAAGTGATTTGGACCCTTGGCAACTCTTTTTGTTAAACCCATGACGTATCAAAGACATCCGATTCTTCACTACAAATGTTTTGCGTGTTGCATTGCAGTATTGGACTTGCCACTAGGTGAGTAACAGAAAACACAAAGCCAAAACGAAGGATGCAAATTATTCAAAAAAACGATGGATGCAACTCCGAAAGCATCTCACCAGCAGGGCCGGCCCTGGGCCAGTGCGGGCGGGGCGACCGCCCTGGGCCCCCAAAAGTTAGGGCCCCCATCTGGAGATACATATAGGGTGTGTTTAGATGGTAGGAAAAAACACTGTAGCAATAGAAAAACACTGTAGCATTCGCTGAGAAACGTGTTTTGTGAGGAAGGAATAGTGAAAAGTTGAAATGAATAGTGAAAAGTTGGAATGAATAGTGAATAGTTGGAAATCTGAACATGGCCATAGTATATATAGGCCTGCTATTGTATGCTATTTCTTTTAGAATTTCAGTCCAATTAAGCCCAAAAATGAAAACAACCCAAGCAGGCCTAAGCCCACTTCCTAGTTCCCGTGAGGCCACTCTCACGTACAGAAATACCGGAAGACGAATCGTCAAAGCGATCGCTCTCCATCTGCCCGAGCAGCGACTCCTCGTCTCCTCGACTGCCCTCAATCCCAATCGTCGCCGGCGCTGCAGTTCAACCTGTCCAATCTCCACTCCTCCAGGAGACCAGGATCGTCGTCGGCTCATCGCCCACTCGCCCCCCATGGCCCCCATCGGCTGATTGACACAAGGATTAATCAAGGTAAAGGTTCAAAATATGTTTGAATGAACCCTATCCCTAATTGAGTTTCTTGCGTGTTCAGTCACTGTAAAAATTGGATTACTACTGTCACTGATAGCTTTCTTTTTAATTTGTAGGATTGTTCTCACCCAGTCAAACATGTCTTCCAGAAGAACTAGAAAGTATGCTTCTGGCAGTGAGAAAAGAAGAAAAAAGCAGCGTCAAGATGAATTAACTGAATCACAGAGAGGTGATATTGACAAATTTTTTAAGAAAGCAGACTCTTCAAGAAACACCCAGGAGTTGGCTTTAGTACTTGTGGACCTACCGGCTGAGGGGATTTCACAAGAAAATATTGAGGATTCTCTGGAACGTGTTGATGAAAATAACAATGTAAGTGATCATGAAAATTCGCCAGAGCCTACTTGCACTGATGAAGAGCCATTTTTTTCTATTGATATTTATGATCCTAGAAATTGGGAAAACCTTGATAACAAAGCAAGGGATATATTAGTGGAGAAAGGACCTATAAGAGAACAAAACCTTGTATTCCCTGTGGATGGCATATCTAGACATTTTTCATATTACTATTATGAGAAAGTAATGGAGAATGGAGAGGTACATGACAGAAAATAGCTAGTTTACTCTAAGCATATAGATAAAGTGTTATGCTTTTGTTGTAAGATTTTCAAGTCTGCTAACATGAAGAGTTCTTTAGCATCTGATGGATTGAGGGATTGGAGACATCTAAGTGAGAGGTTGAAAGAACATGAAAAAAGTGTGGAGCATATCATTAGCATGAACTCTTGGAATGAGTTAAGAAACAGATTGAGAAAAGATCAAACAATTGATAAAGAAATGCAGAAGCTAATAAAAAAGGAGAAAGAACACATGAAGCAGGTTTTCTTCAGATTAGTGGCCATTGTGAAGTTTCTTGGTAAGCGGAATTTGGCATTTAGAGGGTCCAGCGAGCAACTCTACAATGAAAACAATGGTAACTTCTTAGCTTGTGTTGAGATGATTGCAGAATTTGACCTGGTATTACAACAGCACCTTAGACGCATTCAGAACAAGGAAATTCATTATCATTACCTCAGTCATAAAATTCAGAATGAGTTGATTTCTCTTTTGGGCTCTAGTATTACGAATTCAATCATAGAAATTGTTAAAAAGGCCAAATATTTTTCTGTTATCCTTGATTGTACCCCAGATGTGAGTCATCAAGAACAGATGACTTTAATAGTTCGGTGTGTTAATATGTCTGAGAACAAAATAAAGATTGAGGAGTACTTTCTAGCTTTTTTGGAAGTGGATGATACATCTGGTTTGGGGCTTTTTAATGTATTGTTGGAGGCCATGGAGGTTTTTGGTCTTAATATTGCTGATATAAGGGGCCAAGGTTATGATAATGGATCCAATATGAAAGGAAAACACCAGTGGGTGCAAAGGCGGTTGCTTGATATTAATCGAAGAGCTTTGTATATGCCATGTGCTTGCCATAGCCTTAATCTTACTCTTTGTGATATGGCAAAGTCTAGTCGTAAAGCTGAATTGTTTTTTGGGATTGTGCAACGGATATATGTTTTGTTTTCTGGTTCTACTAAAAGATGGAAAGTGTTGCTTGACCATGTTCCAAATTTAACTGTGAAGTCAGTGTGCAATACCCGTTGGGAGAGTCGGATCAAAAGTGTTAAAGCAATCAGATTTCAGGCTCCACAGATAAGGTCAGCTTTGTCTGAATTGCGTAAAGCTAGTGATTCTGAGGCCAGCACAAAGAGTGATGCCAAAAATTTATTTGATTTGCTTGGTAATTTTGAGTTCATTCTTGGAATGGTCATTTGGTATGACATTTTATTTGCTGTGGATAATGTGAGCAAGAAACTTCAATCACCATCAATGTGCATTGACACTACCATGGAGCAAATCGAAGGTATAATGCAGTACTTTGATAACTACAGAAATGAAGGGTTTCAATCTAGCTTGAAAATTGCAAAAGGCATTGCAACCGAGATGGGTGTTGAGCCATCCTTCCCTGTGAAGCGCAAAGGTACTAGAAAGAAATATTTTGATGAATCTGATTGCAGCGATGAAGTAATATTGCAAGCCGAGAAAGATTTTCAAGTTAATTACTTTTTTGTCATGGTTGATATGGCAACAACCTCACTGAAAAACAGATTTGAAGAACTCCAAGTATTTAGGAATATATTTGGATTTTTACTGAGCTCAAAAACCTTGACGTCATTGGATGATGCTGAACTAACAGATTGTTGTAGTAGATTTGCAGAAGCTTTCTCTTCAGATGATTCGTGTGATGTGGACATAAATGATCTAATATCTGAATTAAAGGTTTTGCAGCTGACTTTGCCGGATAGACAATTGTCTGCTATGGAGATTTTTGAGATTGTTAGAGAAGCTGACAGCTATCCCAATGTGTCAATTGCTTATCGAATTTTATTTACTATGCCTGTGACTGTGGCATCAGCTGAAAGGAGCTTCTCAAAATTGAAGTTATTGAAAAACTATTTGAGATCAGTAATGTCTCAGGAAAGGTTAAATGGTTTGGCTATTTTGTGCATTGAGAAGATACTGTTGGAGGAGATTGATATTGACTCTATCATGGATGATTTTGCATCTAGAACTGTTAGAAGAAATTGTTTCAAATGATCTAGCGGCAGTTTTTTTTTATATTAAACTTATTATTGCAACATTGTTAGGAGCAATGGAATTTTATAATATGTTGCACAATAGATATATTATCTTACTTCTAGTGGCCTCCATTTTTTTCGCCCCGGGCCAAAAAAAAAAGTCAGGACCTGCCCTGCTCACCGGTGCGGTGATACATTTCGTCGAACGGGTGGCGCGCAGGCGCAGCCACCACCGCCGCCCGGCAACATTCGGCACTCGCCACGCCCACGCGCTCATCCCCCTACGGGTCGGCTGCTGCTCTCATCTCTCCTTGTCCAGCGAGCTTTGTATGAGCGGGCGGCTGGAAGGAGAGAGGCGGCCCAGCCGGACAGGCTGATACGACTACGTTATACGGCTCCAGGTTCATTTTTAACTTTTGGTTGAAAATCAGGCTCCTTTCTGTTTCTTTTAAATAAAATTGGTCATTTCTGTCACGAGAATGCGATCGATAACAAAACTCAAAATTTGGTTGATGATCAGGCTCCTTTTCTGGATAAGAGTACTCTTGCGTGATGCCAGCAAAGTATAAATTCGCTTCACCGGATGGAAATGAAGAAAGTGGAGTATCAACGAACATACACACAGCGCTTGATTAGGCAACTGACAAAGATATCAATTCACGCAGCAGCAGTTTTAGGCCTTGGGTGTGGGTGCACAAGGCTCAACTGATCATCAAGGCTGAAAATACTGTAGAGTGTTCCTTTGTATCCCCACAAAATACAGGTATCATGTCAACCAAAGACTATTCCAACCCATCCGCCAGAAAGCACAGCATAAAAACAGAACCAGAATCATAGCATCATAAACATATGAACAACTCAATCCAGCTTAAACTCAACCTGTGACAGCAACCCACAAAACATACGCAGAATGCCCAGCAATAGCTAGACAAGCAACATGCATTAAACTGAGAAGGAACCTGAAACCATCATAGCGAACTTGTGACGATAGCATTCAAAATAACTGTTGACAGACACACAATGGCCAAACCTTGAACAAGGTAAGGTACAAATACCTCTGGTGCCAGGGTGACACATACACAGATCAGATATAAAACTCCAGAACCTAACTAGCAAGAGAGATGAAACAAGGTAACTCACCCTGACTTATCTAAGAGTAATTAGCCCAAAAATTTTATGGTAAATGAAAACAAGCCCACCCGAGAGTCAAAGATCATCCCTGCCACATGTATAAGGAACATATATATGCACTAAAAAGAATAAACGGTGTTCCAAGAAGCAACTTCATTGGCAGATCAATTCACTATCATTTTGACTTTGTGTACAAGATGAATGTCAGTTCGAGTGAAAAAACACTAAAAAAGCAAGTGGACAGGGGGAAATCATCATCAGAAATAAATTCTAATCACCGCAACATATCATATTGGATGACCAAACACGGGTCAGTGCAAAGATGCCTCCACATCTATCCGATTATAAGTAGGGATGCAAATGGGTTGCTCTTCGTTGATCCAAACACTAACCCACAGTACCCAGCTAGCTAATAATTAGTTTTGGGTTGACCCAAACCAACTTGAGCTCTGAAACTGGTGGAACCAATCGACCCATTGGGTGCAGAGCAAAGCAGAGCACATATGAGCGGCGCTCGTTTGGGGAAGAGCGACGCCAAACACAGGAGCTCACAGCATATGCCCACGACGGCCACAAAATCAAGGCCCCCAGTGGCCGAATCAAGTTTTTTTTTTGTTGGATTTGAGTTCCTCTCCTACTGAATCAAAGCGCTAGTGCCAACTCAAACTGGAAGAGAGCAATATCGCTAGAACCATGGGAGCAGAGGCTGAGGAAGATGCGCACAAAGAGCAAGGACGGAGATGCAGGCAATCTGCCTTGCAGTGCTTGCCGCAAGCTGGACGCAGGTCCTCCACGCCGGCAGCCGCTGCCGTCCCGGCCGCAGGTCCTTCACATCGTCGACCGCGCCTCACCGCTCCAACTGTCGTCTCTGAGCTCGCCATTGGTCCCCGCCTCCCCAGCGCCGACGCCGGCGGCTTGCTTGCTGCAGCCGCCGAGCCTGGTGGTCCTCAGCACCGACGCCGACGGCTTGCTCCCCGCGGCCGCCGAGCCCGCGTCTCGCTCCCGCCGGTGAACCTCATCACCGGTGACTCACCCCTGCACCCACCCTATAGCCAGACGTAATTTTTTCGGGTAACCCAATGACCCAGGAGCCTAACCAGTATACCACTAAAATAGTTTTTGGGTTGGTGCTATAGGGTTTTTGAGTACTACTCATAGATTGGGTTTTGGGTCATTGGGTTGACCCAATAATTCCTGCATCCCTGATTATAAGAAACATATCCGGATGGATCAGTCAGTTACAAAGTGCAGACAGAAAACTAACCTAAAATGAGCAAACTAAAATTTATCAGTTGTACCACAAGTTGTCTGCAGTCATAGTATCATCCAATTCAATGACTCAAGGGAAACCTAAAATTGATCAGTCTTACCACAAGTTGTCTACAATTATATCATCCAATCCACTGAGTCGAAGGCAGTGAAGATAACTTTAAATGACATGAGCAATAACCACACGAGCAAATTAAAATACTACTCTTCCGCAGCACAGATAACAAAATCATAACAGAATTCCTGGACATAAGTAACTAGGAAAACCATACTTAAGAGACAAGTGAATAGTCTTGGTGTTCTCTCACATTCATATCATAATGTCAAAAAAGGTTCAACACTAGTAGGCTTAAAAGTCTAAACATGAAGGTAAAGCAGCAGCTAGGCATAGAACCAGATAGGTAGCTCCACTGATAGGAGAAGGAAACCAAGAACACCCAAGGTGATCTGGCAAATTGTTGTGATGCGTCAAGCAATGCTCAACGGTAGGACTTCTGGAACCTGGCACGGGCACCGCGACCACCGAACTTTTTGGGCTCGCAGCGCCTGGGGTCCGCGACGAGGAGGGTGCGGTCGTAGCGGCCGAAGATGTCCTTGACCTCCTTCTTGGCGGCCTCATCGACGTACTTCTGGTAGTAGGCGACGAGGGCCTTGGCGATGGCCTGGCGGATGGCGTAGATCTGCGAGGTCTTCCCACCGCCGCGGACGCGGATCCTCATGTCGATGTCCTTGAAGCGGGAGCGTCCGGCGAGCAGGATGGGCTCGATAGCCTTGAGGAGGAGCATCTCCGGGCGGATGAGCTCGATGGGGACGCCGTTCACCTTGATGAGCCCGCGCCCCGGCTTGGTGTAGGCCACGGCCACGGCCGTCTTCTTGCGGCCGAAGCACTGGACGGTGCCCGCGGCCGGGCGGGTGAGCACGGCAGCCATGGTTGCGGTCGAGGTGGGCGCTGGGCTGGGATCGCAGCGGAGGCGGCAGGCGCAGGCGAAGGCGACGGCGGGAGGAGGAGGCGGCGGCGGCTGCTGGGGGAGGAAAGAATGGAGAGAGGGCTTATAACGCGTGGAAGCCTAGGGTTTTGAGTGCTGATGGGCCGGCGGTGTAAAGTTGGGCCTCCGTATTATACTGGGCTTTATTCTGGTAAGGGCCCAATGGTGCACGTCTTCTTTCTTGTGATAAAGGCCAGGGCGGAAGGGGAGGAAGAAGCTAGGGTTTCGGCCCTCACGAACACTACTTGATCTTATCTGAGCGAACCGTCCGGCGGCGCCGCGGCGGCCGGAGTCGCCTCTCCCACGGCTGTGTTGCCCCCGCCGTGCCTACTAGGCTTGTGGGATGGTGACGCGGTTCCTTGTGGTAAAGAGGCGGCGACGGCGCTGAGGTTGCTGCCGGCAACTCGCGATGACGACTGCCCGCGGTCGGAGCGCGCGCGATGATGGCCGCGCGGGTTCACCCCCAACAACATACGATTCCAAAATTTCTTCTTCCACTGGTTTCCTTCCTTTTATTTTCTTTGTTAACTCTAAACCGTACGAATTTTGCCAAAAAAAAATGCTTTTTATGTGTTGTTTGATCTTGTTCTAGGTTTTTATATGCTTGATCGATTTTTTGCTCTGATTTGCCTTCACTGTTTTCTTATATTCGTGGTTGACATGTTACATTGTTACTGCGTTGGGCTGTAAGGAATATCCCCTTTGCTATCATTTGCTGTCTTTTTCGTTTTCACCTTTTGATTTTGGTTCAGTAATAGTATCTGATTCCTAACATTGTCTGCATGAGCATTAAACTATATCTGTCCTAATCCTTAGGATGTGTAAGTTAATTCAAATCATTGTCTTAGGGTATTGTGAGTTAATTTATCACATTGCCTCAATTGACATCCACATGATTCGATATTTAGGATATGCACGAGAATGTGTTTGGCTTTGTAACACATTCATGTCTGTAAGTTAACTAGTAAGTTAATGCACAAGAATGTGTTGATATATCTGGATTTTTAATGTGGTGATAGATTAACGTGCCATTGCATTGCTTGGCAAATTCATATTAATTGTAATTCTGCATTTTACGACAGGAGCAGGGGTTGGAAAATCACATGTTTGTCCAGCTTATCTCCACGGATAGTATGTTTGGAAGAACAAGATATATAATTCATATTAACTAGTACGTATGATTCAAATTAGTTCATGGTATCTTTGGTTTCAGCCAGGAGCAGGAACCAGTTTTCTAGAGCAGTTCACCGCTTAGCATTTGGTGTTTTTAGATTGCTGCTACACCTGATGTATTTTTTTTTTCATTTTAAGGCATTCATTTGGAAAACTGATCATGTTCAAGTTGTATTTCATCCTAATCTTAATATGATGACTCCTGGATCTCAGGCATTTCCTCAAAATAGTCAACAGGGGTGCCTCTTTTGCAATATAGTTAGTATTATCAAAATAGTACATCGTCTATTTTTGCAGACGAAATAGGAGTAGATATTATTACTACACTACTCTTGGGCTAAGCTCTTCTTAAACTCGATCCAACTATGTTAGCACCTCTGTTTTGGTGTCTCCGATGCACCAAGAACTAATTTGTGCTTGGGTTGAAGCTGCAGGGTGAATTGGTGATGATATGCTCAAATTCTGACTTCAATATATATGTTGCTCAAGATCAACATGAATATTCTGGCAAATCCATACACTGCAGGCTGCAGCCCTAATTGTGATGACACATGTTCATTGCATTGATGCCTTTTTCTGTGAAGCTGAAACAGGTGTTGCTGCCGTAGAATGAAGTTTGAAGTTGAATGCATGGAGTCTGTGCATTTGCTTGTCCTGGACCTTCTGAACATCGAAGGAATGGACAACTCCATTCGGATAATTTCTCAGTGATATTACTGCCTACTTGTTTCCTCATTCAAAATGTTTATTGCAAACAAATTGCTGTCTGAAATTAGTTGCTTAGAGATGTGTGACCTCTTCAAGACCATGTACTAATATATGAAGCTGTCTTTGCATTTGTTTTTGTTAAGATATGTGTTGCATTCTGTTTGTGAACCAATCAGTTTCCACTATAGGTAAAGCTAACGAGAAGGAATACTTGAGAGTGAAACATGAAAGGAAATGCTGAACTGGTTCCTTTTCCCTCTTCTAGCAGGAAGGTGTTGCATTGCATTGGCTTCTACCATGATAATAGGCCTCATGAATGCAATATTAAGTTTCAGAAGCAAACATGCACTCGCAAAGCAGCTTCCCTCGGTCTCACTTAACTGCTAATCACATCAGGTTGGCCTTATATATATTGGATTTCTTCACAAGAGAGGTCGAACTGACAGCTCAACAAATCCCAACATTTTGCAAAATGGTGGCTGAGTACGTAAGGCATTTTAAACCCTGCGACACTAGTACATGACATGATACATGATGTTTGATATATTGTATAATTGCATTGAATATCTGTCACGAACATAAAAAAAAAAAGTGGCGCAGGTTCAGGGTAATGATTTACATACATATCTGAACCTGATTTTATTGTTGTATTCAACATCTTTGTTTAGTTGTATTCAACTATCGGTAGCGGCAGCTTGCCCCTAGACGCAACGTGCATCCACGTTGTCGCCATTAATTGGAGCTCCAAAACATTATGTTTTCCTCAACGAGCGCTCGATCACCTCGACGGTCGCAGAAGCATCCGACCAAGGACCTCAACGTGCATCGGTAAATTTTATTGAGTAAATTACGCCCACCATACAACAACTTTATGGTTGTATCACTTTAGTCGAACAAGTTGTAAAGTGTGCAAGGAGATACACGAACTTGTCAATGGTGTGCATATACGGTCATATATGTGCCCGTAGATGTATGTTGTCTATGTGATAGTTGAAATGAATGTGTTTATACATGTAACCTCCTATTTTGTGTCCGTCCTCATATGTATGGTAATCGAGATGCGGATGTAATAGAATAGTTTCCAACAATATTGTACAAATATAATAATATAAATTTTATTTGAACATAGTTATAGTGAGAAGTAGTTTCCAGTGAGAATTAAGTATAGATAAAAGTGACTAAAAAATATATAAAGCTCAAAATTTCAACGCACTAATAATAATGAATTTTCTTTTTTTTATGAAAGGTACCAGTGAATATTGCTGACGTGGAAAAATAACTAATCAGGTTGGACAAAAGATATATTATTGTACATTGAATCAATAGCCAATACAATATTTTTTTACCTTTATACCTATCTCATATTCTATGGAATATGGGGATATTCCATACATAGTTAATGTATTTTTTTGCGACACAATGTTTAACCGTCTATTAATAAAATGCATAATATTTTGTCAAGAAAAATAAATATAGGAGGTAACACGAACAAAAAATCACCCGACTCACCTGCTATGTTGAGAAAATACATATACATAGGGTATATGTGACCGTATATGCACACAATTGACAAGTTCCAGCACCACCGTTCAATTCTAAGCATCACACTCCACGCACGAAACCACACAAGCAGCTAGCTTGCTCCTCGGTCCTCGCCGTCAGGCAGGCAGGGCACATGGAGGTCGTGACGGGGGCGCTGCCAAGCCTCCTCCCCAAGCTCGCTGATCTGCTCATCGGCGAGTACAACCTTCAGAAGGGAGTGAAAGGGGGCATCATCTTCCTCCAGGCAGAGCTCGAGACAATGAAGGCCACCCTCGAGGAGATCTCCGAGACGCCACCTGACAAGCTTAGCAAGGTGGACAAGATCTGGGCCAGGGACGTCAAGGAGCTCTCCTAAGACATCGAGGACAAAATCGACGCATTCATGGTGCGCTGCAAGGGCCAGGACAGCAGGCTGGCTGAAGAACAGCATGGCCTCAGGAAGATCATTACCAGGAGCCACAATCTGTTGACCCAGCCCAACATCCGCCGTAAGATCGCCACTGACATCAGAGACATCAAGAGCCGTGTCATGGAGGTGCACGAGCGGCGCCAAAGGTATGAAGTCAACAACAACCAAGGTATTGATAAGCCTGTCAAAGTTGATCCCCGTGCATTGGTTCGGTACAAGGCAACAACCAGCGAGTAGTATCCCAGCAGCAAGACAAGATAGTTTCCATTGTGGGATTTGGAGGCCTGGGAAAGACAACTCTTGCTGATGCCGTGTATGAAAATCTTAGAAAGCAATTTGATTGCTCAGCTTTTGTTCCCGTCTCTCGGACTCCTGACGTGGACAAGTTATTCAACAACTTGTTGTATCAACTTGCCAAGAGAAATAATGCATGCACCACCGATAATGCCATCTATGAGCTCAAAGAATTTCTTGGGAGCAAGAGGTATGATGAACAAATCAAATAAAACTAGCCATCAATTTATGATTATGCACTTTTATCTGCCGATGGGACAATTGGAAGAACACCACACATTTTTTTTGAAGAAAAAAAATACTTATGTATTATTGAATCTTCCTAGTTGAATCCTTAATTAACGTTTTCTCCTTTCACAAGCAGATTCTTACCATCAACTGTTAGACCCCTTATCGTCAACTAGAATAGTTGAATTTGTCTTATATGCTAACACGGAACGGAAGCTCCAGTATAAAATAGTATATGGCGTCTGATACTGTCAAATTTTTTTGGTCTATTTGAAAGAGTATACATGACGTTTGTGAAATTTAGACTCCTTATCTACAATGTGAATCTAGTCGTACCCAAATTTACAAGCTTCATTTCTGAATTCTGATATGTATAGGTACTTCATTGTGATTGATGATATATGGGATATCTCACATTGGGAAGCAATTAGGTGTGCACTGCCTAGAAGTAATGGTGGATGCAAAATTGTCATAACTACGCGCATTCAGGAAGTCGCTGAGAAAGTTGGCGGTGCTTACCAGATGAAGCCCCTTTGCCGTCACAACTCTAGAATATTATTATACAGAAGAATATATGGCCACGACGGCAAAGACAAGTGTCCTAATGAGGAGCTAGAGGAAGTATCTGATAAGATACTAACCAAATGTGCTGGGGTACCTTTAGCTATCATCACGGTAGCTTGTTTGCTGGCCAGCAAAGGAAGAAGTAAACTGGACTGGTACGAGGTGTACAATTCCATTGGTACTGGTATGGAAAACAATACAAACATGGATAACATGAGAAAGATTTTGTCTGTCAGCTATTATGATCTTCCATCCAATAATCTAAGGGCTTGCTTGTTGTATCTGAGTTTATTTCCAGAAGATTATAAAATTGACAAAAGACGTTTGATATGGATGTGGATAGCCGAGGGTTTTATCCAACGTAGAAGACAAGGGCAGAGCCCGTTTGAAGTTGGAGAGAGCTACTTCAACGAGCTCATAAACAGAAGTTTGATCCAACCCGTATATTATTGTTATGGTATGGGGATACGCTCTTGCCGCGTACATGATATGATACTCGACCTTATCCGTTCCTTGTCAAACGAAGAGAACTTTATTACCACACTATTGAATGATTATGTGGGCAACACATATCAGCCACAGAAGGCTATTCGGAGGTTATCCCTTCAAAATAGCAAGGTAGATCATCGTGGTACGCATGGGGCTACAGCGAGCATGGAGCAGGTGAGGTCTGCGGTGGTATTTTCATCTGCTGTAAACCTAATACCGGCCGTTTCAAGGTTCAGAGTTTTGCGTGTGCTGCATATGGAAAACTGTGATCTTTCACATGGTTACAAGCTTAAGCATATTGGGAAGTTAGTTCACTTGAGGTGCCTAGGACTACGTTCCACAAATATTGTTGAGCTCCCTGAGGAAATAGGGAACCTGCAAGAGCTACAGATGTTGGACATCTCCAACAATGCAGTTCCAGCCTTGCCATTCACTATTGTAAGGCTAAGACAGCAGTTAAAGTCCCTATACATCGGTGGAAGGGATATGATGTCATCGTTAACGCCGAGCGGGATTAGGCATCTAACATTCCTTGAAGAGCTATCGTCCTTATACATTGAAGATTCTGTTGCTAAAATAGAAGAGATGGGATGTCTAACAGGGCTGAGGGTGCTGGATGTTGCCTGCATCATCTTGAGTACTGTCAGAGGCGAACTGCTGGTGCAGAGCCTAAACAAGTTGCAAAATGTCCAGAATCTATCTATCAGGTTGTACGGAGTATCAGGTCCCTTGAAGGGCTTGACTGGGCCTCCTAGTCTGCGTAGTCTAAAAGTAACCCGCTACATGTTCCCAAAGCTGCCGGCTTGGATTAACCCCTCTCATGTCGAGAACCTCTCCTTGCTAGAGATCGAAGTGCACGAGCTACAGCCGGAGGATCTCAAAACACTTGGCAAGTTTCCTGTTCTCCGCTACCTACACATGTGTTTGGACAAGAGACGTCGTTCAGATGCCCCTGCTAGGGAATTCGTCGTCTGTGCGTGTTCGTTCCCTTGCCTGCTACGCTGCAGGTTGGAGGGAGACTATGGCCGTGTGGTGTTTCAGCAAGGAGCTATGCCGAGCCTCACGAGCCTAGAGCTTCATATCTACAGTACGGTGTGGCGCGCGTGGGAGGCGACCGGAATTCCCGACTGGGGCTTTGAGAACCTGTCGTCGCTCCTGGACCTTTATGTCGGCCTTCGAGAAGGAGATTGCAGCGGCTCAGGGTCGGAGGAAGCTAGGGCTGCGCTAAGGAACATGGCTGAAATTCATTCGAATCATCCAAGCATTTCGGCTCCCGGTTACCGCTCCTGATGATCCCTATTGTAAGGTTAACCTGCTGATGAATGTGCTTCCGTCTCTGATTCAGGTTATTCATGGATTAGAGAAAAACTGTCAGCCATAAACCACAAATAGTTGTTGTTTGGCCGAAAATTCAAAGTGATCACTGGACTGAAGTTGTTATAAGCCATATATCTTCAGTTTAATACTTTAATATTTTGGGAAAGGAAAACATTCTACAAGTTGTATTTGCATTTCTCTCTTTCCTTGATCGTTTCATATTGGGGATTGCCGGATTGGACTTGTGATCAAATAAAGCCTTGTGGAAATCTTGACATTGAGTATGAGTGCTTTATGTATGTCAATACTCTTTGAACACCTTTTACTCTGGGGTGGGTTTTGTGAGTGCTGACCAGGCAGCAGACAGCATAATAATCTCGTATTCAGCCGGAAAATCCCAGAATCCGGGCTATTGAGGGGGGACGGTTCCTCGCAAAAAATTCTAAGCAAGAGAGATACTTTATAGTTTTTCCCCATTAATTTTGCAATGGTCCGAGGTCTAACCAAGAGCGCTACTTTCTGTCATCGATAGCGATTCCACCAATAGTCTGCAGGTATTTCTGAATCGTTTTTCAGACGTGAAACCATTTACTCAACAGCAACTTCTCAAATAAACGCCGTGAAATTCAACATACACACCTCCTCTATCCTGGAGTTCAAATTCAACGTACACACCTCTATCCTGGAGTTCTTCAGAATAGAGATTGAAATTATAGCATATACCAGCCGCAAAATGGTGCCTGGATAAGCTTGAGAAAATAAGATCCGATGCATGAGAACATGACAGAAGAATGAGGTCTCATCCCACAATCTTGAGAAACAGGAAAACTAAGTCTCTTTCATGATTGGGAAAAGTATACATGTTACAAAAACAAGCATTTGCCTTGCCAGAATAAGCTTCAACTGGACCAACAAATCCTAAGTTACACGTATTTTCTAAGGATAACCTGAATATTACAATCTATCTGTTCTGTGCAACCGAGAAAACCAGTGTCAGTGAGATGTTGGTTAGGTATAAATTAGACTAGCCGACAGAGACAAGACAGACACACCCCTTTCTGCTTATTTTCCTCTGTCAGATCTTGAAAATCTACTAGATCTATGCACCTTCAGGTGAATTGCCGGCACCCTTCTGGCAAGTGCTTGCCAGATCATCTGGACTGCATTAGCCTTCTGGGATGGATACTGATACTCAAAATGCTTATCCACCTCTTTGAGCCTATTCCACATACTTGTCCATTGTTCCTTGCTTACACCGCTAATCAGTCTCATCAAGTAACTCTTTTTAACAGCATCAGAAGATCGGACAAAGATGGCGAACTTTGAATAATCCAATACGTCCTCATAAGGTAGCTCAATGTCGTCACTGATGATAACAGGGACACAGTGGCTCACTATCGCATCAAATAGACGATTGGAAGAAGGGGTGTCCCCGGCAATGTTTAGGCAAAATTTTGATGAGTGCATTCCTTGGCTAGCTTTACTGGCCCCATGGTCCTGGACACTCCCGAAGGAAAAATAAACATCCTTTTCATCTTTGAGCATATAATATAGCTCCTGTCGAATGCTCCCTCCCTGGGCATGGATGATGCAGCATATTAGCTTATGAAAAATGCCAATTCTCACTAAACGATACAAGCACTGAAAACCGGCACCATGAAATCTTTTAAAAGATGAAGACTGCAACTAGCTGGCAGCCGTAGGTGCAGTCTTTTTGGCACAATAAATTTGTTTGTTTCAATAGATACTCCAAACACGGCATACACAAATGAAATTGGCTGATACATCCCAGTACTAATACCACTGAAGATTATCAAAATAGATAAACTAGACAAACGAAACAGGGCATTATGTTAATATTTTTATCTCTGAAACTTAACTAGCTTGAGAAAAACAAAAATAAACCAGGAGCCTTTCTGACAAAGATGGAAGATCGAGAAAGTCTTGTGAACCTCACTGAATATATCAGACTATACGAACTTCATTCAGATATTCAAGTTTCCAAATACGGTGATGGATGTAGATTATAAAGGAACAGCAATGAACTTTGAAAAAAAAACAGAATAATTATGTACTCTGATGAAAAAAAACAGAATATTTATTTGGTACAAACTAGGAAACTAATTACACGTGAATAACCCCTTTTAGTAATCAGAGTCATGGCCCCTACATGATGTGGTCATAAGCTACTTTCACCTATTTTCATAGTATGCTACTCTCACTGTACAGCTTGGTGGTTTGTAATGTGGTTCATGTTTGACAAGTTTTTGCTAGGAAACAAAAAGGGATTCTTTAGCAGAAAAGACAATTTTTTGTGATGGTACTAGAGTACTACTCATAGTAAAATATTTAATGCTTGACAGATTCATAATGCTTACTTCATAGAACCAGCAAATTAATCACCAAACTACTAGTATCTTATGATCAGCACCAAGTATAAATGCCAAATACTAAGTTTCGAATATAAGGCGCCAGATTAGCAGCAAGGAAAATCACCTCCTTCCTGTAAATGGCTCCCCGGAAGTACAACAATGTCGGCCGGTCATCGAACCCAGCCGAGTCATTGACAAACGTCTTGGCCATGTGCTTGTAAGGCGCAATGACATCCTTCTCCAAGCGAGCCACCCTGGGGTGGTACCTTCCAAAGTCTGACAGCACGAACAACGCCGGCGACAGCGCCGCCCGGGCATGCAGCAAGCTGTTTGGGTGGTGCGCAACGATGACGTGGTCAGCGCCACCGTACCTCTTCCACTCCGGCCGCGCCATGAGGTACCTAACGAGCTTCTCCTGCAGGGCCTTGTCCCTGCCGACCTTCTCCGGCGGCACTGGCCGGGAGTGGCGGTTGTAGCTGAGTGAGGCGAAGAAGGGGACAAAGATCAGGTCCGCGTCGCGGGAGTCGGCGACCCGCACGGCGGCGCTGCAGGGTGGCGAGGAAGAGGAGAGGAGGTCGAGCGTGAGCCAGTACTCGACGCTGTGCTGCTGGTTGAGCCCCCCAGGGTAGCGTGGAGGAGGTGTGGCGTCGTTGGTGAGGTCCGGCCAGACGGAATCAGGGGAGGGCGGCGACCATACGAGGAGGCCGAAGTGGAACTCGGGCGGCAAGTCGTACATGAACACCCTGACAGCGGCGGCGCGCGGGTCGCATCTCGACGCGGAACCGGAGTCCGAGCCGGCTGCCGGGTCGTCGGGATGGCCGTTCTCGTCAAGGAAGGAGAGCTCCTTGCGGGCGCCGGTGGTGGCGTTGGAGGAGGCGGTCACGGGCACGGCCGCGGCGGAGAAGACGGCGGGTGGGACGGGGAGGCCGGTGTCGGCGGGGCGCCAGCGCGCGCCGGCGGCGGCGAAGAGGAAGATGGTGGAGGCGACGAGGACGGTGGCGGCGGCGAGCGGGAGGAGGAGCGTGCGGCCGCGGAGGGGCGCCATGGGGTTGCGCGGCGGGTCATCGCTGGATTGAGGGGGGCGTTGGTGGAGGAGGCATCATCCCCATGGCGGATCGATCTGATTCGATTCAGGAGAGAAGAGGAGTGGAGTCGCTGCAATGCAAGCAAGCATCTGCTGCGAAGAAACAAGGGACGCGTGTGCTTGTGCTTCCAGAAGTTTGGATGGGTTTGGGAATCCCTGGGCCCGTTGTTGTGGGCCGTCAGCCCACTAGACTTGTTGATGCAGCAGCTAGAACCACACTACTGGACTGGAGTGGTAGAAGAGGCTGAAGCAGCAGCCAGTGCAGTGCAGTGCAGTGATCCTGAGCTGAAAACAAACCGCAATATCACGCATGCAGTGGCAACTGAACTAGGCAGTCGTGTCGGTTTTGCAATGCAACTGAGCTGAAAACGCATGCAACTGAACTAGTCAATCGTATCCCTCTTGTCGATTTTATTTGGAGCCAGCCAAGTAAGTTTATCTGTCAATGCAATGCAACTGAATCTATCTATTCTTAGTAACGGCCACAGTCCATATACACACCAGTATACCATCGGGTGGAGGCGGAGCTTGCAAGTTTACAACGCTACAACATCTCTGATCTCTTCTTGGTCTGAAGCTGTTTGTTCTTCCTCCCTCGTCACCTCGGTCGGTCCATACAGTACAGCAGGCTACACCATGGCCAGGGCGCTGCCGTTGCTCCTCATCTGCTTCCTTTTCCTGCTCGCACTCCCCTCCGCAAAGGTAATAAGCAGCAGTATGTAGCAGATGATCGCAATTCACATTGGATTCCCTTTCTTCTCGGGTTCTATTACTATTTACATGTCTGAATGTCTGATGTCCATCTGAAGATCATCGTTGTCAATGGGATCGTTGGTCAGGAACTACACAACGACGAAGGTGACGTTATCGACGGCCACAAGGTAACCACCAACCTGTACGATCACACAGCAGAGGAACACATGAAAGAAACTAGCGTACAGATCGATCGGCTTTAAATACTACAACAGACACTGATCCGATATCCATCTGATGCCTTGTGTCTTGGCGTCTGTACTGTACGTGCAGGGCAACAACGATGGCAAGGGAAATCTCAAGCCTTCTCGTAAGCCATTCTTTCTTTTTACATTCTCACCTAGGACTAGTTGATACTTCATCAGCAAAAACAACAATATGTGACATGATGGCGCGCAGAGTGCGCGGGGGAGTGCAGGCGGCGGTGCTCCAAGACGCATCACAAGAAGCCGTGTCTCTTCTTCTGCAACAAGTGCTGCGCCAAGTGCATCTGCGTGCCCCCCAGAACCTACGGCAACAAGGAAACCTGCCCCTGCTACAACAACTGGAAGACCAAGAAAGGAGGACCTAAATGCCCTTGAACTCTAAGTATCTGGTACTGTAGGATTTTTTTTTGTTCCCTTTCTGGGCCTTAATTTAGGAATAAGTAAGATTTTCTTTAGTTATTTTAGGGTAAAGTTTTTCTTTAGTTATTAGTTAGTGCAGAAGTATTTGTGCCATCACTTGATGGGCCTCGGATAGGCTTGGGTCTTGATTGTGTTCTCTGAATTTTATACCAAGTCTGACGGACAGGCAGAGAGACTGAATCCGAGTGACAGAACATCTTCCTCTCTTAACCTGTCTCTCACCCTCTGTTTATTACCTTGATCTTCCCAGACACGGGGTTGCTTTCTCGTCATTAAAGAGTAAGGATAAATCACCGTCGACTTGCCCAGAGAACCTGCACACCGTCAACCCTCAAACCAATGGAACAGTTGACTTGCGTGAAACATGAATCAGGATCAGATGCCAAGCCACTCCACTACTTCCATTCTGATTTCAACATGCAGGCCTTTGATTCCGACCGTTTCGTTTCTGACTTTGTGATTCGGTGTACCTGCAGTGGCCTGCATAGCCATCAAACTCACCTGTATCTTTCGGCTCATCCCCATCTGTTTCTGGGTGTCGCTGGTCGTAACGCCCGATTGGACGCGAACCAGAAAAAAACGACACCATCCCCTCCACGAATGGCAGACACTCTGGCCCCAGCTACCTCCAGTTGCCTTGCCACCTTCCCATCCCGGTGGCAGCTCACTACCTACTTGTATGGATCAGTCGATGTGATGCCTGCAGATTCTCACCAACATATGTATATATCCTCACTGCAAACGTTCTGAACTGAGACCGGATTCTGAATTCTGACGATTATTTTATTTCAGCTTTCGAATGCTTCTGGTCTTATTGTTCTCTACATCTCAATATATAAGTCGCTGTTGCAAGGCTGTTCATCTGATCGCTGCTACAAACGTGCACTCGTCGTGGATCTGTCAAACATTCATAGAAGAGGAGAGGAGAACAGCTAAGCTAGCTCCGATGGATCCAACCAAGTTTCCGGTGCTTGGAGCCAAGCTGGCCGAAAGGAAGAGGCCTTCAATTGCACGCAACTCCTTCACATGCAGATTCACATCCGTCGCAAAAGGATGCTAGCCAGCCAATTCAGCCAATGCAGCATCAACCAATGTTACCCACATACACCCACATGAAGCTTCCACCAACAATTGGTAGGGGACCTTCCTGCCTGCCTTCACATCCATCTTTCTTTCTCTCAAACAGTGTCCCATTTGTTTGATGCTAGCCAAGGTGAGATTTCAGCGTGAGAAGTGGCAGAAGCTGAGTGATTATTCCACTGACTGACTGACGCCAACAGAAACACTGTACGCCTGATCTTCGATGGCAGTGGCTAACTTGGAGAACAGACATTCTGCTGGGCAGAGAACAGAGGGAAATGCATGGCAGAGTTGATAAGGCTTCAGTTACAGTGTGTCCCGTGTTGGCATCTTGTTGCATGATTTGATTTGATAGGTGGAGCCTAATAACACATTATCCACCAGCTAGTAGGGACCCTTCCCTCCCTACTCTGGAAACTCATAAGGTCAAACAAATTGAGAACCTATAATTATAGAGACTGGTACTTGTAAATCGGCATTAAATTTAGCAAAATGTACTTGCACAACTTTTTCAAGATTTTCGGTCTAGTGTGCAGATCGTGGGGTACCAAAGTACTCCTGATATAATATACCATTGTTCATTCTTTACGTTAGTACTTGATATTTAAGGCTACTAATTAAGAGAAATGATTGAGCTTCATTTCGCTAAGTTGACAGAATTCCATTGACTTGCCAAGTGCATATGGTCTTAAGTGCTGTACTGCAAATCTGAGAAGATTACTACAATCTTCAATGGTTATTTTAAAACATAAAGCTAAAAAGATGAAAACTTTTAAAAAAATCAGTTCAGTTTTTCAAACTTAACTTAGTTAACTTATTGGTATTTTATAACTATGACATGACAGATAATGGGATTTCCTACTTGGAATATGTTCCATCTTCACTCAGGAAATTCGTGAAGCAGAGTAGCAATATATACCATCCTTTTGTCAGTACAGCGCCAGTGATGTGAAATTGTGAATATATGCCCAGAGTCTTCCGTTTCTTGAGAGAACATAACATGATTTTCTTGATCACCGGTTCCACCACAGAAGACAAGTTTGGCTACTGAAAACGACCATCCTGTATCCGTCTCTACGTTCGGAGTATACTCTACCGGTCTAGTTGATTATACCACAGTACTATTATTTCTTTTTTCTCCCCAAATAGATTTCTCAACCTGGACAGGCAGATATCGTGATGTCTTTCATGTATCCAACCTTACTCTGAACGATCACCAACCTAAATTGCAATTCGGTTTGGTCATTTCCATTTACCCAGTATCAATGAATCTGCCTAAAGTTCCTAGCTACGTCGTTGCCTTAGATCTGGACAAATCAGGTACACATATCACAGGTCTGAATGTGGGCAAATTGGCACAATATCTGAAGTTTGAAGTATGCATGGTTCCAAACCCCAGTTAAGCTTTTCATATCACACAACTATGTATGCAACATCACATCATTGACCAATGGTGACCTGATGAATTGGAGCACATGAGCAACAATAAATTAAACAGTGCAATTGGTCAGGTGTCAATCGAAAAGAAAACCAGAGGGAAGGTGGCAGAAGCAAGTAGCAAATGGAGAAGCCGGAGGAGGAAGAGTCAATTGGAGAGGAGTGCTTCTCTGTCCAACCTCCAATGTGCATCCAAAAAAATCTTCTTTTTCATGCCTAATTTCCTTCTTGTGTTCCGTGTTCCTAGTTCGTACATAGAGGTTGCTGGATCTCCCAAAGCTATGACCAAATTGATGTGCAGTTTTCCCTTTCTCTTCATGAACCTTGGTCAAGATGTCAGTGTCAGTACACGAAAATCTTTCTCGAGGTTAGCAGCTATACTAGTCTCAATCAAGGTGAGACCCATTAGACGTTTTGTCAAGTCAATTCAGATGTAATCCTGACTACTAATGGACCTACTAAAAATGTTAGTTAGTTGGTCATGCTGGTCTTTGACAAATAATAGCTGGAGTCACCAAACTGCCACCTTTAGTGGCTCTCTGGTAGCTACACCACTAGATAGGATATAGCCATTTGTTAATGCAAATAATTTAGTACCACCAACAGAAATAACTACCAGACAAGATCATTCATAACGTTTTCAACATACCACTTATCAGCAAGATTAATTGAAAAATAATGTCACCAGTTGTTTCTAAGAATAAACCCCATTAAAAAAAGAAAAAACAGATTATCACACTAAACTTTTGACCCCAAAATGTGATTCAGTTCCCTAAAAAATAGGTGATTCAAAATGTAGTATCATATTACTACATGACTCATGATCCATCTCTGGAAAAGGGAAAAAATAAACAAAGAGTGCACGCATTACTATTAGGAAACAAACCGCCGCGCCGAGACAAGGCAAAGAATTGTCATGACACATGATTCGTAAAAAGAAGCATCCGATCGTGCTTCGTGACTCATGACCCATTTCGAAAGCAAATTACGTGTAAATGAAAATGGCCAATTCTCTAACACGCGCCACTTAAGAATCAGTATTGGATTACTTTGTGACTCACTATATATATCGTTCTTTTAAGAAAAGAAAAATGCGTGTAAATTAGCGTGGCGCCTAAAACGACAAATAAACAAAGAGTGAACGCATTGCGATTTTAGCATTTTGCAAAACAGAAAGCAGTGGTAATCAGCAGGTTGGTTCTTTAACCCGTGATCCTCCTCCCCACCTAGCTAGTTGCCCCTCCAACATATAAAGTCACACCCTCCAGGCAGGCAGCCTCCATAGCTGTGATAGCAATTGAGCCATTTTTTCCCCCACTCCTTCCATCTCAAAGTCTCAGCAACTTGCCCATCCATCACCATTCATCGATCGTCAACGAACAAAGAAAGAGGAGATACCACCACCGGCACGGCGGCACCACCTATGGGTCCTCAGCAAGATCGGAAGTCGTCCATGGCGAACGGGACGGCGTCGAGGAAGGAGACGAAGGTGGTGCAGTACCGGGAGTGCCAGCGCAACCACGCGGCGGCCATCGGCGGGTACGCCGTGGACGGGTGCCGCGAGTTCATGGCCTCCGGCGCGGAGGGCACGGCGGCGGCGCTCATGTGCGCCGCCTGCGCGTGCCACCGCAGCTTCCACAGGCGCGAGCAGGTGGAGGCCGACTACGACTGCTCCTCAACCACCTCCAGCTGATGAACTGAAGCATCGGCATGTGATGAACTAGCAGATCAGATGCGTGGTGAGGTGAGATCGGTCATGGTGGGCATTGAAATGATTGGTAGGTGCATTATATGGACCAATATTTATTTTAATTTCTTCTCTTTTTTTCCTTCTCTCTTGGTCTTGGATTTTCAGTGAAACCTATAAATGTGTTGAACTGTTGATCGTGTTGGTATATGGTGCTTGTACCTGATGTCGTGTTGTGTATATATTTGAGTGGTTTCCTTGTTATTTCCGTATAGTCAATTATATATTTTGTTCATACACCTTTGCTTCTTGTTGCTTGGGATCTGTGTCCCTGTAAATTTTCCTTGGGGCTTGGGGGAGATAATTCTGCATCAATTGGTGCTTTTGTTCTTGAGGCTTCATTGTTTTTCCATCACACCAGAATACCGGATAAGCTCGCTTGGAAGTGTGATCTTATTTTGACTGTGCAGAGTGTGGATTGCCGGAGCACCATCGATATATACGATCTAGTTGCGTTGTGCTTTTTTCCCTTGAAAGGAACGAAAGTGATCAGTCCACTTTGATTTGTTTAGTTGAATGGGATCACTTGTCTATATGTTTTATATATGTTATCCTTCCACTAGCCGGCATGATACATCATACATGTTTCATATATTATGCTGATCATATCTTCATGGATCAAAGTACGTATGTGACTGAAATGCATGCTTATCCGGTATATGCCAAGCTAAGGAGTCTCTGATTACCCATATATTGTCAATTCCATCGATGATATTACTGTAGATATATCCGGTACCCCTGACTACTGTTCACGTTTAATGATCGGCTCGAATCGGAAATAGTGGAATACTGTTCTTGTGCCGGACGCACTTGCATGTTGTTGTCAAACTGTGCTAACATTGGCGTCATATCTTGGCAACGTTTTCATCAGTTGTTTCACCGCCGTCGATCAGTCATTGTTGTTAACTGCTGCCTAGCTAGCTCCCATGGACTGCTGCTGTCTGATACTGTATCCTTCAAGGCTTTAAGAGGCTTTGTCCAAACTTCAGGCTACTTTACGCGTTGATTCAGAGAGAGCCGCATTCAGGCAGGGTTGCGCGCTTGATCTGATCGGCAGGCGCCAGTGTAAAATAATTGGCTAGGAAAAATCTGAAATATTGCGCTCATTGGTTGAGATAGATTCAGTCATTCAGATTAAGGAAGGGTTCCCTCTGAATCTCTGATATACAGGAGCGGCCAGCAGGGCCAACTGCTGGATTGGATTCATGTATTGCCCTATGCATTCTGTAATTGCCAGCTTGCTTGTTTGCTGGTCCATTCCTAGTGCATGCGCTGGGAGCTATAGCCTGGGACCCGGGTGGCCGGGCCAGACCGTGCTTGGCCCGTGGCCTTGGATGGGTTCAGGGTCCGAATGAAGGCCTTGCTTGTGTGACAAAGGTAGAAGACAATCTCGAGCTAAGGTCAAGAAAATCCTCGTCACCCGCCTAGAGTACCACTCTAAGAGTGTCGGTCACCATTTCACCAATGCAAGCGGTCATCTGGTCCATTTTTCAGGTGTGAGCACCTTGTTTCATGCGCTAGCTTAGCTTAGCTAGCTCGAGGCAATCGATGTACGTACGCGCATGTGTGTGGATGTTCCTTCAAATCTTGGACCTCAAAATAATGTTGCTCTTATGATTGGGGCTGCCGCTGCAAATAAAGCTGGTTGTTTGATTAATACTGGGCTTTTGCAACTCGCAACATGTGCGTCACGTGTTTCTTTCCTTTGATGTATAGATCGAGCAGTACTACTCTTTTTCCACGCTGACGAGTCCATGCATGTTCTCTCGATTCCTAGTCCGCTTTTGTACCTTTTCCAGCGTGTCGTAATGCTGGCGTAGCCTGTATACACATTTGGACGCATGGATTGATGCCACCTAGGCTCAATTTGAATCGGAGACAGGGGCATTTTTTGTATGGGCGGGGGTCGATCCTGTTGGGTTTGGTTCATGTACGCTTTTGAAACCAAGCTTAAAAAAAAGACAAGCCTGAGCCTACAGGTTTTGCATTTTTTTTAATTTTATTCTTTTTAAATAATATTATAATAACAGTCGGGCCATATTAATATTTGCGATGGGTAGCCGTTTTGGCCGCGCCACTACATCTGGCGTGGCAAAATCGCCCTGCCGCGCCAGTGCATGTGGCGCGGCAGGGCCGCCACGCTGGCCGCGTGCGCCAGCGTGGCGCTTAGTGGGCCAGCGGTTGCATGTGCCTGCCGCGCCACCACGCCTGACGCGGCAAGCCTGTTTTGAAATGGGGCCGCGGGCTCCCTTCTCTTTCTTCCTCCTCCCTTCTTTCTCCTCCACGCGTGACCAAAGACCCGCCCGCCGCCGCCGGCCCTATTCCGGCCAAATCCGGCCGTTTTTGGCCGGGAAAAGCGGGGGAAATCGTTCCCCTCCCTCCCGTGAAGGTATTCCCACCTTTTTTCCCTTGTTCCACTGTGGCATTTGGAAGATATGAGTAGGTTTAGTTGTTTTAGGGTTTGTTATATGTTTTGAAATTGTAGTTGTAACACCCCTGGTGTTAATTAACACTAAACCAATGATTAAGCTAAGCTAAGCATGATTCAAAAGCCAAATCAAAGAAAATAAGGAAATTCATCCAAATTTGAATCAAAAACCCTTTGAAAGAAGCAATAAAGAAACTTGAGAAATTCCCTACAAACTTGAAAAAGTGCAAATGTAAAAGTTGGAGAGTAAGTCAAACCAAGCAACTTTCATTTTCAGACCATAGCCTAAAAATGCTTGGAAGCATCTCAAAATTCAAACCCCAATCTTGGAAATTGAAAATTTCAATTCAAATTCAAAAGCTGAAATGGAATATTAGCCAAATCTCAAGATTTTACCACAGAACATCAAAATCTCCAAAAAGCAAAGTTGTACATCTTCACATTCCTGAACTTTGCCTCTTTGGGAACTTTGGCCAATTTTGCCATTTAGCCCCTCGAATTTCAGAAATTCAGTTCAAAACAGGGATTTACCCCCTTTTGAATTACAGCCAAGATTTCAACTTTTTCTTCAAATTTCCAGTGCAGGAACGTGTCTCATGAAATTCTAAACAACTTTCATGTTGGAAGATTTTCGAGTCATGTTCAAAATTTTAAAATTAGAGCCATGCCAATCAGTTGACCTTTGCACTGCTCACGGCGCGCTCACGGGATGCCAGCGCCGCGCTCGCGTGTGCCCGAGCTCGCCGCCGGCAGCTCCCGTCGCCGTCCGTCCTCGCCTGAGTCGACAAGTGGCATGGCTGGGTGTCCCCGCCCGCAGCGCACGCGCCTGGCAAGGTCTCATGGTCGGAGACGCACTGTAGCGCTGACCCCGCGCTCGCCGCCGCGTCGCCGCCGCGGACCGCCGGGTTTTGCCGTCGCCGCCGTTGCCCGCCGGTCCAAAGCGCGACTTTTGCGCCGCGCGTGCCCTCTTTTTCCTCCCCCGCGCTGTCTTCTCGCTCGCCCACGCGCGCCTGCCGCCTGCAGCACGCCTGCGCGCCGCGTTGACGCCGCGCACGGCGCCAACACGGCCGCGACAAGCCGCTGCCGCCGCGACAGCTCGCCGAGCTGTCCCAGCCTCTATCTCGAGCTTCCCGAGCACCCCTCCACTCCCCTCTCGCCCCTACATAAGCCCTCAACAGTTCCCCTCGCTCAGCACGCCGGAAAAACCTCACCGGAGCTCGCAGAGCCGCCGCCGAGCTCGCTCTCGTGCACAGCTCTCCCCGCTGCTCCTCCGGCCAAACCGAGGCTCGCAATAGCTTCCCCAACCTCCACTGCCACTCACCGAGCAATCCCCGACCCCTTTCCCCCACCAGAGCCCCCGGCGTAGCTCGCCGGAGTTCGCAGAACTTCCGCCGCCGAGCCGCGCACGTGGACAGCCCGCTCCACTCCACCTCCGGCCGAACCGAGGGCACCATTAGCTTCCTCGTGTCCTGCTGGTGCTCACCGGTCACTTCCCCGAGCTTCTCCGACCCCGACGCCGTCGGTAGCCGCTCGCCGGAGCAAGCCGAGCCGCCACCGCCGTCGTTGACCCCGCTTCCGGCCATCCCCGACCTCGAGACCTAGCTCAAACGAACCGTGGTGAGCCCCTCTCCATTTTCCCCCACTTCCCCGGCCCGGTCTCGCCGCCGTTTGGCCGGCGTAACCACGCCGGCGAACTCGAGGACACGGTTGTGTCTTCAACCTCTTTCCAGGGGCTTGAGTGAAAGATGCAGGGGCCTGTTCGTAAAAGATTCAAAAACCCTAGGGTCCCTCGCGTAAAATAGATTCTATATTTTTGGATTAATTCGCTGAGATCTTCAAAAATTCGTAGAAAATCATAGAAAGATCAGAAAAATGTCAAACCAATTTTTTAGTGACCAGTGAATCTAGAAGAACAAATTCTTCCTTTGCACCTCACTCAGTTGAGCAGTAGATTTTGATTTATAAATTCATTTTAGTTTGAGCACTTTTCATCATAGTTCAAAATCTACACATGCACTAGAGCTGAGTTTGGGATATGTTGTTAGGGTGATTATCATTAGCCTAATGCGCAAAGGGTGCACAAAAATACCCAGTGGATTTAGGGTTATGATTTTCCAAACATATACCCTGCTGTTTTGGCAAATAAATCACAGAAAATAATGTACTCAGTGAAAAATCATCTCCTTCACACAGAAATTCAATCAAGACATAAGAAACCTTAGAAAAATGAAAATGATAATTTTTGGACACTGGAAAATGGCTAAATGATTTTTGGTAGTTTAAATATGATGAAATTCCACAAAAATACCCATAAATCAAAATCACATGCAAACTTGCAGAGGTGTCACCCTTGGTACCCTAAGTCATTGTGCCAAGTGGTTTGAACAAAAACCTTGTAGTTATTTTTTTTTGTAGGATTTTAGTTTGATTTTAGGCAAAAAGATAAGAAAAATTGTAATAAATTATAGAAAGATTATTTTGAGCCAAACTTTGGGCTAAGCTCCTGCCTTGGCATGGGTAAGCCTCTGGTCTAATGGCACCTAAAAATAATAATCCTAAGTTCACCTTTTGAATAATAGAAAAAGGACTTAAATGGAGGAAAAGAGAAGAAAAAGAAAAAGGAAAAGAGAAGAAAAAGAAAAAGGAAACGAGAAGAAAAAGAAAAGAAAAGAGAAAACCTAAAACTCTAAAATCAAGGTAAAGGTTCAAAATGAAAAGGGTATATTCGCTTATAACTAATGTTTATCCTTTCCAACTCACTAAACAAGATTTAAATAAACACTCACTATTTAAATCTCGGTACTTAAGCATTCATGCATTTCATGTAGATTCGGGTCTCGCCGACGGAGTCTACAAGCTAGTCCCCGCTGCCGAGGAGATCACCCAGGAGTCCGAGGTGAACATGGTGCACGTGGATCCGAGCCCCGAGCAGGAGTACCGCTTCGAGCCGGAAGGCAAGCCCCGGAGCATAACCTAACTTTGCTTACGCGTTTTATTTGATTATATGTTTGTGCATTTAAGTTTCAAGGAGTTGAATGAAACCCTAGATTGCATGATCATAGGTTCCTTTGATTGAACACTAGTATGTTAGGTTCGATAGTTGCTATGCTTAAGAACGATAGAAGTCGAGTGTTTTCCGACCCTCGCGAGATATAGGAGTTGTATGACTACTCATCTCAGAACACTAGAGATGATGGACGGATGATTGTAGATACCGTCTATCGATGTTTTAAGTGGAAACATGTGGTACTTTTGTGTCAAGCGTTTGAACGTACCACACATATGCACGGTTTATGGGACCGGTAAGTCCCGGTATCCGATTGATGCGAGCAGGTCCGACAGCCCATCTGTCTTGGAAACGTTATCCCATGGGCACATGAGGGTAGTTGCGTGAGTCCCAGTAGTGGTAAACCTTTACCCTGAGGCAGTGGGACTCGGGAGCCACTCGCAGAGAGAGGAGAAAGGATTGGGGTGTGTTGGCATTTCCAACCATTCCGTATGTTTGGGTTTTCCCTGGCCAGGTAGTAAATTCGGTTCGAACTGTCCGCTTCTCGCGGTTAATGAGACTGCTTGACCGATGTATGGCATATTATGAAGTGGAACTTGGAAGGATGAAATCTTTGTATGAAATAATTGTATTGCAAAACTTGATTGCTTAGCTAGGCTCACCTAGAATGGATAGACTAAAGAATTTAAAAGTTTAAAACGAAGATGCTAGAAAACAACTTAGTCGCTTTTGGCAAAAGAACCCCACTAGCCAAACAACCTCTCATTTTAGGAGTCGGTGATGTAGCGATCACCAGTCGGTTAAGTCTTGTTGAGTATAACTAGTATACTCAGCCTTGCTTGTGGCTTAAATTTTCAGGACCATCCCCTCAGGAGGTAGCTGCCTCTATGGCTTGGGCCTCCCAGCTTCCTCCTGGTTACAGCATCGAGTGGGAGCCGACCTCTCCCGAGGATCGTGAGGAGTAGCGTCACGGCTGACTTCATCGTGACGATACTATGGATCGTCGCTAGTATCTCGTTTATTTTCCCGCTGCATGAACTTGAACTATTTCATTTACCTTATCATTTCAATTTGGTTGTAATAACTCTGAACCTTGTTGTAATTTGAATTGTGGAATGATGTGATCTTTGGAACTCGCCTTCGAGTGAGTGTATGGACGGACGATCTTCAGTAGCCGTTGGTCGAGCTTGACTCAACGGTCGAATCCGCACTTGGGAACATTTTTGTGTATTAGCACCAAGGGAAGGTGGAATATACTTAAGTGGGCCCATTTCTCGGGTGAGATCGCTACAGTAGTGATTTATACGGTTGTTTCTTACAATGTGATGGCTAGGATGAACATAGTATTGTCTATGCCCTCGATTTTAACGTGTAGAATTAGTTGCATGCTTTTATTCTAAGATTTTGTGAAGGGAGAATATTTGTAGGGTAAGATTTTGAAATTTTCAGGATGGTGCACCCTCGGTTCCCGCTCCTTGAGCTGGCGTACGTCGACACCCACCGCGGCCACATGATCGCCGACCAGAATATGGTAATAATTTTTGCATATGTTAATACCTTTCATATCCTGGTAATATGGCAAAAATTTGTGCATATGGTAATATTCGTTCATTTTGTTTCTGGTCCTACCTTACCTACGCGCACGGGTGCATGCACCCATGCACTGGGACAGCCGCTACGCCCCGTACGTGCTTCGGGCTGGTTTCCTGCCCATAGCGAGGATGGTTTGTATGGGCCTACCCCCCATGGATGGGGCCCTACTTACCACCCTTGTTGACCGGTGGTGACCAGAGACACACACTTTCCACATGCCTTGTGGGGAGATGATAGTGACGTTGGAGGACATGGCGATGATCACTGCTCTCCCCTTAGAAGGAACGCCAGTAACAGGAATAATCCAGAGCGATGGCTGGCAGGACATGGTCGAGGAGCACTTAGGCTCTCTGTCGTTACATTTCATACTATGTTGTGATTCACTCGTGACTAATTAAACTTTTTGTGTATCATAGGTGTGCGGCTTCCTAACCTAGGAGCAAAGAAGACTTCAGGTGTTAGTTCTTCTTGGCTGAGGCAGCACTTCAACGTGTGCCCAGTAGATGCTGACGACGAGATTGTTGAGAGGCACGCAAGAGTATAGTTGTGGCACTTTGTCAGCTCTTTCTTGTTCCCCGACGCTGCCGGGAGCACTATTTCTTGGATGTTCCTCCCCATTCTTGCTCAAGACTGGGACATCATTAGCGGCTACAGTTGGGGCTCGGCTGGCCTTGCCTGGTTGAAGCGTCCCCACTTTCGTAGAGACTAAATGTGATACAAATATCAATCCCAGGAGGCTGATACACATTTATTCAACAGATAGTTCAGTCACCGTACAAGCTCTCTAAGGAGCTGCGAACTTAACAAAAACTAAAATGACAAGTAACCAAGCAACGGTGATGAACCAGAGCGCGACCCAGGCTGGGTCGAGGCCTCGTTCCTCACAAAGCGCCAGCGGAAGCATCTTCTAGGACCACACCACAGGCAGCGTCGGGTGCGGACACGACCACCTACTCGATATCTTCGGCGACAAAGTCTGGATCTTCGTCTGAATAAGCAACAACAACAAGGGTGAGTACATACGCACTCAACAAGTCCAACCACACCCACCGAGGGGGATAATCACAGAATATGCACAAGATATATCAAGGATAAGGCTAGGGTTCCTTTGCAGCAAAGCTATGTTTTCACACATGCAAGGGTTCGCTTTTGAAAAAGGGTTTTCACAAAACATTTCTTTGATATCCATTTAATAGAGTGAGGTTGATCCACACAGGATCCAAGTTTTAATAGCTACCGGATTCCGCATCCGCAGTAGCTCACGGCACACCTGCCGGACACTTTCCCAAAACAACTCACACCATTATCCCATTCCCAATGCTAGTTGCGTGTCCAAGCCGTAACTCGCCCAATACCGTGGGTCGCGGCTATTCGAATAGTTTTTAAACTCTGCAGAGGTGTACACTTTACCCACAAGTAGGGTATCGCAACACGATCACCTTAGTGTCAGCGCGGATCCATCAAAGCCATTAGCCACCTTAGTTAAGACCGACTAGCCACTACGGGCTCCATCAGGGGTTAAGACCTACCACGGGGAGGTCTAACCAGGGCATAAGTCACACAGATCGAATCCCGTCTCCATGATCACCCGTTGCTCTCAGCTCTCCTAGTGGCCAGCGAACCAACTAGTGAGATTTATGCTAAGCCGTTGCCACATACAACGGTGGAGTGGTTGTACGATGAAAATGGGTTAGGCAAGATGGCACATCAATTCGGTCCTTAATTGTGACAAGATGGACATCTTCCATTTAGCTCAACCACAAAGGTACGAGCTCTCAACACCTTGGCATTCCACACAGAAATACCCATCCATCTCATCCAAGTTTAACTTTCTTTCTTAATTCTCATAATCACCATTATCCCTTTTGAAACCACGCACGCGTTTTCTTTATGAATAAACACATGATTGAGTATAGGGTAACCAAGACCTAAGTATTCTTTCTAGCAATGATTATTATCCAAACAGAGCAAGTCATATTCAGAGTTTAATCTAGGTCAATCAAGGAGTAATCATAGCAATCAAGGGGTGGCTATCCAACCATGTCTTGCAATAAAATCATATGCAATTTATAAATTAGGCCGATAGGTTGTGTTTATAAAAATAGGTTCAATATGTATCAAAGGATGGGATTGGACTTGCCGTCGTCAAAGCCTTCCGGGAGCTCCTGCTCGCGGTACGGGTCTTCGGGCTCCGGCTCGCGGTACTCGCCTCCAAACTCCTCTACGGGTCCTTCGTCTGGCGCAACGTGATCTACGGCACACACCAGGCAAGCATACATATAAACACAATAAGAAAAGGAAATAAGGTTTCTACCGTTGAGCTCGGGAGAGAGAAAATCAAGGGAAAAATAGAAGTAGAGATTATTTTGGAAGAATTATGGGTGGAACATGGCAGAAGTATTATGAGACGGAGTGTGGTGGAGTTTGGGAATTTTTTGAGGATTCTCGGCGCATGAAATGATAAGCTGATTGGGTTTAGGGATTAAGTCCGGGGCTTTGGAATTTAATTAGCAATTATTATTTGGACGGGAAAAGGATTATTTATAATTTGTAGAAATGTCTTGGTTTACTCTAAGGGGTCGTATACATTAGAAATAATAGGATATTATTTAATGGGAAATTTAGGAAAAAGAATTGATAGAATCAGAGTTGAAACGGGAGAGATATCGGGTTTTTAGTATGAACTAATTAAAGGCTTAGGGGCTTATTTGCAATTATTAAAAATAGGACATGGGCCTATTCTAAAATATGTAGGGACCTAGTTGGAAGTATTCTATTTGAAGTTGGGGTGGGATTGTAAAAGGTTGAGGGGCTTTCTTTTAAAATAAAGAGAGAGAGGGAATAAAGGTGGGGGCATTTTTGTAAAGAGAGAAAAGGGGCAGGGGGTTTTGGGGAAAATTTTCCCTTTTCTTCTACCTCCAGCCGCACAGGGCAGAGGAGGAGGTGGGGGCCGACTGGGGTTGGGGCGCCGGCGATAAGGGGGGGAGAGAGACCGGGGAGAGGGGGAAAATGGAGAAGGGCTCGAGGGGATCTCATTCCCGTACCTAGCTCGGACAGAGGTGGAGCAGAGAGGGCTAGCCACGGCGGCGGCGGAGGTGGCCGGCGGCGGCCCCTGGTGGTGGCGCTGCGCGGGTAGGGAGGGAGATTGGTGGCGATGGAGGTGTTGGTGGTGGCGAAGAGCTGCGCTGAGGCCCTATTTATAGGCCGGGGAGGCGTGGTGGCGGGTGGCCGGCCGGTGAGCACAGTGAGCACGCCATTAATGGCGGCTTGGCGTTTGCTGGTGGCGGCGAGCGGGCGCGGCAGCCGAGGCACTGCTCCGGCGAGGCGACGGCGTGGCAGGAGGGCGGTGGCGCGTAGCGGGGAGGGGGGGTGCTGGTGGAGGGCTGGCTGGGGGGTGGCGCTGGTGGAGGCGCTGGCAGCTGTGTTTGGCGTGGAGCAGGGAGGAAGAAGGAGAAAGGAGGAAGAAAGAAAAAGAAAAAAAATTAGGGAAAAGGAAAAGGAGAGGAAAAAGAGAAGGGAGAAAGAGAGAGATTCGCGGCGCCGATCGAGGGGCAGACGGGCACGCACGATGGTCGGCCGGCACCCGGCGCGAGGGAGAAAGGAGTTGGGCAACGGTCGGCTCGATGTCGCAACGACGGAAAAGCGAGGAAAGATTTTTAGGAGATTTGACAGAGAAAGATTCCGGGAGAAAAGATTTTAAAAGATCAGGAGCTCAACGAACAAAAGATTTTGAAAACGATTTTTAGCGCGTGATTTAATTTGGGTGAATTTTACGGATGTTACACTAGTTGTATAGGCAATTATGTTTTGCTTACAGACGGTCCAAAGATGGGTCAAACATCGGAGGTAGTGCCTTTCTACTACATATTTGGGCTTGGGCACGACTTCCAGTTGGACGACCTTTTTGTTAGCCTCCACCGATACGTATATCATTCTCAATATGATCTATGTTAGTACGTTCATATATTTTTTTGTGACTTATTGGTTTTGACAGGCCTGGCCATTTGCTGATTCCATGCCCCCGTACGCTTATGTGTGGAAAAATGCGGAGGCTGTTCGTGGACCTCCTCGTAGACGCTACACAGCCTACACCAACGAGGTTGACTGCTTCACAGGAAACCAGGTATACAGGCAGTTACTTCTCTTACGGGGGCACAATGTTTAAATTGTTACTTCTCTTACGGGGGGGCACAATGATTAAATGCTGAAAACGTCTTTGCAGGTGGAGTGGACACCGTACAGACAACATGACCTTCCTGCCAATCTGTCCTTCATGTGTACGAGAGATCAGGACTTGTGGAGGACGCCGGTACCAATGATTTGTTATTACATTGTTGAGTGGCACCTGCCGCATAGGGTGACGCGGCAGTTTGGCAAGAGACAGATCGTGCCTTCAACTGAAGTGTCTACCTCACAAGCCCTGCACCAGTAATACACCGAAGCACTTCTATTTAATTTCATGCATCATTGGAATATGGTTGTAATATGTTTGTTTGTATAGGTTTGTAAGGACGAAGAGGTACACCGAGAATGACTGGAGGGTGACCCATCAAGACTACCTCCACATGTGGGATCAAAGACAGAGACACAACATCGCGGAAGGAGAGGACTGGTTTGCAGGTGAGAATCAGCTCTACCTCCGTTGGTTCCACAAAGTGGCGAGGACAAGGTTATGGCCCACGGCCATGGAGTACAACATGGAAGATGTGGACACAGATGCAGAGGACGACTACGACGTTGACACTCGCTGGGGCAATCAGCCAGAGCGTGCATCTCTACACGACCACATGGTATTCATTAATAACTGTTAAATAATGTGTGCGTCCTCGTCCAACTGTTCTTAATACATTATGCCTGCATATAGGGACGACAGCTATCACGCATTGTTAATGATGCTGGGGTGGCCATGCGCCATGGCAATGATGCGCGATTTCTCCGATCTTTCATGGAGGTAGAGTTATTTCCAGTTTTGTTTACTTTTGTGACTTTTTCCTCAAATGACTAACTATATCTTTGTGTAGAGGGTAAGAAGAACCTGCCGAAGGATGGCCTTAAAGCTTAACTGCGTGACTGCCGACCACGTGGACTCCGTACGTGGCCCTGGTGAATCGTCTGATTCTCAGCCCACTCCCGTCCACAGTGCCCCTGGTGGATCGTCGGCTATGGTTAGACCTTTCTCCTCCCATAGGGCTGGGAAGGCACCTACATCGCCGCAGTCAAGAGACGAGGACGTGCATGGTTACGACTCAAAGGATTCACCAGCCCCGGGTTACACAGATCAGTTCATCTTTAGTCAGCACATGGATGACGCCCTGCCATACACGCAGACCCAGGGAGAGTCAAGCTAGATGAACATGACGCAGACCCAGGGAGTCAAGCCAGGTACGTCAACGCTCTGTATTATCGTTTACAGTTAGTTGTATAAAGTGTTGCATGATTCATTAAGACGTGTCATGTCTGCATGTTTCATAAATAGGACCCGGACGTCGATGCACAACCTAGGCGGCATCGTCGGCGTGACTGCTCGGACGTTCCCAGCAGTGCCAATCGCCTGCAGACTAGGGTACGTAGGCAGCGTCGGGCAGCAAATGTCTTCAGCCCACCAGATCAGAGGCCGCCTCAGCGTTGAATGAAGATTTTGTGTTGAATTTTGTGGTGAACCATGACCGTGTGTATTGAACTTGGGTGTGTTAAACTATGCTATGTATTAAACTCTGTGATGAACTATGTGGTGAACCATGTGTATTGAACTCGGGTGTTGAACTTCGCTATGTATTAAACTCTGTGATGAACTATGTGGTGAACCATATTTATTGCATTCTATTGAACCTTATATTCATGTCTATATACATGTTGAATGCCTCCACAAAGAGCGAGTTGAACGTCGAACACAACGACAACAAAGCAAAGGAATTCAGGGCTTGCGTCTCTGCCGTGCCACGCCGCCTGGCGCGGCCAAAGAGTGCTGCCGCGCCTGTCGTCTTGGTGCGGCAGCACTGCCGCGCCAGGCGTTCAAGCGCGGCAGAGTAGACGCCCTTAATTTCTTTGTTTCTTTGTTATGGTCGTGTTCAACTAAACTAAACTAAAGGTCCATTACATAAATACAAATAATAGTTGCAACTCGTTCATTTCACCATCTCTAAGCAAATCATAACAAATGAAATGAGTATTCTATTTCACCATCTAACCCTAACCAACCAAACTCTAACAAAAAAAACTAACAAATAAGGTACAAAATACAATATTCAAGATGGGAGAAGCTTACCAGAGATGTGGGGACCGATTTCCCCAAGTTTAATCCGCAAAAAATGAACCAAAATGGGTAGGTTGAGCTCCAGGCGTCGGGCTGGCATGGGCAGCCCGTCGGTCTGGACGGAGGAGAAGTGGGAGAGGGAGGAGAAGGAGGAGCCCGCGGCCCCATTTCAAAACGGGCTTGCCGCGCCTGGCGGGGTGGCGCGACAGGCACATGCAGCCGCTGGCCCACTAAGCGCCACGCTTGCGCACGCGACCAGCGTGGTGGCCCTGCCGCGCCACATGCCGTGGCGCGACAGGGCGATTTTGCCGCGTCAGATGTGGTGGCGCGGCCAAAATGGCTACCCAGCGCAAATATTGATCTGGTCCGGCTGTTATTATAATATTATTAAAAAAATAAAATTAAAAAAATTCCTAGGTTTTGGCCCGCGTCATACCTTGGTCTTCCTCAGCGAAAATTAACGCAAAAAAGTTCAGGCCAATCTAGGCACGTCCAAATAATCTATGTTTTAAGTAAAAAGAACAAAATGCACGAGTTTAGTTCGAAAAATCAACCAAACCTCGAAATAAATTTCCGCCTCGAAATAAATCGAAGTGTTTCTTGATAAAAAAAAATGCTCAAGTATAAGCTAGAGGTAGTAGAATGGAGATAAATAATTTTGGGCCCTGTTCAGGTTCCCTATGAAAACACTATTGATTCTAACTTTTCACTATTCATCTCCCTCACAAAACACGCTTCCCAGCAAGTGCTACAGTGTTTTTCTTCAGCTACAATGTTTTTTACCCTAATCCGAACACAAGCGATCCAAACATCCCAATTTTACTTTTTACTGCCTATTTTTTCTTATAAAATAGTAATTTACTTATTATATCATATCATATTATACGATAGCATCTCTACATTTTAGTAACATATTATAGAAAGAAATTGGTTGTTAAAATACAATTTTGAAGACTTTCTAGATCCTAATACACCTATTGTAAAACTAAGGAGATTCATTTTCATGGAGCAATTTGGGTTTTTTTTTTGTTTTTGACGAGATAACGGAGCAATGATACTTTTTTTTTTGTTGAGCAAGGGAGCAATGTGTTACCTGTTCTCCATCCATTTTGAAGTGTGCATAGCCAATAAGTTGGTTGGTTGGAGCGAACTGAGCTCTACCTCAGCTGATAAGGTTCTTTGTGGTGGAACCAGCCCACCAGGGTTCGAGTCCTCGACTCGGTACTGGTGCTCGCATTTTCCTGGATTTATTTCAGGATTTAGCCGGCGCTTTCCTTTCAGTGGTCGGCGACGTGCCCGTCGATAGCTAGGCGTCCGTGGTGACTTCGTTAATTTGGAGGATTTGCCGGCCCAGTCTTTCGAAGGTGCTCATAGGGTAGGGTTGCGCGTGTATGTTTGTAGGGGTAAGTGTGCATTGCAGGTTCCTCATTAACTGGGCCAAGCCCATCTAATCTAACCAATGTCAATGTGCAGCCAGCCAGCCCACAAATAGATGGACCCACGTGGCAGTCAGAACCAAAATCTCAACTCAATTTGGTTGGCGGGGCTTCCTTCCCTCCTCCCACCCCGCGCGCCCTCACCCAAATCCAAATCTCTCTTCCCTCCCGTTCCAATTCCTCCTCTCATCAGATCCCCATTTCCCAACCCCTCCTCCGAGCTCGATCCAATTCCCCACGCCTCCACCCCCGATTGATGCTGCGGCTATGGTGCGCGAGCTGCGCGTCGACTCCTTCTACGCGCGCCTCCGCGCCGCCGCCGCATCCGCCTCCGCCGCGGGCTCCTCCTCCCCGCTCCTGATCCTCCCCTCCGCCGCCGACGCCGACTCGCTCTGCGCTGTCCGGGCCCTCGCCCACGTCCTCTCCGCCGACTCCATCCGCTTCTCCATCTACCCCGTCGCCTCCTCCGCCGCCGCCAGGGACCTCCTCGCCTCCTTCTCCTCCTCTTCCTCCTCCTCCCTCTGCCTCCTCCTCGTCAACTGGGGCGCCCACCGCGACCTCCGCGGGATCCTGCCCCCCGCCGCCACCGCCTTCGTCGTCGACTCCCACCGCCCCGTCCACCTCCACAACCTCTGCGCGCGCAACGACCGCGTCGTCGTCCTCTTCACCGCCGACGACGAGCAGACCGCGGATCTCTCATACGACTTCGATCTCTCCGCGCTCGCCGACGCCTCCGATCTCGACGCTGAGGGGGACGCCGACGACCACCTCCGCGTCACCGGCGACGCGTCCGACTCCGATGCCTCGGATTCCGACTCCGACGACGACGGCGGCGGCGGCGGCAGGAGGAAGCGCCGCCGCCTCTCCGACGATGCGGATGCGGAAGGTGGTGACCCCGTCAGGCTCTTCGCCAGGCTGCGCCGGGAGTACTACCGCCTCGGCACCTTCCACGGCAAGCCGTCGGGGTGCCTCATGTACGAGCTCGCGCACGCGCTCCGGAAGAACACCAACGAGCTCCTCTGGCTCGCCTGCGTCGCCCTCACTGACCAGTTCGTCCACGACCGCATCACCAACGAGCGTTACCAGGCCGCCGTCATGGAGCTCGAGCAGCACATCAACGGCTCGGGCAACCTCGACCTCTCAGGCGTCGGCTCGGTGGTCACGCTCAAGGACGGCACCAAGATCCGGGCACCGGAGACCTCCCGCATCGCATATGAGGACGAGCCGCGGCTCATGCTGCTGCGGGAGTGGAGCCTCTTTGACTCCATGCTCTGCTCCTCCTATGTTGCCACCAAGCTCAAGACGTGGAGCGACAATGGCCTCAAGAAGCTCAAGCTGCTGCTGGCCAGGATGGGCTTCCCGCTTGCAGACTGCCAGAAGAACTTCCAGTACATGAGCATGGAGGTCAAGCGCAAGATGAGGGATGAGTTTGACCGCTTCCTGCCAGAGTATGGGCTCACTGAATTCTACTACCGGAGCTTCTTGAGAGTGCATGGGTACAGGTCCAAGGTTTCTGCTGCAGATGTTGTGTACGGCGTCACAGCTTTGCTTGAATCTCTCAATTCTGAATCCAAGGACTCAAAGGAGTCTTCAGCTGCTGAGCAGTTTTGGGTTGCTTACTCTGCATTGTCACTGAGCAATGTCGATCAGTTGCGGAAAGGGATGCAATCTGCAATTGAAATACAGAGGGCAATATTGAGACAAGGAAGCTCGGCAATTACTAAGACAGGGTTTATACGGAGCGCCAAGAAGTTCCGGTGGGTGAAGCTTGATGACCCTGTGGACACTAACAGGCTTTGCCACCCTCAGGCCCTTACCAAGTTCTGCTTCTTTCTGATGGATGCACTCAAGGAAAGGGGTGCGAGGGTGAAGCCACTAATCTGTGCTTGCTTGGCAAAGGAGCCTGAAAAGGTACTGGTTGTTGGGGTATGTGGGAAGCCAAGGCTTGGGGCTGTTCAGGGTAATGCATTTGGCAATGCATTTAGATCAGTGGCAGAGGAGATCGGCGCAAACTATTTCCATGACATGTTTGAGTCATCATGGATTGTTCTGGATGTTGTTGCGGTCAGTTCCTTTATGATTCGGTTAACGGAAAAGCTGTAATGAAATGGCATGGGCTTGTAACTGTGGTTGATTCTTCATGTCCCAAGATGGGAGGCTCAGGCACGATTCTCTCTGAATAAAGATGTTTGAGGCCATTTGGTGCATGACATGTATTTTCCTAAATACCTGTCCATCTGCCATTTCTCACATAGTGAAAGCAGCCTGACAATCTCTTTGCTAAGTTTGAGCTGTGGATCGATCATGACTTCATAAACTGAGAAGAGGATTTTCCTCTGTTTAAATCCCCCATTAGCAAATGATAGATATACACATTCAGATGCAAACCTGATTCTAACCTAGAGGGGGGAAGGTATATTTGTTTGCTATTCTTCTTTATCTGATAGAATGTTTGTTTGTATTGTATCTGCAAGCGCTTGTGAACATTTTTTGTATTAAATTCTGTATCGCAAGTATATTGAAATTCCATAAGTTTATAGCAAGCAGTCAAGAACCTTTATCTATTATGCAAGCCAGCTCTTATTTGTTTGAAGAACTACAAAGACATCAAAAGAGCAGATGTGTTCTTTTCTATTAAAAGTAATGTTAAAGCAAGGAAGCAGTCATTTCGTTTCTATGGCTGTAAACCTGTACCTATATTGATCATGACCTTTTCAGCGCTTTAATATACTTGCACATTTCTTCTTTGTACAAGAAGTATCAGGTATGTCATATCTCCTTGTCCAGATAGTTCAGGTGTGCTACTCTAGAGCTTTACTTATATTATATGCTCTCTTTATATGCTTTCTATGCCTTCTTTCGTTGCATGAATGGCAGTTTTCTTTTATGTTGTTTTCAGTTGTGCTATAGTTGATCTAATATGCTTTAATTTTATATGCGTGCAAACGTGTATGCAAGCTTGCGCTTTCTCGCTGCAATGTAACCCAAACATTATTATATTCTTAATACAAAATTACAAAGCTCTCTGTACTTTTAGGAAAACATTTATATAGTCTTAGTGATTTTATACACTGTAGATAAGACCTTTGAATTCTCATCCATGAACTTGAACTCTTTTGCTAATGCTACCCTTTTCACTTTTAGCGGTGTATACTTTATCTGCTAGAAATATTGATCATCTGAGCTCAGTCTTAAACCTGAAAAATTGTTTATGATGATAAATATATTTCTTTTTATGAAAAGTGTGTTGCATATCATTGGCAAATTGTTAGAGCATCTCCAGCAATGGCCTCTAAATCACACCCTCTACTTTTTGAATAAGGGAACACTTCCCAACTGAATTAAGTGTATTGCTGTCTGATCATATAACAGCTGAATTACTTTTTCTTTCCTTCCTCATTCCATATTATATGCCTGCATCTTTCTGGATTAGTTTTATTGGCATTGATCATGTAATATCCTTGTTTCTGGAGGAAGATTGAAATTGCCACCTGCCTACCTGCTAACATCGTCAAACGTGGAATTTAGGAGTCAGCTGCAATTATTTTATTTAATCGCGCCCACCAGGATTCGAGCTTGGAACCTGGCTCTGATACTTTATTGAGTTGCATACTCCAACCAATTCAACCCAAAAGCTTAAGCTGATAGGGAAAGGTGGGCAATTAACTTATACTTCAACAAGTACCACCATTATTTATGACATCATGAGTTAGGCCGAAGGGTTTGTTGGACTGGGCTGTTACAACTAGGTGGGCTTTATGAATTATGGACTTTAATTATAGTCCAAATGGCCTAGAAACTGTTTGGGCCAATAATGGGGACTGCAGAACAGCTAAATTAAACCCATTGTTCCCCTACTAATTTTTGGCGTCGCGTCCATATGTTTTAGACACATGAAGGTGTCTATTCGACGAGCTAGGATAGCACCGGTGCCGGGGAGCTGTGTCCATTGGCATTTCTGACATAACTGTCCCCAGCTTATATTGCCATGCTGTTAGCAATTCACATGTGTCTTGAAGTGGTCCATCTCCGCGCTTCCTGGCCCCCCAGGGGTTGTTTGTTTTGTAAGTTCCCCCCTTCTATCAGGACACACGCTTTATTTCTGTAATATACCAGTAAGAATTGCTTTCACTTGATTTATCATTATGCATCACTGGTCCTATATCACTCAACCTAGAGGACATTCAATATACTGGTCAATTTCTCTGCCTTTTCTTTCAATCTTTAATAAATTTTCTTCTCTTCAATTTTGTAGAAAATTCTTCCCTTTACAGAACACTGCCCAAATGTTTTCCCACCTAAAACTAGCACATTCAATTTCTGATGTCTAACTTGTGTTTTTCAGTATTTAGGTCTAATGATAATGTCCAATCCAGTGATGATCAAGGTTTACGGTTGATGACTAACTGTTTAGCTGGATATTGATGCATAAATATCGGTTCTATGAACAATTAAATATTTGATGATTACTTGGTATCCACCTATACATTATGTTCTGTTACTCTGTCCTGCCATCTTCTCCTATTATCCTGTTGAAAAGGATTATGAATTGTTCCTATCAGACAGTGCAATTTGATTGCAAGCAGTGAATAAATTTAGGCCATATTGTCTCTGCAGTTTTGGTTACATAAATCCAAGCAGTGAATAAATTAGGCCATATTGTCTCTGCAGTTTTGGTTACATAAATCAGACAAGCTACACACTCCACATCTAGCTTATTGTCTAGGGCCTAAAGTGGTTTGCGACCTGTTGACTGTTGCTTCTCTTTAGGTGAAGCTACCTATTATCAATCATGGAAATTGTACACTGATTATCCAATCTGCTGATGCTTTCATTCATGTAGGAATTGCTAACAACTAGTGGTCATATGCTAATTCCTCAAAACTGGAATAATTTGGTGCGATTCTCTCCTTAAGATTCTGGTCGATGCAAGGCAATTGGAAAGTGTCATGATTGTCAGTCTATACTGGCATACTGCAACTGTATTTCCTTATATACCTTCCTACCTAAAGACTGATGTGTATAGAGTGGCAAAAATAATTTGCTTGCAACTTGCATTATAGAGTTCAATGATGTCTTGAAAACATGGTGTGAAGATAAACCATTTTTAATTGTTGACAATTCATTACAAGCCAGACATCTGTACTATTTTTTTCTTGACCTCATTAAGAAATTGAACTAACCATTTCCTGTCAATTTTTATGACCATCCTGGTTACTGTCAGTTGGTAATCATCCATCATATCTTTTCTTATCTCAAATGTATAATCAATCAATGAATCAAGACTACCTGGAACACAGCAAGCAATGTCTCTCATGGCCTCCTGAATGCCCATATCAAGCGTATTGAAAATGTGCTCTGGTGGGGAAGGCCTGCATTTAATAGTTGGTTATGGGATAGAGATAATCTCATATACATGCTGATTATGCGTGACAAATAAAGCAGACTGACAAATATACATCAATGTTTTACTATGGGTGTTCCTCGAAGTCTCGAACAGAAGCATCCTGTATTGATCAAGTTATGTACAAGTGGAAGATATGCAGCGAACAGTTTGTGGCAGTGAAATTTACTAGTGTAACCTTGGTAATTAGAAAGCTTGAAGTAATCTACAAATCTAGCTCTCCACTGTATTTTTATAGGTAGAAAAACAGTATGATATGTTTGTTGGCACATTCCCTACGTTTTTTTAATGGAACAGTAGGGAAGGTCTCTACTGAATCTTTTGTTTTTATAAAAAGGATATATGTACAAATACAAGGTCTTAGGCCCAAAGAGACCCTAACAGGTAACAGCATTATTGGAGATTACACAACCAAAATTAAAAGCTTCAGGGAGGGTTTTGCATGATGCAGAGCCAAACCAATCTTCTTCCTGAGGGAAGCCTTCCATCTAGCTAGAGGCAGAGGCAGCACAGAAAATGATGGAGTTCTGGTTATATATGTAGTCTCAAATACAGCCATTTCAGTCCCAGCAAATGCATCTTTCAATTCTTTATGGATTTTGATAATGGCTACTTTCACGATGCTTTATATTTACCCTTCTCCACTTTATGGACCCATATGGAGGTGTCATGTCAAGCGACTCCAGAAGATTACTCGCATGAGAGTTGTACTGTAACTTGCAGCTTCTAAAGTAAAAAATAAATATTGCATATGTGTCAGATTGTAGCTCTTTCTACATGTGGACTATTTTATGAAGAGTGCAAAGGATAAGTTCATACCAAAAGGATTTGCGGTTTTGTGAAAGAAGAGTTAACCAAAATAAATTCACTGAGCTTGGTATATGCAACGTTCTCATACTATAAAGTGGTTGTGACAAGATTAGTAAGTCTTTTTTAAAACAATGTTGTCTTGGTCTTTCTCAACAACAAAGGAATCGGCTGGTGGATGTGGTCCTTGTGGTGCTAGTCGGGCTAGTAGTTGGGAGGTAAGCTACTAGCTCTATTGTCGTGATTATGCTGTACAAATTAAATGTCATGTGAAACTAGGATATGGACAAATGAAAGCTAGTTGGAAGGTGTTGTTGTGGCAATATTTTGAACCAATCGCATAAGCTGCCAAGTGTTCTCCTGTATTGTATATCAGTATATGTTTTACACACTCATGCTATCATTTTTTTTCCAGTGGCTATTTTTCTTCTGGACCAATGCATCATGCAACAGTTATTGCCTTTTTAGCATGTTAAATTGTTATAAAGGTCATGTTGTTTACAATGATCCCTCTATAGATCAGATTTAATTAGAGGTACAATCAGGCTGGCCGGGTATCTAAAACATGATGGATGATTATTCTAGTAGCACTGATGGAGGTATCCTGACTTCGACTTCTAACCTCATGCCATTCTGAGCATAAATAATTGACTCTAGAGTTAATAAGCATGCTACTGTATTTCTTGAACAATCGTGCAAGTTTTTCCACTGGTAGATGAGGGTGGTAGTTTTCGATTGAGCATATACTTCATGATCAGGAATGCTTGAATAATTCACTGATATTCTAGTTAGGCTAGGACAATTACACCGAGTTGACTGTTGAGTTTGCACTTGAATTCTGTGTTTTCAATGTAAAAGCATTAAGGTCCTAGAAGGCATGCTCAGTTTTTTTTTACCTTTTCTTCTTCGATTAACACATAATTGCACATACAGGAAATCTTAGCATGACTCACATCATACACCTTGTCAAAGTGTACATATATCTGTTTGTTTTACAATTCTGACTGGAAAGTGTTTTTCACTTTACTGAAATCCTTATTCAATTCTATTCATGGGTGACATTGTTCAGGTCGTCCATATGCTTCCTTTTCTTTTGCTACATCATCCACCTATTAAAGAGCAATTAAAGAACTGATGATGACACTACCTTATACTACAGATGCGTCACTTCCAGGCGGCTTGTATTTCTCACTCCTGTCCTGATGAGGGAGGGTATCATCTATTAGGGTTAAGGTCTTAAGGACCACCTGGTCTTAATAAGGTTCAGCTTTGAGTCTATTGCCTTTGTGTACAGAAATCATAGCGATGGCAACTTATGTCTGAGGCCATATGGAATGTTCATCGGAGATAAGAACAATGCAGGCCTCAGAACAAGGACCCATCCTCACAGAAGTGGATAGGTCGCATGAAGAGAACTGTTGAAATCCGCACATAAAGACTCCTTTTTCGGCTGATGACGATTAGCTGACGGTGAAGTCTTTGCAAAGGATACTTCAGAATTCTTTAGAAACGATAATTAGTGGTCATAAACTGCCATTCAGCATGTGCTGCAAAAATTTGAGGAACAGTTTTCAGATGATTCAGTCCCCAGAACTGATGGTTGTTTTTGCCTTTTATGGGAACAGATGTAAAACAGCTTTTTATGAAACTATCGTCCTATCTATGTTGCTATGCTGAAAGAAGTTTCCTGAAAGGCACCGGAGCTTTCTTTACCCAGGTAACACAAATTGACCTCTCATACTTAATTCCTACCTGCAGGTTGGTTGCACTGGCACATTCTTCCATCGGCATGGTTCCTGTACACGTGAGCCATATGGTTCGCCTTGGTCCCTCTTGTATATTGATGGCTGTACCCAGAGTCCCAGACTGCAATGCATATATGCTTCTAATTGTTGATGCTATTGTGTTGTCCAGATACGTATATAGTTACTGAATGCTTTTGCATAGATGAATTAAAACATGCAGTTATCATGGCGTTATCTTCAATCAAACACATATACCATGTATGATGTAGATGCAGATGGAGCTTGATTTCAGTTCAGTTCGCGTTCTATATCTCAGTATTGCTTGAATCACTGTAGAGGTGCTAGGATTGTTTTTTTCCTGGCTTGACGCAGATGGCCCTTGGTTGGTTGACGCTCTTCCTTTCATTGGTTGAAGCTTAATAACGATATCAGTTACGTAGACCTATGACTGACTTAACATTCCTGGTTGTGGTTGGTATAAGACAAGTTTCGAACGCGCCTATGCCCATATGACTCTGGTCCAGCTCTACCTGATCCGAGGCATGCATATATCTGCACGAAGCAATCTGGGTCCGCAACTCTGTACTCAGGTGTGCAACATCAGGATCTTTGGCGACAGACTAGGGGTTGTACAGGCAGAACAATCAAAGTTGAGATGTCACCCAGCTTACACTTCCTCTGAGGTTTTGCCCTTACCTAATGATCAACATACCATTTGAATTTGTTCATTTTCATTCAAAAGAAAATCTGACATGTGAATTTTCCACATGTTAAGCTCAGTGTATAATGCCAGCTGTGGTTGCTTTCTGGCTGTTGTCTTTTTTATGTTAGTACAATACTACTATGTATTATCTGTGGTAAATCATCCCCCCTCCCCCCCTCTCCCCCCAACATGACTTCTAAAAAGGTATTTCTTGTATCTGTCTTCTTTTTATCCAGGTCTGATTGTCTGTTGTGCATTCTGGGTCTCTTAAATCTCTTTGTTATTTATGAATGCATGCACAAGCCTATCATGAATAGACCCAAGATTTCTGTTTCTGCACAATGACATGAGGGGACGTACCAGAGATGTACACGTCAGCTAATGTCTTCTGCATAGAATATTATCATTCCCCTATATACTGACTGTCAGCATCTCGTTGTACCCTTCGAATTTTTAGTTTGACATGTGGCCAACTTGCAATGCATTCCACTCATGCAGATGGTTCTGCTAGGTCATGGTTGCCAATATTTTTCAGTTTGCTCCATCGTTGGAAATTTCGGTTTCTTTTTTCAGTGAAAGCTGTTGACAATAAAATGCTTTAACACTTGCATTTTGAAAATAAAAGAAATGATTTGTGCTAAATGACTAGGACCTTACGATTGGGGGTGTGGGCAGGGAAAAATACAACTGGCATGGGTTTTTCTTCTCTGCACTAAATGTGATCAGGGACCATCAGCTGTTTGCTGATAGAGACTTGCAATTCTTCACCTCTATGCAGCTTCTTTTTCTTGAATTACACCTCTCTTCAGCTCCTATCTAGCAAAAATAAGTTTATCTCCATGCATTCATTCACATTTTATCTTTTACTACTTCCCGTACTTAATTCATATTATCTTTCCAGGACCCTAACACTAAGAAGCACGAAAACGAAGCAGGCGTGCGTGCGGGTACCAGGTACGACCTTTCACATGCACCCTCGATAAAGTTTAAGTCTACTTATATTTATTTTTTCTCAAAGTACTTATTTAACTTGTTATAGTAGATGGACCACATACAAATCACAAGTCCATAAACTGATCAAAATGCACATCATCCATGTATAAAACAAAATATACAAATAAGAAAATAGAGTAATCCTAATCATGCCACCGACATGCTTACATGTCATCTGGTGGCACTTATTCTGGCTTCTGTTGCTTCTCTTATTCTTTCTCGACTTTGATTTGTCAAATCTACCACAAGTAATGTTTCTATAACTACGATGGCCAAGATGTCAACGTGCAGTCGTTGAATTCGAGTTTGACCAATACTTTATGTAGTATTCAGCATGTCGTCTTTGTCTCATGCATCCATACTAATACTATATAGCTTTCTCCTAAGAAGTAACATGCAGAAAAAGAAATTAACCTATATTTAACTGTGTGTATAGATGGAGTGTGGACTCTCTTTTAATTCTATTTCATTCTAAAACTATTGGAAACGAGCAGCAGCCGTCGTCGGACAATCCATAGTAGGCAACGACTGCTCGGTGGCCTCTTCGCGAACAGCCACTTGCTCATCGGAGACAGTGCTCCCTGCTGGTGTGTGCTGCTTGACTCTATTCTCCCGTGAGTAACTGCGGTTGTCCTCATCAATATCAGCCGGTGCTGCGGCGGTGGCAACCGGCAGTATGTCGCTGAAGACCGGCGATGGCTTCGTACTGCTGGACATGTGGTTGAACGATAGCAAAGGGTTGATCTCTGTGGCCAGGGCTTGATGTCGGGTGGCGCCATTCTGCGGCGAGGAGCTCTTCAAAGCCGTTGAGAACTTGGATAATGTTGTCCATGCTGGAGCGTACGGCGAGGAGGAGCTGTCACCGTCGATGGTGGCGGCGAACGGCGAGCGCCGAGCGATGAGCTGGGGTAACCTCCTCGCCGGGGTTGATGTGTGCGTAGTTGTTCTTGGAGAGGGATTCATTATTGCGATCATGTCGACATGGTGGTGTTCGCCGACATGGCCGGCGACCTCGGCGGTGGTTGTTGTATGATGGAAGAAGATTCAGAGGCAGGTGGAGGTGGCGCGAAGATGGCACCGATGGCTTGGTGCTTCTTGAGCTTCTTCTTGAGGTGAGTGTTCCAGTAGTTTTGATGTCGTTGTCCGTCCTCTGGGGGAGGTACGAAGCAATGGCAGCCCATCTGCATATATACATGTCATATATCATCGATGAACATGCAGGAATGACTGCTGGTCGTCAATCAAGCAAGCACACCATGGCAGGATAGATTGAGCAAGAATCTAAGTAGCAATGGTGTATACTGGCCTGTTGCCTAGCATGGACTGGAGGTGGACGATGATGCCTTCCTCGTGGTGGTGTGAAGTTGCCGCGCCTGATGCCGGGGCGGAGGTAGTTGGTCCAGCGGAGGCGGCAGCTCTTGCTGCAGCGCATGAGGCCGGTGTTGATGGGCACGGAGCGCCAGTTGCCAGGGCCGTGCTCCTGGATGTAGGACACCAGGATTATGTCTTCCTCCGGCGTCCATGGACCCTTCTTGATCCCCACCTTGTCGCAGCACGGCGGCCTCCCCATCGTCTCCCTCCTTGGCCGGCCGGTGCCTCTCGCTCTTCGATCGTCTTGTTGGCTGTGTGTCTCTGCAGCAGTGGAGTGATGAGTATACCCTACTGTCGTCCCATTATATAGGACA